>CM060633.1:18011053-18613553 GCA_030578275.1 Meda fulgida | reverse complement strand
TTCCTTTTTATGCTCAGCATTTTCTCTCTCTTGTTGTCAGATCGTTGTGGTTGTTACTCGGTGTGTGTCCTGTTCTCGTGCCTCGGCTGTTTCAGTTCGTCTACTGGATTTTCGTCAGTTCCTCGTGTTGTCTGGATGTTCCACGGTTCCTGGATTCACTCGAGCACGATCATCACAGCACCACCACCGGATCGCCATCTCGTCCCTGCTTCACTTACCACCTGAGTGTTTGCCCCGATCTGTGTCCTACATCTGACCCCTCTTCAATAAACTGGATTTTACTTGCATCTTGCATCCTCCTGTTTTTTTCCCTCACAGAACGATCTGACCACAACCATGGATGCAGCAAGCACATCCCAGCTCAACGACTTCATTTCTCACAGCATCTCCCGTATGGACCAACAAGAGGAAAGCATCGCGGGCACAGGTCGTGCGATGCAAGCACTCGTGAAGCAGGTGTCCGAGCTCACCCAACAGGTACAACTTCTACGGACTCCCACTGCGCCCCCCACACCGCCCGTTCCCCCACCACCGGCGCCGGCAGCAGCGGAGAGACCAGAGCCACGCCTACCTACACCAGAGGGTTATTCCGGTGAGCCTGAATTTTGCAGAGCGTTCCTCACGAGATGTTCTATGCATTTTGCCCTACAGCCACGCACTTTCCAGAGCGAACAGGCTAAAGTGGCGTTTGTATTAACCCTGCTGTCAGGAAGAGCAGCGCTTTGGGGAACGGCGGTGTGGGAGAACGGAGACAACTGCTGCACCTCGTTCCAGGCACTCTCCGAGGAGATGAAGAGAGTGTTCGATCGTGCACTGGCGGGTAAGGAGGCGGCCAGATTACTCGCCGAACTGCGACAGGGAGAAGGCTCGGTGGCGGACTTTTCCATTCGGTTCCGCACCCTGGCCGCAGAGTGCCGTTGGAACGAGGAGGCGCAGTGGGATATGTTCCTGCATGGGCTGGCTGACCGCGTTCAAAGGGAGATTTACGCGATGGACTTACCGGAGACGCTGAACGGACTGGTGGAACTTGCGCTGAGAGTAGACGCTCGACTGAATCGTGTGACCAGATTGACGCGCCCCAGCCGTCCAAAGTTCAACACGGAGGACCACCAGCCCGGTGGTGCGAGCGCGGTCAGCCCCGCATTCGACCATGAACCCATGCAGGTGGGGAGAGCTCGGCTTTCCCGGGAGGAGAAAGACCTCATCACCATCATCGACCCTCCTCCCGGTAAGACTGAGATGGCGACAGTCGACGCACTGCACCAACGCACTGCTGGATTCGGGAGCGGAGGGTAATTACACATGCTACTGGGGACATCACCCTCATTACTTCTGGCAATCACACTGAACTCATCTCATTTTTACTCATGGACTCACCACTTGCACCAGTGGTTTTGGGACACCCGTGGCTTTCCAGACACAACCCCCGTGTCGACTGGTGCACTAACACTGTTTCCGCATGGAGTAACCACTGTCATGAGTCCTGTTTAGTGTCTGCCTGTCCCTCTGTGTCTGGTTCTGTGTTTCAGAGTGAGGCAGCGGATTTATCTAACGTGCCCGCGGAGTACCTCGACCTGAAGGAGGTGTTCAGTAAGTCTCGTGCTGCTTCTCTCCCTCCGCATCGTTCCTATGACTGTGCGATAGATCTACTGCCAGGTAAATCTCCGCCCAAGGGCAAACTTTACTCTCTTTCTGTTCCCGAGAGGGAGGCCATGGAGAAATATATTTCTGATTCTCTGGCCTCTGGGTTCATCCAGCCTTCCTCTTCTCCTGCGGGGGCGGGGTTCTTTTTCGTTGGGAAGAAGGATGGATCTCTGCGACCTTGCATTGATTACCGAGAGCTGAACAACATCACGATAAAGAATTCTTATCCTTTGCCGTTGATGTCTTCAGCTTTCGAGAGGTTGCAGGGAGCATCCATTTTCACGAAACTGGACTTACGTAATGCATATCATTTGGTTCGCATCAGGAAGGGGGACGAATGGAAAACCGCTTTTAATACCCCTAGGGGACACTTTGAATACTTGGTTATGCCTTTTGGGCTTTCCAACTCCCCAGCGGTTTTCCAGGCACTCGTTAATGACGTGTTGAGAGACATGGTAGATCAGTTCATATATGTTTACCTGGATGACATATTGATTTTTTCTTCGTCTCTCCAGGAACACGTTCAACACGTCAGACGAGTGCTCCAGAGACTGTTAGAGAATGGGCTTTTTGTCAAGGCGGAGAAATGCGCGTTTCATGCACAGTCTGTTCCCTTCCTAGGGTACATCATCTCCTCTGAGGGAGTGCGCATGGATCCTGACAAGATTAAGGCTGTGGTAGATTGGCCAAGTCCAGATTCCCGTAAGGTCCTACAGCGGTTTCTGGGGTTCGCCAATTTTGACCGGCGTTTCATTCGTAATTTCAGCCAACTAGTCGCACCTCTGACTGCCTTGACCTCCCCCCGAACGACGTTCAGGTGGTCGAACACTACCGAGGCAGTGTTCACCAACCTCAAGAGTCGCTTCGTTTCGGCTCCCATTCTTGTCACCCCTGATCCCACACGTCAGTTCGTGGTGGAGGTCGACGCGTCAGAGGTGGGAGTAGGAGCAGTGCTTTCACAACGCGCTTCCTCAGACGAGAAGATGCATCCCTGCGCGTTTTTTTCTCATCGATTATCGTCTGCCGAACGTAACTATGACATTGGTAACAGAGAGTTGTTGGCGGTCAAGTTAGCGTTGGAGGAGTGGCGCCATTGGTTAGAGGGTTCAGGGGTACCCTTTATCGTTTGGACCGATCACAAGAACCTTGAATATATTAGATCTGCTAAAAGACTCAACTCCAGGCAGGCTCGGTGGGCACTTTTTTTCGGACGTTTTGACTTTGTTCTCTCGTACCGCCCGGGTTCCAAAAACATCAAACCCGACTCTTTATCTCGTATTTTTGATCCATCCGAACGCCCGGTGACTCCCGAGTGTATTTTACCTGAGAAAATAGTTATCTCCACACTCGTATGGGAGGTCGAGTCGAAGGTCAAGATGGCCTTAGAAGGGGTAACGCCTCCGCCCGGTGGCCCACCGAATCGGTTGTTTGTTCCGGAGGGGTTACGGTCTGACGTTATTCGATGGGGTCATTGCTCCAACGTGGCTTGTCATCCAGGAGTGACTCGCACCAGTTATTTAGTTAAGCAACGATTCTGGTGGCCGTTAATGGCTCGCGATATTCACGATTTTGTTTTGGCCTGCTCCGTCTGTGCCACTGGGAAGACATCTAACCGACCTCCGGATGGGTTACTTCGACCATTGTCGGTCCCTTCGAGACCCTGGTCCCACATCGCGCTAGATTTTGTCACCGCCCTCCCGCCCTCCAATGGCATGACGGTTGTTTTGACCGTAGTGGACCGGTTCTCGAAGGCGGCACATTTCATTCCCTTGCCCAAATTACCTTCAGCCAAGGAGACAGCGGTCACGGTCATTGATCACGTCTTTCGGTTACATGGCCTCCCGACGGACGTGGTCTCTGACAGGGGTTCCCAATTTGTGTCCAAATTTTGGCGGGAGTTCTGTAAGTTATTGGGGGCCACGGTCAGTCTGTCTTCGGGTTATCATCCCCAGAGCAATGGTCAGTCTGAGCGGGCCAACCAAGATCTTGAGAGAATGTTGCGATGTTTGGTAGCCAAGAATCCTTCGTCCTGGAGTCAACTTTCTATGGTGGAGTACGCCCATAACTCATTACCAGTGTCATCTACGGGCCTCTCTCCGTTTAAGTGTAGTTTAGGTTACCAGCCACCAATTTTTCCGAGTCTGGAATCCGAAGTCGCGGTTCCCTCCGCTCACGCTTTCGTCCAGAGGTGCCACCGCACTTGGACTAGAGCCCGTGAGACTCTACTCCAAGCGGGGGGGCGCATGAAGGCCAGGGCCGATCGCCACCGGTCAAGGCCTCCCGTATACGTCGTGGGTCAAAAGGTGTGGCTTTCTACCAGAAATATTCCTCTCCGTTCCGTTTCTAACAAGTTAGCTCCCAAATTTATCGGCCCATTCCCTGTCACCAAGATTATTAGTCCGGTGACAGTCCGACTCAAACTCCCTCCAGCGTACAGGAGAATTCACCCCGCCTTTCACGTATCTAGGATCAAGCCCGTGTTTTATTCTCCCATTAATCCGCCCGGCCCTGTTCCCCCCCCGCCGCGACTCGTAGATGGGGAACTTACTTATTCGGTACATCGTATTCTGGACTCGAGGCGGAGGGGACGCGGATTTCAGTACTTGGTGGACTGGGAGGGTTACGGTCCGGAGGAGAGAAGTTGGGTACCTGCTAGAGACATCCTGGATCACTCCCTTATCGATGATTACAATCGACAGGTAAGGGACTCTGAGAACGCCAGGAGGCGTTCTTAGGAGGAGGGGTACTGTCACGGTTCACTAATCGGCTGTCTCATGCTGAAGTGTCTGCGTGAGTGTAATTGTGTGGGTGTGGTTACTCGTTGTGTTGATTAGTGTCACCAGCTGTCATCAATTCCAGTTCCTTTTTATGCCCAGCATTTTCTCTCTCTTGTTGTCAGATCGTTGTGGTTGTTACTCGGTGTGTGTCCTGTTCTCGTGCCTCGGCTGTTTCAGTTCGTCTACTGGATTTTCGTCAGTTCCTCGTGTTGTCTGGATGTTCCACGGTTCCTGGATTCACTCGAGCACGATCATCACAGCACCACCACCGGATCGCCATCTCGTCCCTGCTTCACTTACCACCTGAGTGTTTGCCCCGATCTGTGTCCTACATCTGACCCCTCTTCAATAAACTGGATTTTACTTGCATCTTGCATCCTCCTGTTTTTTTCCCTCACAGTTTTATGTAAAATACAACATTTTACAAATAATGTGTTAAATCTTTTTTTGTAATGAAAAACTCACTAAAAACTTGTTTTACTTTTCTGTAAATGACTGAACATTGACTTTTTAACGTTTTAACATTTTTAAATATTGTTTTAGATGTTTTAATACTAACAAACACATTTTAATAACTTTAAAAAAATGCTATTTAAACTTTTTATTTGATGTTTAAAGGTTTTTAACATTTTACAAATGTGTTTGTGTGTATACCACCCATTGTATTTTAACGATTTACATTGTTTCAACGTCTTTATTTATTTTATTTTATTCTTTATTTATTTATTTTTATACATGATTGTGAAAAATACAACTTCTAATGTAAATGCAATAGTACAACTATTCTCTTCTTTAATAAAAAGCGTGAGAAAATCCCACGGTGTACATGGAACCAGGAAATATGACCTTATTAGCCCGGTTCTGTCAACACTGCATTGGCTGCCTATTAAACATCGTATACATTTTAAAATATTGTTGATTACTTACAAAGCACTAAATGGTTTAGCTCCGCAGTACTCAAAATCGACTGCTGGCGGTAGATCCTTTTCCTCTCTAGCACCAAAACTTTGGAACAGTCTTCCTACCATTGTCCGGGAAGCAGACACACTCTGTCAGTTCAAAGCTAGACTAAAAACACATCTCTTTGACCTAGCATACACATAATATATTATAGACTTATATAATTCAATGTTAGGCTGCATAGATTAGGTCAGCCGGAACTGGGAACACTTCCCTTAAATCCTGATGTACTCGTTACATCATCATACGAAGAATGGCATCTACGCTAATTTTAGTGTCATTGTTTATCCCGAGGTTTTCCCGCAGCCTACCGGATCCAGGCCGTATCCAGATCTGACTAGGAGCTTTGCCTGGACCCGATGATAACGCAGTGCTGAAGTGTCAACTAGCCTCTCCCTATGGAGGATCCCTTTCCCACTCTACAGATAAAACGTTGTGATTCCGGTTCGCGTACCCACCCTGAAGTGATAAAATAAAACAAAATTCTGTATCAAATTACAGTTACTGTAAATCCGGCCTCTAGTTAATAAACGCCAGAGGAGAACTGGCCCCCGACTCAGCCTGGGTTCTCCCAAGGTTTTTTTTTCTTCTCTCCATTAGGTCACCTGATGGAGTTTTAGGACACCAGTAGGTCACTTGATGGAGTTTTTCGGTTCCTTGCCACTGTTGCCTTTGGCTTGCTCAGTTGGGGATATTCAAATTAATTAACCAAGCATTAATACCATTGATCAGCCCTACCAAACGTGGCTGTTTTTTTCCACTAAGAAACAAACATTGTTATGTTATTTGATTGATATTGTGAAGCTGCTTTGATGCAATTTATATTGTGAAAAGCGCTATATAAATACACTTGACTTGACTTGACATGTACAATCTCGAGGGAGGGAAGGAGGGGTAGAAAGTTGAGGGGCTAGGGTGTAGGAACCTTTTTATTGGGGGTCAATACAACTGTCACTTTGACATGTTGTACCCCATAATGTCTCTCTTAACGCCGAAATACCTTTCGTTTTCTTCCAGTTGCGCTCCATTTTTAATCCAGTTCTTGACTGAAAGGGAACTTGTTGTGCACTTAAAGTTTACTATACTTACAGTACATCTAAAAGTATAATTTTATATACAAAAAGTGGGCCAATTTAGTCCCAAGCAATGAAATAGTAGACTTACAAGTATACTACTAATACATGGATATTAGTATACCTACTACATAAAGTATACTTAAAAATATACTTTAACTTTACTTAAGTATACTTAACATGAATCAAATGTGTGTTTATATGATGAGAGCAAGTGATACAAGAGACATGAATGTGGCATTGGTACTTAGGAGAATGATACCGGGATGAGTGCTAATTGTTCATAAATATTTGAAATATAAAAAAATTAATTTAGTTAATTCATATATATATCTGGAGAAAACCATGATGCTATCGTCCAGCTTGGTTCAGCTCTCATTTAATGGTGTCAATGCAGGCAGATTAATACTATTTTTGAATATTAAATTAAATGTACCCAACTAAGCAAACCAAAAGCCAATGGCGACAAAGGCAAAAAAGGCAACAGTGGCAAGGAACCAAAACTGCATCAGGTGACAGAAAGGAGAAAAAAAACCTTGAGAGAAACCAGGCACAGTCGTGGGGGGGGGGGGGGGGGGCATTTAACACGAACAGTGTATGATTATGATTCAGGCAGCATTATATGTCAGAAGTCAGATTGGATTGGAACATTCAGAATATTATCCAGTTCCATATGGTTGAAGATCGGAGCCATCATGCCGGTATGGGTACAAGTTTGTTAAGGATCAGTTTTGTCAGTTGAATAGGTTGAATAGATAAGTTGAAAAAGAATGAACAAATCACAGATTATTGATTTTATTGAATTTTACAAAATTTCTTTACAAAACTTTTCTGGATTTGGGGTTGTAGAATAAGAAAAAAACTATAAAGGCCGAATTCTGAGAAACAGAAATTATTAATTAATTGCTTAGCTGGGTCTTCAGACTATGCAGTCTATTAGTTCACCTCATCTCACATCCCGATCCGAGTCGTTTGTCCTATAAATGGTAGGAATTTGAGACCAGAAACACATCATGTTAAGGAAAAAAATGGTAATGATTAAGCGCTTGTGTGTAAGGAAGGTTGGGAATTGTTAACTAATTTCTGTATCCAATGCGGTTGTCACGTGACATGGCAAAAGAACAAACGACTTGAGAGGTAATACGTAAACTAATACGTAAAACTAATACGTAACGTCTCGGTTACGGATGTAACCCTCGTTCCCTGAGTAGGGAACGGAGACGTTACGTCGGATGACGACGAATGGGGTTTCACTTAGAAAGCCTATCAACTTCGAATATTGCTAAACGAGCCAATGGCAAAGAAATGCCATGGGTCTGCAAAATTTGCATGACGTAACTCCAACATGCAGTTATGTTTCTTCGCTGAGGAGCCAAGACTGAGCTCAGGCGATCCCCGCGGTACAGCGGAAGTGGCAGGCTGATGTAACGTCTCCGTTCCCTACTGAGGGAACGAGAGTTACATCCGTAACCGAGACGTTCCCTTTCGTTGTCACTCCGAGTTACGACGGATGACGACGAATGGGGTTACCAGTCTAATCACGCCACCTTCACAGCTGTCTTCCAGTGCCCTGCGTAAATCTGAGATCCCTGTCGTGAGACTAGCACGGACAAAGGACTCCTATTTAACACAGGAATACCAAGGTACACTGGGAAGCATATCCCATAGTTTAGAGGAAATATGCAATTAACACCAACCCAGGGGGGGGGGGGGGGGCATAGAAAATACACACATGACCCGAAGGATGCATATGGAGAACACAGGGGTGTCCAGCCGCAGGTGGAATATTTCAACCCCAGGGGTGGGAAGGTGGCTTGCCAAGGGAAAGACACATGCTCGGAGAGGCTTACAGTGGGAATACACATGTGGGGGTAGCTCCGGAGAGGGACCATGCACACGGGAGGCACCTAGCCGACGCACAGGCAATAGACACTGGTGCCAGCGTCCGGAGTGCTGGAGGAACTCAAGGCCTTCGAAAAGGCTCACCTGAGGAGAATATCGCACGTATCCAGTCCGTGGAGTGGAATGGCGAGCAAGCAAAGACACATGAGCGGGTCAAATACTAGCTGGTTGAAGCGAGTACATGAGAGGACACTGGCTCCACTCGGAGATTGTAGAATCTGGCGAATGTGTTAGGTGTCGCCCAGCCTGCAGCTCTGCAGATGTCTGTTAGCGAGGCGCCATGCGCTAGAGCCCAAGAGGACGCCACACTCCGGGTGGAGTGGGCAGTCACACCAAGGGGGCACGGTCGACCTTGCTGCTGGTATGCCAAAGCAATGGTGTCCACTATCCAGTGGGACAACCTCTGCTTGGAGAGAGCCTTTCCCTTCAGCTTCCCACCATAACAGACAAAGAGCTGGTCTGAGGTCCTGAAACACTGCGTTCTGTCTACATAAGTGCGGAGAGTGCGTACTGGACAGAGCAGTGCCAAGGCTGGGTCTGCCTCCTCCGAGGGTAGCGCTTGCAGGTTCACCACCTGGTCCCGGTAGGGAGTGGTGGGAACCTTGGGCACATATCCAGGCCGGGGTCTCAGGATCACGTGAGAGTAAGCCGGCCCGAATTCCAGGCACGCTTCGTCAACGGAGAATGCTTGCAGGTCCCCTACCCTCTTGACAGAGGCCAGTGCAACCAGGAGCGCTGTCTACATTGACAGGAGCTTAAGCTCCACTGATTGCAAAGGCTCAAAGGGAGCACTCAACCATTGTGAGGTCCCGAGAGGGAACGAGAGGAGAGCGAGGAGGATTCAGTCTCCTCGCTCCTCACTCCTCTCAGGAACCTGACGACCAGGTCGAGCTTCCCTAAGGACTTACCTTCTACCAAGTCATGGTGTGCGGCGATAGTGGCAACATAAACTTTGAGGGTGGAGGGAGACAGCCTTCGCTCCAACCCATCTTGAAGAAAGGAAAGCACGACACCGACCGAACACCTCCAGGGGTCTTCTCGGTGAGAAGAGCACCAGCTGACGAAGAAGTTCCACTTCAACGCATAGGCGTGTCTCGTGGACGACGCTCTAGCGGAAGTGATGGTAGCCACCACCGCTGGTGGTAGGGTACTCAAACCTGCCTCGTCCCGTACAGGAGCCACACGTGGAGGTTCCAAAGATCGTAACGAGGGTGCCACAGGGTGCCCCGTCCCTGAGAAAGGAGGTCCTTCCTCAGAGGGATTGGCCAAGGAGGTGCTGTTGCGAGGAGCACCAGTTCGGAGAACCAGGTCCGGGTGGGCCAGTACGGCGCAACCAGAAGGACCTGCTCCTCGTCCTCCTTGACCTTGCGCAAGACCTGGGCTAGAAGGCTCACTGGGGGAAATGCATACTTGCGGCCCCGCGGCTAGCTGTGCGCCAGTGCATCCGTGCCGAGCGTACCCTCGGTCAGGGAAAAATACAGGTTGCAGTGGGTCGAGTCGTGAGAGGCAAACAGATCTATCTGTGTGTCCCCGAACTGGTCCCAAATCAGCTGAACCGACTGGGGATGGAGTCGCCATTCTCCAGGGAGGGGCTGAAGCCGTGAGAGCTTGTTGGCTGCACAGTTCAGGACTCCGGGAATATAAATGGCTCGAAGTGACCTCAGATCCTCCTGACTCCATAAGAGGAGGTGGCGGGCGAGTTGCGACATAGGGTGGGAGCGTAGACCACCTTGATGGTTGATGTACGCTACAGTGGCGGTATTGTCTGACCGGACTAGTACGTGTTGACCCCTGAGCAACGCCCGAAAGCGGCAAGGCGTACTGCCAGCAACTCGAGGCAATTGACATGCCATAGGCGCTGGGGTCCTGTCCAGTAGCCCGCGGCAGCATGTCCATTGCACATGGTGCCCCAGCCCATGGTAGAGTCATCTGTTGAGACAACAACATGCCGGGAAGCTCGTTCCAGGGGGACACCCGCCCTGAGAAAACTGAGGTTCGACCACGGGGGTGAAGGTCTGACGGCAGGTCGGAGTAACTGGTACTCGGAGCGTGCCTTGTTGCCATGCCCACCTCGGGACTCGGTCGCGAAGCCAAAGCTGAAGTGCTCTCATATGAAGTAATCCGAGCGGCGTTACCGCGGCTGCAGATGCCATATGCCCCAGGAGCCTCTGAAAATGTTTCAGTGGAACCGCATTCTTGCCCTGGAATTGTCTCAGACAAGTCAGCAGTGACTGCGCGCGCTCCCTTGTAAGCTGCGCGGACATGGCGACCGAGTCGATGTCCATACCGAGAAAAGAGATCCTCTGCACGGGGCAAAGTTTGCTCTTCTCCCAGTTGACCCGAAGGCCCAAGCGAGCTAGGTGCCGGAGCACAAGGTCCCTGTGTTCCCAAACCTGGTCTCGAGAGTGAGCTAGGATAAGCCAGTCGTCGAGATAGTTCAGGACACGAACCCCGTGATCCCGAAAGGGAACAAGGGATGCCTCGACAACCTTCGTGAAGACGCGAGGAGACAGGGCTAGCCCGAAAGGGAGAACCGCGCACTGGTATGCCTGCCCCTCGAAAGCAAACCGGAGGAACGGTCTGTGTCGAGGAAGAATGGAGACATGAAAGTAGGCGTCCTTCAGGTCGATCGCTGTAAACCAATCCTGGGGCCGTACACATTCGAAAATGCGTTTGGCGGTGAGCATCTGGAACGGCATCCTGTTAAGGGAGCGGTTCAGCACGTGCAAGTCCAGGATCGGTCGTAACCCACCGGTTTTCTTGGGGACAATGAAGTAGGGGCTGTAGAAGCCAGACCTCATCTCGGCTGGAGGGACAGTCTCGATTGCACCCTTCGCCAGCAGGGTGACAATCTCTGCTCTCATGATGGGGCATTGCCATCAACCAAAGTTAGCAACCGCGCCCTGGCAGAGGGGGCCAGGGAAGGACCAGGAAGGTCGTCCCACGGGGGCCTGCTCTGCCAGGGGTCTGGCGACAGAGGGGGACAAGGGCGAAGCGATCCGTGGACGGCACGCCGTGTCAACCGACTCTGGGACAGAGGGGGACGAGGAGAGCACGGCTTGGGGGCGGCGCTCTGTGTCGCCCAAGAACTCTGTGAGCACAGGGAAGAGAGGATCGTTTCTTTCTTTAACCACTTTAGGGTGCTGCCCCCCCGTGGGTGAACAGCGGGGAGCAGAGAACAAAAGATTCTCCCCCGGCCCTTCACTGGGGGAAGGAGTGGTCCTGCTACCATCTTCTGAAAAACGACCATCATCCCTGAGCAGCCCGTCTCAGGAGCGCCGCTTGGTCCGGTGCTTGGCGGGGGGCGGGGCTGGAGAGGGCTGTGGTGCCTTCTTACGGCTTCCTCCACGACTGGGCCTGGGTGGAGGCTGCTGCTTCGGCCGAGCGGGAGGGGCGGGAGCCGTAGGAGGGCGCCCTCGTTGTTAACAGGCTGAGGCGTCTGCCCAACCGACGTGGAGGTAGCAGCCGGTCGGCGGGGCAGAATGTGCTTAATGGCCTCGGTCTGTTTCTGCGCAGTCGAGAACTGTTGGGCAAAGTCCTCGACTGCTCCGCCGAAGAGGCCGGCCTGGGACAGGGGTGCATCAAGCAGACGAGTCCGCTCGTTATCCCGCATGTCGGCCAGGTTCAGCCATAGATGTCTCTCCTGGACCACCGAAGTGGACATCACCAAACCCAGGAAGCGCGCGGTCACCTTCATCGCCCGGAGGGCAAGGTCGGTTGCGGCGCGCAGCTCATCGAAGAGCCCTGGGTCTGTCCTGCCCTCGTGCATGTCTTTGAGCACCTTGGCCTGGTAGACCTGCAGAGTGGCCCCAGCATGCAGAGTAGCAGCTGCCTGTCCCGCCGCTCTGTAAAACTTCGCCACCAGGGTCGACGAAAATCTACAGGCTTTGGATGGGTGCTTAGGCTCACCACGAGAAGCACTCTGAGGACACAGTTGCATCGCAACAGAGCGTTCAAGAAGCACTCTGAGGACACAGTTGCATCGCAACAGAGCGTTCAACCGGGGGAAGCCCAGTGTACCCTCGGACAGCGCTCGTGCCCATCAGAGGCTGATAACAATCTGCCGCAACCAGAAGTACATAGGCGAGGCATCTTTAAAAAGATGTGCCGCGTGCAAGCTCTTTTATGAGAGAAACACTCTAAGTGTTGAAGCGCCCGGGGAGACTCGCACTCTCTGGCAAACCACTGCACAGATAAGCAGGAAGTGCGCGTTCGCTGGAGATCGCCGTCACACCAACACCAGAGGAACTCGTTCGTGAAGCTGACAATTCAGAGATGGCTTGTGGAGAGAAGAATAAACTTGGCTCTGAAGCGAAAACGTAACTGCATGTTGCCGGCGTCCTCCTTTTATACCCATGAGGTGGGGCGGAGTTACGTCATGTAAATTCCGCAGACCCATGGCATTTCTTTGCCATTGGCTCGTTTTGTAATACTCAAAGTTGATAGGCTTTCTAAGCGAAACCCCATTCGTCGTCATCCGACGTAACTCGGAGTGACAACGAAAGAGAACTTCTGTTTCCAGTACAAACTGCATAGCCTTAGCCTATGGGGCTGTCACAGGATGAATGGATAACCAACGCTATCTCACGACCAAATCGTACAAATTCGTACGAGTGATTAAAATGTGGGTAATTCATACGAATTCTCGTACGATTTGTCTGAACCCACATGATGGTTAGATTTAGGGGCGGGGTCAGGGGTAGGTCATTTGTTCGAATTCATACGAATTGGGCAACTCGTAAAATATGTACTAATTCGCATGAGTGAGGTCAAAAATAACCTATGGGATGTTGTGCATGCGTGCTCATCACAAAATTGACGAATCACTCTATGAGTGAATGTGAGTGAGTGAGTGAGTGTGTGTGTGTGTGTTTGTGCACGGGTGCCACAAAGATGCCAATATCTGTTATCCTTGTCCTTGTGGGGACATGTTCTGGTCCCCATGAAGAAAACAGCTTATAAATCATACAGAGTGATGTTTTTATTATTTATTTATTTATTGCAGAAAATGCAGAAAGATTTATACTGTTTGTGCAGTATCAAAACCCTTATGTCTATGGAAAGACCCCGTAAAACATGGAAACCCAACTGTGTGTCTGTGTGTGTCTGTCAAAACTGTGGCAAGATAGATAGATAGATAGATAGATAGATAGATAGATAGATAGATAGATAGATAGATAGATAGATAGATAGATAGATAGATAGATAGATAGATAGATAGATAGATAGATAGATAGATAGAATGTTTTTTGGTTGATTCAGTCACAAATGTGTCTGTGGATGGTGGACCAAAATTATATAAAATTATATATTTTGTGTTTCTCGTCCAATGACTGCTTTTTTAGTGTTTCTCTCTGGATGTAAAAGAATGATATAGCACTTTGGAGCAAATATGGCCACCAGTAATCCGAAACTTGAAGACAGAATGGCAAAAATCTCCACAGCAACAGCATATTTCCCTGGTGAGCTCACATATGCTGGAACAAATGCAATCCACACGGCACAGAAGATCAACATGCTAAAAGTGATGAACTTTGCTTCATTAAAATTATCTGGAAGGTTTCTCGCTAGGAAGGCAAACAGGAAACTTACTGCTGCCAACAGTCCAATGTATCCCAGCAACATAGAAAACCCAGCCACGGAGCCTATAGCGCATTCATAGACTATTTTTGAGCGGGTGTACTGGTTATTTTTATGGGGTGTTGGAGAAGCAGTTGATAGCCAGACTGCACATATCACAATCTGGAGGGCTGTTAGGACCAGAACTGTGCATCTTTGTTGAGCTGCTCCAAACCATTTCATAGCTCCTTTGCTCTCTGGTCGAGATGACTTGAACACCGCTATGACCACCATAGTCTTGACTAGGATGCTGGAGATGCACAGCACAAAGCTTATGCCAAACACAGCATGTCTTAACTGACACGTCCACAACTGTGGCTGACCAATGAACAGTAGCACACACAAGAAACACAGTTTGAGTGACACCAGCAGCAGGAAGCTGAGCTCTGAATTGTTGGCACGTACTATGGGAGTGTTCCGGTGATGTGCAAAGATGACCATCACAAGAGTACAGAAGCAGGTGCCAAGCAGAGATGCAGTGGTCAGAGAGATGCCCAGAGGATCATCATAGGACAGAAACTCAACTTCTTTGGGGACACATTGATCCTTATCTGGATTGGACCAGAACTCATCTAGACACAACATACACTCAACAGCATCTGTGGGTAAGAAAAAGACAGAATGCTCAATTTTAAAGAGAAAATACACTACCGTTCAAAAGTTTGGGGTCAAATTTTTTTTTTTAAAGAAATTAATACTTTTCTTCAGAAAGGACGCATGCAATTGATATAAAGTGACAGTAAAGACATTTATAATAATGCAAAATATTTTTTTTTTTTAATGAAATGCTTTTCTCTTGAACTTTCAAAGAATCCTGAAAAAAATTAATCACTGTTTGCACAAAAATATGAAGTAGCACAACTGTTGTCAACTGTGATAATAATCATAAATGTTTCTTGAGCATCAAATAATCATGTTAGAGTGATTTCTGAAGGATCATGTGACACTGAAGACTGGAGTAATAATGCTGAAAATTCAGCTTTGATCACAGGAACAAATTACATTTGAAAATATATTCACATAGAAAACAGCTGTTTTACATTCAAATAATATTTAACAATATTACTGGGTTTGTTTTGTATTTTTAATCATATAAATGCAGCCTTGGTGAGGAGAAGAGACTTCTTTTAAAAACATAAAAAATTTTACCGACCCCAAACTTTGGAACGGTAGTGTAACTATCAAACTAAATTGACATTTTTCCAGCAATCTCCTCACCTGTTGCATTAGAAATCTCTCCATCTCCGCATGGCAGGCAGTCAAAACAGCAGACAGGAAGGCCCTTCTTTGTAGCTCGTCTGGTTCCTGGTGGGCAGCTCTCACTGCAGACAGACTGTGGGGGCTAAAAGAGACATCATCATGTTTTTCGTCTCCTTTACATAATGACAAGCTTGGCTTTTCCATTAATTTATTCTCATTTGTCTTATAGATATTATTAGTATTTACACCTGCAAAAATTATAACATTTAAAATTCAAAGTTAATTACTTTTTTTGTCTCAAAGTTCCAGTAAAATGCATCCTCATCCAGTGTGAGCATAATCCCTGTTGCTGACTCTTCATTTACTTCACCGACCTTGTGGAGCTTTATTGACCCATCAGAGCTCGGCTGCCAGTTCAACACATCATAGATGGCTAGAGCATCTCCATTTTTATCAAATGACACGTGATCCCCAAAGCCTGTGGTGAAGTTCACTTTCTGTAGGTAGTGAACCAGCTGTACAATTTGTAGACAGGACAGGTGTTATATGTTTATCTGAAATTTGAAGTAATATAGAGCAGATTTTGCTTTTCCACAGTCAGCTCATCTATATGCCTGGATAAAATCTGCACTATACCTGTGCGTCTTACCTGCCAGGGTTTCAGATATGTTTTGTCAGCACAACTGCTCCCACTTAATGGTCCTCTACCCTCTTCACACTGCATCAGGTCATGAAGCGCATGTGCTAGGGCATAAACTGCCTTATACACATTATAAGCTGCTCTCAACCCTGAAACATCAGTGTATGGTGAGTTTGTGGTGCTCAGATCCTCCTGTCCTGTACAGACCCTTTTCACTTGCTCTCCTTCTGTCTCTTTACCCCCAGTTTCAAATCTGCACCCAAACAGGTTCTCCCAAAAGATCCTCACTATATAATTTCTTTGATCATTGTTAGGCCGAACACGTAAGAGAAAGTCATAAAGCCCCTCAATCTCCCCACGCCTGATAGCAATGCCCAGTGTGCCCCCCAGGAAGGGCAGGAAACGTGGTGTGCGAAACACAGGTGAGGTGGCCCAAGCTTCACTTGCAATCCATTGCTTGTCTGTCATGTTCTGCAACACAACTTTATCCATCAAAGGTATCAGTAAGGATGAAGCAGAAAAAACAACCACCACTCTAGCTGTGGAGGCCAGAATCACTTCCATTATACGTTGAATATCTCTGGGGTTATTATCATTGGGCAGTATTTCAGAAAAAGCAACACAATGTCCAAACCGCTGCATTTCCTGCTGGAAGGACTGAGCAGCGTAGATGCCATAGTCATTATCACTGTAGACGAGTCCAACCCAGATCCATCCAAAATGTCTCAAGATCTGAACCATAGCCCGCACCTGGAAGGCATCACTGGGGATTGTTCTGAAGAAAGAGGGGTACTTTTTCTTGTCACTTAAACAGGAGCAGGTGGCATAATAGCTAACCTAATTAGAAATGAGGAGCAGAGACAAGAGACAGAGAAAGATAAACAAATCGTATCAGTTCTAAATCCATTATGTTTGTTTATTGTGAAGCAGGTTTGTTACATTTGCACATAATGCTCTGCTATTATGAATGAAAACATTACATAGTAGATAACCAAATATAATGTGTTTTTAAAGAATCATTTGGTAAGACTTTTTCTTAATGAAAAAAATAAAAAAAGGTTTTAAATATCATACCATAGGCAGTCGAAACAGCCCCAAGACACTGGAAATTGCAATAGAATGAGTAGAACCTGGATCACCTATAATTCCAATCACCGGTGGTGGTCCTTTGCAGTTGAGGTCAGAAATGGTCTCCTCTGTCCCACTAACCAGAGCTGTGGCACCACGGAATGCCACTCCAAGCCTTAAACAGTTGTCGTAGATCTGGTAACCAAGCGTGATGTTAGGCAGGAGGTTGGGGTTGTTATTAATCTCACTGATGGCAAAAACCATTGTGAGTGCTTGCTGGAAGCTTGTCATATAGAAGCTAGAGGAGACAACACAAAATAAATTGTCATTAACTTTGTAATTCTAACAGTAAAAGTAGATTAATAATAAGAGATTAACTGAATTCCATAAAACAATATTTATAAATGTATACTTTGTAAAAAAAAAAAAAAAAAAAGTATATATATATGTGTGTGTGTGTGTGTGTGTGTGTGTGTGTGTGTGTGTGTGTGTGTGTGTGTGTGTGTTTTCATTCAGTGAATGATTTCAGTCCTGTAATCCGTCATGCAACATGTTATCAGTTGCCTTGACTAAATTATCATTGACCAGTTAAAATGTATGCACAGTCATAAAAATGATTGTCTTAAGTTTTCTTCAGTTGGTGTAGTTCAGACTCACAGCTCACATTGTGGTAGTTTTGGCTCTGTTCTGAAGCTCAGCTCAGGGAATACTTTGAGGTACCTCTGAACCTCAAACAGACCACCAATGAGAAAGTCTCCATCCTGGAACATCCCATTTAATGTAAAGTGTCCCAGAAGCTGACATGTACCTGAACTGACCATCATAGCAACACAGATATAGTTACAAGACAGGAACAAACAAATATACAGAATTACCCACATCCCTCTCTCCGTATCCGTATATGTCACTCTTCACTCAGCTCACCGATTTAACATATGATTGTGAGTAGTACATGTTTTTTATATAGCAGGCGGTGCCACTGGTCTCTCTGGAAATGAGGACGTCACGTTTGCTATTTTGGAACCCTCCACCTCCACCAAGTACAACAATTATCATATTAAAAAAATCAATATTTTAGATTTTTACTAATACTTATTATTAGAATGTATCTTACTCTATAAGGCCTGCTTTAAAACAATATGTGCTGTATTCAAAGATATGTGACAAATATACATTTGTCTTGTTTAAACCGAAACATCACAAATATATCACAACATAATGACAAACAATTGATCAAATATTTAAAAGTTTCATAAATACGTGTAGTCCCAAATATTTTTTTCCAATTCAGAAACATATTTCTTAAGTTAAATTTAAAACATTTTCAAAAGTATAAATAACCATTTTGTAAAATATTGATTTCTCATATCTGAATATTTTTTTCTGAATCACTTCGGCGATTACGGCAGGACTTATGTTTTCTTAGATTTCCATTACAAACAGCTATTTACAACCATATTTTAAATTCAGATTAAACAATCATTAAATAAACACACACACACACACACACACATCACAACCTTTCAGTGTTTTCAACCACATAAGACATTCTGTTTATTTTATGTTTCAGACATATAACAATCACATAAGTACTCAAAAAACAATACATTTAGAGTTTTTTAAAATACACACTGATGTCTATGGAAGCGGCAATAATAATCCTTTCCATTTTAATTGGACATGTTTTATTCATATCAGATACACATTGTATAAGTAACTTTAAAGTTTACTCTATTCTTCTCCCAGTTCACTTCCGGCCACTTACTTTCATGTATTTCTGGAGAATTGGATGAATTCACTGTTCTCTGAACAGCGGCACAAACTAACATGGCGGTGCTCATCGGACATAGCTATAGCTCAACTAACGCAATCGTTATAAAAGTGTTTAAACAACAAAACACATCCACTTGCATATATTTGACGGAATATCAGATATGTCATGCTATAGCTAACAAATTTGTGAATATTTTGAATAGAAAAGGAAAAAATGCATAAAAGCAGATCATTATTCATTCAGCGCTGTTGTGGCTGCGGTGTGTCACGTGACAAGCAATGACACGCCCCTATGGAAACCACAAAGTGTCATGTTCTAAATAACGGTCGCCTTGAAAAACTCACTCTGGGGGGTCAGCCAGAATATTTTAAACTTACGAGTGAAAGGGTTGCCCCTTTATTCAGAGCTGTTCAACTCCTCGGACTGGGAATAATGCATTTCAATAGCACCACTCTCAACGTCTAAAGGCTCGTACGACTTCATGCAGCGCTGTGCAGACCAATCGGCATCTGACTTGAAGCAGTGCATGTCGGTTAGAAATGTAGTCCTACTTGCGACGCTACGTTTCTGTAACGTGTGACATCAAAATACCGTGAGAGTGATTTGAGAACAGATGGCTGACTCAGAAGACACATCTTCTAAAAAGCGGTTGCACAAGCTCTGATGATGACACCGCTGTTCCATGATTGGCCGGATTCACTGCATGTCAACGATGATGTGTGTTTCGTATTTATTCTGACACCTTCAGTTCCACTAACTCTCACAAATCCATGTTTTTATAACAGTAAAAGCTATTTTCATGTAATCATAATGTTATATTGTGTCATGTTTATCAAAATAAATTGTTAAAAAAAAGGCTGTCCAGAGGAGAGTGAAGGGTGCAGTTGGACACTGGGCAGTAAAAGACATTCCCTGCCCTACCCCCATCATTGCCTACAACAAGAACATGGGAGGGGTTGACCTGTCGGACCAGCTTATCCAGTATTACTCGACCCATCGCAGAACTGCTCGTTGGTACCGTACCCTGTTTCTGCACTTTATAGACATTGCTAAAACAAATGCCTACATCATACGCTGTGAGATAAGCCACAGACAACAGGAGAAGACACATGCCACACAAGAACTTCCTGGTAGAACTGGTGTCCCAGATGTGTGGAGTGGACAAGACAGGAGTTGCCATCCATAGGAGCACCGACCATGTTCCTGTTGCCATTGCTGTGGCTACACATCTCAACCAGAAAGCCACACAAGGCCGCAGGATCTGTCATCATTGCCAGCAAGTGGAGAAGAAAAGGAACCTCAGACCATGGAAATGCAAGGCCTGTGATGTAGCCCTCTGTCTCATTGTTGACAGAAACTGTTTTGAGGAGTGGCACAGATTAAAAAAAAAAAATTAAAACACACTTGATATTTGTTGTAAATAGTTGTATGTTTAATTTGATTTTGTGTTAATTTGACCTTTTGTATGGTATATTTGCACTATTTAGGAAACCCTCTTTCTCAAGGAATGAAAGCTGTCGGTGTAATTGTACGTGAAGTGTTTTGTAGAGTTTCTAAGCAAAAAAGAAAAGAAAAAACGTCTATTGCCACACCTGCTTTTTACTGTATAAAGTTTGATTTTTATTTCAATTTTACCTTTTTTATGTTGTATTTGCACTATTTGGGAACCCTCATCCTCTGGGAATGCAAGGCCTTACATATAGCCTTACATATAGCTATCTGTATAATTGTGTGCATAAACTGTTTTAAAAAGTGGCTAAGCTAAAAAAGAAAAAAAAAATGTGTATATAGCTTGATTATATCTGAATTGTACCTGTAATTGTTGATATTTACAACTTGTGATATTTAAAAAAGCTATAATTTTTCTCTTTGGATTTTGTGTTTTTTGTGTGATCTTGGGTCCAGTATGTTGATACAGTACATCAAAGTGAAAAACTAATTATCTGGTCAAATTGGTAATGTTGTGCTGAAAAAAATGATCCCAAACATTGGTATGGTAAACATTTGTTTATCTCGAAAAATAAAAAAAAATAAAAAAAGTACTCAAAAACGGACAAAATAGCCCAAGACTCCGAAGGGTTAAGAATAAAAAACGTACTATTCACAATCCTCGGCTGGATCTGTTGCTCCTCGATGTGAAACTAAACCAGAACTTCTGAGGTAAATTTCCAAGGATTATTCCTCACAGCCTCGCAAGACGACATAGTACATTAATCTGATTAAACTTGGTGTGTTTTATCGAGCTGATGTGGGCGTTGACACGTTTGCATGTATTGCCTCAGATCATTTGCGTTTGAATAGTGCGCACTCTCCGTGGGCGTGTTCACATTAAAAGATAATGAGCTGAAATGAGAACGACTGAAATCTCTCTCTTTTTATAGATTACATAAACAGAGAATATTTGTTTTAGTTTTGAATTAGATAATTTAAAAGTACACACTTAAATGATTATAAAGATATGTTGATCATGCCTGGGTGAATAGTATTCGCTGAGTTTTGTTTAAGTTAAAGACGTGCTCCAGAAAAATAATTGATTATTATTTCAATTGTAAGTGGACACATAAAAAATTTGACATTTAATAGTTTGTTTTTTCATATTTCTTAAGTTTGTATGACCAAAAGTGACGGAGTATTTTAAGTCTATTTTGCTGCTATGTGAAAAAAATCGAGCAAAACGCGCCGGCACGTTTTCCGACAACTGAGGGTTAATGTCTCGATTCTCCCATGACTCAGGCCCTTTCTGTGCATTGCGTTCGAGAGTCGATCATTTCAGTACAAGGTCCTACCCTTCGGGCTGTTGCTGTGTCCCCGTGTCTTCACTAAATTCATGGAGCCCTTGTTCCCTTGAGAGAACGCGCTGTTCGCATCCTCAATTATCTCATACTAGCACAGTCCTGAGATCACATATGCAAACACAGTGACCTGGTGCTCAGTCGTCTCTTCGGGTCAACTGGGAAAAGAGCAAACTCCCCGTGTAGAGGATCTCTTTTCCCGGTATGGAGTTGGGCTCGGTCGCTCAGACAGCACGCCTCACAGAGCAACGTTGAATTTGTTCAAAGGCAGAAATTATTTCAAAGGCTCCTGGGGCATATGGCATCCACGACCGCAGTAACGCTCCTCGTCTTGCTTCAAATGAGGCCGCTTCGGCACTGGCTTCACGGCCGAGTCCTGAAATGGGCGTGGCGATGTGGCACACACGGGGTGACAATCATTCATGTTTGCCGACAAACTATCAGCCGGACCCTGATCGGACTCTTATTTCTACGGGCAGGAGTGCCCCTAGAACAAGTGTCCAGGGATGCTGTTGTCTCAACGAATGCCTCTACCCCCGGCTGGGGTGCCACATACATCCCACTGCTAGCTGTTCTACTCCCTGACAGAGAGAACTTGTAACAGTTTTACAGTTACATTTGTCCCATTAGCTTTCTGTACGTGCAATATTTAATCCTGTCACTAGGGGCACTCTAGCCAGATACCTGCATGGTAGCATAAAAAGGACAACAGAAGTAGTATGAAGGTAGGAAGGATGGGTTAACCACATGGATAAGCTTTCTCACCAATGCTGTCTTGTGTTTTTGCCCTGATTTGAGGAACCTGAGGTTCCTAAACTCAAATGTAAGTACTAGAGATAGTACTTTGTTTGTATATATGATGTTAGGTAAGGTTTATGTAAACATGGGATGGGTAAAATGTGTTAATGGTGGCACTAAATTTATCTGTTTGTTTAATGCAGAGGGTTCAACGTGCAGGCTTGAGGAGGCAGCTCAACTATAGATAGGACCTTGACCAAAAAGGGATTAATTGTCTTCGTTTTGCCAACAACACCTTTGTCATCTATTGTTATTCTCACAAGCTACAGTTCACTACTATAAAAGTCTGAAGTCAAGTCAAGTGTATTTATATAGCGCTTTTCACAATATAAATTGCATCAAAGCAGCTTCACAATATCAATCAAATAACATAACAATGTTTGTTTCTTAGTGAAAAAACATCCACGTTTGGTAGGGCTGATCAATGGTATTAATGCTTGGTTAATTATTTTGAATATCCCCAACTGAGCAAGCCAAAGGCAACAGTGGCAAGGAACCGAAAAACTCCATCAAGTGACCTACTGGTGTCCTAAAACTCCATCAGGTGACCTACTGGAGAAAAAAAAACCTTGGGAGAACCCAGGCTCAGTCGGGGGCCAGTTCTCCTCTGAACTATTTGATGTTTCCCTTGCAACTGAATGACTATGTACGTTGTATGTTTACTGACTGTATAGTGATTTGTGATGTAATACACATGGCTCATTGAAACGTGAAAGTCTCTGGTCCCTTAATTCTTTATGTAGCATCAAAGTGTTTTTTTTTTAAAAGCAGGTGTTGCAAACTCTCGGCATGGATGCACTGGCACATGGCTGACCCCGGGGTCTACGCAAATATGTGTTTCCCCCAGTGAGCCTTCTCGTACAGACACTGTGCAAAGTCAGGGAGGACGAGGAGCAGGTCCTGTTAGTGGCACCTTATTGGCCCAACCGGACCTGGTTCCCAGAACTTCCACTCTTCACGACAGTCCCTCCCTGGTGCATTCCTCTGAGGAAGGATCTTCTCAGAGACGGGGAACCCTATGGCACCCATGTCCAGACCTCTGGAAACTCCATGTCTGGTCCCTGGATTGGGAAGCGGAGGTTCTAGGTGCCTTACCACCAGAGGTACTTAACACCATCACTTCGGCATGAGCACCATCTACGAGACACGCTCACGCCTTGAAGTGGAACCTATTTGTCGAGTGGTGTGCTTTTCATCAAGAAGACCCCCGAACTTGCATGATGAGAACCGTGCTTTCCTTCCTGCAGCATGGGTTGAAGCGAAGGCTGTCTCCCTCCACCCACAAAGTCTATGCTGCTTTGATGTCTGCTCATCATGGGAAAACCCATCAAAATTCGGAAAGGCACAAACACGAACCATTTCTTCTTCACTTGTAAGCAACTCCGATCAACTCCATCACTCTTCACACACTACGCTCCTCCCACCTGGACACTCTTTACCTTTTCCGGCTACTACTGAGTTCCCATGGGACTTCAGCGCGAGACTACTGCTTGCCGTCTAAAACACTATTCAGGTGAATTTAAACAATGGTTAAGTTGCTAAACGCATCTTGTTCACATGTAAGGCCCCTGTTCATGTTGGACAGACATTTTAATTGCATTTTGTGTCTGTTAGGAGGCACAAAAACGCTCTTTATGTATATGCCCCCATAACTGCCGTTTTAGCTGAGTGGGAGCTCAGGGCATTCGCTGTCACAGCTCCGTGTTGCAAGCACCAATCCGGTTCGTTTTTTTTTTTTTTTTTTTCTATAGACAGTACTCACAAAGGTATAACGATCAAGGTTAACTTAAAAATTGCCCGGAGTTCTCCTTTAATTTTCAACAACTTCAAGAACTGTGTACCCGGCCCTAAAAATATCAAGTATCAATTCATTGAAGTGCTCTGAAAATTATAAGCTGATGGTTCTTTTCATAGTTAACCCCCTGGGGTCGGCTATCGGGCCGGCGCGATTGTCTCGCTTTTTTCTTATCAGTGCAAAATAGACTCATATAACTCCGTCGATTTTTGTCATGCAGGCAAGTGTTATACATAATTCAAAACTGTTAAATGTCTTCTTTTATTTGTGTACACTAATAATTAAAACAAAATGTTGTATTTTTCGTAAAATAAAGAAAATAAACATGATGCGCGTTCTCCCATCTCTCTCAATGTGAAGTTCATTCTGAAACGCAACAGAAAATGATCTGTAAATCAACGAATGCTTGTCACTGTGACATGAAACATATGTCTTTACAAAGCTTGAAGTCTCCATTTTTAAATTATGTAAATCATATCAAAAACAAATATTCTCTGTTTAAGTAATCCGTATGAAAGCAACGACATGTACAGTTCCTTCAGCCCGAGCTCATTAGCTCTAATGTGACCACACCCACGCGCGCACAAGCTGTTCACATGCAAATGATCCATGTAAAGGAAACGCCCTCATCACCTCTAAACAAAGAATCAGCGACTTCAGTACTGCTTTGCTTTTCTTCGAGTTTGGAAGACTGTGTTTGTAGTGTATTGTTTACTTTGGATTTACCAAAGAAGAATTAGAAGAACACGATTTGATAATGAGAACGATTTGACACTAATAGTAGCATGTTATTGTTGCATAAACTTTGTACATTTTAGCTATGGTGCCAGACTAAAATGTGCGTTATGAAATGAGATCGCGCTGTGCGTTTGAAAAGCAAAATGCACCAGACATTAGGCTTCATATTTTTACTCCAATCTCATTTCATAACGAATGGAAACGTTTGAAGTAACATGATAATCCATATATTTTTCTCTAGTGTAATGTTACTGAAGTGTTCCTTTTTAACGATTTATAGGCTGCTCGCTATCTAGGCTATTGTTATTATTTTATGCAGCCCTACACATATATGCTTACAAGGCACAACAAACTTGGTGTTGATATATATTGTATGTATGTATTTTGTAAATTTCATAATTTTAACCAGAAAAATCAAAAATGTATTCCCAAAATCGTGCAGCCCTATAGACCAATTTCGAGCCGACGTTACGTCACGGCGCTAGCTGGAGGCAAAACAAAGGGAAAACTGGAGGCGGCCAATACAAACCAGCACAGATTCGGCTACATAATAAGGAGCTTAAATTATGATTGTTATTATTATTAAATGTCATCTTGTTGTGTTGTTGGGTGCAAGAATCAATGAAAAATGAATATGCTGTATCTGGAATTTTTATTTTTAGAAAATATTCACATCATTAAAATTGCACCGTAATGTCACACTGTCATTGTCGTCTTCCTGGCACTGGCTAGACAGAACTGCGGATCGTACAACACAAGTCTTGTACATGACCATTCATCACATAGTTATAGGCATCTAAAGATTTATATGCCATCAGTTTCTCTTTACGCTTGGTTTCTCTATCAGGTAGGTGTAGAAGTCAAGCCACTCAACCGGAGGTAGCGTTAACGTTAATTCTGTCAGATCGTCCATCCATTGAGTGAGCGTGTATGGGTCAGCCAATCTGATTCCGTCCGTTAAAATTAACTTTTGCAAATAACAATCACGGTCCTAGACAGTGAGTAACCTTGCACATTAAGATAAAATCGGATTTTCTCCAGTCATTGTTATAAAACAAGCTAACAAAACTTGCAAACTAACGTTAGGGAAGCAGCCAGAGGGATCGTTCTGCCACCACTTAAGCTCCGCCCACAAAAAACGTCACCATGTTTACTAACTGAAAAGGGGTCTATAGTTTCTCTTGAGATATATATATATATATATATATATATATATATATATATATATATATTATATTACAGGGACCAGGTGCCACTGGATGAGTCCTGCTGACTTAAACATTCACATGACATTCACATGAAACAAACATTCATTATTGTTCCATAAACTTTACATTGTAGCTACTAGTTAAACTGGTGCCAGACTAAAATGTACGTTATGAAATGTGATTGAAGCTTGAAGCTTAATGCTTAATGTATATACATGTACGACACAAGAATGTTTTTATGTTCGATAATTAAACAGCACGATATAACAGTAGACTCGTATGAGTGTTTATTCATGGTGAATATTATAACGTTTAGACCTGTGTTTACGGTTAAATACTGTGTTTATAACACGTAGATATGTATAATATGGTAAGAATATTGTTTCATCGTTTGGAGGGGCTCAATTGCTTCAGTAAATGTTCTCTGCACGCGCTGTGGGTTTGAAAAGCAAAACGCACCAAACATTAGGCTTCATGTTTGAACTCCGAACTCATTTCATAACGTCGTAACGAATGGAAACGTTTGAAGTAACATGATAATCCATATATTTGTCTCTACACATATATGCCTACAAGGCACAACAAACTTGGTGTTCATGTATATATATATATATATATATATATATATATGTAAATATGTATATGTATATAGTAAATTTCATAATTTTAACCAGAAAATCTAAAATCTATTCCCAAAATCATGCAGCCCTATAGTTTCTCTTGATATCAGCATGGTCACAGGTGGGGGTTTTTTGTCTACAACATTTTTTTTACAGGGACCAGATGCCACTGGATGAGTCCTGCTGACTTAAAAATCCACATGAGTCTCTGTACATGAACATGGTAAAGTGAAAAATCAAACACCTTGGAGATGACAGGTATGTAGCCCGCTATGTTTTAGGAATGGCATAAAGGTGTGTGACTGTCCAAGTCTCTGTCTTTAGATCAGTTTTTACTAATGTGCTTTTTTGTTATTTGTTAAATATCTTTGGATTATGTTGTGTTGTAAATAAATCCAAACAATCTAAAAGCCATTCTTTTTTAAATTTCTCCTCATTCTTTGTGCAATGTTCCTCATAATGATAGGGCCTGATAGCACCTGATAGGGCCATTATGGGAGGGTCTTTGTCTTTCTCAGGTGTGAAACACTAAAGGTTGTTTGCCTTCTCGCATAAAGCTTTCTTACACAAAACATGTCTTACAAATTTTGAATCAATATATTGTCTTATCTGAATGAGTAGTCAGGATGATTTTCATATAGTTTTGAAGCAAATATTCTACGCCACGTGATACAATTTTCAAAAGTCTTGTGAAGAAATAATCAGTATGGGTTTATGACCTTATTTCAGTGACATTTTTTTTTATATTTTTTACAATCACGCATAAACGTCATTATCTCAAAACTACAAACTTTTACATACGTGCTGCTTACATGTTATTGTAGCAGAGTTTGTGCTGAATACAGTGTAATCAGACTTTAGCCATGAAAATGTCCCAAGTATCAGAAATAAGCACAAATGTCAGAGCATGTCAGAACACCTCCAGGACCCAGAAAACACCTCAGACCCCAGAGGGTTAAATGGATATTTTTCATAGTTCCATTTCCTGCTTCCAGTTCCATTCTATCACTCACCATTTTACCTATGCGTGTATGTATGTATGTATGTTTGTTTCATTTAGTTATGTTTGTGATTTAGTTAATAAAACGTGCACAATATGTATTTGGTTTCCGAGTCACTGCTTGCAAACAAAGTCTATTTTATGATCTTGATCTTGTTACATACTCTAAGCATTGTACATGCTAAGAAATTTTTTTTTTTCTGTGGCCATGGAAGATACCTTTTTCTTAGAATAAATGAATAATCAAAAGAGTTTGTTGGACGAACTGATTAATTGATTGTAATATTAATTTAGCTACATCAAGTTAATCCAATTAACTCACCCAAATATTCATAATTAATCATAACAAGTTATTATTGATTATTAATATATTTCTTAGACCTAATTTGTTACAGAAGGGAAAGTCTAGTCTCCAAGCAGAGGATGGCCTACTGGATAGTGGATGCCATCGCCTTGGCTTACTTGGCTCAGGTTGTGAGCTCACTCTACTAGAAGTGTTGCATCCTCCTGGGCGTTGGTGCGTGGCGCCTCACTAACAGATATTTGTAGAGCTGCGAGCTGGGCAACACCTAACATGTTTGCTAGATTCTACAGCCTTCGTGTAGAGACAGTATCTTCCCATGTTCTCACCTCACACGGGTAGAAGACACAGAGATGCCCCGGCTAGTGTCGGCATGCTGCGACAATATATGTGCTCATATTGCTCCAGAGAGTTCCCTTCGGGCAAACCCTGTTGAGTTCCTCCATCACCCTCGGCAGACGGCCGTTGCGGAGCATCCGGCACCAGGCCTACATCCGCTGTATCCATAAGAACTGGTGTTAGGCTGGGTGTCCATATGTGAGACTCCAAGGGGATCCCTTATGTGCAATTTCCCACGGTGAATCTCCTAAACGGAAGCCTGTGTCTTTCCCTGGTAGAGTTTGCTCTGCCTTCTCAACCAGGTGTAGCATTCTCCCTAATTGTCCGGAGCAACCCTAGAGACTTCCATGTGTAGTACAGCCTTCAGGGTTAGTCCATGTGTGTATTCTTAGAACACCTCCTTGCAGTAGGTTGTTGCTTCCACTGAGCGGGTCAGGCGGAAAAGCAGTGATTGACACTCTCTGTGTTAGCCCTATCCCATTCTCCATAGAGGGATCCGGTGGCTTTCACAGGGCGCTGGAAGGGGCAGCATCTGTGGCTCTTTGGTAGGGATCCCTTTAAAAAAAACTAAAAGGGTCTTGGTTACGTATGTAACCCTCGTTCGAACGGAGATGTCACGTCCTGTCGTCACAGTTGCTGTACTACCACTGGGTCACTAGCTCAGCCCCTCAGCGAAAACCTTAAGATGCGATGCACCTCTGCTCATTATATGCGAGGCAGGGCAGCTGATGTGATTATCGCATGTTAAAGTGCATTGGCTTGTTTTAGTTGCACTCGAAGTAGATTGGTCTCTCTAGCAAGATTCCAATTTGTTGGTCATCTGATGTGTTGTCCTCCGTTCCCTGCAGGGAACGAGGGGTAAAAACGTAACATACGGAAGACATTTTTTCTAGGGCTGTCAGTTAAACGCCTTATTAACGGCGTTAACGCAAATCCATTTTAATGGCGTCAATTTTTTTTATTGCGAGATTAACGCTCATTTTGGCCTAGCAAACTCTTTTTTTTCACATGCTTCAGCAACAGGATGCAGCATGCGCGGCACTGTGCTATGAAACCCATTAATTTCAATGGCTTGTGCCGTGCAAGAACGTGTTGTTGCTTTGTCGATCAAAGCACAAGCGCAGTGGCACGCACACTGTGGTCAAAGTTCAAAATAGTTTAACTTTAACCGCTGCGCTCTGTGACGAATACCCAGTGGCCAGCGCTGCGCATTCCGGTTCCTGTCTGAAAGTAAAACTACAACACCACACCGGATCTAGCTAGACCGAAAACAACAGGCACGCCGCACACATTTGTTTGGGCTTGCGAGCCGGCCAAAGAGTATAGTAGGCTGGGTTAACGTTACGTTTTGAATGGATGACTAGCGCGAGACGCGGAAATGGATACCAATAAGATTCTGAATGGAGAGTTTACTTTTAAAAAGTTTCCAAATGGTTCCATTGACAAGACCAAAGTGATCTGTGTGTTTTGTCATTGTGAACTGAGCTATCATCGCAGCACGTCCAGTCTGAAATACCACTTGATGGACAAGCACACACACAGCTGATGCGAATTCTCCGCCCACTCGTCAATATCAGTACCTCGTCAGTAGTTCTTTCACCCTTTTATTGATGGACAGTGTTACATTGTGTGAGATTATTTGCTCCAAGTGAGAATGTTGTGAAATTGAACACAGTATATGCCAATGTTGTTTTAAAAAAAAACATTTGCACAAAGCAAGCCGATCCACTTTTCCATCTTGATAAGAGCATTAAAATGTAAAAAAAATAGATATTTAGAATAGATAAAAATGTGCGATTAATTAAGATTAATCGCAAGTTAACTATGACATTAATGCGACAAATCACGATTAAATATTTTAATCGTTTGACAGCACTAGTTTTTTTTTTTCCCCAGGTCATAAATCTCCACTTCAGCAGCACTGACATACACCCAACTTTACATTTTTATTACCTACCTATATTCTGAAGGTTTTTACACAGGGGTATGTTCATATACAATTTGCCTGATTTTATGTAACATTTTATTCCTGGAAAAGTTGTGAACATTACTTTTTTTGGGCTGTTGACAGTATTTTCTGATTTATGGAGTGGTAAAAAGAGAAACCCAAAATACCCTCTGTAAAAACCTTTGACTGTAATATGTAAAAAAAATAATAATAATAATAATTTTGAACCTGGCTTTATCCAATGTTATACTGTTATAAAGATGAACATAACTTTTAATAAGCAGGGGGAATTCCCAACTTTAAACAAATAACCACTTAAATATTTAGAATGTTTGCATTGTAAGAATGTATGGGAGACTACAGATATAAAAAGGCCTACTTGTTGGGCCTAATGTTTTGTCATTAAAATCAGATTTTAGATTTCCTATTAATTAAATAGAATGTGAGGGAATACCAATATGGAGGTACGGTGGCTTCGTTTTTAATGATGTCATGAGCAATCCAGTCATTTATATAAATCAGTGGTGACAATGAAGATTAAATAATCAATAAATGCAAAACATTCAATACTGTTTTAATATTGCAAATTAAATCAATTTAATTAAATTAAATGATATTTGTGCTTTCATTGTTAATAAAATATTTGTGAAAACTCTTGTCACATATATATATTAGTAAACATACAAAGTAATAGAGGGAGAAATAGACAGTCTTTAAAAGTAAAATGGTGCATATGTGACTATTAAAGCTCCTACAAGCTGGACATTCAAAGGCAGAAATACCAATGTAAGAAAATTTTACAGTCAGCATATAAAATTATTCCTTTTTGCCTGTTCTTCCCATGATGCCTTTTTTAGTGTTTCTCTCTGGATGCAATATAATGATGTAGCACTTTGGAGCAAATATGGCCCCCAGTAATCCAAAACTGGAAGCTAAAATTGCAAATATCTCTACAGCAACGGCATATTTTCCTGGTGAGCTCACATACGCTGGGATAAACGCAATCCACACAGCACAGAAGACCAACATACTGAAGGTAATAAATTTAGCTTCGTTAAAGTTATCTGGAAGATTCCTTGCTAGAAAAGCTAACAGAAAGCTTACTGCAGCCAGGAGTCCAATGTAACCCAGCAGAATGGCAAACCCAGTCACTGAGCCTATAGCACATTCATATACTATTTTAGACCTGATATACAGGATGTTTTTATGGGGTGTTGGAGAGGCAGTTGAGAGCCAGACTGCACATATACAAACTTGGACTGCAGTGAGGACCACCACAGTGCCTCTTTGTTGAGCTGCTCCAAACCATTTCATGGCACTTTTACCCTCAGGTCGAGATGACTTGAACACGGCTATTACCACCATAGTCTTGACCAGGATACTGGAGACGCACAGGACAAAACTAATACCAAACATGGCGTGTCTTAATTGACACGTCCACAATTGTGGCCGGCCAATGAACAGCAACACACACAGGAAAGACAGTTTGAGTGACAACAGCAGCAGGAAGCTGAGCTCTGAATTGTTGGCACGTACTACAGGAGTGTTACGGTAATGAGTAAATATGACCATCACAAGAGCGCAGAAGCAGGTGCCAAGCAGAGATGCAGTGGTCAGAGAGATGCCCAGAGGATCCTCATAGGACAGAAACTCTACTGCTTTGGGTACACACTGATCCTTATCTGGACTGGACCAGAATTCATTTGGACACAAGGTGCATTCAGTAGAATCTGTGAGAAATATATATAGAAAAGATTTGTGTAACATTTGTAGAGTTTTGCACAAAACATACATATTTCTTTTTGAATATCACTCATCACCTGATGTATTGGAAATCTCTCCATCTGCACATGGCAGGCAGTCAAAACAGCAGACAGGAAGACCCTTCCTTGTTGCTCGTCTGGTTCCTGGGGGGCAGCTCTCACTGCAGACAGACTGTGGGGGCTGAAAGAGACATAATCTGTTATCACTACTGGGTTTGTATGTTTGTGACTATCTCTGATGCATAATAAATAGCTTGGCCTTTTCATTTATTGGTTCAAATTTTTTTCGTATCCTAGCTTTGTACAGTTACACTGTACACATTAAGATTACACATCTGTAAAAAGGATAGCATTACGTTGAAATGGTAGTTACTTTTTTTGTCTCAAAATTCCAGTATATTGCATCCTCCACCAGTGTGAGCACCTTCCCGGTTGCTGCCCCTTCATTTACCGCACCAACTGTGCGAACGACAATCGACCCATCAGAACTTGGGTGCCAGTTCATCACATCATATATGGCCAAAGCATCTCCATTCTTATCAAATGACACATGATCCCCAAAGCCTGTGGTGAAGTTCACATTCTGTATATAGTGAACCATCTGCACAGGTTATAAAAAACAAATATTACTCAAATATTTCTGTCTTTTTTTCCATTTAGCATGTAATTTATGAGACATTGTAGCACAGTAAGCTGTGGGCCCTATTCCTGTGGGTTTTACCTGCCACGGCTGCAGGTTGGTTATGTCAGCACAGCTGTTATCATTGAATGGTCCTCTCCCCTCCTCACACTGCATCAGGTCATGAAGAGCATGTGCCAGGGCATAAACTGCCTTATACACATTATAAGAGGCCCTCAGCTCTGATACATCACTATATTCATTAACTGTGCTGTTCAGATCTTCTTGGACTGTACACATTTTTTCTCCATCTTTGCTTCCATTCTCAAATTTGCACCCAAACATGTTCTCCCAGAAGATTCTCACCATATTATTTCTTGGATCACTGTCAGGATGAAGTTTTAGTAGAAATTCATGAAGTCCCTTAATCTCTCCTCGACGGATGGCAATGCCCAGCGTGCCTCCAATAAGGGGTACAAAACGTGGAAGGTGGAGGACAGGTGAGATGCTCCAAGCCTCACTTGCAATCCACTGCCTGCCTGTCACATTTTGCAGTAACAACTCATCCATCAGGGGTAACAGATCAGTTGAAAATGCCACCACTACTCTGGCTGTAGAGGCTTTAATCACTGCCACTATGTGCTGAATGTCCCTGTTATTATCATAAGGCATTATTTCAGAAAAAGCCACACAACCTCCAAACCGCTGCATTTCCTGCTGGAAGGACTGAGCAGCATAGATGCCATAGTCATCGTCACTATAGAGGACACCAACCCAGGTCCATCCAAAATATTTTAAGATCTGTACCATAGCCCGCACCTGGAAGGCATCACTGGGGATTGTTCTGAAGAAAGAGGGATACTTTTTCCTGTCACTCAAACAGGAGCAGGTGGCGTAGTAGCTAATCTAATTAGGAAAGACAGAAAGGCAGAAGAAGGGTTAGCGTGGCTAGAAGACAAAGAAACAATTTCATTATCATGTTATCATTATTGTTATAATCATATCATATCTTACCATAGGAACACGAAACAGACCCAATACACTAGAAACTGCAATAGAGTGAGTTGACCCAGGATCCCCAACAATAGCAATTACTGGTGGTGAGCCAGTGCAATTGAGGTTTGAAAATGTCTCTTCTGTCCCACTAATAAGCGCTGTAGCAGCCCTGAATGCTACTACAAGCTTCAAACAATTGTCATAAAGACGGAAACCAAGAGTGATGTTAGGCAGCAATTTTGGATTCTTGTTTATCTCATCTATAGCGAAAACCATGGTTTGTGCCTGCTGGAAACTTGACATATAAAATCTAGAAATAAACACATATATATTTTCAGTGACAATGTACATTTAAAAAATAAATCATTGGATTTAAACACTCAATCACAATATGAAATAATCTTCATTTATCTGGAGAGTTATTACAGTTTTATTTTAACACTATACACATTCTATTAAGTAATTGATTTTGGTATGTAATGCATATTGCTTGTAATCAAAAAAAAAAAAAAAGCAAAATAATTTTCTTTTTCACGTTTTTGTCATCCTTTTTTCTTTGATCTCATTTTGGTCTTTCACAATCTTCAGTCTGTATAAATTCTGGTCTTTTCCTTTCCACACTCACTCCTCACACTTGGGCTGTTCTGGCTTCATTCTGAAACTCAGTTCCGGGAAGACTTTGAGGTGCTGAATCTCAAACAAGCCTCCGATGATAAAGTTTCCATCCTGGTACATCCCATTCAACTTGAAGTGTCCCTGGCTTTGACAGGAGTCTGAGTTGAAAGCAGGGGGGATAAATGTAAAGGACAGATACAGGCAGAAGTTTAGAGTGATCCGCATCTCTCTCAGTTATTCTCTGTATAAGTCACATTACCCTATCCATTCCCTAATTTATCATTGTTCTCCCTTTCTCTAGAACAGGTGGTCACATGGACCTTCCTGGGAATTAATACGTCATTGTGGGTTAATTTATGTTTTTGAAATATCATTGATGAATGCCAGTGCAGGATGGACATTTTTTGTATTATCTTTTCTGGTGTCAAGAAATGAGTACAGTATTTATAGCTTTATAATATGTTGAACAAATGGGCTGTTCAAATAAGCAACTACATTTGCAAGTACAGTATATTTAATAATTTTCAGATCGGATTAATTGGGTTAATTTATACTGGGCTTGAAGACCTGAGCTAGTGTGAGTCAGCCAGTGGTTTTGTAGCTTCTGTGTCTTCTGATGGACAGCATGTTACACAGCATATCATGTAGGTGGCAGTCATGCATTGGACACCATTTTGTACTTGTGTGGTTGTCATAAGAGCTTTCCATACTCTCTAATCTCTATTCAGCAGTTCTTTTTAACAAAGAACTGAAACACATACATATTTGTATTGACATGCAGCACTTTTGCTAACAATCCACATTGGAATAAATAAAATAATATATTTATTATGCATTAATATCAATGTAATATGCATTATTAATGAATGTATTAATGAGTGTCACCCTTGGTAATAGTTAGTATTTACATGCAAACTATATTTGTGAATAACATCATTTAAATTCAGATTGACAGAGAAAACCCAAACAAAAATATCATCATTTTAATTCAGATTGACAGAGAAAACCCAAACAAAATCATCTAAAATTCAAACATTGCCAAAACAATCTAATAAATCTGTTTGACACCTGTTACCTGTTAAACACACCAAAGGTAGAAATTGATATAAATTCCTAAATTGTTAAATAAGATTGTACAAGCAGGAGAGTGAGACTTGGTAGGGGATCTTACTACAGATCATAATTCATATGGTCAGCATGTAAAATTATTTCTTTTGGGTTGGTCTTTCCATGATTGCTTTTTTAGTGTTTCTTTCTGGGTGTAAAATAATTATGTAGCACTTTGGGGCAAATATGGCCAACAGTAATCCAAAACTGGAAGCCAGAATGGCAAATATCTCCACAGCCACTGTATATTTCCCAGGTGAACTCACATATGCTGGAACAAATGCAATCCACACAGCACAGAAGATCAACATACTGAAAGTGATGAACTTTGCTTCATTAAAGTTATCTGGAAGTTTCCTAGCCATGAAGGCTAACAGGAAACTTACTGCTGCAAGGAGGCCAATGTATCCCAGCAGCATAGAAAAACCAGCCACTGAGCCAATAGCACATTCATAGACTATTTTAGAGCGGGTATAATGACTGTTTTTATAGGGTGTTGGGGATGCAGTGGATAACCAGACTGTACATATTGCTACCTGTGTAGAAATTAAGGCCAACACTGTCCCTCTTTGCTGTGCTGAACCAAACCACTTTATGGCAGATTTACCCTCTGGTCGAGATGACTTGAACACTGCTATTACCACCATAGTCTTAACAAGGATACTGGAGATGCACAGAACAAAGCTTATGCCAAACACAGCATGTCTTAACTGACATGTCCACAACTGCGGCCGGCCAATGAATAGTAGCACACACAAAAAACACAGTTTGAGTGACACCAGAAGCAGGAAGCTGAGCTCTGAATTGTTGGCACGTACTATAGGAGTGTTACGGTAAAGAGCAAAGATGACCATCACAAGAGCACAGAAACTTGTGCCTAAAAGGGAGGCAGTTGTCAGAGAAATTCCCAGTGGATCTTCATAAGATAGAAATTCCACTTCTTTAGGTATACAATTGTCTTTTTGTGGACTCGACCAAAACTCATCTGGACATCTGAAACATTCAGGTGAATCTGTGAAAGAAAGAAAGAAAGAAAGAAAGAAAGAAAGAAAGAAAGAAAGAAAACAGGAGCACAGTATAATTGTAGGGAAATGTATTGAATAATTAGGTTTACATACTCATTACTTATTTCATTTGTAGACATGAATCTCCTCACCTGTTGTATTAGAAATCTCTCCATCTCCGCATGGCAGGCAGTCAAAACAGCAGACAGGAAGACCCTTCCTCCTGATCTGTCTTGTTCCTGGGGGGCAGCTCTCACTGCACACAGATCGTGGGGGCTGCAGGGGTATCATTATATTTAAATTTTGCATGTATGAATATTTTTGATCATATTCATGTATATTCGTCAGTGTATAGAGTTAATCCAATAATCCAGCTGAAAACCTCAAATTTTCTAATTTATTGTTACTCATCAGCCAATGAAATGTTACTGAACATTCAGACATCTTCATCAAGAGTTAAAGTAACATGCTATATGCTAATTGCCTTTTTTGTCTCAAAGTTCCAATATAATGCATCATCATCCAATGTGAGCTCCTTCCCTGTTGTCGCCCCTTCATTTACCACACCGACCGTGCGGACAACAATCGACCCGTCAGAGCTTGGCTGCCAGTTCATCACATCATAGATGGCCAGAGCATCTCCATTCTCATTAAAGGACACATAATCCCCAAAACCTTTAGTGAAGTTCACTTTATGTAGGTAGTGAACTAGCTGTACAGTTTGTAAACAGGACAAGTTTCAATTAAATATAAATATATTACTTATATTACTATATATATATATATATATATATATATATATATATATATATATATATATATATACATTATGCACTATTTATTTGAGTCTTACCTGCCAAGGTTTCAGGTTGGATATGTCAGCACAGCTGCTCTTACTGAATGGTCCTCTCCCCTCCTCACACTGCATCAGGTCATGAAGCGCATGTGCTAGAGCATAAACTGCCTTATACACATTATATGAGGCCCTCAGCTCTGATACATCTGTGAATGCTGTATCTGTGCTGCTCAGATCCTCTTGCCCTGAACATTTGTTTTCCCCTTGTTCTTGCTCTTGAGCTATATTTTTGCCTCCAACATCAAACTTGCACTTAAACATGTTCTCCCAGAAAATTTTTATTGTAGAGTTTTTTGGATTACTGTCAGGACGTAGACTTTTCAGAAAGTCCCCAAGTCCCTGAATCTGTCCCCGACGGATGGCGATGCCCAGCGTGCCACTCAGTAGGGGCAAATATTGTGGAGTTTGTAGGACAGGTGTTGTTGTCCAAGCCTCACTTGCAATCCACTGCTTGCCTGTCACATTTTGCAACAACAACTCATCCATCAGGGATGACAGATCAGTTGAGAATGTTACAACTACCCTGGCTGTAGAGGTCTGAATAACCTCTACTATTCGTTGAATATCCCTACGGTTGTTATCATAAGGCAGAATTTCAGAGAAGGCCACACAACCCCCAAAGCAGTGCATTTCCTGCTGGAAGGACTGAGCAGCATTGATGCCATAGTCATCATCACTGTAGAGGAGACCAACCCAGGTCCATCCAAAATGCTTCAAGATCTGAACCATAGCCCACACCTGGAAGGCATCACTGGGGATTGTTCTGAAGAAAGAGGGGTACTTTTTTCTGTCACTCAAACAGGAGCAGGTGGCGTAGTAGCTAACCTAATACAAAGCAGGAGAAACAAAGTCAAACATCAGACTTATCAGGTCATTTAAAATTTTAAATGTAAAAAGCAAGGAAATGAGAACAACATTATAAAAAAATGTATATGTTGTAAATGTATACAAAATACATTTTATGGAGAAATAAAAACACACATCTTACCATAGGAACTCGAAACAGTCCCAACACACTGGAAATTGCTATAGATTGAGTTGAACCTGGATCTCCCACAATCCCAATCACTGGAGGAGGGCCAGTGCAGTTGAGGTTTGAGAAGGACTCCTCTGTACCACTGACTAGAGATATGGCAGCCCGGAATGCCACTCCAAGCCTTAAACAGTTGTCATAGATCTGATAACCAAGTGTTATGTTAGGCAGCATGTTGTTATTATTAATCTCATTTATGGCAAAAACCATGGTCAGTGCCTGCTGGAAACTTGCCATATAGAATCTGGAAAAAGTCAAATGAATTGTGTAACTAATTAGAAATGTATGTAGTCTACTGTATATTTGAAATAAGAGATCGAAAATAATATAAAATTGTATATATCATAAAATTACAAATACATTTCGTTTTTTTTTTCCACCTTGTGCTTTCCTACTGTTAGTTTGATAAACAGTAATTGGTTTGCAATTTCAATGCTCAACACTATATTAGTTAAGTGGAATATCTAAACAGAAGTTACAAGGAAAATCTAATTTAGAAAAATAGTGTGAGCAGAAGTTACAGTAGCTGTGATCATTCTATTGTCATCCTTTTCTTTAAATCTCATTTAACTTTTCTTTCGCACTCTTTGTTCAACATAGCTGTTCTCATCCTGCACAGTCCAAACTCACTCCTCACAGTGGGGCAGTTCCGGCTCAGTTCTGAAGTTAAGTTCTGGGAAGACTTTGAGGTGTTGAACCTCAAACAGGCCTCCAATGATAAAGTCTCCATTCTGGTGCATCCCATTCAATTTGAAGCGTTCCTGGAGCTGACAGGAATCTGAGATGAAAGCAGCAGAAATATAGTAAAAGGACAGATACAGGCAGATGTTTAGAGTGATCCACATCTCTCTCCTTCTTTCTTTTTTCTTTATGGCCAACTCAACTACTGAATTCACTGCATAACCCAGTGTGATATTCTTTTATAGAGAAGGAGGTGTCACTTGAGAAATGAGGACATCCTTCTGAATAACTCTTCCTTGTAATTTTCAAATCATGAGTGTAGAACATGGCTTAAAAATAATTAAATAGGTTCTCTCCGAGCAGAATCAGTATTTTAATGTTTCTGTTCTTGCGTTTCTCATTAAACATTAACGTTCCAAAAACAGCTTGATTAGAAAAAAACTGGTTAATAATGTTATTTTAATACTTTAAACAAATGTATATAGACATTTTTTTTACATACATTTTCACTCAAAAATAACAATGTATAATAATTAAGCTTTAGCATGTACTGCATAACATTACTAAAACCACAACAGAAATAATTGCATTAATTACAAAGCATAAACGGCAGAAAAAAAAATATTGCCCTTTTTTTTTTAAACCTTTAGACAAGCTAATAAGCTACTGGACAAACTATAGGAAAAATGTGCGAAATTCACAAACTGACTCTTGAAAGTCCATACTGTTTGTTTAAACGTACGAAAAAGAATGTCCTCCAAGACCTGTGCATTCATTGATGACCTCAGTGGGGAAAGAATGTACTTGAGGCATGAAAATGCGTGCTCTACGCTGACTTGCGTTACAGGCAGTGCAATTACATTCATAGCAAGTTTGTGCAAATCTGGGTTAGTAGGAGCAACACTTGCCCAGTTAAAAATACACTCACTCCTCTTTGGGCGTGCTTCTCTCGAATACATATCCATATCCAGATTGAAACACTATTATGTTTTACTGTTGTGATTTCTTTTTCTTTTGCCATCAACAGCGGTTCTATCTCGTTGTCGTCTGATGATTGGGATGGAGTGTGCTGTGTAGTCGTGTTGCTGTCAGATGACTTCTGAATAGCTTCCCAGGCACAAAAAAAGTGCATTTTTGCGCTTTCGGATTGAAGTTCGCTGAGAAAACGTCTGTATCGAGGATCGAGAAATAAAACAGCCACAAAGGCATCATTGTCAAAGAGCGCTGTTTGCTGTGATTTGACACTAAACTAATCGTTTTGCAAAGGGATTGTTAATTCTGTTGGTGCACAGTACACACTGAAGCCAAACACCGTAGAAGTCACCTGTCACAGTTGTCACCAGTCACATGTCTGTCTTGTTCAGTTTTCCCACCTGTCGTTATCAGTTCAGTTCTGTCAGGTCCATTAAGTCAAGAACACATGACAATAAAAATTATTTAGGACATTTTTATTGAATAAACTGCAATTCAAGTTGATAAATTCTGAATTAAATTTTGGCGGTATGGCTCTGTTCAGGGAGTAGCAGCAGCGTTAGGGAACACTCACACAGTTTAGGACTGGGAGAGCTGAACTATTCTCCCATGAACAGAGCAGAAACGATGACAGAATAGCAAATGCCACGTTATACAGGCCTCCAATGATAAAGTCTCCATTCTCGTGCATCCCATTCAATTTGAAGCGTTCCTGGAGCTGACAGGAATCTGAGATGAGAGCAGCAGAAATATAGTAAAAGGACAGATACAGGCAGATGTTTAGAGTGATCCACATCTCTCTCCTTCTTTCTTTTTTCTTTATGGCCAACTCAACTACTGAATTCACTGCATAACCCAGTGTGATATTCTTTTATAGAGAAGGAGGTGTCACTTGAGAAATGAGGACATCCTTCTGAATAACTCTTCCTTGTAATTTTCAAATCATGAGTGTAATAAATAAATAAATAGGTTCTCTCCGAGCAGAATCAGTATTTTAATGTTTCTGGTCGTGCATTTCTCATTAAACATTAACGTTCCAAAAATGGCTTGATTAGAAAAAAAACTGGTTAATAATGTTATTTTAATACTTTAAACAAATGTATATACTTTATTTCCCAGCTCCTCCCAAGGAGAGGTGGCGGGTTGCAGAGAAGCGAGCAGCAAGCAGTTAGGAGCGAACTGAATCAGCTTCTTCTTCTTCTTCTTCTTCTTCTTCTTCTTCTTTTCTATCATGGCGGATTGCAAGCAACTTTAAGGTGCATACCGCCACCTACTGTTCATGAGTGTGTAGTAACATTGTTTCACATCTATTAAATTCTATTTTTTAATTTTGTATTCTTAACATAAATAAATAATGCTTTCCTTAATCTATAAATATCCTTTATATTTCCTTTATTTCCCAAAAATCCTTTAAGACTCCATTCTTGGCCTGACCTTTCAACTACTCTTCTCAATTTCTCCCTTTCAGGTTCATATGTTTTACAGTTCATCAATACGTGTTCTACATTTTCCATCTCTCTACATCCTTCACATTTATCATTATTTTTCCTCCCTATTAAATATAAACTGTCATTTAAATAAGTATGACCTACTCTTAATCTGAACATTATTATTTCTTCCCTTCGGTTTCTCTCATTAATATTTCTATTTAATACTGACTTTTGTACTTTATATAATCTTCTTCCTTTTTTATCTTCATTCCACCTTTTTTGCCAATTTTCAATTTCTTTCCTCCTAATAAATTATTTTCCTTCCCCTTTCCCTAAAGGAATTGTAATTGTTATTGCCTACTCTAAAGCAGTTTTGCTAATTTATCTGCCTTTTCATTTCCTTTTACCCCTTCATGTGCTGGTACCCAACAAAACCAAATATCAATGCCACCCCTGTATAATCTAAATAAACTGTGCTGAATTTCTAATACTAAATCTTTCCTATTATTTCTTTCTCCCTGAATACTTTCTAAAACTGCTTTGGAATCCGTGCATACCACCACCCTGTCTGGTCTGACCTCCTCAACCCATTGTAAACTCAGTATAACTGCCACCATCTCTGCTGTGAAAACAGATAGTTGATCTGACATTCTTTTAGAAATGTGTATTTTAAACTCTGATACATATATTCCTATTCCCACACACCCTTTTAAATTCTTAGACCCATCTGAATAAATTTTAAGGTAATTATAATATGAGTTTCTTAAGTATATATCAGTCTGTATCCCTATTTCGTTTAAATTCCATTCATTTTTCATTTTAAGAAGTCTCATGTCTACATTTATCTCAGGAAATACCCATGGAGGAATAACACTAATTGGATTAAACTGTGCTATTTCCTTATCCTCTAATCCAAACTCTTTAATCAATTTACTTATAGCCCATCCAAATCCATTATTATGGAACTTTGCATATTCCCAACAAGTTTTTAGAATTGTTGAGGTTACATTTTCATCCATATTACTTTTAATTTTCATCCAATATACTAAACCTAATGTCATTCTTCTCATTTCCAGTGGAGTTTCTCCAGTCTCTACTAAAAGAGCATTGATAGGTGTTGTTTTCACTGCTCCTGTACATATACGTAAAGCTCTACTCTGTAATCTATCTATTCTTTGTAATGTTGTTTTAGCTGCTGCTCCATAAATAAAACTGCCATAATCTATTATTGATCTCATAAGAGCCCTATATATGTTTATTAATGACTGTCTATCTGCACCCCAGTTATTTCCAGCCACAGCCTTTAGGAGATTTATAACTTTCTTACATTTAGTTTCCAAATTATCTAAATGTGTTTTCCATGTATAAGAGCTATCTAACCATAATCCTAGGTATTTAAATTCTGTAACCCTTTCCAACGGTTGTCCATATAATGTTATTTTTCCTATATCAATATTTCTCTTATTTGTGAATACCATGAAACAAGACTTGCTTGCTGATAATTTAAAGCCCCATTCATAAGACCATTTTTCTACTTTATTAATTGCTTTCTTAATATTTCCTATTACATGTTTTATATTCTTTCCTCTCATCCATATGGCACTGAATCAGCTTAAAATAGGGCACCTTGATTTGAGCGTAGCCATTAGCAACGAGGGGAGTTGAACAGGTGATGCACTGATGCAGCTCAGCTGGGCAGATCGGCGTTTGACCGTGTTGTTGGCCAACAGCGTTAGCAGCTCTTGACTACTTGGCCTGCCAGAACTGACGCTGACGCTCAATATATATCACCTGTCCTGTTAATTATAATCATCTGTTTCACCTGTCTTCACTCAATCAATGTTAATCATCATCATCTGTCTCACCTGTTTCTGTTCATCTGTGTTTGTATTTAGTTTCCTTGAGTTCAGTTAGTCTTTGTCTGTAGTCATTATCGTAAAGTCGTGTTTTGAGTGAGTTCCCTGCTTGTCTGTACCTTTGAAATTATATCTGTGATTAAGCTCTTGCATTAGAGCCTTCAGCCTTTTCATCTTTATCCACCTACAGTCACAACCCATGACACACCTGCTGTGAGCTGGCCCGACTGGAGGCTTTTTGTAGCAATTTTCGCTGGATTAAAAGCACTCAACAAAGCTAGATATTGCCTCCCAATCATTTTCACTTAAATTTTGTTCTTTAATGGTTGGTGACATGTCCTTGCAAAAACTCTTAAGCTCCAAAAGCCACTCCAGAATATTGTGTGTTGAATGCCAGCGCGTTGGGCAGTCAACAATGGCCCTCTTGTGCCCCATCCTTTTTAGAAGGGTGGCTACATTATGTGTGCATAACTTTTTTGCAACGCCTCGCTTTAGAAATCAAATTGGATAACAGTAGCTCTTTTAATGAAGTTTTATTAACTAAGTTCGGGAGGAGCACGTTCAGATAATTAACACGAGTGGACAGCAATCAGCAATCAATGATAAGAGGGTACATATAGACTCAGCAGTCTTACCTCGATCCATTGACAGTTTTGCAGCATCCCCCCTCCACCCCTTCTCCACACTCCTAGTTCTCCACACTCCTAGTTCTATAAAATCACTTACATACGGGGGGAGTACTCTGGGTTCGGGCTGAATTCCGAGCTCGGAGCCCTCCCTCCGGACAGCACGCCAAAAACGCATTAAATCTTACTCCCTCAGAATTATATGTAAGTGTGAACTCGTGAAATGCATAATCAACTGCTAATTATAAGGTATGAGCCGAACACCTCACACTGCGCAACACATGTCCTTGCATCACAGAATCAAGTTCGATTTACAAATTCAACCTTCACCATGGACCACAGCTACCTCATCCTCATCCATTTCTGTTTCCATGGGATCGGTTTCATTCACTTCATTAGACGGTGCCCTCTTGCATACCCGATAGTAAAGACACTGCATTTATCATGTTAGCGCCATTATCTTGCGTTAAGGAGTAAACTTTTCAACATCATATTCGTGCAAGACATGCTTCACACCTGATTAAAGGTATTCAGCCATGTGTCGTTCAATTAGCTCCCTTACTGCCAAACTGAGCAACACAATTGTTTCTCTATCAGTGTAATGTACATTTATGCCAAAAATAGATCGGTCTCTGCATGTGGCCTGTCACAGATAGACTTTGACCTATGACTCTTATTTTGAAAGGACTGCTGAAGCGCCCCCGGTCGCCCCCCCCCCCCCCCCCCTCCATGCTCAAAGTGTATGTGGCGGCCACAACAGCTTCTCACGCTTTTGTGTCCGGTCAATCACTAGAAAGAAACAACCTCGTTGTTCACTTCCTTAAAGGAGCTAGGAGGCTAAACCCCCCTTCTGTGCCTATCTGGGACCTCACCACAGCCCTGGAAACAATGAAAGTATTCAAGCCACTTCGGTCTGCAGACCTTAAGCATCTTTCGCTCAAAACCGCTCTACTTACTGGCGTTCGACTCAGTCAAGAGAGTGGGTGTTTTGCAAGCGCTGTCAATAAGTGGTTCCTGCCTTGAGTTTGGGCCTAACGACTCCAGAGTCGTCCTTAAGCCAAGGCATGGTTATGTTCCTAAAGTGCTCTCAACTCGCCAGAAGACGAAAGAGACGTGAATTAACTCTGTCCCGTCATGGCTATCAGAGTTTATTTGGAGTGTTCTGGCTCATTCAGACAGTCTGAACAGCTCTTTGTATGCTTTGGAGGCTGCACCAAAGGGCTCGGCGTCACAAAGCAGAGATTATCTTGCTGGATTGTAGACATTATCGCGCTGGCTTATGAGTCTAAGGGCCTTCGTTGCCCCTTAGGCATCAGAGCTCATTCCACGAGAGGCATGGCCTCGTCATGGGCTTGGTCAAGTGAAATACCTATTGAAGATATCTGTGTGGCGGCCGGCTGTGCCTCGCCGTCCACATTTATTAATTTTATAACCTGGAAGTTCCCGCTTTGCAAGCGAAGGTTCTTTCATTGTGAAAGTATAAGCACAAACCCCGTAGGCCATAGGGCTCGATACATATCTGGTCCTGGCTAAACTCGAACTACAGTTCTTATACATTTATATCTACATACATTATAAGGACTTGCTTTTCCTTGCTTTCCTATACAAGGCTCGTCAAATGACCGGTTTCTATTAGGATTCATAACTTTACTCCTCTATGGGCCTCAGGCATCTTGCTTCGGGCTACAGTATGGAGCGATACGAGATACCTCTCGAAAGGGAATGTCTCGGTTAGTTCCGTAACCTCAGTTCCCTGGGAGGAACTAGTATTGCATTACCCACCGTGCTACTGTGCTTTGATCAGGGGATCGCTTCAGTCGACTTAACCTGACTACCTTGGCTGAATGGGCCATTATAAAGGCTTAGGCCACGCCCACCCATTCTGGCGGGCTCTGACGTGCCAGGGCGCGAAGCAGCCTGATTGGTTCTCGCGTCTGAACCGCCTCGCCATAGGTTCGTGCAGTTGCTGTAGCACAGCCAATGGCCGCGCTAGTCCCTCATCTGTGTCAGCTGCACTGCGTTTAAAAATTTGACTTCAATATTCTTGAGAAAAGGAGTTTTCCCATAGCGTAAGCTAGCCTTACGGGTGGCATTTTTTCATGTCACATGGGGGGCGGCACGCAACCGCAGTTAAAAAAAAAGTCCTCTGTGCCACGAAGCGGTTTTATATTTTCTATCATTTCAATTCAATTATTGGCAATGGCGCCCCTGCTTGGTGAGAAGGTGCCGTCCACAGAAGCTATGTCAAGGGGGCTCACCAAGGGGCCATTAACATATCGCGTCTTTTGTGCGCTCGAGTTCGTTATTTCAAATGTAGGCGCAAGGGAAGCACGCTCATAATTGAATCATTTTTTCCAGGGGCAGAGAGATGAAAATTGTTTCACTTTTCAGTATAGGGGTGTACCCAAACACGTGTGTTTTTCTCTTCTCCGTAAATAAATCTTGTAGCAGAGCTACAGCAAGCGTTTTTCTGTGGTGGAAATCCATTAACTACTCAAACTTCTTTGTCGTTGTCGAAAGCGCAGTGCATGGTTGCATAGCAATGACAGACGCCATGGGAAAATCTGACCGAATTTTACTATTTACCCTCTGGGGACTAAGCCCTTTTTGGTCAGTTTTCTCTATTTTTAGATTTTGGCTCATAAACCATATGTAATGGATATGAAACACCATGTTGGTATCTTTGGATTCAGAAGACCCTAAGCTAACATAAGAATGCATGGAATGTGTTTATAAAGGAAGTACATTTACATTTATTTTACATTTAGTCATTTAGCAGAGCACTGTTTTACAGTTTTGGGACTAAGGAGCCAGAACTGCAGCTGATATAATGTGCGCTGTAGCACGATACCATATTTTAGTTTCCATTCTTATTGTGTTTCCACAACAATGTAAGTGAGTAAATCTACTGAAATTGCCACCATAACAGTGGGAGTGTGATGTGTTTGACGTAGGGCTACCACATTTTTATATTACTATTAGTATTATTTGAAGTTAACATAATAAAATACGTAGACCTACACCAAAAAAACTAGTTGAGGATAAATTCTTTCAAATTTGCAAATGTCACGTACATAACGCTGGAATTGGAGTCAAAACTTGAAATATAAATTCTCAGAAAATGCATTTAATACTGAAACATCTGTTTATATATTCATACTCCCTTAACAAAGGAGTCCAGACATTAGAAAAATATCAGTCTACACATTTATATAAGTTATATATTTAATATGAGGGAAATACACATGTGATGTGACATAAAAAATCTTTAACTTTTAGGTGGCAAAATATTGTTCTATGAACTACGTTGCGCAAAAAAAAAAGTAATACTACCCACCGGATGAAGAAGGGTCAACCTCCACACAACATAAAATATTCTTTTTATTTTATTTTTGGTGTTCGCATTTATGAGGAAAAAAACAATGTTACGGACGTGACAGTCCTCCGTTACGGACATGACCACTCTGAAAGTGACTTTAAAACTTTCACAGAGACCTCAAACAGAAAGCACAAAGCCTTTCTTTAAAATGAATTTTGTGTTTTATTAATTGCATCTTAATTTTAATCAATATTTCATCAACCAATTGCCTGGATTTAATAAATAAGAAGTAAATATAGTAGAAAATAGATCATCATGACACGGAGGCGCCGGCGCGTGAACTGGACTCTCGTCTAATAAATTAACCGAAACTCAGCGTATAGCCTAAGGTAGGCTACTTGCCTCACAGACATATATAGAAAGCTTGAAATGTCTACTTTTTAACAGAACAATTCAAAACGAAAGAAAACAGACTACAGACTGCTCTCTGCTTAGGTAATCCATATGAAATGTGCATTTCTCTCTGGCGTGTTCACTACTGCGAAGATCGCGAGTCAGTATCGTCCCCTTTATCTTTGCAGCCAACACTGACAAAGACTTGTTTATTAATAAACAATTAAAATGTCTCCTTGCTATATTTGACATATTCATAATCATTACTTTTGGTGGCAACTTTTAGATACTTTATTGGCAGTGCCACCCTTACATGTTACTTGAGCGTGTGACCACTGCATCAGCACCGAAACATGATTTAAAAAAAAAAAAAAATTGTGATACGAACCGAATTGTAGGTTTGGTCTATCGTTACAGCCCTAGTAAGTTGAGAAAGCAGGAGTTTAATCGTTTGTCATGATTGTAAAAAAACAATGGCCATCTTTGCCAAGCGCAAACCCGTACAGAAGTAATCAATAAATTATCTGGGAGGGTCATGCCTTTTTTCACAATCATTTTGGAGGGTCATAGAAAAATTTATTGCTGGCGAAGGGAGGGTCAAGTCTTTTTTGACGACAGATCTCAAAACTCCTCCGGTAGCCCCTTAAATAAAAAATGAACAGTCCCTAAATGTACAATAAACTAGATAATTTCAAAAAGAAACAAATTATTTTAGTCATTTATTACTGAACATCATATATATATATATATATATATATATATATATATATATATATATATATATATATATATATATATATATATATATTATATATATCTTATATGTATCTTATATAAAGAATAAATTAAGATTTATATATATATATATATATATATATATATATATATCTTAATTTAATTTAAGTTTAAATTAATTCAAAGGCTTTTAAAGCTTTCTACAAGTTAGTAGATAACATGAAAGACACTCTTTTAAAATCTGACCATCATCTTTAACCCTTAACTGTCACCCCCCTTTTTGATAATGAACATTAAAATGCACTATTCAAACTTTAATGGTTGTAATTCAAGAATGCTTTGGAATATATACCTAGATTTGGGCTTGTTTTAAAGCAAACACTCAGCAGATTATTGCTGAAGTGAAAGCACTTCAAAAAAATGAAAGTATGAAAGTTATGGAAGTTTAAATTTACAGTAATTCAAATATGCTGTACTTAATTTTTTTAAATTTTATATAACATATATATTTTATAAAATATGTTTTAATATAAAAATATAGTTGATATCACAAAAATCGAAGTTCCCATGAGATTTTGTTTAGGCGTAATACCAAAAATAGCCACCGGGTGCCATTGAATTCCATTGAATTTAATTGTATCCATTCTGCCATAACAAATTAATACTGTTCTGTCCAAATATCACTTCATTATCATATTGTCACAAAATATGGAACCTTGAAACTCAGACCTTTCTGACAACTACACTGTGTCGAGAATCGACACTTTGGGGACGCTCCCTTAGCGTGTGCCTCTGAAGTATGAATGAAACTAATCCAATCCTGATTGGTGTTGCGTCATGACGTAACGTGACGGCATACCCGGAAGTAAAAAAGTGACGCTGTCACAACACACACTAGCTTTCGCTCTTCAGCAAGCGCTCTGTGTTGAAAAACTGTCTGTCTTATTTGGTGTTGTTTGTCCCTGTGATCGATATTTATATGGCCAGCGAACAATTTAAAAGATGTGTGCATCCCTGCCCTCGTTATATCACGGGTGGGGACACACATGCTTTATGTGTGAATTGTTTGGGAGCGCAGCATGCACAGGCAGCTCTTGAGGGAGCTGCTTGTGCAGACTGTGAAGCACTTCCTATTAGAGTGCTGCGCTCCCGGCTGGCGTGCTTTGATGAGCACGGTCAGGCTCGCGTTCCCCACGGTTCTGGTCCCGCGTCTGTTGAGGCGGCGCGGCGATTGAGATCGTGGGGTTCGCAGCGGGATCTTGAAGATGAGAATGAGGCTGCTGAGGCACCTTCTCATTCTTCATCTGAAGATCCCGTAGCCCCTGAGAGTGGTGCAGGAGCCCGCATCGCGGCTTCTCCTGCCCACGATCAGGTCCCAATGCTTGAGCTCTCTGCTTCTAAGGAAGTGGATGTGCTCAGCATTGATGCAGATGACCGTGATTTGGGCGCGCCAGTTCACGGCCAAGGTTATGAGGAGCTGGTAGAGGTTGTGACTCGTGCTGTGGCCAGACTTAACATCAGCTGGCCACATGATGAGCAGGGAACGCAAGTGAAAAGTAAACTTGATGAGCGTTTCCTGCAGCACAGGTCACAACCTCAGCGCCGGGGTTTGCCGTTTTTCCCCGATCTCCACAATGAGATCTCGAGATCGTGGGATAAACCGCACTCGTCCCGTGTCTCCAGTCCCAGTGTGGTTGATTACAGCAATGTTTTGGGGGCACGGGACATGGGTTATGGGAACATGCCTAAGGTAGAAGAGGCTCTAGCGGGTTATCTTTCCCCTGAGTCGGCATCTTCCCTGAAAACCCCGGAGCTGCCTAGTAAGCCCTGCAGGGATACATCTGCTTTAATAGGCAGGGCTTACATGGCGGCAGGTCGGGCTGGTTCATGTCTGCACTCTATGGCTATCTTGCAGGCATACCAGGCCGACCTCCTGAAAGATTTGGACGAGGGGGAGGGGCCAACTCCTGAAGATATTGCGGAGTTAAGAAAAGCCACAGATTTGTCTCTCCGGGCCACATAAGAGACGGCCCGCGCCATTGGCCGCTCTATGGCGGCCATGGAGAGAAATCTGTGGCTGAATCTATCCGGTATCAAGGAAAAGGATAGATCCTTTCTGCTGGATGCGCCGCTTTCGCCTTCTGGCCTGTTCGGCGACGCCGTTACATCGGTCGTCGACAGGTTTCAGGAGGCAAAGAAGCAATCTGCGGCGTTCCAGCAGTACCTCCCCCGTAAAGCTAAGTCCAAATCGAGTAGGGTGGGGCCAAGAGATCAGCCCCAGCCATCAGCCAGCTCCTCACACCGAGCAGAACAGAGAGAGAGCGTTTCCTCTAGAGCCCCTCCTCCTTGAGCTTGGCAACAGAGGAAACGCTCTCAGAAATCAAAGTCCTCCAGCCAGAGAGGCGACCTGAGGGAAGTCATTCAGGCTAGAAGGGCTTCGGGGAAGAGGTCCTAACCGAAGTGGTAGGACCTCTGAGGGCTGTCCACTCCGCTGCAGGGCAACCGGGGTTGTTCTCGCAGCGGAGCCCTCTAGGAAACGATGTATGTTGCCCGCCGTCAACGACGCTTCGGCCCGCATCTCTTTCCAGCAAAAATATTCTAATAAAGAAAAAGCATCAGTTATGGTCACAAGAACCGTATCGACTACAGCCTGCCTGTATTCCGCTTCAGGGAGTCGAGAAAGATGCTCGAAAAACACCAGAGGCCAGTCTCGAGAGGCTGGTACCCCTAGTAGATTTTGTAGAGGCATGGTATCATCTTCCCAACATATCTGCGTGGGTCCTGCATATAATAAAATCAGGGTACAGACTGCAGTTCGCGCACCGCCCCCCCAAGTTTTCTGGGGTGGTGCAAACTACAGTGGTTCCAGGGCAGGCTCAGGTGATGGAACAAGAAGTACAGACTCTGCTGCTAAAGGAAGCCATAGAACATGTTCATCCTTTAGGCAGGGGGTCCGGGTTTTACAGCCGGTACTTTATAGTTCCAAAGAAGGATAGGGGGTTAAGGCCAATTCTAGATCTGAGGGTTTTGAACCGATCTCTGAGGAGGTTCAGGTTCAAAATGTTAACCATTCCTGAAATCGTGAGTCAGATCAGATCCAAGGACTGGTTTGTCACGATAGATCTAAAAGACGCCTATTTTCACATCTCCATCCTTCCATGTAACAGGAGATACCTGAGGTTCGCTTTGGGGGGGGAAGCTTACCAATGTCGGGTTCTTCCGTTCGGCCTAGCACTCTCTCCCCGCACAATTATCTCGACGACTGGCTCATTCTGGCTCAGTCTCGAGAAATGGCAGTTCGGCATCGAGATGTCGTCCTTGGCCACATTCAGAAATTGGGGTTGAGACTCAATACAAAGAAGAGTGTGCTAGAACCATCCCAGTGCACGATATTTTTGGGAGTCGTGTGGAACTCGATTACGATCCAGGCACGAATGTCTCCCGCACGTATCGAGTCAATTCTGGCGATGGTATCCGGGTTAAGGCTGGGCCAGGCCATCACTGTAAAACAATTTCAAAGAATGTTGGGCCTCATGGCAGCGGCATCCAACATCATTTCTTTGGGCCTTCTACACATGAGGCCCCTTGAGTGGTGGTTAAAAACCAAGGGGTTTTCTCCCAAGGGGAATCCGTTTCGTATAATCAGAGTAACGCGCAGATGCCTTCGTCCTCTGCAAATATGGAAGAAACCTTGGTTCCTATCCCAAGGGCCAGTGTTGGGAGTGTCATGTCGTCAGAAATCCGTTTCGACAGACGCTTCCCTCACTGGCTGGGGCGCGGTCATGGACGGCCACTTTTCCAGGGGTCTGTGGCAGGACCATCATCATTCTTGGCATATAAACTGCCTAGAGATGATGGCTGTGCTCAGGGCTTTGAGGAGCTTCCTCCAAGACATCAAAGGTTACCATGTCTTAGTACGATCAGACAATACGTCGGTGGTAGCCTATCTGAACCGACAAGGGGGACTCAAATCGCGCCCTCTGTGCAGACTGGCGCATCAGATTATTCTTTGGTCCCAGGGGAAAATACTGTCTATCAGGGCAATGTATATTCCGGGGGTTCAGAATCAGGGAGCAGACATCCTGTCGAGGCAGGGGCTGAAGCCCGGGGAATGGAGACTTCACCCAGAGGTGGTGAAGTTAATATGTGAGAGGTTTGGACCAATGGAAGTGGATCTATTTGCGTCTCGAGAGACGTCCCACTGTCCACTTTGGTTCTCCCTCTCACTTCCAGCCCCACTGGGGTTGGATGCCATGGTACAGGCCTGGCCGAGGCTTCGCCTGTACGCATTTCCCCGATCGCTCTGCTCCCGGGAGTCCTGGAGAGGGTCCGTCAGGAGGGCATCAGTCTACTTCTGGTTGCCCCAATGTGGCCGACCCAAGTGTGGTTTTCAGACATAATATCACTCCTGATAGCTCCGCCATGGCAGATTCCTCTGAGGAGGGATCTGTTGTCTCAGGCGGAGGGCACAATCTTCCACCCTCAGCCAGAGCTGTGGAAGCTGTGGGTCTGGCCTCTGAGGGGGTTCAGTACCTAAATGCTGGTCTATCAGCTGGAGTGGTTGAAACCATACTTAGCTCTAGAGCTCCATCTACTAGGAGATTAAATGGCCTCAAGTGGAATGTGTTTTTCACTTGGTGTAGAGAACATGAGTTAGATCCAGTAAACTGCCGGGTGGCTTCAGTTCTGGAATTTCTTCAAAATCGTTTCTCTGCGGGTCTCTCCCCTTCCACGCTTAAGGTGTACGTGGCAGCCATTGCGGCTTTCCACGCACCATTAGGTGATGGGCCTCTGGGGAGGCACCAGTTGGTCATTCGGTTTCTCCGCGGTACTTGTAGGATGAGGCTGTCAACCAGGTCTAGGGTTCCTGCCTGGGACCTGGCGATAGTTCTGGAAGGGTTATCCCTGGCCCCCTTCGAACCTCTAGAGTCGGCTTCGCCTAAGGATTTAACGCTGAAAATGTTTTTTCTCTTGGCTATTACCTCACTTAAGAGGGTGGGAGATCTCCAAGCCCTGGCAGTAACACCATCTTGCTTGGAGTTTGCCCCTGGCAGAGTAAAAGCTTTTTTGCACCCGAGTCCGGGGCTACGTGCCTGAAGTTCCATCGAATACGGCTCGGTCTACAGTCCTTCAGGCATTCCATCCTCCACCTCATGTGTCGGCAGAAGAAGAGAAGCTTCATTTGCTCTGCCCCGTCAGAGCTTTAAGCGTGTACCTTGAGAGGTCCTCTTCTTGGAGAAGGTCGGACCAGTTATTAGTATGTTTTGGGTCACCTAAGAAGGGGCTCCCGGCATCCAAGCAAACTATTAGTAATTGGATTGTTCAGGCTATTACTGAGGCTTACAAGGTGCGCGATTTGCCTTCACCTTTAGCCGTAAGGGCTCACTCAACTAGAAGCATGGCTTCTTCTAGGGCCCTTCTTTCGGGAGTACCTCTACAGGAGATCTGTGAGGCAGCCAGTTGGGCTACTCCACATACTTTTATTAGGTTCCACAGTCTCCACCTTCCTAGTACGCTTGCTTCATCGCGAGGCTAGTGTGTGTTGTGACAGCGTCACTTTTATACTTCCGGGTATGCCGTCACGTTACGTCACGATGCAACACCAATCAGGATTGGATTAGTTTCATTCATACTTCAGAGGCGCACGCTAAGGGAGCGTCCCCAAAGTGTCGATTCTCGACGCAGTGTCTCGTTCCCTTCTCAGGGAACAAGGGTTATAGTCATAGCCCGAGACGTTTGTAAGCTTTCAAATGATACCTAATTTATGATATCTACTAAAATATGTGATGTAATAAAAAAGGTGATAAAAAAAGATATTATATTTTAGAAGATAAAATATATATATATACTTTTTAGAGGATAATATTATTTACATTTTTTATTGACAAACACTAGATTATATGTTTTATTGTGAACTTTTAGCATGAAAACCAAAGTTTCAATTACTAAAAGTGTGTGCATCGACTTTTTGTGACAAAGGTCAGAACTCCTGTTATGATATAGATTTTTTTGAGGTGCACTCTTGTCATAAATTCATCTATTACTGTTCTTACATAATTTGTAACAAAAACAAATCCTAATATATCTATTTAGGAGTCTTAGACCTTTCCAATGATATATAGTTTGTCATGATTAAATTAGGATTTAATTGTAATATAGTGAAGTAAACTTAGGCGTCCCGGTAGCGGGACGGTGACAGTTAAATAATGTTATTATTTTAATGTTTCTGTAAACAAAAAAGTGCATATTGATGCTAATTTTATATGTTATTTGCTGGTGTAAACTTGGTGAATTGATTTCTTTTCTCTGACATTTAAGGGTGGCATAGGCCTAAAAAAAACTATTTTAGGTCTAAAACAGTTTGTATAGTTGTTAATATGAGAGTTATGAGACATTATTTAAGAGATTTAAGTATTGTGTTACTGTCACAGTTATCGTCTATACGATTCTGTCTTCGTCATCTTTACTACACTACCCAGCATCCTCTTGTCTCCACACCTGAACTCACTCCCTCAATCATCCAGCTGTTCATCGTTATCATCATCTGTGTCATCGGTCTTCACCTTGTTATGTTTGATTTGTACTTGTATTTAGTGCCTTCAGTTCTGTCTGTCCTTTGTTGGTTGTTAATGTTAGTTAGAGTGTGTTTCCCTGCTTGTATGTACCTTTTTGATTTATATTGAGAATAAAACTCTCGTATTGGAACCTTCAGCCTTACTCGTCTTCATCTGCCTGAACACACCCGTGAAAGAACAACTGACCTTAAAAAGTAAAGGAGGACGACGCGATGGACGCTTTTCTGTTTGAACAGAATGGAAGTTCTTTGGAGGAATTAGTGGAAGTTTACCTGCATCTGTATCAGGATGATTACTGGGAGGAGGAGTTTTTAAAGCAATGGTTTTGGGGAGGACTAGATGATCCACTAACCCAGATACTGCTGCTCAAAGACTTAGACCGACCTTTTCTTGAGTTCTTGGACCGAGCTCTTTTTGTTTGTGGTTCCTCCCTCACTATAACAGCAGCTGATCCTGAGTTTCCAGAGCCCGAGACCGTCCAGCCCGAGACCGTCCAGCCAGAGAAGGCTGCACTTGAGTCTGCTCTGGAAGACACGGCGCTCATTGTGGTGTCTGTGGCTGTTCTGTGTGTGTGGGCAGCACACACATCTACAGCCCATGAACCCAACCCAGAGCTTCCTTCGCCGCTGGTCCCATCCAGCCCTGAGCTTCCTTCGCCGCTGGTTCCGCCCAGCTCAAAGCCCCCTTCGCCGCTGGTTCCGTCCAGCACCAGGCCCCCTTCGCCGCTGGTTCCGTCCAGCACCAGGCCCCCTTCGCCGCTGGTTCCGTCCAGCACCAGGCCCCCTTCGCCGCTGGTTCCGTCCAGCACCAGGCCCCCTTCGCCGCTGGTTCCGTCCAGCCCAGCACCAGGCCCCCTTCGCCGCTGGTTCCGTCCAGCACCAGGCCCCCTTCGCCGCTGGTTCCGTCCAGCACCAGGCCCCCTTCGCCGCTGGTTCCGTCCAGCACAAAGCCCCCTTCGCCGCTGGTTCCGTCCAGCCCAGCTGAGCCCTCACCGCTGGTACCATCCAGCCCAGCCGAGCCTTCACCGCTGGTGCACGTCAGCCACACAGAGACTATGCATGTCCCGTCTGCCCAGCCAGAGACTCTTCCTGTCTCTGTGTTTGTGTCTATCTCTGTGTCTGTTCCTGAGCCGGTGTCTGTTCCTGAGCCGGTGTCTGTTCCTGAGCCGGTGTCTGTTCCTGAGCCAATTTTTTTTGGGGGGGGGGCTATACACCTCCGCCCTGGACGCCCGAAGGGGTCTCTCCTCCCTGGACGCCCGAAGGGGTCTCTCCGCCCTGGACGCCCGAAGGGGTCTCTCCGCCCACGTGCTGCTCCGCCATGGCCGCCTGGTCCATCCTGAAGTCCGTCCTCCTGCACCCGGTCCGCCTTCTGGTCACAGGCTCCTGTTCTAAGGCGTGAGGTCACGCCTACCGGGAGGGGGGAGTAATATCACAGTTATCGTCTACACCAGTGTTACCCAACCGGGGGTACGTGTACCCCTAGGGGTGCGTGAGCAGTCCCCAGGGGGTACGTGGGATGATTCTCAAAAGACAAAAAAAAAATCATTGACTATTCTCAAAACATTATATAATATAATATAATTATGTAATATATATATATATATTATATAACATTATAATCATGTTATAATATGGTCACCCTGTCCTTCCCGCCAAATGTGCTTGTCCGTGGACACGCGCTGTGTGGTCGCGCAGTAGAGTGACCATAGCAACAGGCAGAGAGGCTAGCTTTGAGTAGAACATTAGCTAGATATGGATCAATGGCTAAAAAAACGTGCCGTTCCAAGCAGCAGCAGTGCTAGTGGCAGCTCAAGTGAACCCATGGAAAAAAGGAAAAAAAAACCTGATAAGTCAAAGTACCGGCAATTTCATGAACAGTATGTCGTTTTCGGTTTCACGTCCACACCTACTGAACCGCCTCAGTCGCTGTGTTTCCTCTGCGGGGATGTGCTCTCTAATAATAGCATGAAACCAGCCCATTTACAACGACACCTAAGTACCAAGCATCTTTCCTGTGTCGGTAAGACAGCAGAGTTTTTTCAAAGAAAACTATCGGAGTTTAAGGGAAGTCAAGAAAAATTAAAGAAAGCGACTGCATTTGTAAACCAAAGCATTGGAGGCCTCATATGCTGTGTCGCTACTTGTGGCTAAATCCAAAAAGCCATTTACTGTTGCTGAGGAGCTAATTTTGCCTGCTGCTGTAATTCTTGCAGAAACAATGGTTGATAAGAAAGCAGCTGATGCACTGAAAACGGTACCATTGTCCAATAACACAGTGTGCCGTAGAATTGATGACATGGCCGGTGATATTGTCGATCAAGTAGTGGAAAAGTTAAAACTTTCTGGTCCATTCGCGCTGCAGTTGGACGAGTCAACAGATGTTAGTGGGGAAGCGCAGCTGATTGCGTTTGTGCGATACAGAGAAATTTCTGAAATTAACGAGCACATTCTATTCTGCAAGAAGCTAACGGGGAGCACTACCGGTAAAGATGTGTTTCACGTTATCGACACCTTTTTCTCTGAGCACAATCTGGATTGGAAGTCCTGTATTCATGTGTGCACGGATGGTGCAGCATCAATGACTGGGAGGGTGAAAGGGTTAATCGCACAGATTAAGAAAGTAAACTCCGACGTTCAGTGGAATCACTGTCTCATCCACAGAGAGGCACTGGCCAGTAAGAGAATGAGTCCTGAGCTACATGAAGTTTTGAATAACGCAGTGAAAGTGATAAACTTTGCTGAATCGCGGCCTCTGAATCACAGACTGTTTGAAAGGCTCTGTCATGACAGTGGCGCTGAGCACCAACGGCTACTGCAACACCGACGTACGTTGGCTTTCGAAAGGGAAAGCACTACAGAGGCTTTTGGAGCTGCGCAACAAAGTAAGCGCTTTTCTGGCAGAACACTCAGATCCCCTTGTTATGTTGGGTAGCCCGCCTTGCATATCTTGCTGATTTTTTTTAGCAAACTGAACAACCTGAATTTAACTTTACAGGGTAAAGACACACACATCCTAAACACGTATGACAAAGTGTGTGGATTCATGAAGAAGATCAAACTGTGGGAGAGTAAATGTGAAGATAGGGACACAAGTTGTTTCCAGCAGCTCAACAGCTATCTTTCTGCAGGTGATGTTGACAGAGCTTCTATAGTGCAATTAGTAAGCACACATTTATCCAAACTCAACAGTGAGTTCAACTCCTACTTCCCTGATATTGAAAGCAAGTCTGCCAAACTTGACTGGGTCCGTAATCCTTTCATGACTGAAAGTACGGATAACAACATTCCTACCAGACTACAGGAAAATCTGCTGGATGTGTCCTCAGAACGTGGACTGAAGATGAGGTACTCAGAAACAAACCTGTCACAGTTCTGGTGTGATGTGGAGAAGGAATATCCTGATTTGGGGAAACATGCACTGAATGAACTCCTGCCATTTGGATCTACATATTTATGTGGTGACATTTTCATCCATGCCCGTAATTAAGTCCAAGCTCAGGAACAGACTGAACTTGGAGAAAAGCCTGATATCTGCTGTTGCCACACTGCCCCCAAGACTGACCAAGCTTATGAGTGAGAGACAGGGTTAAGTTTCTCATTGATTGGTGAGTCCTTTTGTGTCATACATAGGTCTAAACTTATTTTGAGTAGGCTGCTACTATGTACAAGTTTTCTCCATGTCGTAATCTGCGTTCCTCTCAGATTGGTCTCTTGGTTGTTCCCAAGACACAGTATCGTTCTGTGATAAAGCATTTTCTTCCTATGCTTTGGAATTCAAATACATTAGTGACTTTTAAATCTTTTATCAAAACATTTTATTTTAGGATTGCTTTTACTTGATTATTAATTTTATTAGTTTATTTTCGTATTTAAAGTGTGTATTTTTCTCTGTTGTTATGTTTGCCTGTAAAGCGCTTTGAGAATGCAACTTTTAAAGGCGCTATATAAATTACATTTATTATTATTATATAAAATGTGATCTTTGTTTTTGTATAATTGGTCTAGACATGTGAAGATGTGAAAGTCATACAAATATTGAACAAAGACAAGTATTATATTATAAGAATTATAGGAAGTAAAAATATCATTATTTACAAGTAAATTCAGGTATCACCTAAAATTTACACCAAATCTAAAAATCACACCGATCACAAGCGCTTGTGGGGGTACTTACGGCAGGATAAAATGTTTTGGGGTACAGTACCCTAAAAAGGTTGGGAACTACTGGTCTACACCATTCTGTCTTCGTCATCTTCACTACACTACCCAGCATCCTCTTGTCTCCGCACCTGAACTCACTCCCTCAATCATCCACCTGTTCATCGTTATCATCATCTGTGTCACCTGTCTTCACCTTGTTATGTTTGATTTGTACTTGTATTTAGTGCCTTCAGTTCTGTCTGTCCTTTGTCGGTTGTTAACGTTAGAGTGTTTCCCTGCCTGTATGTACCTTTTTGATTTATATTGAGAATAAAACTCTCGTATTGGAACCTTCAGGCTTACTAGTCTTCATCTGCCTGAACACACCCGTGACAGTTACATAAGTAGCTCTCGGCCACTTTCACTTTTAAAAACTCTATTTCATGACAAAGTATAGTTTAACAAGTCATAACTAAAAGTGTGCCATGCATAGAATTCGAGGCAGTAACCAATGAGCTAATCGTTCCTCCCTGAAAGTTAGATTAATATAGCAAGAGGGGGCGCTCAAAGGGGGTCTCGCCCAGGGTGTAATTCAATGTAGAAAACCGCCACTGCCTTATACTCGTTTCCTCATTTCAGGGAACCGAGGTTACGTAAGTGACCAAGACGTTACAGTGTTCTGCATTGGTTTCTCATTGGCTTTTGGAAGTTACGGTTAAGACAACCCATTATTTTCTAAAAAAAAACAAAAACAGAATTGACTCAAGATACTTATCCACATGATAAAGGAGGTGTTGAATGTGCCAAAAACATTAATAAAATATTAACTAATTTTTGACCAAACACGAAGTGATGGTATTTTGCCTTTGCACGGCAGAGTTGGAGAATGGAAACATTTGGGCTTGGTGGGTACTTTGGGAATGCTTCTCATTGTCAAAACTCACAGTAAAAGATGAACTGGCCAGCAACAGTGCATAGTCCAAAAACTCAACCAGTGATCCTCGAGGACAATCCCTGATGAGTTTGGATTGGTAGCAATCAAAGTGAGTCCATTACAATAAAAGTCAATAAGGGCAAAATAAGGAAAGTCTATGAAATGCACAAGGTCTAGGAAATCTCGGGTGTGGTCCTCAAGTGATTTGTTACCTTGCTGCAAGTTGAACTACTGCATCCATGGTGGGTCTGGGTTTCACATGGCTGCTGAATCTGTGCATGGCGAAGTCTCTGTTACGAACTGCTCTGAGACAGCCGTAAGAGACGGCTCTTCTAATGGAGCCGATCCAAAAGAGCAGAATCTTTGAAAAAAGCCGGACTTCCCATGACTACAAAAAAACAACAAAAAAACAGGCAGGGGACACAGGCAAAAGGGGAATACAAGAAACAGGCAAAAATCCAAGAACCAAGAGACATTCAGAAATTCAGGGTAACACTAGGCAAGACAACGCAATGAATGACTGAGATGACCAAGCTCTTATAGGGTGAGGTAATGAGCTAAAAATTCACACAAGTGGATGTAATCATGGCTGATTATTCTGGGCAAAGGATAATGGGGAAAGGAGTCTGTGATAGTGTGGTGATCGTGACAGCTGCACATATTGGCTGTGTTACAGGCATAGCAGGCTAATCATATGAAAGAATAAAACACAGCCTGTCATCCAGACCGTGTTTACTTGTCTGATTGATATTTGGGTGTAGATAATGCTGATGAATTAAATAATAATGCTCATCTAATTTGAGAAGTTAGATGGTTGAATTAATATATTGTCTGGCTGTTCTTTGGCTACATTTAATTCTGAGGAATGAAATAGTGAAATAGCCATCTAAAGAAAAAAGATGGACTTTGAGAGTGCCGCCTCAGAGCGCTCCTCCCGTTATTATAAAGCGTGTCAGGAATTATTCAAGGTGGTGAATCATGCAGTGGCCAGATTACAGCTAGACTCCCCTTCTTGAGGATATCCATGACGTTAACTCATTCATGGGGAAAACCTTATTGTTTGTGTGCATTTGCCCTCAACGTCAAGTTATTCGACTATCTAGTCGCACTCGGCAGCCACATAATAGACCTGAAACAAAAGTTCTGAGGGTTTTCAGGACAGGGCATGTAAAATACAACAATCAGCCCCTAGCCTACACCCCATTCGCAACCACTGTAAGATTCCAGCCACCTCTGGTGATTCGGGAGGCAGCGGTTTCCAGCGAAATGTCCTGTCATTTCCTGTTATAGTCCAGGACACAGCACATTTAACCCTCTGGGGTCTAAGGGGTTTTTGGGGTCCTTGAGATGTTCTGACATGCCCTGACATTTGTGCTATTTTCAGTTGCTTATAAACATATTAATGGCAAAGGTGTCATTACACTCTATTCACCACAAACAGAGCTACCATAATATGTGAGCAACATGTATGGACATGTTTGTATTTTTTAGAGAATTATGTTTATGCATGGTTATTGAAAAAACTAAAAATGTAATTTCTGAAATAAGGCCATAAAACACATGCTAAATATGTGTCCACAATAGTTTTGACTGATGGATGTTGTCTGTGGAAAGGGCTGTAGCACAATACAGAGCCAGAAGAGCAAATACAGCAGAAATAGAATGTACATGAAAAAGAGATAGGTTCAGAAGTACTTATGGATAAAATGAAAACAAGCCGCTTTTGTGCAATGCAGAGCAAAAGATTAGAACAATGCTCAATACAATCAATACAATTTTTATACTCATCCAACACAGATTCGAACCCACAACCGGAACGGCTAGAGATTAGTAACACATGGTTTAGCAGACTGCGCCACTCAGAGGACGTACAATCACAAACTGCAGAGGAGACTCTTCACTGTTAGAATGAGCACACAAAAGCAGGTTAACCAGATTAGCATGCTAAGCTAATAAATGCTAATGTAGCTTATGACTTGGTACATCCAATCCTGGCAAAATAGATATCCTCGGATTTGACATGATGCAAGGAATCGATAGACACCAATTTTATGATTTTGTGACAAACTGTTCACAAGTTACAGCTTCTGAACCAATGTTGGGTCGAACTTGTTAAATTTGCGACATCATAACTTTTTTTTCCAGTATAGCAAAAAAATCGGGAACAGTACTTCTGTGCGGCTCGGTCCGAAGATCATTTGAGCACATGTTTGGAGAAAATTGGACAAATTTGGAAGGAGGAGTAGCGAAAAAACTGTTTTACATTCACTCCAATATGGCGGCCAGTCACATTGTTGAAAAATAACATATGAGATATTGTTGAAATCGGCATAAGCCAAGGAATATATTGACATAAAGTAATCAAATTTCAAGCAATGTTAGCAAAAGTTACAAGCGTTTTTTCAAAAGCCAATGATATCTCTGGAACACTAGGTGGCGCTGTGATAAAACTTACCAGTTACCTACGGGCCATGCTAATGATGATCCATACCCAATTTTGTGTTGATATGTCAAATAGTTTAAAAGTTATTGCAAATTATGACAAAATTCAAAATGGTGGACACATGGTTCATCTGATCTTGACAAAATTTGGCAGCCACGGATTCGACATGATGCAAGGAATCCATAGATACCACATTTATGATTTTCTAACAAACTGTTCAAAAGTTATTTACCAAAATAGCAATTTTTCATATCTAATGACCCGTAGGTGGCGCTATTCCCAACTTTGGCATGGAACCTCAGAACTTGCTTCTGATGAAGTGTACCAATTTTCGTTTCGATTGATCAAACTTTGGCCGAGATACAGCCTTTTAGCCAATTCTGGGTGGACCTCGTTAAGTTTGTGACACCATAACTTTTTTTTTCCAGTAAAACAAAAAAATCGGGAACAGTACTTTTATGCGGCTCAGTCCGAAAATCATTTGAGCACATGTTTGGAGAAAATTGGACAAAATTTGAAGGAAGAGTAGCGAAAAAACTGACTATTGTACATTTCAAAATGGCCACTACTGTAAGGGGCGGGGTCTTAATGTAAGGTATTGGTTGTGATCAGCATGATGAGTGGAATCAGGTGTACTAAGTTTCATGTCTGTAGATCAAAGGGTTCAAAAGTTATAACCATTTCAATGTTGAATTTTTGAACTGGTGGTGGCGCTATAGAGTTGGTTCTAGAGACTCAAAATTTGGCTCAATTACTTTTCATGACCATATCTATAAGTGTGCCAAATTTCATCATTTTCCTACTTACGGTTCATAGGGCTCCCATAGACTTCCATTTACGGAATAATAATAATAAGAAGAAGAAGAAGAAGAAGAAAACTTACAAATACAATAGGTGCCTTGCCCTTCGGGCTTGGCCCCTAATAAAAAAAACTTACAAATACAATAGGTGACTTGCCCTTCGGGCTTGGTCCCTAATAATATAATGAGAAGGCTTATATTGACCTTTTACGATTGACTACCTTGTAAATATATTTTGGATATTTTATTTATAAAGTGTTCACATGTAAATCAACAGCAATTACAATTTTAACAACATTTCAAGTGTAATCTTTCTTTTTTTAAAGTATACATTTTATCATTCATATTTCAAAGTTAGTTTGATATAGCCTACATTGGAACAAACACTATTATAACATCTTTTAGGTGATGACTTTATTTTTGACAAAACATACTATACATTTAACATATGAGCAGAACATGTCTAAAAGCTTATTTGATGTCTATTTTACAGTAAAAACTTAAAATCTATCCAAAACTAGTCAACGAAATGTTGTCTTTCATATTTCGTCTGTAACACAGTAAACAACAAGTACACATCTGTGCCGTTCATTCATTCACACACAGACAACGCGATTCATATTTAAACAGTCTTTTTGCGGTTTACAGACAATATTGCATATCGCGATTACAACAAGCACTTAAGAATAAAAAAACGTACTATTCACAATCCTCGGCTGGATCCGTTGCTCCTCAAAATTAAACTAAACCAGCACTTCTGAGGTAAATTTCCCAGGATTATTCCTCACAGCCTCGCAAGACAACATAGTAGCCTACATTAATCTGATTAAACTTGGTGTGTTTTATCGAGTTGATGTGGGCGTTGACACGTTTGCATGTGTTGCCTCAGATTTGCGTTTGAATAGCGGGCGCTCTACGTGGGCGCGTTCACATTAACAGATAATGAGCTATAATGAGCTGAAATGAGAATGACTGATATCTCTCTCTTTTTATATAGATTACATAAACAGAGAATATTTGATTTCGTTTTAAATTAGATAATTTAAAAGTAAAACACTTAAATGATTATAAAGATATATTGCTAATGCCTGGGAGAATAGTATTCGCTGAGTTTTGTTTAAGTTTAGAGATATGCTCCAGAAAAAAAACATTCACGGAGGAGGAGAGACAGAAAGCACAGCTTGTTTATTTTCTTTATTTTACAAAAGCTCAATGTTTTATTTCAATTGTAAGTGGACACATAAAAAAGTAGACATTAAACAGTTTATTTTTTCATATTTCTTAAGTCTGCATGACCAAAAATGACGGAGTAGGCCTATTTTAAGTCTATTTTGCTGCTATGTGAAAAAAAATCGAGGAAAACCGCACCTTCAAAGTGCAGTTGGTGCAGCTCACATCAACTAACTCACTGGTGTTTGCCTTGGTTTATCGTCCGCCTCAGCCGAATAAGAATAAGAGTTTGTGGGGGATCTTGTTACCAGATATGATAGAATTTTAGGTCCCACTTTATATTAAGTGGCTTTAAGTACTATGTACTTACATCGAAAAATAAGTACAATAGTACATTGTGTTCATGTTGTATTGAAAAACATTTTTGCTGCTATTGAGGTGTGATACGGGTAAGGTTAGGGACAGGTGTGGTGATATGGGTAAGGGTGGATTAAGGTGTAATGGAAGGGTCAACAGTGTAATTACTAATGTAATTACATAAATTTATTACAGCTGTAATTACATGCAGTTATTTTTCAAAATATAAGTACATTATAACATTATAACATGTATGTACACAATACATCCATTGTATCAAATTATTGATTTCAATGTAAGTACATAGTACTTAAAGCCACTTAATATAAAGTGGGACCGAATTTAAATTTTGGGTGATTTCAACATTTATGTGTGCTGTGATTCTAAGCCACTCTCTAAAGAGTTCCTAAACCTTACAGCCTCTTTTGACTTGGATCAGTGGGTGTCTGGCCACACTCATATTCAGGGACATATTTAGATTTAATCTTATCACGTGGTTTACTTGTATCGGACATTAGCATCAGTATTACTGGCATTTCGAATTATTTTCCAATCCTGTTCTCTCTACCTTTACCTTTTTTTATTCTATTTGCTCTAATGTCTTAAATGCTGTGGCTCCTCCAAGGGAAAAGAAACTAAAACATAATCATAGTTTAAAACCATGGTTAAATGACAATGTTTGTTCTCTCAGACAGATCTGTAGAAGGGCTGAACGCAGGTGGAATAAGGACAGACTACATGTTTCCTATGAAATTTTAAAGGATTCCCTCTCTGCTTTCCAGCGAGCTGCTAAAGCTGCTAAATGTAACTACTTTTCTGAGCTGATTCGACTTAACATTAATAGGCCCAATGTTTTATTTTCAATAATTGATTCTCCTCTTAATCCCACTACTAATCAGTTCCCAGAGATGTCTGACTCTCTCTGTGAGAATTTGCGATATATTTTAATGAGAAGAGCTCACTGATTAGATCTCAAATGCCTTTGTCAGCCTATATGCCACTTGAAGCCACACATCTCTCGTTGGGACGGGGCTAGTAGCAGTGTGTTCTCATTGACTACTGAGTTTTTGATTGACAGCTTCTTGACCTGGAAGTGAAGAAGTCAGTGTTGTGTTCACATGTGTTGATGTGAGCGTCTGTAAGCGTAGCTTTCTATTTCATTTTAGTTATAAGTTATTTTTGTTTTTGAATTTTATCTGTATTTACCTGCTGCTACTACTTTGTCGACAGAAGCATTTAGGAGCGCAAGAGATCAATTCAGTCTATTCAGGTATAATTGTACATTAAAGTACTGTATATAATACTGAAAATATTGTATAGTGTCCAATGTTTTTGGAGAATGTTTGTTTATTCCTGATGATTCTTTTGCATAGGCTCTGATTAGGTTGAGCTGTTACAATTTAAAGAGAATACTAGCATACCTGTGTCATATATTCACCCATCAAGAAAGTGTTGTAGAAATTTTAATAGTTATTTATTCCTAACAGATATCATAAGGGATTGAACCTATTCAATGTGTAAAAGTATATGTGTGTACGTGCTTGTGCGTGACGTTTCAGGAATATATGGGACAGGACCTCTTGACCTTAGGAATGGTCAAGATTTGGCTAGTTTATTTCAGGGCCAGGTTGTGTCTTTAGTAGAAACTGAACAGCAATGGGGACCTTATCTGAGTGGGTGAAAGGGTAACTGCTGTGAGGAGGAACCTTGAAAAGAGTATAAAGGCTGTCTCATGTCTTCCTGGGGTGCGTCACTCACTTCACAGGGTAACTGCTGTGTTGGCGACTGGGCCTATTCTTGCAAGAATAAATATTTCTTTTTTATAAATTTGACTCTGAGTGTCTCTTACGCAGTGATGATGTTTAACAGAAGTTTTGCCACAACAAAAGTTTCACTTCAAACAGGTAATCAAGGTTGGCAACCATGGCCATCACATTACCCATTGTTAGTATATGCATTTACACCATTAAAATTAATGATCACTTAAGAGGAATTTAAACAATATTAAAATTACAATCATGGCCTGCTGTCAGACGATACAAACCTCAAAGGGCATTTATTTATCAAAGGGAATTAGTTATTTCATTTAGTTTATATTATCTTCTAACATTTAAAATTGTAGATATATTTGAACAATCAACAGTTTCAATTGTGATTTATACAACCAGTTAAATGAATGTAATTAAAAATATGAATTCAAATAAATGTACATTCTTTGTCACAGTTGCACAGTTACAAATACAGAATACATATTTAAAATTCATATACATTTTAAATGCTATGATCCTTTGAACAGTTCCTTTTACAGTAAAAGTAAAAAATCAGTGACTGGGTGGGTACAAGGATAGTCCCCCCCCCCCCCAAAAAATGAGAATTCTCTCATCATTTACTCACCTTCATGCCATCCCAGATGTACATGACTTTCTTTCTTCACATAAACAAAGATTTTTAAGGAAATAATCCATCTCTGTGAGTCCATATAATACAAGTGGATTCTAACCCATGAAAGTGTGACCACCGGGGGTTGTTAAGGCCAGGGGTGAGTTACCACACTCCGGAGGAGCAGACACCAGAGGACACCAAGAGGCGGACGACCAGAATGGGTTTAAAAGGTAAGTTTTTATTAAATTTAAAAAGGATAAGAACATGGTAGAGACATTCGTGACCGTGGCTTCAGCAAAGGGAAGGGGAATCCTGGTAGGTCCTTCTCCGTTCTTCAGGTAAGTATATCTCTCTCTGGGCGGGCTCGTGGAACAGACAGTGGCTCTTCTCGTCGTTAGACTCGTTGCATAGGCTCGTGGGACGAACAGTGGCTTCTCTCGTCATTAGACTCGTTGCATAGGCTCGTGGGACGGACAGTGGCTTCTCTCGTCGTTAGACTCGTTGCATAGCTCGTGGGACAGGCAGTGGCTTCTCTGCAAAACAGACAATTTGCCAATGGGACAGACGGTAGTAAAGAAACAGAGACAGGCTACCTTTCCAGCCTTCACTCTCGTTCTGAGCGTGGTAGAGGCGGCGCCTTTGGGAAGGAATAGTGAGGCTGGCCTTCCTTGGTGCGGGAAACAGCACTCGTGAACTGTAATAAAGGTGTGTTGAGCTTTCCTCCTCTGCACCATACACACAATCTCACAAATCTGGACACAGCTGAGAGAACAGATTAGTTTGGAAGAATCTTCAAAGTCACGGGACAATTTCATCCGTCAGAGAATCAAAGAGAGCGCAGTTGTTTGAACTCACCACACTTGTGCATAGATCACTCTTGTAAATCTCCACACGTGTTAATTTCACCCTTTCAGACACTGCAAACTCACTCTATGTCCACAGCAATTAATCAACTCGTCTCTCTTCTCTTCATAGGATGGATGATCTAAGGAATAATGGACTCAGAAAATGAACATGGGTTTAGCGATCTCTAAAGTTACTGTTCCCCGCTGTCAACAGGATGGCGCACACTGCCCACAAACACAGGTTAGTCGTGCACTGAGATGGCAATCTTTACATGAGGTTTTCTCTAGAGGTGAATCATAAAAGGGTCCACTTAACTTTTCCTCTGCGAATCACATGGGCTTACAGCGGGTTTCCAGTCTCTTTTCTATCAGCCATTCTCCTTTTTCCTCTGGAAGGTTTCTTTTTCACTTACTTCGTTACGTTGCTGTTCGTGTTTTCTTGAAAAAACTCACTTAATGAGCATGCCTCGGGGATCCAACATGGCACACCGATCCAGCCTTCAACCTCGCTTCCCGCACTCACCGACGCCCACTGTCGTTGCCACAATCTGCTCGAGCACTCGTGTAAAGCCTCCCACTGTCAGAACATTCCCCTTTCTGTTCTTCTTCTCTTTGTTCTTCTTTGTTACGTTTAATGGCGGGTGGCACCAGCATTATGGTGCATTACCGCCACCTACTATGTTGGAGTGTGGGCCAGAGCTTTCCTTCCCTTGAAGACACAAAATAAATAAAAATAATAATAGCAATAATACTAATAATATTTCCTGTCCCTAAATTCTATTTATCAATCCAATTTCTCTCAAATAACAGAATAACTTCCCTATTTCAATATCAAAAACATTTTTTAAACTTAACTCTTCCTGTTCCAACTTTCTATTTTCCTCCCTTAATACTTCTCGCTCTCGAGAGAATTTTTGACAATGAAGAATTTCGTGCTCGACTGACTCCTCTATTTGGCAATGTTCACACACTCCTGAAGGGTGTTTATTTATTAAGTACAAAGTTTTATTAAGCCTAGTATGTCCTACCCTTAGCCTTGTCAAGATGTTCTCCTCTTTATTGTTTCTTCTGGCTATTCTTCCAGTACCCACATCTTGCTGTAATATATAGAGATGTCGCCCTGTGTTTCCTGTATCCCAACTGTTCTGCCACTCCTTAATGATGTTTCGTTTGATTATTCCTTTAGCTTCAGACTTACTGAGTGGAACGCACAATACCTCCTCCTGCATCAGAGCCTGTTTTGCTAATGCATCCACATCTTCATTTCCCTTAATCCCTCTGTGTGCTGTAATCCACATAAATTTTACCTGCATATTCATATTTTTAATTCTGTACAATGTTTCATAGATCTCATTTACTATATCTTGCCTGCTGTTAGATGTAAATGACTGCAGTGACATTAATGCAGAGCATGAATCTGTACATAAAATAACTTTTTTAATTTGTAATTCTTCCACCTTCTGTAATGCTATTACAATTGCCAACATCTCTACTGTATACACTGACAGATGATCTGAAGTCCTTCTTTTACCAGAAACATGCAATGTAGGAATACTAAAACCAAAACCTGCTTTCCCTGTTTTAGGATCCTTGGATCCTTCTGTATATATTTGAACATATGTTTGATATAGTGTTTGTATTCTATCTTCCACCAGTACTGCAATATTTCCAAATCCTTTTTGACCCTGCATTTTTTCCAGGAAATATAAATCTACTGACACTGGAGGAAACCACCAAGGTGGTGTCACTGATAATGGCACTGTCGGGATATATCCTCCTTGATTTAATGTCATGTCTCCAGCTATTTCCTCACATCTCCATGCAAAGCATCCCCGTTTAGCTCTTTCACTCTCCCAACATGGGAGAAGTATCTTAGTTGTAGGATGTCGATCCCCAGAATGCCCTTGTAAATTTATCCAGTAGTGCATCATTAACTGCTTACGTCTAATGTGCAACGGCATTCCCCCCATCTCAACCTGAAGAGCAGCCACAGGAGTAGTTTTCACAGCCCCACAACATAGTCTTAGAGCTTGAGCTTGTACCACATCCAACTTCTTTAATGATGTTTTTGCTGCCGATCCATAAGCAATGCTCCCGTAATCTAATACTGATCTTATCAATGCAATATACACATTTTTACAAGCAGCCCTACTTGCCCCCCATTCTGACCCTGTTATGCACCTCATCACATTTAGTATCTTTTTACACTTGGTATTTATCCTTCTAATATGTTCATTCCATGTTAACTTATCATCAAACCACAAACCCAAAAACCTAAAAACTTTTACTTGCTCTATATCTTGTCCATACAGCTTTACCTGAGCCTCAACCCCTCTCTTTCTAGTGAAAAATACTGTCTTGGTCTTCCCAATTGCAAACTTAAATCCCCATGCAATTGACCATCTCTCCACCACATTAATTGCCTCTTGTATTTTACCTTTTATATGATTAATGTTCCTTCCCCTTTTCCATAAGGCTCCATCATCAGCAAACAGTGACTGTCCGATATCCTCCTGTACTTGTGAAAAAACATCATTAATCATTATGGAAAAGAGTATAGGGCTAATAACACTGCCCTGAGGAGTACCATTCTTTACCATGTATCTTCTTGAAACAGCTGTTCCAATTCTTACTTGTATACTTCTCTCATCCAAGAATCCCTTAATAAAAATATATGTCCTACCTGCTATTCCTATAATTTCTAATTTTATCATTACTCCCTCCTTCCAAACCATATTGTAGGCTTTTTCTACATCAAAGAACACTGCCATTACAGATTCTTTATTAACTTGAGCTTTCCTTATCTCTGTTTCCAAACACATAACAGGATCCATCGTTCCTCTACCCCTCCTAAATCCACTCTGATGAGGTGATAAAATTCCTCTTCTTTCCATATAAAAGGATAATCTATCTGTAACGATCCTTTCCATTATCTTTCCTACATGTGACGTAAGTGCTATTGGTCTATAATTCATTGGGCTTGACAAATCTTTCCCTGGTTTCCTGATAGGAATAATTACTGCTTCCTTCCACCCAGCTGGCAATTTCCCTAATTCCCATACTTTATTATAAAACCCCAGCAACTTTGTAGATGCTAAAACACCTAGATGTTCTATCATTACATAACAGATATCATCTTTACCCGGAGATGTTAATCCAGATCCTTTTATTGCCCTTCTCATTTCTTCCATTGTAATTGGCGCATCCATTATACTGTTACTATCCTCCCTTCTTTCAAGTAAATCACCATATGCTAATCTTGTCATCGTCCTTCCTCTCTTGCCCTCCTCCGTTAAGTTATAGGAACTTTGAATAAGAGTAAATGCCTTCGCTATCATCTCTGCCTTCTCCTGGTCAGACACTGCTACTTCCTCCCCCATCTTCAATATTGGATACTTCCATTCCCTTCTAATTCCTCGCATACTCTTAATCATGTTCCACACATCTCCAACAGGTGTTGCTCTACCAATTTTGTTACAGAAAGTCTGCCAGCTTTGCTTTTTTGCTTTTCGTATAATTATCCTAACCTTTGCTTGTGTTTCTTTATATTTAATCAAATTATGAAAATGATGGGTTCTTCTTAATACTCGGAGTGCTTTATTCCTTTCTTTCACTATCTTCCCACATTCATCTGTCCACCAGGGAACTGCCTTTCTCTTCATTTTCCCTTTACTTTTAGGGATCGATTCTTTGGCAACTTGTAGTATTGTTGTTCTAATACTTTTATCAATCTCTTCTATTTCCTCATTTAGATCAATTTTGTCCATTTCTATCTCGCACATATATTTAAATCTTTCCCATTTTGCACTACTAAATATCCACTTCCCCACTAATTCCCTTTGATCCTTATTTGTTTCCAATAAAACACTACACCATACTGGAAAATGATCACTACCTACCGATGAATCTTCAGATAGATCCCACTCACATATTTCCGCCAAATTCCTAGAAACTAAAGTTAAATCTAATGCGGAGATGTTCCCTGTATGCACATCTAGTCTAGTCCCTCTCCCATCATTTAAACAAACCATGTTTCTCTCTTCTAGCAATTCTTCTATTACCTCACCATTTGCATCTGTTCTTATTCCTCCCCATAAAGTACTATGTGCATTAAAGTCACCACACACTACCACCTTGTTACCATCCAACCCTACTATTTGTGTTATCTGCCCCAACTCTAATTTCCTACAAGGATTATAATAATTTATAATTACACACTCTCCCTCATTCGTCCATATCGCTACACTAACATATTCTTGTTCTTTCCCCCCTACACTCACTTCTCTGAATGAAATATCGTTTCCAATAAATGTAGCACATCCTCCCCCTACTCCATCTTCCCAATCACACCTTACAGTGGCATATCCATCTAACCTGAATTCTAAATTTGGTCTCAACCAAGTTTCCTGTACACAAATAATGTCTGGTTTATTGGGAAGATCATCAATATACTTTTTAAATTCCTGTCCATTGGCCATCAAGCTCCTAGCATTCCATTGTAGCAAGAGGACCCTTATTAATACTATCCAGTCCCTACTTGCTCCTGGCTTGCTTGACTGCTTAGCTCATTCCTCACCTCCTCCCATGTCAGCTCTCTGATATGTAGGTGATGAACTGCTGCTTTTACAATTATTTGTATTCTCTCCGTTTTAGATTTAACCTCCATAGTTGCATTTATCACCCCTGCTATGAAAGTGACTAACTTCTTTAGATCAACCGTTACTGTCCCCTCCTTTGCCTGGTCTGGTACTTTTGTATTTTGTGTTTCATCTCTGTTTCTTTCATCACTCTTACTAACCATTTTCACAGCTTCTGCATATGAGATCTTATTTTGAATTTTAGCTCTTTGTACTTCCATTTCCCTTCTCATCACCTCACATCCACCATAAGCCACACTATGACTATCCCCACAATTACAACACTTTGGTTGCTCGTGATTACAATGACCATACTCATGATCTTCTCCACATCTTGCACACCTTCTTCTGCCTTTACATGTTATTGCTTTATGTCCAAACCTTTGACAGTTATAACGCCTCATTGGCTTTGGTACATACTCTCTTACACTATAACTCATAAAACCTAGTGCTACATTCTTTGGGAGAACGTCCTCCTCAAACTCCAGAATCACAAGCTCACTGTCCTTCCTCATTCCCTCCCGAGTTATCTGCATCCTTTGAGCACCTTTTAGATATCCTCCTTTAAGATTTGCTTTAATTTCCTCTATTGTAACCCCGACTGGTACCCCCCATATCACTCCCTTACTCCACATGTTTCCTTTTTCAATTTGACTTGTACTTATTACTTTAAACCTCCCAATTTCTTTAATCCTTCCAGCCCGCTCTCTCTGTTCTTCATTTTTACATCCGATCATTAGATTACCATCTCTCAACACCTTGGCTACTACAATATCCCCAATCTGATTTCTCAATACAGTTGTTAATTTCACCGGACTTATTGACGAAACTCCCCTCTCCTCACCAAATCTCAATATGATTTTAAACTCTAGTCCTTCCGTACCTTTATCTTTTATTACTTTCCCATAATCCTCATTACTCGCCCTCTTTGTACTGATCCCAGCAAAAGCATTTCCTCTTTTGTCCCTCTTTTTTTCACCTTCTTGACTTATATCCATACCTCCCTCACTATCACCCACATCAGTGTCCCTTCACTCTGACCCATTCTCAACATAGTTGTGCCTACCCGCTGCCTTCATCTTCTCCATTTTAAGTTGACCTTTTTCCAAACTCCCACTTCCAAGCGCTCCTTTCTCCCAGGATCATCCGTCAGTTCTTGTTTAAACGTTTGAACCATTGGCCCGAGCTCGCTAAGTTCCAGTGTAGCTTCACTTCCGACTCCATCCGTAATAGGAGGCTAGTTCAGATAGCCAACCTGCTAACCAACGACTCTCAAACCTGCCCAAAAAGGTTGCATTGACATCACGGTCACTGTGTGTGGTTTTTAAAGCGTCTTTAGGACTCGCAGAGATGGATTACTTTCCTTAAAATCTTCATTCGTGTTTATCTGTAGAAATAAAGTAAAATGGATCTGGGACAGCATGAGGGAGAGTAAAATAAGTGAGAATTTAATTTTTGGGTTAACTATCCTCTTAACATTCATATGCTGTTGGTATGCTAATCCATGATCAGCATAGACTGATATGAATAAAGTGCAACCTCTTGTGAACTTGTGAACTGTGTTCGTTTTAATCTAGAGGAAATTAAAATATTTGCTATTTTATATTAAAATAAAATAAATGAGGTGTACAAACTGCTTTGAACTCCCACATACAGTAATACGTTTCAGACTTAAAATATTTATTTCAAACTAATTATATAAATTTTTTAAGGTATTTTACAGTCCTAAATATTTACCTCTGAGTCATGCACCATTTATCATCTATAATGCTGTTGTGTGCATTTATCATCTATAATGCTGTTGTGTGTAACCAGTAGATGGCTGTATAGCTCTCTCTCTCTCTCTCTCTCTATATATATATATATATATATATATATATATATATATATACACAGTATATATATATATATATATATATATATATATATATATATACACACAACCATGGATATATGTTTATATATATATAAACATATATCCATGGTTGTGTATTCCTTAGTTGCTGGATGCTTTCAGTCATAATTACTTGCATGTATTAGGTTTTAAATTTGGACATGTGTTTATTATTAAAGAGTAAACATTTTTATCAGAAATGCTCATTTGAAGTGCACATATTTGCATTATTATTAGTCAAATATGGACACAGAAAAAACATATTGTAACTCATACTAGCTACATATAATAGATTCTATATAATTGCCAATAGCATCTTTATCACACAAATGTAATCAGAATAAATATTGCGACCAGGGCAATACTTCAAAATAATTGTGTTTATAGATCATGAACAGAGACGTGGTCTGTGGTCCAGTCGAGTCTCTCCTCTTTCAAAAACTCTGCATCGCAAATTAATCAGTAATTGCTGGTACTTGTGACCAAGTGACAATAAAGGACTACTACTACTAATTGAGAAATTCAGGTTTAAATAGCTTTATTGGCATGGTAAAAAAGGCTTTACATTGCCTAAATTGAATCAGACAGTGATTGTCTGATACAGTTGTCAGGTCACGAATCACAGGATCCAATAATACCAGTAAAGGTAAGGTTTATTTATAAGCAAGCAAGATAAGCAGGACAGGAAGGCTGGTGAAGTCTCTGGTCGGCAGTAGGTCCTTGGCAGCACAGGGTGACTGCAGTGGGCTGAACACGGTCCTGGAGAACAAAGGTGACTGAAGTGAACAGAGGACCCACAGCAGGCAGAACCCAACAGCGCTGGCAGAGAGACGCAGGAATATCCGTGAGACAGAAGAACCAGGTGGAGAACTGCACAGAACACAAGACCAGACAGAAAACCAGTAAACAATGATCTGACATTGAACATGACAAACATAGCACTACATATAGGACTCAAAAACGAGACACACCTGCGACTGATCTGATTGCTCGTCAGCACAGCTGATGCTGATAGGCAATCAGATCAGCACAGTACTCACAGAATGAACAATCAAACCCGCGAACCGTGACAACAGTACTTTTTGAACTGTAGGCTAAGGTACAGATACTGTACAGTACTCTAGCCCAATGTTGTTTGGGGTGGCTAGGGGGACATATGATCTAATCAAAGCAAATATCTAATCGAAGACTGTAAGTTAATCGTATAGATAAACAAGTCATGTAATGATTGGGCTAACAGTTAAATCAAGACAACACTGTATAATGTTATTGGCTCACTGAGCTCTAAAATGCCTCACCACCTGAAAAAGCAAGCACTGTATTATAAATAGTATTAGTATTGTATTTAAAAAAAAGGACTTACCACGATTATCCAGTATCCTGATAGCAACGATGACTAATGATATATTTAGTCTGTACTATTCCTTCTATAAGAAATCATCTTAAAAATATAGTGTAGCAGCAAATAAATACAGATATAACCTTAATATCATGAAATAGAAAGCTGCGCTTACAGAAGCTCACATTCACACATGTAAACACAACACTGACGTCTTCACTTCCAGGTCAAGAAGCTGTCAATCAAAAACTCAGTAGCCAATGAGAACAGACTGCTACTGCCTGCGATTTATTCTTTTTCAGTTTCAAAGATATTTTATTCAGTTTCAATTTATATTTTCATTAGTTTCTTGAAAAGTTACGTTCATTATTATTGGCCCAAAAGTAATTCCATACACACCGGGGTTGTTCCCAACAGCCTGAAACATGCTTCGGTTTTGCCTCAACTTAAAAAAAATCTAATTTGGATTCGACAATTCTGAGTAACTTCCGCCCAATTTCAAATTTACCCTTTATTTCGAAAATTCTAGCCAAAGTGGTTTTGAGTCAACTTCAGTCCTTCTTGAGATGGAATTTCAGTCTGGTTTTAAATCTCGTCACTGTACGGAATCTGCACTTTTAAGAGTCATGAATGATATATTGCTTACCACCGATATTGGGCAATCTGTGGCTTTTGGTCTTGTTAGATCTTAGCTCTGCTTTTGACCTGGTCAAACACAATATTTAATTCCCCTTGGGGAACACATTATTTGAACACATTACACCAATTCTGATCTCGCTTCACTGGCTACCGGTTAAATTTTGAATTGATTTTAAGGTTCTGTTATAGGTTTAAGGTTTAAGTCATTGCAGAACCAGTCTCCACAGTACTTATCTGAATGACTTCAACCAATCGCAGAGTCAAGATCACTCAGATCGGGGGACTCTAACTTACTATCTGTCCCTCGAACCAGACTTAAAAATATTGGTGATCACGCTTTTGCAGCCTTTGGACAGGCTCACATCAGATCTGCCCAAACTTTGTCAATTTTTAAATCTACTAACGCATTTCTTCACAATAGCTTTTAATATATCTTGATGTGTGTGTCTTATGTTTATATTGTATTTGTATTGTATGTCTATTGGCCTTGTTAAGCACTTTGGTCAACGCCAGTTTTTTTTAAATGTGCTATACAAATAAAATTGTGTTGTATTGTATAAGAACATTGTTACCAGTTTTGACTAATCCTTTCCAGGCTAGGTTTATGGGACCTTATACAATTACAAAATGTTTTCCCAACAACAACTATCTCTTAAAAACGCCTGACCGCCGAAAGAAACTACAGGTACCTTATACGAGTCCTGTGACTTCTCTGTTGATATTGTGTCAACTAGTGTTTGTCAGAGCACTTCAGAAGTATCTGAGATGGGGGAAATTTCTGGTCCAATTTTCATCTCTCGATCAAACATATCCGCGGCAAGGATAATTTGATTTTTTTTTTTTTTGTGTAGCGTTTGTCCATTTCTCTTTCTCTCCATCTCTCTGTCCCTCTTTAAAATACCAGGGCCCAGGAGATCAAGGAGAGAAATGGAACGGGATAACGGAGATGAGTATAAACGACCCCGATGTTTTTGTAAAATATCTCTACACAGAAATGTTGCTGATGTTCATATTTTATTTTTATTCATTTTTCCTTGTCGGTTCTTTAGGGAACCTTTTTTTGGAATGGGAGGTGTGACGACCCTGAGTGTACTCCTTACCTGATGGTGGCAGTCTGTGGGAGTTTTGAGTCATTCCCCCATGTTAATTGCTAATTAGGAAATCTAGTATTTAAGTGTTCTGAGTTTTCATTTGGTAGCCACTCTCTGTGGGAAAGTTTCTCAAAGGAGCGGCTCTTATAATCTTATTTGATTTTCTTTTTTATACTTACTTTATCATGTAGCTTTAATATTTCGTTGTTGTTATTTTGTTTGTTTGTTTCTTTACTTTCCTTAGACTTATGTTGGTATGAGTGGTTATTGTTATATTTGTTGAACAAAATGAAACCTTTTTCATTCATCGAATGTTGGTGTTTGATCCCTCTTTTATGTTGTGGCTTGAAACGAGCTGGTCGTAACAGTTCCTGATTTTATGTCTAGTCAAGTTCTAGTCTTTATCTTGATCTAGTTCTTCCAAGTTTTATTTTTGGTTTCTCGCTTGTTTTTTTTTTTTTGATTTGATTATTAACTAATCTTTTATTCATTTTCTCTTTAGTTCCCTACAAGGTTGCTGTATTGTTTTATTTCTTTTTGTAAGTTTCAGTTATTTATATCTAGATATTTTATTTATTTTCCTAGACCCTGTTATTACAGTATGTTGTTTCTTTATTTTTCTCTAGTCTCATGATCGGTTTTATTTTGCTTTTATTACTTGTTGTCTTGGCCTGTTCAGTCTTGCCTCGTGTTGGTTCCTGCCCCGCATCCTCTTGCACCCTGGTTGTTGACTCTCCTGCTCTGGCAGCTAGCCTGGTGCTACGTCCAGTCTCATCACCGACTGTCAAGCTTCTGATTCCCTGAGCCGCTGCCTTGTCTCCATCTTTGGCCATCACGTCTTGATTGCTTTGCTACCTGTTCTCCAGTTGTGTGCCCTGCCCATTGTTTGGACTGTTTTCCTACCTCACCTATCTATAATAACACTCCTTGTTTATTCTGTATCTGGGTTCTCCTGCTCAGAATTCCTGACAACATCCTTCTAAATGCAAATTGTATTCTAAGGGATTCTATGAACAGGTTTTCGGTCCAATAAGTATTACCTCCAGTCTTATCCAAATTGAATAGACGAAAATTACTGGTCATCCAGTATTTTATCTTTACACTGTCAAGTTTCCAGTAATGAAAGACCCAAAACCAGAAAGATGCTCAATCAAATCGTTATCAATTAAACTCAAATAACTGGTAGTTTGGCTTTAACAACCTTTGGCTGGACTCAACCAAATAGGAGAAAGAATAATCGCAGGCCAGGCAATAGTCAAAGACCAGAAAATCAGTATGTGAAGCGTTTGGTCCAAGAGGAAGGCAAGGAGGAGAATCAGGCAGGCAAGAAGTCAAAACCCAGGCAAAATGCGAGCAAACAGATAATTAATCCAGGTCCGTGATAAGTGACAGGCAGCAGTCATTAACGAGAATCAGTCCAGACCGGCAACCGAAGCAGGAGGAATTCTAGAAATACAAGTCACTAATCGATGCTTAAAGTAGCGGTTTCTGTTCAGACTTTCTGCCAAGATCTCAGTTCATCCCAGTTAATTTACCTGAAGTGGTTTGCTCTGATTGGTTGTGTGAGAACACACATTGATAGATAAGCATATCCATTGGCTGCAGCCTGCAGATATTATGGCCAATCACAACATTGCGCAACCAACCATAGAATACTTAGCTGCATTGTTTATTTTAGCATATATCTATTTTAAAAAATAGTTGGCTATTAAGTGAATAAAAGACTAAAAAAAATTAATTTCCCTAAACAAAAGCTAAATCTAAAAATCAAAACAATTTGGAATGGAACGCCTCAAAATGTCTCCTCACGCTTTCTCCATTTCCAGCCCTGTATTTTAAACAACTTAAGCATAGCTACATTCTCTAGCAACAATTCATTTAGCAGATTTATGGCCTGTTCATACAGGAAGTGTATCTTACACTGTGTGTTGAATTTAGAAGAAACAGTTTAAATAAATCTAATATATACTGTGAGAAACCACTCTCAAGACTGCAGAGTTTTGTTCCATTCCATTGAGCTCAATCCTGATTTCTGCTGAATTTCAATACAAGATCACATCATATTTAACGATATTGTATTGTGTGCTGCCTATTCTTGCATTGACTGTAGGTGGTACTTAAAAGATGGAATTGCTTCAATATAAGAGAAACCTGTAACACATTATTTAAAGCCATTATATATAATTCATTATGAAAGTATTTAATAATGCATTAATTGCATTAATTATGCCTTGTAATGCTGCTTATAATGCATTGAATGATCTTATGAATATTTGTAACCACAATTATAATACATTATAATGGCAACACTTTACAATAAGGTCTCATTTGTTAACATTAGTTAATATAAATACAGCTGTTCATTGTTTGTTCTTATTAGTTCACACTGCATTAACAACCAATTTCAGATGTAACAAGGAATCTGCAAATATTATAATGCATTTTAACTTTGGTTACAATAATATACAGGTCCTTCTAAAAAAATTAGCATATTGTGATAAAGTTCATTATTTTACATAATGTAATGATAAAAAATTAACTTTCATATATTTTACATTCATTGCACACCAACTGAAATATTTCAGGTCTTTTATTGTTTTAATACTGATGATTTTGGCATACAGCTCATGAAAACCCCAAATTCCTATCTCAAAAAATTAGCATATCATGAAAAGGTTCTCTAAACGAGATATTAACCTAATCATCTGAATCAACTAATTAACTCTAAACACCTGCAAAAGATTCCTGAGGCTTTTAAAAAAACTCCCAGCCTGTTTCATTACTCAAAACCGCAATCATGGGTAAGACTTCCGATCTGACTGCTGTCCAGAAGGCCATCATTGACACCCTCAAGCAAGAGGGTAAGACACAGAAAGAAATATCTGAACAAATAGGCTGTTCCCAGAGTGCTGTATCAAGGCACCTCAGTGAGAAGTCTGTGGGAAGGAAAAAGTGTGGCAAAAACGCTGCACAACGAGAAGAGGTGACCGGACCCAGAGGAAGATTGTGGAGAAGGACCGATTCCAGACCTTGGGGGACCTGCGGAAGCAGTGGACTGAGTCTGGAGTAGAAACATCCAGAGCAACCATGCACAGGCGTGTGCAGGAAATGGGCTACAGGTGCCGCATTCCCCAGGTCAAGCCATTTTTGAACCAGAAACAGCAGCAGAAGCACCTGACCTGGGCTACAGAGAAGCAGCACTGGACTGTTGCTCAGTGGTCCAAAGTCCTTTTTTTGGATGAAAGCAAATTTTGCATGTCATTCGGAAATCAAGGTGCCAGAGTCTGGAGGAAGACTGGGGAGAAGGAAATGCCAAAATCCCTGAAGTCCAGTGTCAAGTACTCACAGTCAGTGATGGTCTGGGGTGGTCTGATGGAGATGAAGATTTCATTTTTCAGCACGACCTGGCACCTTCTCACAGTGCCAAAACCACTGGTAAATGGTTTACTGACCATGGTATTACTGTGCTCAATTGGCCTGCCAACTCTCCTGACCTGAACCCCATAGAGAATCTGTGGGACATTGTGAAGAGAAAGTTGAGAGACGCAAGACCCAACACTCTGGATGAGCTTAAGGCCACTATCGAAGCATCCTGGGCCTCCATAACACCTCAGCAGTGCCACAGGCTGATTGCCTCCATGCCACGCCGCATTGAAGCAATCATTTCTGCAAAAGGATTCCCGACCAAGTATCGAGTGCATAACTGAACATAATTATTTGAAGGTTGACTTTTTTTGTATTAAAAACACTTATTTTATTGGTCGGATGAAATATGCTAATTTTTTGAGTTTTCATGAGCTGTATGCCAAAATCATCAGTATTAAAACAATAAAAGACCTGAAATATTTCAGTTGGTGTGCAATGAATCTAAAATATATGAAAGTTTAATTTTTATCATTACATTATGGAAAATAATGAACTTATAATAAATATCACAATATGCTAATTTTTTGAGAAGGACCTGTATGAAGACATATAATGCGTTATACATAAAAACACGTGAAGTGTTACCAAACACAATTATCACTTAATAATCGATTTGAGTATGGATCAGATGGAATGATAAATTGTTAGACATTTATCTGAAAACCACCTGAGATTATTTGATTACAAGGAGTTACTAATTGTTCTTAAATTGCATCAAAGCTGTTTATTGAAGTTTCAACAAGCAATATAGTGTCAGACTGGAGACATTTAAAACAGTTTAAAATTAGTTATTTCAGGTTGCTCTTCCAATGATTGCTTTTTTAGTGTTTCTTTCTGGGTGTAATATAATAATGTAGCACTTTGGGACAAATATTGAGACCAGTATTCCAAAACTGGAAGCCAGGATGGCAAAAATCTCCACAGCCACAGCATATTTCCCTGGTGAGCTCACATATGCTGGAACAAATGCAATCCACACAGCACAGAAGATCAACATGCTAAAAGTGATGAACTTTGCTTCATTAAAATTGTCTGGAAGGTTTCTCGCCAGGAAAGCTAACAGGAAACTTAGTGCTGATAAAAGACCAATATAGCCGAGTAGCATGGAAAACCCAGCCACTGAACCTACAGCACATTCATATACTACTTTAGAGCGGATATACTGGCTGTTTTTATGTGGTGTTGGAGATGCATTTGATAGCCAGACTGCACATATCACAACCTGGAGGGTTGTTAGGATCAGAACTGTGCATCTTTGTTGAGCTACTCCAAACCATTTCATAGCACTTTTACCCTCTGGTCGAGATGACTTGAACACTGCTATTACCACCATAGTCTTGACAAGGATGCTGGAGACACACAGGACAAAGCTTATGCCAAACACAGCATGTCTTAACTGACACGTCCACAACTGTGGCCGGCCAATGAACAGCAGCACACACAAGAAACACAGTTTGAGTGACACCAGCAGCAAGAAGCTGAGCTCTGAATTGTTAGCTCGCACAACTGGAGTGTGGCGGTAATGTGCAAAGATGACAACCACTGCAGAACAGAAGCAGGTGCCAAGCAAGGAAGCAGTGCTCAGGGAAATGCCAAGAGGTTCCTCATAGGACAGAAACTCCACTTCTTTGGGGACACACTGATTTTTATCTGTATTGGACCAGAACTCATCTGAACACTCTATGCACTCAATGGAATCTATGTGTATGGAGAGAGAGAGAGAGAGAGAGAGAGAGAGAGAGAGAGAGAGAGAGAGAGAGTGAAAGAAAGATAGAAAGAAAGATAGAAAGAAAGAAAGAAAGAAAGAAAGAAAGTTGTATAATGTTGGTAATACAGATTCATTTGTTCTTATGATTACATGACTCTCTCTACCTGATATATTAGAAATCTCTCCATCTGCACATGGCAGGCAGTCAAAACAGCAGACAGGAAGGGCCTTCCTTCTGGCTCGCCTGGTGCCCGGGGGGCAGCTCTCACTGCACACAGACCGTGGGAGCTGACGGATAAAAAAAATAAAATAAAAAAAAACACACATAAATATAGTATGTGTTTGTACTATATTAGTGACCATTACTCACATAATATGACATAGTTAGATAGTTATGTTTCAAGAATAAATAAAAAAAAAGCAATATTAATTACTTTATTTGACTCTAAGTTCCAGTATATTGCATTTTCATCCAGTGTGAGCACCTTCCCTGTTGCTGCCCCTTCATCCACCACACCAACTGTGTGGACAACTATTGACCCATCAGAGTTTGGCTGCCAGTTCATCACATCATAGATGGCTAAAGCATCTCCATTCTTATCAAATGACACATGATCCCCAAAGCCTGTGGTGAAATTCACTTTCTGTAGGTAGTTAACCAGCTGTACAGTTTGTAGACAGAACAAATATATATTTATGTTTTGTATGAATATGTTTTGTTTTTCATTTAACTATTCTATTCAATTATATATTCTAATAATCTGTGCTTCTGTCCACATGATTTTTACCTGCCAAGGTTTCAGGTTGGATATGTCGGCACAGCTATTCCCACTAAATGGTCCTCTCCACTCCTCACACTGTATCAGGTTATGTAGTGCATGTGCCAGGGCATAAACTGCCTTATACACATTATATGAGGCCCTCAGCTCTGATACATCTGTGTATGCTGTGTCTGTGCTGCTCAGATCCTCTTGTCCAGTACATCTTATTTCTCCCTCTCTGCCTCCAGTGTCAAAACTGCACCTGAACATGTTTTCCCAGAAGATTCTCACCATATTATTTCTCAAACTACTGTCAGGATGGAGGCGTAGCAGAAAGTCATGAAGTCCCTGAATCTCCCCACGCCTGATGGCGATGCCCAGTGTGCCCCCCAGGAAGGGTAAAAGACGCTGAGTGTGAAAAACAGGCGAAGTAGCCCAAGCTTCACTTGCAATCCACTGCCTTCCTGTTACATTCTGCAATATTACCTCATCCATCAAAGGCAGCAGATAGGCTTCTGTGGAGAATACCACCACCACTCTTGCTGTAGAGCCCTGAATTACTTGTACAATGCGATGAATGTCTATGTAGTTGTTATCAAGAGGCAGGATTTCAGAAAAAGAAACACAACCTCCAAACAACTGCACTTCCTTTTGGAAGGACTGAGCAGCGTTGATACCGTAGTCATCATCGCTGTAGAGGAGACCAACCCAGGTCCATCCAAAATGTCTCAATATCCGAACCATAGCCCGCACCTGGAAGGCATCACTGGGAATTGTTCTGAAGAAAGAGGGGTACTTTTTCCTGTCACTCAAACAGGAGCAGGTGGCGTAGTAGCTAACCTTATAGCAGAGTGCACAACGACAAGTAAAACAGATTTTTTAATTGTTATAGCAATTACTCTTTTACATGAGCAAACAAATTGAAACATTTTATAGAAGCTTATAGAAGTTTATATGCATCTCATCCTACCATAGGTATTCGAAATAGTCCCAGCACGCTTGAGATTGCTATACAGTGAGTAGATCCAGGATCCCCCACAATCCCAATTACTGGTGGTGGGCCAGTGCAGTTGAAATTGGAAAGGGTCTCCTCTGTCCCACTAAGCAGTGCTATTGCAGACCTGAATGATACTCCAAGCTTTACACAGTTGTCATACAGATGATAACCGAGGGTGATGTTAGGCAACAGGTCAGGATTGTTATTGATCTCATTTATGGCATATACCATAGTCTGTGCCTGCTGGAAACTTGCCATATAGAATCTAGAAAAGGCAGCATAAAGGTTTATAGTCAGTTACCCTAAAGAATATCACCATAAACATAAAAAGATAAATAATTATTTGTACAATCACACGATAAGATTATCTCTTTTCCAGATTTTAAGAGCAGTTATTTTAGTACATTTCAAACATGTCATTAGACAATCTGCTCTAAATGAATAAGAAGACTATCAAATACAAGTAAATAAAAACATAGACTTTGTTCTGCATGTTCTTCCTTCTATTTTCTTTTAAATGTCCTTTTTTTACCGTCTGTTTAGCCCAGGCTCACCGCTCACAATGTGTCTGTTCCGGTTCTTTTTTAAAATTCAGTTCTGGGAACATTGTGATGAGATGAAATGCAAACAGGCCTCCAATGATAAGGTCTCCGTCTTGGTACATCCCGTTTAACCTGAAGTGTCCCTGTAGTTGACAGGAGCCTGACCTACTGATCGATGCTGCAGAGATACAGGTAAAGGATAGATAAATACATAAAAATAGAGACATCCACATCTCTATTATTTTCTCTCTCTCTCTCTCTCTCTCTCTCTCTCTCTCTCTCTCTCTCACCAAATGACTCATTAATGTATGATAAAGATTATGTGCAGCACTGTTTTATAGAACAGGTGATGCCACATGGGCTTCTCAGAAGTGACATCACTCTGTCTCACTGTCTCCTTGTTTCAAAATTTGCAAAGAAGAAATACAATGCTTTTTCCAAAATTACAGTTTAAAAATATGTGGGATATGTGTTATTTTCTAGCAATAAACAATACAATTTGTTTGAATTAAAAAAAAAATTAACTCAAGTAGAATATTTTTTTAAATAAATGGTTGCAAGTAACGTGGTGTCATGATCCTGGTTCTTTTCTCTTTTCTCTCTCTGTCTCCATCTGCAGGCTTCTCTCTGTTCCTATTTCTCTTGCTCTCTTCCGCTCTTTCACACACACCCATTATCACTCACTCATTCCCATCAGCTGTTCCTCGTTCTCTCATCCTCTCACCTGCCCTCTATCTCCTGTCATTAGTCTCTCTATTTCTAGCTCTCTCTTTCTCCTCTTCTCTGTCGGATTATTACTGTCCGTCACGTATGTTTCAGATTATTGTGATCTATCGACAGAATATTAGTCCAGTCCAGTCCAGTCCAGTCCAGTCCAGTCCAGCCCTGTCCAGCCCTGTCCAGTCCAGTCCTGTTCTGTCCCTCGCTGTCTGGTTATTATATGCTGTATGTTACTATTTGTGCTTTGCCCTGTTTCCTGCCGTGGAGAGTTGCAGAGGGTCCGACGCCTCACCAGCATTCCTGGACTCGCTTCACACAAGCTTTCCGGACCTGCCGCTTGAGCATCTCACAGTCTCAACCAGAATATTATAACAAAGACTTCCTTTGTTGATCGGTCATAGCGACTTTTCCTTATTTCTATTAAAGAGTTGTTTCACCTGTGTAGCAATGTTCAGGGAAGAAGGAGGCGGGAACCGGCGAACCATCAAAATATAATTTATTTAAAATAAATCAAACAACCAAAATATCGCCAGCAGCCCCTCGCGGACGAGTGCTGGCTACCGAAAATAAACATAAGGAACTGCCAGCAGCCCCTTGCGGACGACTGCTGGCTAAAGTAAAATACAAAAACAAAACAACTAAAATACAGGCCTGTTCCTCTCTCGATCATCAACGTCGTCGCTCCTCCTTTATGCTTCCGCTCCTCCGTGAGAGATGCGAGACCGGTGTGCCTCACAGGTGTTGCTCATTAGCAATCGCACCACCGGCCTCGCGCCGTTCTCTCACGTCCCTCGGCCGTCCTGTTCGCCACAACCTGCTTTTCGCCTTTTGGATTCTCTCCCTTTCTGTCTCCCGTGACAGAATAATCCGACCAACATGAATCCAGTGGATGAGCATCCTATCCAGGCCGCTGTGGAGATCCAGGGAGCCATGCTGGGCAAGCACGAGGAGGAACTCTCCGCTGCTCGTCATGACGTTGACACTCTAGCTGCCCAGATGGCCGACCTCACCAAACAGTTCCATCTTTTCCGCATGGACTCTTCCTCTAGATCTTCGGATGCTCCAGAGCCCCGTGTGAACGACCCCCCCTGATATGCGGGTGAGCAGTCTGAGTGTATGTCATTTCTGACCCAATGTGAGGTTGTTTTCTCACTTCACTTTTAGGCTGTTCACTGATCGATTGCTCCTGTCTGCCTTCCTGCCTGCTGTGAGTTTGTTTGCGTTGAGGCTGTAAGCTCTACGCCTCGTATTAGCTTTGTATTTCTTTCTGTTTTGAACCATCATTTACTATCATTTCTAGTTGTTTATATTACTAAATATAGTTTACCCACCATCTCAGATTAACCCTACATCGCTAGCTTCCGTTAATGTTAGCACAGCACGCGTGTTTACGCGCCACCCGCGCTCATTTATTTATTATTTATTTTCTCTCGCGCGCCCGCGCCTTTGAGTTCATAAAAGCCCAGCTAAGTAAGAGTCAGTCAACAAAAACGGTGAGTAATGTCTTGTCCTGTTATTGTCACCTGTGTTACATGTCATATGTTTAGTATAGCCTTCTCCGATGGCAATATAGGATTTATTTGTGATAAATGCAAGGAGACAGTCAGGCTGACGGAGAAGATTTCAGAGCTAGAGACACGCATCCAAACTTTAATTGAGGATAGTAAGGATAGTACTAGAGCTTTAGATACTATTTTGGATGCGCCTAGCATAGTGAACTCTGTACATGATTCGGTTCCGGCTGAAGTAGAGCCCATGCAGCAGGGCAGATGGGTGACCGTGAGAGATCGCTCTAGTCGCGGATTAAAAAAACACTCTTCCGTTCCGATTACCATAACAAATCGATTTGCCCCACTCAGTGAAACACCCACTGAGAATTCTGTTGATTGTGCCCTGGTAATTGGTGATTCGATCACACGGAACGTGAAAATAGAGACACCAGCCACCATAGTCACATGTTTGCCGGGAGCCAGAGCGCCTGACATCAAAGCAAATTTAAAAGTGCTGGCTAATGCTAATCGTAAATTCTCTAAGATCATTATTCATGTCGGCACTAATGATGTTCGACTCCGCCAGTCGGAGATCACCAAAATTAATATTAAAGAGGTGTGTAAACTCGCAAGTACGATGTCAGGCACTGTAATTTTCTCTGGCCCCCTTCCTGTTCGCAGGAGTGATGAGATAGTTAGTAGATTGGCCTCACTCAATGGTTGGTTGTCTAAGTGGTGTCCGTTGAATAATATTGAATTCATAGACAATTGGAAAAGTTTTTGGGGCAAGCCTGACCTGTTGAAAAGAGATGGTGTTCATCCCTCCTGGGATGGTGCTGCTCTTCTCTCTAGTAATATGGCACATAGTCTTAGAGCTAAAACATGACAATCTGGGGCCCAGGTCAGGAAGCAGACAGACTGGCCAAACCGACCGTCTGCTAGCGGCCTCGCGTCACCAAGGTCAGATAAATCCCATCACATAGAGCCTCTTTCACCTAGATATCATCATATAGAGACTGTGTCTGTTCCCCGAATTTGGAAATCCAAAAAACGTCAGGTAAAAAATTTAATTGATGTTCAACAAATAAAAAACAGATATAATACAGATGAACAAATGATAAAGCTTGGGTTGCTGAATATTCGATCCCTTACTTCAAAATCGCTCATAGTTAATGATATGATTTCAAGTTATAATCTAGATGTGCTGTGTTTGACAGAAACCTGGCTAAAAACAAACGATTACATTACTTTAAATGAGTCAACCCCACAAGATTACTGTTATAAACATGAACCTCGTCTAAAACGCAAAGGGGGAGGTGTTGCTGTAATTTATAGTAATATTTTCAAAACCACTAAGAAATCTATTTTTAAATATACTTCTTTTGAAGTGTTGGTGCTTAATGTAAAAATATATAGTGTAAACGATAAATCACGTTTGAGATTTCTGCTGGCTACTGTATACAGGCCACCAGGGCACCATAAAGATTTTATCAAAGAATTTGCGGACTTTCTATCAGAATTAGTATTGGCTAACGATAAAGTACTAATTGTTGGTGATTTTAATATACATGTAGATAATGAAAAAGATGCATTGGGATTGGCACTTAAAGACATTGTAAACTCAATTGGAGTTAGACAACACGTGTCAGGACCCACTCATTGTCGTAATCATACTCTAGATCTAATATTATCACATGGAATAGATGTTGATGCCGTTGAAATTCTGCAGCAGAGCGATGACATCTCAGACCATTATCTAGTCTCATGTAAATTACATTTAGCCAAGGCTGCAAAGCCGACTCCGTGTTATAAATATGTTAGACCTATAACTTCTGCCACTAAAGATTGCTTTATCAATAATCTTCCTAATAAGTTTCATCATCTCAGCATCCCGGATAGCTTAGAAGAACTCGATATTGCTACAGAAACTTTTAACTCTCTCTTTTCCAGCACTTTAGACACAGTTGCTCCGTTGCGCTTAAAGAAGATTAAAGAAAATAGTCCAACGCCGTGGTACAACGAGCACACTCAGGCCCTTAAGAGAGCAGCCAGAAAAATGGAGCGCAACTGGAAGAAAACAAAACTAGAGGTATTTCGGATTTCATGGAAAGAGAGCTCGATTGCTTACAGAGAGGCTTTAAAAGCTGCTAGATCTGCTTATTTTTCAACCCTATTAGAAGAAAATAAACATAATCCTAGGTATTTATTTGAAACAGTGGCTAAACTAACGAAAAAGAAAGCTTCAAGCACAGAAGTTTCCAAGCAACACAGCAGTAATGACTTTATGAACTTCTTCACTTATAAGATTGATAATATCAGGGACAAAATTATAACTATGCAACCGTCTACTACAGTATCGCATCAGGGAGTGCACTGTAGTCTCCCTGAGGAAAAATTTTATTCATTTGTTGCTATAGGAGAGGAAGAATTCTGCAAACTCGTTAATTCATCTAAATCGACAACTTGTATGTTAGACCCTATACTGACTAAGCTATTGAAAGAGATGCTTCGAGAGATCATAGATCCTCTTCAAAATATCATTAATTCGTCTTTGTCTCTAGGATACGTACCAAAAACTTTTAAGCTGGCTATGATAAAACCGCTTGTTAAAAAACCGCAACTTGATCCTTCAGAATTAGTCAATTACAGGCCGATCTCAAATCTGCCTTTTCTGTCAAAGATATTAGAAAAAGCAGTATCCTCACAACTGTGTTCCTTTCTTGAAAGAAATGATATCTGCGAGGATTTTCAGTCAGGATTTAGACCGCACCATAGTACTGAGACAGCTCTCATTAGAGTTACAAATGATTTACTTTTATCATCCGATCGTGGTTGTATCTCTCTATTAGTGTTACTCGATCTTAGTGCTGCATTTGACACAATTGACCACAACATTCTTTTAAATAGACTAGAAAACTATGTTGGCATTAGTGGAATTGCACTAGCATGGTTTAAATCATACTTATCTGACCGTTATCAGTTTGTTGCAGTAAATGAAGAGATGTCTTATCGATCACAAGTTCAGTATGGCGTACCACAAGGCTCAGTACTAGGACCGCTGCTGTTCACTCTGTACATGCTACCATTAGGACATATCATTAGGAAACATGGAATTAGCTTTCACTGTTATGCCGATGATACTCAGCTGTATATTTCTTCAAAACCTAACGAAACTTACCAATTCACAAGATTAACGGAATGCATAGCTGATTTAAAAAATTGGATGACTAGTAATTTACTACTACTAAACTCTGAAAAAACAGAGATTCTAATTATTGGACAAAAAACTTCCACACGTAATAACCTAGAATACTGTCTAACACTTGATGGCTGCTCTGTTAAGTCTTCGTCGTCGGTTAGGAACCTGGGTGTGCTTTTTGATAGCAATCTTTCATTTGAAAGTCACGTGTCTAGTATCTGTAAAACCGCATTTTTCCATCTTAAAAATATATCTAAATTACGACATATGCTCTCATTAACAAATGCGGAACAATTAGTTCATGCTTTCATGACATCAAGACTAGATTATTGTAATGCTCTACTGGGTGGTTGCCCTGCACTCTTAATAAATAAACTACAGCTGGTCCAAAACGCAGCCGCTCGAGTTCTTACTAGAACCAGGAAATATGACCATATTAGCCTGGTTCTGTCAACACTGCATTGGCTGCCTATTAAACATCGTATAAATTTTAAAATATTGTTGATTACTTACAAAGCACTAAATGGTTTAGCTCCGCAGTACTTGAGCGAGCTCTTAACGCATTATAGTCCTTCACGTCTATTGCGATCTCAAAATTCGGGCCAGTTGGTAATACCTAGAATATCAAAATCGACTGCTGGCGGTAGATCCTTTTCCTATTTAGCACCAAAACTTTGGAACAGTCTTCCTACCATTGTCCGGGAAGCAGACACACTCTGTCAGTTCAAAGCTAGACTAAAAACACATCTCTTTGACCTAGCATACACATAATATATTATAGACTTCTATAATTCAATGTTAGGCTGCATAGATTAGGTCAGCCGGAACTGGGAACACTTCCCTTAAATCCTGATGTACTCGTTACATCATCATAAGAAGAATGGCATCTGCGCTAATTTTAGTGTCTTTGTTTATCCCGAGGTTTTCCCGCAGCCTACCGGATCCAGGCCGTATCCAGATCTGACTAGGAGCTTTGCCTGGACCCGATGACAACGCAGTGCTGAAGTGCCAACTAGCCTCTGCCTATGGAGGATCCCTTTCCCACTCTACAGATAAAATGTTGTGATTCCGGTTCGCGTACCCACCCCGAAGTGATAAAATAAAACAAAATTCTGTATCAAATTACAGTTACTGTAAATCCGGCCTCTAGTTCATAAACGCCAGAGGAGAACTGGCCCCCGACTGAGCCTGGGTTCTCCCAAGGTTTTTTTTTTTCTCCTGGAAGTCACCTGATGGAGTTTTAGGACACCAGTAGGTCACTTGATGGAGTTTTTCGGTTCCTTGCCACTGTTGCCTTTGGCTTGCTCAGTTGGGGATATTCAAAATAATTAACCAAGCATTAATACCATTGATCAGCCCTACCAAACGTGGATGTTTTTTCACTAAGAAACAAACATTGTTATGTTATTTGATTGATATTGTGAAGCTGCTTTGATGCAATTTATATTGTGAAAAGTGCTATATAAATACACTTGACTTGACTTGACTTGACTTCAGCCTATGCCAAGGAACGCTCTCGTATCGCCTACATCATCTCGCTTCTCAAGGGACGGGCTCGTGAGTGGGGAACGGCTGTTTGGAACTCTGAAGCAGACTGTTTAAACCACTCTACCCTTTTTAAAGAGGAGATGTTAAGGGTTTTAGACCAATCCGTTCATGGTCCCGAAGCTTCTCGCTTGTTGTCCACCCTCCGCCAAGGAAGACGCTCGGTCGCTGATTTTTCTGTGGAATTCCGCATTCTCTCCACCTCCTGTGGATGGAATGAGCCAGTGCTCATGGTGCGTTTCATCGAGAGTCTTAATGCTGAGATCAAGGATGAGGTTTTGGCTCGCGAAGCTCCATCTTGTCTCGATCCCTTGATCTACCTGGCTCTGTGCATAGAGAAATGCTTCGAGCTGCGACGACGCGCTCGCAACACGGAGCCTACACTCCTCCCATCACCTGTGGCCAGCTCTTCCTCCGCTTCTGTGACAGACCCGGAACCTATGCAGCTGGGCGGGATCCGAATCTCAGCTGCCGAACGCCAACGCCGCATCATCAAACGGCTATGTTTATATTGTGGATCTGACAATCACTTCGTTAACACCTGTCAGTTAAAAGCCAAAGCTCACCAGTAGAGAGAGGGTTACTGGTGAGCGCTTCCTCTCTGGACCCTCCACTGCCTTCCCGGATTACTTTTCCGGTTCACCTCCGCTGGCCCAACTCCTCCGCCTCCTGTCAAGCCCTAATAGACTTTGGTTCCGAGGGGAATTTTGTGGACGAGATCTGGGCTAGAGCTTAGATTCTCTGCCCGAGCCCGACCTGCGGGCGGGGCCGGGCCGGGCTGATATTCCCCGCCACTATGCTCGGGTCGGGTCGGGCCCTTGATCAAGCACGTCACGTGTCACGCGCAGTCTCTCCTCCACTCGCACGCTGTGCTGTATTGTGTAGCTTAAGTGCAACATGGAGCTTGAAGAAGTAAAGAAAATAAATAAATAGGAGAATTAACTTTGAGCAAGAATGAAGGAAAGTCGAGGTATGGAAATATTTTAAACTAGTTGTGGGCAGTGACAACATATGTGTTGGCTTTGTTGAGTGCAAGTGCGGTGCGCTGCTCGCCTTTGACAGCAAAAAAACGGGGACTTCGAAGATGAACAGACACATGAAGCAGGCTTGCCATGACAGAAAGGATGATAGTCAGCCTTCAATGTCCTTTATTCGGATCCATTTGCGATCCATTCGATTCTGAATAAATAAACAACGCGGTTTACATGCTTCGTCCTTGTTACATTATTTATAAAGATAATAATTAATAAATGCACGCAATAAAGGCAATACATGCCTTTCAACTTACAGTATGTGTGCACAATTCAGAATTAAATGAATGTCCAGCAATTTGTACAAATAGAGAGTCTGTAGTATGTGTTGCAATATTAAATAAGCACATTTAGTTTCATATTTATTAAAATATTATAATGTTATTTTTTTCCATCAATGTTGATTATGAAAGTGAACAGAATAGAAAGGAGGATGCGCAATATCGGGAGACATGGAGTGGTTTCGTTTTGTATAAATTTTATCTTAATTTTAATACATTTTTCATTAACAAATTGCCTGGATTTAATAAATAAGAAGCAAATATAGCAGACAATATAATCATGACATGGAGGCACCAGCGAGCCGCGGTCACCATAGCACGTGAACTGGAGCGCGTCTCATCATAAATTAAATCAATTCTCGGCACGCTTGTCACCGAATTTACAAATGCAGATCTTGCTTGTTGCACGCACACATATGTCGAAATAACATTATTAATAATAATAAATCTTTAAGAATATTTTATTGAATGCTGAATGTTGTGCTTAATTTAATAAAATTAAAACTTTCATTGTGATTATTAAAATAATTGAATATTAGATATTACGTGGCCAATTTTTGCACATTTATTAATAGTATTTATAAAATATATATATATTAGGGGTGTGACGAGACGCTTATCTCACGAGACGAGACTAGACACGAGATTGGGTTCACGAGAACCAGACAAGATGAGATTTTTGCACAATTTTTCAGAAATCCTCAATGAAAAAATTCTTGACTGGAAAAATAGTATGCAGGTGCATTTTGCAATGTTTAACTAATAATCTTCTAATGCATGTCATTTCAGGTCTACTTTATGAGTATGAATTATCAAATGCATTGAAAGAAAACAACATAAAAGCACTGTAAAATATTTTTATTGACTGGCTTTTCTCCTGTATGATTTCACATTAGTCTCTTCAGACCTTACTGTACATTTAAGAGCTTTCAGAACTTCTTATTGAGGCTGTGTGTGACCTCCTAACTGAACTCCTTGAAGTATTATTAAGCGCAAACAATAAGTGCAAGTGCATCCATAATCAAAGTTAGCACACAGACTCTTTATAATTGTTTTGAAATTGCGGTTTTATTTTCCACCGACAGTTATAGGGTTAATGCGGTGAGTTCGGAAAAGGCCGGGTAGAGAGAAAGGAGGCTGGGTTGTTCTTGCGTTCCGATTATAAGTTCAGTAACGGAACCTCCCTTGTCTGTTGTCCTTAAGACATTACAGTACACTCTCAATATTCGAAGTGCAAACCGAGACCATAGCCGCAAATAAACAGTCCAGATAGGTATGGGCTCTATGCATGGCGATATTTCCGGTGAAGATCAAGGATGCTCGATAACTTCCGCCGATCATAGAGTCCAATGCAATACCGAGAATTATATTGAATTGTATACTCCATGGTTATACTAAAAAAGCGTTAGTCACAAAAACTGACAAAACAGACACACCTCGTTGTGTTTATCCTTCTTTTTAAAATTATATTAAATTAACATAACTATATATAAAATTACATCTAAACGTATGAAAGTTTTGTTTCAAAGATGGGAGGACAGTACATTTTGAAGACTCTGCCATAATCCCGTTTTCCTCGGATTTCCTCCGCTTTAATCTCCCCAACCGGAAACTCAAGAGCATCCTTGCGTCAAATGCGGAATTTATGCGTGCATATAGCCTATTGGGAGACGGACTATTGCATGTAACGTTATGCGGCCTAATTTGTGCGTAATGCACATCAGGGAGCTTGTGTTTTACTTTCACTTTCTTGATCGAGCATACTCTGTGTAAAGGGAGCAGCGGTGCTGAGCGCGCATTCTACAAGATAAGACATTTATCAGACGTTTAGTCTATGTTGCGCAACGAATCCTCCGTCATCCTCACGCGATCAGTGAACTGTGATTCGTGCTGCACTTATTGCAACGGCAACTCGTGCTGGATGAGCAGAGCAGACTTTTACATTATTTTATAATGTTTTTTTTATATATAAAAACAGCAAGACGATTTAGGCAAATGTGAATGTAGCGGTGGAATATTCTATGGTAATCTCACCCTCGCGCTCAGTCATGGCGATATCGCGAGGCAGCTTTTCACTCGACTGGAAATCTCGTCATGTTTTAGTCTCGCGAGATCTCGTGGCACGAGATCTCGTCACACCCCTAATATAAATATATAAAATTGCGCAGCTCCCCCCTGTCAATGGTCTAGCACCCATTCAGCACCTGCGTTAAAAAAATGATCTGGCGTCGCCCCTGGTCATAACGGCCCACGTATTAAAAATAGTCGGGTTTAAATCGGGCTCGGGCTCATAATTACAGTCAATGTGTCGGGCCGGGCCGGGCTCAGACACAACGTGCACGGTCTCGGGTCGGGCTTGATTTTTTGGGCCCGATCTAAGCTCTAATCTGGGCCCTTGAACACGGAATTCCTCTCGTCAATCTCCAAGACCCCACCCGGTCTTCAGTCGTTCCTGGGCCACTTCTCTTCCTCCGCACAGCCCCTATGATTGTAGCATAGAGTTTCTCCCGGGCACCACTCCCCCCTGGGGAAAACTTTATTCTCTCTCCATTCCTGAGCGCTAGGCTCTACAGAAATATCTCTCCGAGTCGTTGGATGCAGGTACTTGTCTCCTCCTCCTCTCCTGCCGGTGCGGGGTTCTTTTTGGTAAAGAAGAAGATGGCTCTTAACGTCCCTGCATTGATTACAGAGGCTTAAATGACATAACTGTTAAGAACCGCTATCCCTTACCACTTATGTCATCCGCCTTTGAAATCCTGCAGGAAGCGCAGTTCTACACAAAACTGGACTTCCGCAATGCCTATCACCTTGTTCGCATTAAGGAAGGAGACGAGCTGGAGACCACCTTTAATGCTCCCCTCAGTCACTTTAAATACCGGGTTTTACCTTTCGGTCTGGTCAACGCTCCCGCCGTCTTTCAAGCCCTGGTCAACGACGTTCTCAGAGACATGCTTAACATTTTTGTTTTCGTTTATGTCTACGATATTTACATTTTTTCCCCCTCTCTCCAAATTCATGTGAACACGTTCATCAGGTCCTTCAACGTCTTTTGGAGAATATATTGTTCGTCAAGGCCGAGAAATGTATGTTTCACGCCCAATCTGTAACTTTTCTCGGTTCTGTTATCTCCGCCCGGGGTATCATTACGGACCCCGCCAAGGTTTTCTCTTAGGCCAATTTTTATCGACGGTTTATTCAGAACTTCAGTCAGGTGGTAGCTCCTCTTACCTCCTTACCTCTTATCTATCAAGACCTGTTTCGTTTTGAAGTTACGCTGCGCAGGTGGCTTTTGATCGCCTAAAGTCTCAGTTCTCTTCCGCACCCATTCTCATCTCTCCTCTCCATTTTATTGTGGAGGTTGACGCCTCGGAGGTGGGAGTGGGGGCTATCCTTTCCCAGCGGTAACCCGCAGACTAGAGGATCCACCCTTGCACCTTCTTTTCACACCGCCTGTCTCCATCTGAGCGTAATTACAACGTGGGTAACCGCAAGCTTCTGGCCATTCGCCTTGCGTTAGGGGAGTGACATCACTGGCTGGAGGGATGTTTAGTAGCGTTCATTTTCTGGACTGAAAATCGTAATCTTGAATATATCCGTTCGGCTAAAAGACTCAATGCTCGGCAGGCTCGTTGGTCTCTCTTCTTTGCGCGTTTTGATTTCACTTTTTCCTACCGCCCCGGCTCCAGGAATCAAAAGCCTGACGCTCTCTCTCGCCAGTTCTCCTCCCCCGAATCCGAACCCACTGATGACGGGATTCTTCCTCAAGGATTGGTGGTGGGTGTGGCTGTATGGGGAATTGAACGTATTGTTAAGCACGCTCTCTCTCATTCTATCATGCCTCGTCTCTGCCCCAGGGGGTTACTGTTTGTACCCCCCTCCGCTTGTCGCGCTGTCCTCCAGTGGAGCCACTCCTCTAAGTTGTTTGCGCATACAGGGGTTAGAGGTACTATTGCCTCTGTTTCGCAGAGATTCTGGTGGCCCACTCGGGAACGAGATATTCGTCGCTTTGGAGCGTCCTGCTTAAATACCGCGTAAATACTGTAATCCTCACTGTTATCGATCCCTTCTCAAAGGCTACTCGTTTCGTCCCGCTTCCTAAACTCCCCTCCGCGAGAGAGACTGCTCAAATTGTCATCGATCATATTTTTAAGATCCACGGTCCTCCCGAAAATGTCGTGTCTGATAGAGGTCCACAATTCTCTTCCCTTTTCTGGAAGGAGTTTTGTCGCCTCATGGAAGCCTCTGCCAGCCTCTCCTCCGGTTTCCACCCTCAGACCAATGGACAAGCGGAGCGCGCTAACAAGACCATAGGACGCATTTCACGCAGTCTCGCTTCCAGCAATCCCGCTTCGTGGTCCGAGCAACTCCCGTGTGTAGAATATGCTCATAATTCCGCCCCCTCGTCTGCCACCGGGATGTCACCGTTTCAATTCTGTCTGGGTTACCAGCCTCCCCTCTTCCCTTCCTCCAATCCCGAGTGTATCGTTCCATCAGTCAGGACATTTGTCCAACGTTGCAAACGAACTTGGAGAGCGGTTAGATCTGCTCTTTGTAAGTCCCGCGCTATCACTCGCTGGGCCGCTAACAAGCGCCGTGTCAAAAGTCCTCGTTATGTCCGCGGTCAAAAGGTGTGGCTTTCCACTCTTAATCTCCCGCTCCAGTTCTCATCACGAAAACTGGCCCCCATATTTAACGGACCGTACTGCGTCGTTGTAGACTTGGAATTAAAGCCTCTTTTGTTTCCCCGTTGTTATTTGATTTACGGGACCAGACACCAGTTATCTTGCCAAGAAAGATTTTATTCTTATATGTCAGGAGAGAAACTTCAAGATGTTGTATTCATGCCAGGTCTATGCGTTTCCGTGTTTCTCTGAGGTAGTACAGTAAGATTGAGCTTTTATACATCACAGAGAGTCTTACAGCTTCCTTGTAAGGTAACAAAACATGTTGCTCTGAGCTTCTTAAAATTAGAACGTATGTCATACGTACACGTTATGTTTAACATGTCACAATTCACTTCCATATTAAGAACTATCCTTGTTGTTTACATCTGTGATGCACTTACATCAGTCGAACATGTTACATTGTACACACCCATATGTTACAAATATAGCTTCCCCCTGTCTGACATATGATCATCCCATGGATCCATGCTATCTATAGTTCCCTCATGCATTCAAACTCATGCTTTTGAAACTTCATAAGATGATACAACTGATTATGAATATTAATAAAGAATAATAATACAGATACATAATATTTAATAATAAAATAATATTAAAAGATGAAATTTTGAATCTTCATCTCCCTCCACTGGAACTACGGCCGTCAGTTCCACACCATCATTCCCAGGTGGCCAACCTATAGAAGTGATAGTGAGGAGAAGAAATAGCAGACCAAGAAAATAGACAGAAAGAACAGAAGAATGGAAACAGAGAAACAAAACAAAGAACAAAACCCCAGCCCATGTTATGTCCCCGTATACTATGTGTATTTTAATATCTATGTGTATGTCTTTAAAATGAACCCCAATCATCTAAGAAAAGAAAAACTAATAAGTCTTCTGCCCGTGCCTGAACTCATTAATTAATTAACTCGTTAATTAATTAAATCCTTCAGTTCCGAACCAAAACAAGAAATTAAAATAAACGTTGACGTTAAAGGATCCTATCCCTTGGGGTTGAAAATCAGTAAGCGGATGTTCATTGTTTGTGAGGTAGTGTTTTGCATAAAATCTCTTATTTCACGCTGTATGTCCCATTCTTAGTTCTATCCATTTGGTTAGAAATAATCAATTTGACAGGTTTGGTACTTTTCCTTCTAGTAACACATATAAGGACTTGGATTATTAGCATGAACACAAAAACTCCTACCATAGTCAAAACTATCCAATCGGACCATGATAAATTCCCTAGGATTCGTGGTAGTTTCCTCTCAGACATTAATTTAGCTACTCCATTTGCTACAATAACATGACCCATTGCTTGAATTCCCTCCTCTTGAGCTGCTTTTACACTCTTTTTAACTCTTCTAACCATTTCAAAGAGGTCATAATTCCGTTCTTCTACTAGATCATTATTCCACCATTGTGGCTCTAACTGCAACAGTTGCACATGTGGAACATGAATTCCACCCAAGTGAAGAGGATAGAGAATCTCAAGGCAAAATGGATCAGGAGGAATTGGACACAACTTTCCCCCGTATATCATATTTTCACTTATTCCATCATGTAATATACACCACTGTGCTTCTGACACCTGCCATGCACCTGTGGCTTGATCTAAAGGAACTACTTCCCAAACAGCAGAACCATTAAGAGATAGACTAAACATTGTAGAGCATGAGCAAATTACCCACTCATGTTCCTCAACACAACAGTCTTTGGTAGAAATCATCGGTGTATTGCCGTCAGCCCAATATCCATTCCTTCCTAATCTAATTACTGAATTTCCTTGTCTAACACCCATTGATTGGAATTGCCTGACTGTCATAATATTGCGCTTCCCATATTGAGGCCATATCATAATCAAAGGTAACATTCCAGAACCTGACAACGAATTTTCATTAATAGCGATTTTAACTAATGGAATATGTTTAGCAGAAGTCAAATTAAGTTGATTACCGAAAACCACTAACAAAGATTCTGCTATTCGCTCAGGAACTTGTCCCATTCGAATAACTTGAATATCTTCTACCATTTGATCCTTTAAATTCTGAGCTAAAAATAAACACGCCGCACGATGTGTCTCAAAATTAGACGATTTTGTTAATGCATCTGCCAATTCCTTTGCAGCATCATTAAGATGCTGACCCGCTGCTATAATATGTAGAGAACCCTGAAGAGCCTCGGTGAGTCCTTTCCCAGTCATTGTTCCCACCCACTGAGTATACTCGCTTAGTTGATTCATTTGAGCAGTATTACTAATTGAATTGACGGAACCAAATACCCCCGCTATGTCTCCCCATATACTTCGAGTTTTACGATTTTTACTACTCAGAGGATTTTTAGAGGTATAATATTTAACTTCTTTGTCCAACCAACTTCTTATTTGTGTAAAATTACCACAATAAGACTGATCAAAAACTGTAAGAAGAGAGTTCGAGTTATAATTAATTCGTTGTCGCACCATATGGGCTTCATTTATCAAGGTTTTGGTTTCTTTTGCCAACAAAATACCATGAGCTGGTGCAATAGTTGTATTTGCGCATGTTTCAGCTTTGTTTGTCTTTTCCGCAAAAAGATAAAAACACCTTCCGATTTCCCCAGTTTCTAGTTCAGTCTCACAATATTCATTCTCATCTTCTGAATGCCATACTCGTACATAATTTCCCTTAAATCTTGTTGTTCTTGAGGAAGCATCCCTCAGAAACCCTTCACATGGCAACACTATGGGATAAATACACCCTTGGGTCAATGAATCCCATATTGTAAGCATGTGGGTACGGTTCAGAACAAAATTAATTTCCACATTAGTAGACGTTATGAGGTTTAACCCTATAACTTCACATTGTTCTTTTGAACAAATGTCTCGTCTTTGAGCACTACCAGTATACCCCCCGTCTTTTACCGGCCAAATTACTCTGCTTTTGTAACATTGGTGGTAAAAGTTACATCCTCCAAAGACGTCCTTACGATATTTAGCAAGGTCTTTATCATTGCGTGGCACCCAATCCCATAATCCCCATTTGGAAATAAAGGGTAGAGTAAAATGTTGGCCAGATTTCAGAGTTGCATTCCGAGTGATTTCTTGAACTCAAGGAGTCCATAAGGCTTGGCTTTCTTGATAAATGCCAAGTAAAATTAAAAATAAGCATACCATCGTCGTTGGGTATCGAGAATAACTTGCAACCATCTCTAATCAATGTCAATGGAACTGATTCCTGAAATGGAAGCAGAGAAATAATTAACATCACTTCTTTGTTCCCAATCTTTAAAACTAATGGATGAACATTGCTCAATCTCAGGCCATAAGCCATCATTATCATCTTGTTCATTCACTAAGCAAGGTTTAACTTGTGACCAATGATACCATCTATCTGTTCCTACACCCTTCCCTTTGAGACAAACACTTGTATCAGTAGTTAGGAGTATCTCATATGGTCCTTCCCATCTAGGCTCTAAACCTTTCCTAGCAATTCGTTTGATCATGACAAAACTACCTAACTCGGGAATGTGTGGAATGTCAGAAGGGGTGTGTTTTTCATCCCATTGCTGTTGAGCTTCTCGCACTTTCTTATTATTGTCTTTAGTAGCTTTGTCTAGCATTGCGAGATAGCGGCGTAACTTTTCTTGGAACAAAGTAGAGTCTCCTCCTGTTCCCGTTGGTGGCGGAGCATCAGGAGGTAGAACCATTGCTCTTCCCGTCATTAGTTCAAAAGGGGTTAGTCCTGTAACTCGGTTTGGAGTTGCTCTCAAGTTCCACAGAATAGCAGGTAATAACTTATGCCAGCCTTGGCCAGTTTGCAGAATGGCTTTGGTAAGAGCGGTTTTCAAAGATCTATTCATTCGTTCAACCAGGCCTGAGCTTTCCGGCCTATAAGGAATGTGGAATTTCTGTTTAATTCCCATCAATTTCATTGCTTCCTTCATCAATTTCCCAGTGAAATGAGTTCCATTGTCAGAATCAAGTTCATATGGAAGGCCCCAGCGAGGAAAAACTTCTTCCACCATTACTCGTGCTGCCGCTTCAGCAGTGCAGGATTTTGTAGGGTATGCTTCCACCCATCTAGTAAATCTGTCCATGATTACAAGTATGTATTGATACCCTCCACTGGGTGATAAAGGTCCTGTGAAATCAATTTGGAGGTGTGTCCATGGACCTGTTGGTCTGGGTGCATGTGACATTCGCACCTTTACAGATTTTCCTACATTTGCTTTGAGGCATATCAAGCATCTCCTACAGTAATCATCAATGTCTCTCATCATTCTTGGCCACCACCAAGTCTCACTGATTTGAGATTTCATTGCTTTTGCTCCAGCATGTACCTTTCCATGATACAGCTGCATTAGTTCTCTTCTTGTTCCGATAGGCATCACCACTTGTCCTGTTGGAATTCTCCAGATACCTTGATCATCCTCTTTCGCTCCCGCTTTCATCCATTGTTCTTTCTCTTCATCTGTCTCCAATTGATATGACAGAAGATGGAGCTCAGGATTATCCTTGCTATTTTCCTTTACCAAGGTAACAGGAGTAAAAGGAAGTAGAGCTGCTTCTCTAGCTGCTGCATCTGCTGCCGTGTTTCCTTGACTTTCTTTGGACTTGTCAGATTGATGTGATTTTACTTTGATCACGGCTGCTTCTCGGGATAAGTAACATGCTGTAATCAAACGACGAATTATGGAAGCATGTTGTATTTCGCTCCCACTGCTAGTGATAAGTCCACGTCTTTTCCACAGAGCAAGGTAGTCATGGACCACGCCAAAAGCATAACGACTATCTGTATAGATGTTGACTCGATCTCCTTCTGATAGTTCAAAGGCTTCTGTAAGTGCTATAAGTTCAGCTACTTGTGCTGAAAATTTCCCAGAAAGGGCTCCTTTCTTTACAACAGTTCCATCTCCTTTCACTACAGCCCATCCAGTATGTCGTTTTCCATCAACATAATAACTGGATCCATCAACCCATAACTCTTTGTCTGGGTTTTTAAGAGGGATTGGATTAACTGGACCAAGACTATCTTCTTCTACTTGTTTTTCACACTCATGTGGTATTCCCTCGTGTGGTTCCAGCATCATTGTTGCAGGGTTAAGAGTCATGTCCCTGATGATTTCCACTCTTAAATCTTTGTTCAACAAAGTTGCTTCCCATTTTGCTCTTCTTGCATCAGTTATGGTTTTGATGTTCGTGTTGTTCAACAGTGTCACTATACTGTGTGGAGTGTGCAATATGATAGTTTGTGCTCCTATCAGATTCTCAACAGCATCCACTGCCCATGTGGCACCATCGAGGGCTTGTATACATCGTGGTTGCCCAATCATAGTGACAGGAATCTTTGTGGAAAAGTATCCAACTGGTCTGTATCGATCACCTGGTTTTTGACACAGTACTGCTGAATATGTCTCATCTCCTACCCTGGTCCACAAATGAAAATGCAACCGTCCGTCAGGAAGTCCCAATGCTGGGGCTGAAGTCAGTTTTTCTTTCATAGAAGTAAACGCTTCCTCAGCTTCTGGTGTCCAGTTTATATGTTCCACTCCAGGCTTTCCTCCCTTGTACAGGTCGATGAGGGGGCTGGTGATGCTAGCAAAATCAGGTATATACTGACGACAATAGTTGAAAAGTCCCATCACCTTCCGCATTCCTGTAACTGTTAGAAGTTTTGGAAGTTGTCGTAATGCCTCTACACGCTCTGTTGTCATTCTCCTTCCCTCCACAGATATTTCTTGGCCCAAATAGATAACCTTGGATTTGGCCAGCTGTGCTTTATCGGGGTTAACTTTGAATCCCCCTTTCCTAAGGGCTTGTAGGACAACATTCAGAGCAAATACATGGCTGTTTTCATCTGGGCTTGCAATTAACAAGTCATCAACATATTGGAGAAAGACACTTCCTGATTTCTCAATTTCAGCTTTTTGCTCCGTTAAGAACTGGTCCAAAGCTCTATGAAATACAACAGGAGAAAGATTAAGACCTTGTGGGAGTCTGTTCCAAACATACTGTTTTGCGCCCACTGTGAAGGCTAATGAGATCTTTTGTCTATAGGTATAGACCAGAAAGCCGACAGTACATCCAGTACCGTAAAAATTTTAGCATTTCCTGGAATGTCATTCAGAATGGTGGCAGGATTGGCCACAATAGGATGCGGTTTTGGTGTTACACTGTTAAGTCTTGTGTAATCAATGGTTAGTCTCCATGAGTTATCAGATTTCTTGACAGGCCAGACAGGACTATTAGTGGTAGATGAAGTTTGTCTGATGATTCCTTCAGCTTCCAAGTCTGCCACTATCTCCTCCACGGCTCGTCTTGCTTCAGGTCGGATGGGGTATTGTTTATGAGGGGCATGTATCGGTCCCTCAATAACAATGGGATCAATGTTGGCTTTACCACAATCCAATTTGTGTTTAGCCCAAACATCCGGATATAAACTGCACAGAAGACCCCACACACCGTCTTTCTTCCAGTTTCTGATAATTGGTTTTGCTGTACCAACAGACCTTAGATTACATGTGCGATCTTCGTGTGGTATTATCCCAGCAGTTGTAGCGATTTGACGACTGTCAGTGAATATGATCATGTTTAACAATGGAAGAATGTCCATGCCAATAAGGCTTCCTTGTGAATTCGGCCCAACCCAGAAAGATGTCCATAAGACTTCATCTTCATGTATTTGCAGTGGAACTTGAATACTTTTGCGGAATTTTGTGATACCTCCTCCAACTCCTTCAACATCCATAGTTTCCTCTGTTGTAGGTAGGTTCAGATCTGTTATTGAAATGGCTGCGCCTGTGTCAACAAGGATGTCACATGGGTGGCCCCCTATTAATGCATTGACGAAAAGGCGATTGTCTCTTTTCTTACTAATACAGGGGGCCGCTGATTCCTATTGCGGACCCATAATTCCCTCAATGAGCTGACGGACTTGTGCTTCAGTCCACGTCTTCCCTTGAGGGGTTTCATTATGGTTTTTTGCACTGACCTGTCTAAATGATGGACCTTGACCTTCTGCTCCACCTCCTTTAGCCCAACAATCTATTTTTGAGTGTCCACGCTTTCCACAGTTGCTGCAGGAAATCACCCTATTCTTTGTGTCCTTGTTGTATTGAGCTGTTGCCACTCCTCTTCGATATGGCTTGTTTCCTTCTTCTTTATTTGATCTCATAGCCATCTCTAAGCGGCCAGCCCATTGCATAATTTGGTCAAATGTCTCACCTGGGTTGACTCCAAGTGATAAGGCTTGTTGGTATTTTGTGCTAAGTCCATCCACAAATGTGTCAGTGAACTGTACATCATCTCTGTCAGGTTGTTTCTTGGCACAGAGAGCCCATCTCTCATAAGCATTCCACTTACGTAGAGCATATTCATCTGGAGATTCATCATCCTTTTGCTTAATCAATGTCACTAATGTGAAAGGAATTTTACCACTGCCCAAGATTTCCTGGATTTCTTTTCGGAACACATCTAATGCTTGCCAAAGACCCAGGGGTCGTCCCTGGCCATCAACCCACAAATCTATCCATTGGGCGGTTGTTATCGAAGCTGGCAAGCATTCCCATCTGTCTCTTGGGATTTTAGCTTTCACAATGGTGTGTATGTCTCTTAATGTCATTTTATGTGCTTCAATCAATGAGTCTAATTCTCGCCAAAACTCTGTGTTTGGATCTTGTCTCTTCAGAGGAGGCAAGGCTGTGAGAATGGCTTGACGTTCTCCTGGTGTGAATGGTCTCTCTTCTGTCATCATTTCAGATCCTTCCCTTTTAATTACAGGTGAAGAAAATTCAGGACCGATCTTGTCAATTGTGATCATGTCGTCATCTCTTGTCTCATCACCCCAGTCAGAATCATAATTCCGAACTGGTGTACACCGCAGCATGTCTCTGTTTGGCTGAACTATTTTATATCTTATTATTACCGGAGCTGCTTGTGCAGATGCAATATACATTTTGTCAACTGGACCTCCATTTGATCTCGAAGCTTGAGGCTGTGTCAGAGGTTTAGATGAATTTGTATATTGTTCAGGCAAAATTGGATAAATTGGGTTGTAAGGAGGAGGCGTTACAGTTGTTGCAGATTTCACTGGTGCTTGTGAATATTTCTTTTCAGCTTCAGTTATTATATTTGTCCAATCTGGATCAAATGAATCATCATTGGTTGTATTTTCTCCATCTGAACATTTAATAGACATAATTTTGTTCAATTTGTTATATGCTTCAATTTGAGGCTTCATTGCTTCAACAAGTGGGACTGGGCACCCATTGATACCACAACAAATTCCACCTTGTTTCAAAATCCAATGTGCGGCGAGGATTGGAAATACTTTTGACTTGGTAGAGTCCTTCTGGGACTCAAGCCAGCTTAACTGCACATCCATAGATGTGTTAATGTCCAGTCCTTTTTTCAAAAACTTAGCTTGCTTTTTCTGTTTTCTTTCTAAGTACCAAGCAGATATTGTTCTGCTGTTAAATCCACTTTCTGCCATTGCAAATTATTTGTCACTCTGTGTCTGTGTGCTCAAACAGCAGGGCTATTTTTGTGAGGGAGTGTGTGTGTGAATTCCAGGGGAGGCCCTCTGCTTTTCTCACTCTGCTTAGCTCCCTCTGCTTTTCTCCCTTTCCACCTGTTCTAATTTCTCAAGAACAAAGAAAAAACAAAAAACAACTCTAATATTTTCTGTTTTTCTTTTTTGTTTGTCTTAATTCAGATTAATATATATATATATATATATATATATATATACATACACACATATATATACACACATTAAAGTTGCTCTCAGATCAGTCTTTTCCTCCAAACACTGAACAGCTTTATTGTCAAAATCAGAATGCATGTGTCAGGAGCCAATCAGAGACCTCACAAACCACCACGCAAAGATCCCTGTCCCCAGATTATTAATCACCAACACCTGTTTTCCACTCAACGATCACTTCCCAGTCAGTATAAAAACACCCAGTTTACTCACAGTCTTCGTCAAGCCTCCGACAGGAAAGGACCCTTATCCAGTCTCCGATTATCGCGCTCTGAGTCATCTTCCAACAACGGACGAGAAGTATATACACTTGTAAGATACTAACCCTGATATCCTTGTTCTGCTGTTCCCAGGATATGCTCCATGACTCTCGTTCCCTGTCTCCTGGAATCTACAAACGAGTCTCACTTCCCCCCGGATTCTCTACAAGTGAAAGTGAAGGTATCATTGAACTGGTTAAGTTATCACCGATTGCACATACTGGATCAACTCACCTGTAGCCCTTCTTGAATCCTGTCCGTCCCGAGATGATCTGTGAAGAGAGAAAGGAGGGTTATTGATCCACGAGATTCACACACGTTTCTGCACTAAGAACAGGAGTTATTCACCTGGATTCGTTCCTGCCACACTCCCTTTTCCATGAGCACTTATGAGCATCTGCAATTTTGAATATTTACCTTTGTTTGAAAAAATAAAGAAAGTTTGAGTTCATCACTTACCTCTGTCTCCTGGTCTGAATCCTGACAGCATGCAATTCTAGCATCTATTCCATTGATACCCTTCTTCTAAGGGTTCAATACTCTGCGTATTTACGTTTTAGGGTTTATTTGTATTTTTTTATACTGCACTGTACTAACTTCAAGCACAGACCCGCCACTGTAAACCGCTATAAATCACTGCTTGTCACACTATCCTCGTCTTCTTCTGAAACGATTCTTTGTGTATTGGATATATTTTAGAGATAAATCTGCCCTTTATCGCAATCTCGCCATATTCCAACCACCTTACAAGCTAATTGCTAAATCGCCTTACAGCTATTTCCAAAATTTGACTAAGATGGTCTTTTTCCTAAAAAAGATCCACTTTCTACAGTTTTTTTCAAAAATGAAAAAGACTTCCCCAGCATCATTCAATATTCAGAGGTTTACTGACCAGAGCAACTCAAATAAGCCACATTCTAATTATTTAAATTATTTTTATTTTTCTGACACATATATTCATTGGCAAAACAACTGGTACTTTAAATAACACAGTTCTTTTAAGCAGTTTCAGTCAATGTCCAATCATCAGGCAGACTTAGAATTATTTAGAATAGAAAAAGTCTTACTTTGAATGATTGAGACAAATGCCTGAAGATGCAATCCTGTTCTTCGTGACGCCAAATGTAGACTTGGAATTAAAGCCTCTTTTGTTTCCCCGTTATTATTTGATTTACGGGACCAGACACCAGTTATCTTGCCAAGAACGATTTTATTCTTATATGTCAGGAGAGAAACTTCAAGATGTTGTATTCATGCCAGGTCTATGCGTTTCCATGTTTCTCTGAGGTAGTACAGTAAGATTGCGCTTTTATACATCACAGAGAGTCTTACAGCTTCCTTGTAAGGTAACAAAACATGTTGCTCTGAGCTTCTTAAAATTAGAACGTATGTCATACGTACACGTTATGTTTAACATGTCACAATTCACTTCCATATTAAGAACTATCCTTGTTGTTTACATCTGTGATGCACTTACATCAGTCGAACATGTTACATTGTACACACCCAATAGCAAAATATAGCTTCCCCCTGTCTGACATATGATCATCCCATGGATCCATGCTATCTATAGTTCCCTCATGCATTCAAACTCATGCTTTTGAAACTTCATAAGATGATACAACTGATTATGAATATTAATAAAGAATAATAATACTGATACATAATATTTAATAATAAAATAATATTAAAAGATGAAATTTTGAATCTTCAGTCGTTAAGGTCCTCTGTCCTGTCTCTGTAAAGCTCAGGTTGCCGTCTAATCTTCGTCGCACCCATCCTGTGTTTCATGTCTCCTGTCTTAAACCCGTAGTCCGCCCTCCTCCTCATCCTGTTTCTACTCCTGTCCACATCGATGGCTCCCCTGTCTATCGAGTCCGCAGACTACTCGATGTTCGTGTAGTGGATGTGGCCGGCAGTTTCTTGTTGACTGGGAGGGGGTATGGTCCTGAGGAGAGAAGCTGGATCCCCGCCCGGGACATTGGGGGCCGCTCGCTCATTGACGACTTTTACAGCTCCCGCCAGTCGTCCACCTTAGGTGCGCCAGGGGGTGCACTTTGAGGAAGGGGTATTGTCATGATCCTGGTTCTTTTCTCTTTTCTCTCTCTGTCTCCATCTGCAGGCTTCTCTCTGTTCCTATTTCTCTTGCTCTCTTCCGCTCTTTCACACACACCCATTATCACTCACTCATCCCCATCAGCTGTTCCTCGTTCTCTCATCCTCTCACCTGCCCTCTATCTGTCATTAGTCTCTCTATTTGTAGCTCTCTCTTTCTCCTCTTCTCTGTCGGATTATTATTGTCCGTCATGTATGTTTCAAATTATTGTGATCTATCGACAGAATATTAGTTCAGTCCAGCTGAAAGAAAGAGTAGAGTAACACTTATGTGGCAAAGAGAGGAATTACTAAAGATCTAATGTAATGACTATGCCACCTGGGAATTCTCAACACAGAAATACCAACCCAATAAATATGCTGCACAGATTTTTCCCTTAATAGGACAAGAGATGTGGATGAATAAATAGATTATTTTTATTAAAGGACAAAAATATAATAATTCAAAACAAAGACACTACGAGAAAAAATGTACTAAAAGAATAGTACGGCGCTGACTAGCAGAAACTTCACATTAATGCAAAAGAAATACACTTATATAAATCACAACGGCAGCACTCAAAAATAACACAAATAAATGAGACAACAGGACTGAGTGTGGCCAGCAGGGGAAGACTTAATGGGCACCACAACACTCAAACAAGTAACACAAAAACCTCCCAAAAACAAAGCAATAACCAAATCAATATCACCTTCACACACCGTTGCACATACACTGCATATCACAAGATAATTCACCAGTCAAGCCCCACCCCTTTGCTTTTGGACACTCAATCCCTAACGAAAATAAATGACAGAACCACATACATAGAACTATTAAATACACAGTTCACAGTAGAAACACAAACAAATACAATTACCAAAGAAAACAATAAAAACAAAACACAATACTCCCCTTGTAAATATACAAACGCGCACACACACACATGCACAAAACCGCAGTAAAAAAATAAATCTTCGGCACCACAAAGCGGTTTTCTATTTTCTATCATTTCAATTCAATTATTGGCAATGGCGCCCGTGCTTGCTGAAAAGGTGCCGTGCACAGAAGCTATGTCAAGGAGGTCTCCTTATTGGAGGTGGCTCACCAAGGGGCCGTTCACTTATTTCAAATGTAGGCGCACGGGAAGCTAATTTTTTCCAGGGGCAGTGAGATGAAAATAATTATTTTTTCAGTATGGGGGTGCACCCAAACACGTGTGTGTTTTCCTCTTCTCCGTAAATAAATCTTGTAGCAGAGCTACGGCAAGCGTTTTTCTGTGGTGGAAATCCATTAGCTACTAAAACTTATTTCTCGTTGTTGCAACATGGTTGCATAGCAACGACAGACCCCATGGGAAAATCGGACCGAATTTTACTATTAATAATAAAAGATAAGCCAATGTCCATTGTAAATGTCAGTAATTTATCTTTTTTGACTTTAAAGGCTTAAATATGAGAGGTTTATCTTTATATAAAACCTTTTTTACATGTTAGTACTGCCGTGCAAAGGCAAAAGGTCTAAAATGAGTTATTGATATTTTTGGCACATTCAAGACCTCCTTTATCATGTGGATAAGTATTATCTTGAGTCAATTCCGTTGTTTTTTCGAGAAAATAATGGGTTGTCTTAGCCGTAACTTCCAAAAGCCTGTGAGAAACCAAGGCAGAACACCGTAACACCAGTTACCGCTCTTTGGCTTTGTTTTGGAACGTTCATATTGAGTTACGGTACTCTGCCTTTGTTTAGACGCGCGTCAATATGAAGTTACTGTACTGGTGTTCTATCAACTGCTACCTAGCAGATTGTACGGTGTTCGGCCTTTGTTTTACTCTCCACTAAAATTTAAATTACGATGTAGTCTGTGTACTTTGTACAGCTACTATCAGTCCCTGTAACTTCTGATGTCCTCAGAGCTTTGTCATGCACAAATGCGGTCAGAACGTAAGCTCTGAACCCGCTCCATTAACAAACGTGCAATATCGATCGCGAAGGATAGCCTATATGCAGAGTTGATAGAAAAATGTTACACATGCCGTAGAAGGTGAATACAAACTAAGAACTAATGGTGCGTTCATGTGCTATGGAAAATATATTTTCCACTTATGAACTGGTATTTACCAGTGTGTAGCGTTCAAGTGCTTTTGTTGTCATAATGCGGTAAAAAGATGGAGATCCAGACCTGTTATTTAGCTAAAACTATTTTAGATTGCTTATGTCACAGGCCGGGGGGGTGTGGGGGTGCTGCTTGCCAACCGACAATCCCTCCTTCGTGCCTTCCCCCTCCCCCTGAGGAGCTACCCCGCAGCTCAAGGACAACGGACAGAGTAAAAGGAATCTCAAGTTTATTTTTTTTATTAAAAGGCAATCTCAAGGAGAAGGAACAGGCCAATCGCTCCTCCTGTGTCGACAAGTCCGGCCTAGATGACAGCAGTGGGGATTGGACTCGAGTCGCTAGGCCAGCGAGACTTCAGCATAGACTGGTGGACAGGGTGGGTCAGTATGGATTCAGTATGCTCACTCTTTCTTCCTCGATACAGGACTGAATGCAGCAGCAGAGATGTGGTTCGATGAACTGGCTCAGCGGGACTTAAGCATAGACTGGTAAACAGAGTGGATTGGTATGGATTCAGTATGTTCACTCTTTCTTCCTAGATACAGGACTGGATGTAGCAGCGGAGATGTGGCTCGATGCACTGGCTCAGCGATACTTCAGCATAGACTGGTAAACAAAGCGGATTAGTATGGATTCAGCATGCTCACTCTTTCTTCCTCGACGCAGGACTGGATGCAGCAGCGGAGATGTGGCTTGATGCACTGGCTCAGCGTGACTTTAGCATAGACTGGTAAACAGAGTGGATTGGTATGGATTCAGTATGCTCACTCTTTCTTCCTCGATACAGGACTGGATGCAGCAGCGGAGATGTGGCTCGATGCACTGGCTCAGCGGGACTTCAGCATAGACTGGTAAACAAAGTGAATTAGTATGGGTTCAATATGCTCACTCTTTCTTCTTAGATACAAGACTGGACGCAGCAGCGGAGATGTGGCTCGATGCACTGACTCGGATGACAACAGTGAGGTATATACGATTTCGTCGAGGCTCTGTTCGTTTCGATACTGCACAAGGCGCAGCCTCTTCTCCCCCCACTTGTGCATCCACTGCAAAACACTCAACTGCACACGTGATTAAAGTGACCAGCATTGCACTCACAAACCTCACCCATCAAATCAGCATGCGGGCACCAGATGGCAGCCTCGGCAAACAGAATCTCTATGACAGATGTAAACAAACTCTGCACTGCAATGTCACATCCACAGCGCTCCTCTTCTTTCCCCGAATTAATGTCTCCAGACGCGGTCACATTACAATCTCTTCAAGAAACAGAGTGAAGTAAACCTTCCACCGAATAATACTATGACAAATCCTAAAATCACGTTCAGTGAACGAAGACGCTCACTTATCTCCTTAAGCCCCGTGCTTTCCACCGCTGGCCACTTCCTCGCTGTCTCTTCACCCGACCTCCGCTGTGTCTCCTCGGCTCGCTCTCCGCTCCCCCACTGCTGTCCTTCCTCACCATATCAACCTCTTTTATGTTCCTCATGATCCAATCGCCCTTCGGGATCTTTCCCCACCACACAGCTGACAACAATCGTGCTAATCAGCGCTCTTTCATTGTTTCTCCCTACTTCCGTATTTTCCCGGAACCGGCCCTGTGTTGCGCCGGAAGCGCTCTCCGTGCCCAATTTCTGCACATAAGGTTCCGTTTTTTAGTCACCCAGTGACACTTAAGTCATCTGCTACAGCAAGAAGATGATTTATCAAAACTCAAATGGTAAATAATATGCTGAATAGTACAGATCTTTTTAAGGACAAGGGAGTTAATAGAGCTAATTACCGCACCGTTTCGGTTCAATACGAATGTACCGTTCCACCCCTAGCTAACAGTAGCAAAAAAGTTTAGTTGTGTACAATGCTTACCATTCAACACTCTCGCGTTGCTCTCCGCCATTTTGAAAAGGTCAAAGGTTATCTCATCTTGGCAACTCGTGCATCAAAATATTCTATGAGTTGCCCAGTGGAAAATACCACATAAGGGGGTGTTCATGTGCATTTTCCACGTCGACTTTTGGTATTTACCACAATTACCATAAAGCCCCGCCTCACCCAATTCGGGGACCGGACCTGGTTGAAACACCCATGCATCTAGCTGGCAGAGTGTCAAAACTGCGCCGGCGCCTTTAGCACCGCCCTGAACACGCTCGGGCCGACGCAAGACTTATATCACAGGGAGTGGTAATGAATAATAAAGCAAAACGGGAATATTGGTGCATGCGACATAATGAAGCAAGAAGTGCTGGTGCATTCAACACCAGACCAGCTGTTACAAGCGGTTACTAACATACAATCACAGCGTCTGCAATAAATCCGCGGGGACGAGCGAAGTGCAAAAGCACAATAATAGGGCAGACAATTGAAACCACCGCATACTGAAAAGACACAGAACACAGAAGGTTGTGCTATAAATGCATTATTAGTCTAGGTAGTCCAGAACGCGCTCCCTACTGAGTCTCAAAGGGGGAAAGCACTGCGTTCATACTTTTCGTGAACGTACGAGCGTGACACCTTCGAACACGAATATACTATATTCCAGTCCTCGGGTCAAATGTGCACGAGGATCTGTTTTATCGTAATCATTTGAGCACGCTTTTAGCAATTCGTATGCCACTTGGTACCAACTGAAGATACTTGAGGTATTTTGTCATGTCTAATGTATTAATAATGCCACCAGAATGCAACCAAAGCACAGGATAGCAATAAGTTGATGTCTGTGAGTAATTGTAAATCATACAAAATAAATTCCATGATCACTAGAGTTTATACAGGTGTTGCCATAATGATTTTGTTAATGCTGTCTTGTTTCTTCTGTGCCATGTGCTCTCCTGTCTATTGTCTAGCCCCGCCCCTCTTGTTATCTGATTATTGGTTACTTTGTCCCACGTCCTGTTCGTAACCCTCCTTTGTTTGTTCCCCTATTTAGCCTCCCTGTGTTTGTAGTCCAGTGCTGGTTCGTTGTCTATTACGGAAAATAGACAACGAACCAGAGAATAAGGGAGTGTGTGTTTTATGCTACCTGAGTTCTCTATTGCTAAATCAGGTAGGCTAAATATAGGCTCTTTAAAGCTACACAAAATTTGTAAATGTTATCGAAATAAACAGACAGCCCACTTACCCATTTTTCAGAGTTTGGAAGATGTGTGATAACAGTTGAAATTGTTGTAGTAAAGGCAAGAGCAACACACCGCTAATCCAAATGTAGACTGGTCTGTCGGTGCCCTCCCTCTATGTCACCTAGCAGCAGCGCCGCGTCAGACGCGATTCTGGTGTGCCTCAAGGACGCGAAGCAGCCAACCACGCAGCCGCCACGCAACAGAAACGCCACGCTCACGCCATGCAGCCAGTGTGTCACCAGCCTAACTCCTAAAATCCACTGGATCCGTCTACGGCGTGGAACGTCAGCACCACGTTTTTGATGCATCCCTAGCTCGGCGTCAAAGTCCACTGGAAGCGTCTCAGACGCGTTTCAGCAGCGGAGCGTTGGTGACTTCTACAGTCTCCACAGGGTGTTTTAGTTTGAAAATCTACCGGATCCTCTATGCCGTTCTGTGTCTGACTTCCTGCCCGGTACGATGTGCCCTGTGCTGCTTGACGCGGCAAGCGGCGAAAATGGACCTGCTACCTATTCTCTGCAGAGCGGAGCGGAGAGACACTTCTGGAACGCTTCTGAGACGTGCTGCGTCCGCAGCTGGTGGTCTTAAGAGCATTGACTATAATGGCCGCGATTAGCTCCGGCATCCGCAACGCTGACGTTCCGCGCCGTAGACGGATCCAGTGGATTTTAGGGTAACAGTTTCTTGTATATTCGGTCGGAATGTAAGTGCTGACTGGTGAGGGTATAGACCGCTATCTTCTCTGACACACGTGGAGTCTTTAAACGCATGTGCACCTGCATGTGAGCTTCAGTGGAAGGTAAACCTGGTTTTGAGGTTCACATTATCACTAGATTCACACACTCCACACAGAACACAATGTGCTGATGAGTGAAAGGATTTAACATAACCCACTGCAACCCCCTGATTGTAAGTAATTTATAAATGTGTATCCACTTGAAAACAAATACATTTCTCTTCTTCAAAATACTGCTGAAGCATACCTTCACGTTTGTGCGGTAACGAATTGACTTCATCAAAATGCTCTAGACATCATAAAACCTTCTCCCTCTCCCCTGTTGTCATCAGCCCTCAAATCAGTTCTCTTCAAAGACCGTTATCACCTCTGCTTCACTGAACGATCTCAGCAAGAGACTGTGTCTGCAACTCTCAAATGTAGCAAAGGAGACCAGACGGCACTAGCCAATTGGTTTATAGACTATAGAGATAAACTTCCAATACACAAGGACATTGACTCCATTCTTACCCACAAACTTTCCCAAATGTGTATAGTATTTCTCCTGTTTTATGCATGTCCCTACGTTTTATTAGCCTAATTAAGATTTTTTAGTTATGTTAGAGTGACTTCAAATATTGATATCCAAAGATGATGCATCACTGCTTTAATGTCTTCAAATCCCCTCTTTCTTGGTATCAAAAGAATCCTCTTTTGATTGTATAATCAATGGTGTACAACATGTTATGATAAATTACATTATAATTATTGTACCATACTTTTGTGTAAAGACTGCACATGTTCTCCATGCCACCATGAACATGCAAATGGGGATAAGATTGGAACAAAGACTTTCTCCCAGTCATCTTTGATTGGTCACTTCACCAAATGGGTGTGAACTGATAGGACCCTTCATAAGAGTGTCTGATTAGTTCAGATCTTTGCTCAATCTCTTTGAGACAACGTTTCCTGTTTTTCTTCCGGCAACTTCATCTTCAAGTTAATTTCTTTGGATTCAACGTTGACCACCCCAAGAACCCAAACGAATGCTTCAGCACACTCCTGGCAAAATCATCAAGAATCTCAAGAATCTCCAGCATCAGGACTTGTTCAGCAACCGAAGTCAGTGCAAGTACTTGTTCGCAGCTGTCACAGATAGTGATGAAGCAGACAGGTGAGTAAAATATAACTGATGTTTATTTTGAACAGAAACACGGAAACCAGCATATGTTAATGGTGAGTTGAAAACAATGATGATAGTTGAAAGGAACTTGGCTGATGAATAATAGTAGTGTCCTTCACAGGTGGAGATCAGAACGAGGTGGATGGTAAACACAGATGAGAGTTACTGGAGATGGTAGACGGTCCGTGGAACTGGATTGGATGACAAGGATAGCAGGTAAGTGTAACAGGTAAGGATTGAGGTTGAGTCTGTGTGTCCATGGAAAGATGAGATCAGACAATGATGAGTAGTGCAAGTGAGTGTAAATAGTGAACAGGTGATGAGGTACAGGTGTGGTGACTCAGTAATCAGGGAAGAGTGAACGAGTGGGCGGAGTCTGTCGATCTGGTGAAGCCGTGACAGTACCCCCTCCTCCATGGGCGGCTCCTGACGACTGGGTAGAAAGATGATGACGATGACGAGGACGAGGTCTACCACGACCCCTGGGAGCTGGACGATCTGGGTGCTCGGTGTGGAAATGGATGAGGATTTCTGGATCGAGGATATCGTCATGAGAAACCCAGGATTGCTCTTCTGGTCTGAAGTCCTCCCAGTCAACTAGATACTCTAATCTGGCCTCTCGTCGTCGTGCATCCAGAATGTCTCGAACCCTGTAGATAGGCTCCTCTTCGGCAAGGTTGGGAGGAGGAGGTACGTTGGCATCACTAAAATCTGTGGGAGGACGAGAAACAGGTTCAGTGTGAGGTCTCAGGAGTGACACATGGAAGGAAGGTGAAATTCTAAAGGGAGGTGGTAAGTTGAGCCTATAGGTGACTTCATTGAGCTGCCTCTGCACGGTGAGTGGTCCAATGTATCGACGACTCGGCAGGTCTGGCGAAGACGGATGTCCTTTGTGGAGAGCCACACTTTATACCCGGGTTGATACAGCGGCGTAGATGTACGACAACAATCAGCTTGATTCTTGTGTCTCCGCACTGCCCGTTGGAGATGCACCTGAGCTGAGTCCCATACCCTCTCGCTCGGCTCAAACCAGTGGTTGACAGCTGGAACCTCCGAGGGCTCACCGGACCAAGGAAACAGTGGAGGTTGGTTTCCAAACATGCACTGGAAAGGGGTGAGCCCAGTGGTGGATTGGCGAAGAGAGTTTTGTGCATATTCTCAGGAATCTCCCAATCTCCTGGATCTTGCGCTCAGTCTGGCCGGTGGTTTATGGGTGGTAACCTGAGGAAAGACTTACGGAGACTCCTAGAAGTTTGAAGGAAGCTTGCCACTCTCTCGAGATAAACTGGGGTTCCCGGTCAGACACTATATCTTCGGGGATGCCGAAATTTCTGAACACCTGCTGGAACAGAGACTCGGCGGCTTCGAATGCTGTAGGTAGACCAGGCAGTGGTATTAACTTACAGGCCTTGGAGAAACGATCCATGACAACGAAGATACAGGTGGAATTCTTCAACTTCAGTAGATCGGTCATAAAATCGATACCGATGTGAGACCAGGGACGACGAGGAATCGGAAGAGGAACCAGTTTAACCTCCGGAAGCTTCTTCAGGGTGTTGGTAACGGCGCAGACTGAGCAACTGTAGCACGCCCGCCGTCCGACTGGCGGTGCTGCAGTAAATGAATTCTGTTTGGTAAAACAATGAGACAGACAAAGTTGTGCTGTTATCAGTACCGAGTCGCTCTTGTAATCTTTTATTACAATAATTCAAAGATTATGTATATATATTTATATATATAGTATAATTAAATCACAATATCTTGTGTCACCTTACATGTGATTCACTCAAACAAAACACCAATAAACATGTGTTGCTCGTTTACTCTTTCCCTTAAAACATACATCACCATACAGTCTCTGTTATCTGTGCAAATGTATCCTACTAAATACTGTATAACTAAATAGTTGAGCAAACCATTTAAACTGAATTACAGTACAGCAGATATACTTAATCAAAATATCATTAGAACATCCAAATATCAGTAGTAACCTATATAGTATAGTATGCAAAGATCTACAATATTCAAAAATTAATGTTACATAGCTTATGTATGTATTTACATATACTTCAATCTTATAACCCATGGCGATTGCTTAATACATCGCTTTTTTATGCTATAAACACAATTATAAAGCTATAAACACTATAAACATCACATTACTTTGGGTATTCAGTGTGCTGGAGCCTCTAACCATTTAGATTATGTAATACTAATACCAGGCCCAACGCGGCACGTCCGCGAATGAAACGTAATTTTCATAAACACAACACCGTCTCTATTAAACATCTTAACTTTACTCAGGAAATGTATAACCCTCTTAAAACAGTGTACACACGGTACCAACATATTGTTTCATGTTTTTATGTCCATGGTGATTGATTTCACCCACCTGTTTGGTAAAACAATGAGACAGACAAAGTTGTGCTGTTATCAGTACCGAGTCGCTCTTGTAATGGCGGCTTCTTCTTCGCGACTCAAAGTTACTCACATAGTCCCCGATCAGCACATTGTCTCCCCCTACTGTCCACTGAGGGTATTACTCATCACGAGTCCAGCAAAATAACAGTGATTAAAACAATATCATAAACACAATAAAATAAATCAAATACATAAAGAAAAATATAATTATTCCTGTGACTATACATACAGGGTGTCACACAACCCTTGATGTACCGGGAGACATCCTGAGGTATGGAGGGCCATCAGTAGCGCTTACGTAGGAGCGAGAGGGTACGCCTACTACCTGGGTGTCCAGAGCCCGGAGATGTGTGGGCTGAGTCCAGAAGGGCCAAACGATGAGGAGGTGGAATATTAGTGAGCCCTTCTGGACCTCTCGGCGCAGGGTTGGCAAGATTTTCTTGAGAGATCTGCTGATCGATATCCCAAGTGATGGGACTGCCGAACATGGCAGGGCAGGTTCCGGAAGGGTTTTGTCTGGAGTAGTTTGGTGAAGACAGGAAAGAGCATCGGCTTTGCAGTTTTTGATTCCAGGGCGGTAGGATATGGTGAAGTTGAACCGTGTGAAGAATAACACCCATCGGGCCTGACGGGGAGTCAGTCTTTTTGCCTCTCTGAGATATTCCAGATTATGGTGGTCGGTGATTACTTCAAATTGATGAACAGCTCCCTCTAGCCAATGTCTCCATTCCTCTAGGGCCAATTTGATAGCGAGCAGTTTTCTATTACCGATGTCGTAGTTCTGCTCCGCCGAGGACAGCTTCCTAGAGTAGAAGGCACATGGATGGAGTTTAGGAGGGTCACCCTGCCGCTGTGAAAGAACCACTCCGACCACGGTAAAAGAGGCATCTACTTCGACGATAAAGGGTGGATCAGGATTAGGATGGACCAGGATTGGAGCGGTCTGAAAGGCTTCTTTCAGTCGTTGGAAGGATTCAGAGGCTTCGGAGGTGAAGGACAGAGAATTGGGCTGGCCTTTGCAGGAGGAAGTCATGGGTGAACTGATGAGACTGTAGTTGTTGATGAACTTACGGTAGAAATTAGCAAATTCTAGGAAACGTTGAAGTTCTTTGACAGTTGTGGGTTGTGGCCAGTTCCGGATGGTGTCCACCTTCCTCTGGTCCATCTGTATGCCGTGTTGATCTATGACGTACCCAAGGAAGTCGACTGAGGTTGGGTGGAACTCGCACTTTTCAAAATTGAGATAGAGTTGATGCTTTCGAAGCTTTTTTAGGACCTGCATAACGTGATGGTGATGTTCTGAGAGGTTCTGGAAATATATGAGGATGTCATCGATGTAAACCACCACAAATCGATTAAGGAACTCTCTGAATACCTCGTTCATGTATCCCTGGAACACGGCTGGGTTGGACAGGCCATACGGCATAACACGGTACTCGTAGTGACCTGTGGGTGTGATGAAGGCCGTTTTCCACTCGTCACCTTGACGAATATGGATGAGATTATAGGCGCTACGCAGGTCCAACTTCGAGAAGATACGAGCTCCTTTCAGTTGTTCCAGAGCAGCGGGGACCAGAGGAAGGGGATAGCTGAACTTGACCGTCTGTGAGTTGAGGTGGCAGTAGGCGATGCACGGCCTCAAGCCTCCGTCCTTCTTGGCTACAAAAATGAAGCTGGAAGTGGCAGGATGGATGAATAAATTGTTGTTGAAGAGCTTCCTCGATATACTCCTCCATGGCCTTCTGCTCAGGGATGGTCGAAGGGGATCTCGCCCAGGGTGTAATTCAATGTAGAACCGCCACTGTGATTGCCGACCGTGAGCCAACGTAAACCCGAAATAGTTATTATGACCTATGCGGTGCAATCCCACTAGAGCGAGGAAAGCTTTTAGTTTAAGTCACTGGTATGACCTACTTTATTGTTAGGTAATTGTAAAAAAAAAAAAACAGAATACAAATGGATTCAACTACTTAATTTAGTTAGTATACCATGATTGACAACATGTGGTTTGATATCTTGCAGCAGCCATTTTGTAAAATGAATTTTTCATGAAAATTGTTACTGGTGTTACTGTCACTGGTGTCACCTTTCATATGGTTAACACCAGTGACTCTCATTTACAGTTAAACTTTATCCAAAGTTATTCATTTAGATTATATGCCAAATGAAACGATTTAGTCTTATCTACTTAATTATGGTTGAAGAATAATGATCTTTGGTATTATGCATGTCATTGGTGAGTCATTGTGTCACTGGTGTTACTGTCTTTTTTTCTGTCACATTAAATACAATGTGACATGATCATAATTTTACATCCATTTAATTCTGCTACACTCAAAAGTTAAGATTTAAAGGATTGCATCATTACTTGATTTTAACTGGTTTTCAAATATTTTCATTGTTATAGCAAATGCATGGTTGCGCAAACGAACTAACCTCATTCAAGCACACTTTTAACAAACCTGATTAAAATAAATAAAACATAATCTCCTTATTTGTTGTATTATTATTGTTTTTGGTAACTCTGACTACATGTGCTGAAAAAAATTAGAATTAATATTTCATAAAAACTTTTAATATTGCCAAAGAAGTAAGGTAACACCAGTGACAAAAAATGGTACATGCGGTCTTTAAATAAATACACAAAAAATATAAAAAATCATTAAACTGTCATTTATGCGTATTCATAAAGTCAAAGGGTAATCTAATAATGTGGTTTAAGTTTAAATGTTAGAAAAATAAATACATTTTAAGACATCTTGCCATACCAAAAGTGGACGTTTCTGTAGAATGACCCTCCTACATTAATAAACATGTTATTTTTACATGAACACATCCAAACTATATTGCTATAGCCTAATGAGATGAGTAAAAATAGACTGAAATATGTTGAAATAAAATGTCTTTGTATAAGCAAAACTGCAAATTAACATTTAAACACGATATGTTACAGATTAAATATGAATGTTTAGACAAGATTTTGTTGATTAGTTTTGGATAGATTATAAAGTTTTTACTGTAAAAAAAGGACTACTGCCACATCAAATAAGCTTTTGTTCACCAATTTCTGCTCATATGTTAAATATGAGGATGTAGGCTATGGGATGTTTTGTCAAAAATAAAGTAGGTCTATTGAATTATCATCTAAGATGTTATTATAGTGTTTGTTCCAATATTCAAACTAATGAATCCTTACCTTTGAAATACGTATGATAAAATGCATACTTTTTACAAAGAAAGATTACACTTGACATATTTTTACAATTGTAATTGTAACCTATTTGTAATTGGTTACAATATCTAATTGTAAAATATATATATAATTTCTTTGGTACCCAGTGACACACCTGTGTGAAAGGCTCATTATGCGGCTCATTATGCGGTCATTGTCTACTCAGGTGTGAATCAGAGCATTATTCATGTTTCACCCCCCCCCCCCACCCCCTCCCTTTCCCTTGTCTTTCAAACAAAAAATATCATACATTTAAATTAATGTATTGATTTATGTGAATGATTAGACAGGATTTGAAGAAAAAACTCTAGGCGACAACATCCATTAGTCAAAAGTCTTGTGGACACATTTAGTATGTGTTTTTTGGCCTTATTTCAGAAACTTTACGTTTTAGTTTTTTCAATAACCGTGCAGAAACAATATTCTCTCAAAAATACAAACATGTACATACATGTTGCTCACATATTATTGTAGCCATGTTTGTGCTAAATAGAGTGTAATGACAACTTTGCCATTAATATATTTATAAGCAACTGAAAAAAGCACAAATGTCAGGGCATGTCAAAACATCTCAGGGACCCCAAAAACACCTTAGCCCCAGAGGGTTAAAATGTCAGGAGAGGAGTTTTTAAGGCCCACAGCTGTAACATCTGCCTACAACGTTCTCACTGCAGTATTCTCTGATCGTTTATTCGCTGAAAACCTTGCACCTGATACGTCAGTTGCGTGTGAAAAGTTCAGAGAGAGTTCAGAGCACAGGTTCGGAGCATCGTTCGGACTCGGAGCCCACTGATGCACGTTTGAAAGTTTGGATGACAATCAAGGTAAGCAGATAATAAAATGGTGTGCCTTGTTACTACAGATGTAGCCTTGCCTAATCAGTTTGTGTGCCAAGAGCAGACTTCAGCTATAGTTGCAAACGTCTTACGTGTGTTATGTGGGCTAGCTAACTGCTCAATAAAAATAGGCTCATGGTTCAAATTACGTTTTGTTAAATGAGCTTGCTGAAATATTTCAAATGGATTTTACAATTCCCCAAAAGTATCAAAGGTTGCCCAGATTGTGTCTGCCACACTCAAATGCGGATGCTGAGCGAACCTTTTCAGTTATTGGCCTAAACAAGACTGACACCAGGAACAGACTGTCACTTGATGGCACCCTGTCATCAATCATGACAATGAAAATGAGCAGCCTTGAATCCTGCTTCAGATACGAACCTTAAAACTGCCACTGTGGCATACAACAGGCCTAATTTGTGAAACTTGTGTGTTGTGGTTTTCAGGGGAGGTGGAGTCTATTATGTTTCCTTTTGTTTTGAGATTTCTTATTGTTTTTATGTTTTTTTACATGTTTGTTTTTTAAGTCACCTCTATCTTTATTTATTTCATAGTGCAATCAATAAATTAATTGTACAATTTGAAAAAGCTTTCCATTCTATTAGTTGTTGTTTTTTGCATAAATCAGGGTTTATACTAAGTAAACCAAGACTGACATTTTTTAAATTAAGGTTAGGGTTACCAAAAATTTTCTCTGCGCGCACGCACTGAAATTTTACACTCTAACTCCAGCCAAAATCCCAAAGTTGGCAACGCTGCCACAAAGTGTTCCCTTGCCTGTGAAAAGTGCCAGATCACTCTTGGTGTTATTTGTTATATCCAGTAGATGTCAGTCAGCTAATAACACACTGTATAACTGTCATTACTCACTTTATCTAACAAATCAACCTTTAAATTTAAAGGCCTCTGTATCCCTTACAAACAGATACAAATACACAGACATTTCACTCAAATGCAATGTCCTTCATGCAGTGTTGGAATAGTCTATATATCATTTCCTCCTGACTTGGTTCCTACAGACTGTGGAGGCTGATGAATATATTATTAAGCCTTATGATAATTTTCAATATAATCCACATAAAATAATAAAAGAGTAAGAGTAAAATAAAATTAGTATTTTAATTTGATTGAAGCTTTCAATATAGAACAGAATAACAATGTTAGTCTGTTCTATGTTTACATTACATATTCACAAAATGAAAAGAAAATAGTGGTTGTTTATAGTGAATCTACAGAAAATATGTAACCTATTTAGTCTTTTTCTGTATAAATTCTTTTTTATAAATGTTACACAATTCTAAGATATAAGTTGCCATTTGAGATCTTCAAAAGTTTTAGAATGATCCCTAATGCATTTCAAGGCACTTTGATCTGAAACACTGTTAAATCACATGACCTGGGAGACCACCCACAATATATATCATTGGCCAGTCTCACCTGATATTTCATTTGGCATCATTGTGATATATTTTATATAGCTGGGAATTCTAAACGTCCATACACTCTGGTGTCCTCACTGGCTGTTTCCATGGTCGGATTTGAAAAGATGCAGCAATGGCCAGTAAGATTCCAGTGAGTGAACTGGCACCATTGGGTCTTTTGCTTCTGCGGTACTTCTCAGTAATTCTCTGCACCTCAATGGACAAGAGGTGCTGGATATTGGGTGATTTTAATTCACCAGTACTGGAACAAGATGGTGATATTGTAATTGGAGGGCTCTTTCCCATGCACTATATAGCTTCGCAAACAGACCATAATTACTCTGAACAGCCACAACATCAAGAGTGCAGCGGGTGTGTTTGATATGGCATGCAGAGAATGGAGAACAGCAATGAAAAGATAAAATACCAGTTGGTTTAAAAGAATGAATATAAACCTTAAATGTAACATGCATTAGATCCATGTTGTTTTACTCGTAACATATGCTGTATAATTAATATGCTAAAATTATGATGTTCATCACTTTTATGATTTTTTTTTCCAGAGTGTTACCTTTTCACAACTGCTACAACCAGCTCTCTCTTTGTTATTTTTGCTCTCTGTCTTCTCAACAGGTTTGATTTCCGTGCATTCCGCTGGGTCCAAACAATGGTGTTTGCCATTAAAGAAATCAACAATAATTCCAGTTTATTACCAGGAGTGACACTAGGTTATCGGATCTTGGACAGCTGTGATCATGTGCACACAAGCCTGCGGAGTGTGTTTTTCCTGGTGAACGGCACCTCCAATCAAACACAGGCTGATGCTGCTGGCAGTGTCAAATGCCTTTCCACTGCCCCGGTGCCAGCTGTCATCGGCCTGGCATCATCTTCGCCTACACGGGCCGTGGCACAAACTTTGGGTCCATTTGGAATTCCACTGGTAAGAGTCTGAGTAAGAGGTGATAATTATAGATATTTATTTATCAACCTTCCTGGCCTTTAACAGTGTGTAACTGTGAGGAAAATAATGTGTTGAGCATATGTGAATATGTATAAACTCTGTTTTACCCCTCTACTTTCCATGTCTTGATAAACATGTCCACCTTCAAGGAACTTGCATTTATTAAAACGTTTAATGCTCATAAAAAACATCAGAAATACTCACAGCTATTAACTAATACTGTCTGTTATTATTTATTGAAAAATATATATGAATTATATATTTGAATAAATAACATGCAAATTATGATCCTGCAAAAATCTTTAACAGGTCTTTTTGAACGTTTCATCAATAGGTTACTCACATACTTTCCTGGGGCTTTTAGTGCATATTATTTATTCTACTGATTCTACCAGATACTATTGATTACTGTGAATTTTAGTTATTTTGAAAAATATGCCTCTTGCTTCATTTGTATTTGACATAGTTGTTTTAGAACCAAACAAAGGGGACAAAAATCTTCATCTAATACCTGATCAGTGCAACAAAATATATGTATGTACACTGTTCTACTGTTTATTCTTAAGTTTATTTCCTCTCCAAAGTTTAGATTTTGTAATATTATGATTTTTTTTACGTTAGAAAAACAAAGTCTGCCAAAAACACTAATTCAACATTTCACCTTTTACATCTCCCCTAATCTCCCCTTTTTCTTTCTTGATCTTTTTCTGCTGACCCCACTTCAAGGTAAGCTACTTTGCAACCTGTACCTGCCTCACAGATAAGAAGGAATACCCTTCTTTCCTTCGTACTGTTCCCAGTGATGTATTTCAGGTGCAGGGACTGGTCCAGTTGGTTTCCCACTTTGGCTGGCGCTGGGTGGGCACAGTGGGCACAGATGACGACTACAGTCACTATGGTATCCAGGCCTTTACTGAGCAGCTTGAAAGAGTTGGTGGGTGCATAGCCTTTCACCACACTATACCAAAAGCACCTTCCCAGGCACAAATACATGCTATTATTAATAGCCTGGGGGGTTCCACTGCACGAGTGATTATAGCATTTGCCACTGAAGGACAGCTGCTGGAGCTCCTGGCTGAAGTGGCTCGCAGGAATTTGACTAGGTGGCAGTGGGTGGCCAGTGAAGCCTGGGTGACAGCCAAACTTCTCACTATCCCTGAACTTCACCCTGTCCTGGCTGGAACAGTGGGCTTTTCCTTCAGGGGCACTACTATTCCAGGCTTGGCTGAGTTTCTCCTTGGGGTAAGGCCTTCACCTAGACCCGGATCTGTTTTCAATAACATGTTTTGGGAGGAACTGTTTGGATGCAGCCTAGGTTATGAGGGCAGTGGTGATTCTGAGTTGCCACTCTGTACTGGCTCAGAGGATCTGATGGAGACTGAGAATAGCTATACTGATGTATCAAGGGTGAGGATTTCATACAATGTCTATAAAGCAGTGTATGCTATTGCTCATGCTCTACACCAGCTGCTACAATGCAGCTCTGAGGAACAAAGCTCAGACCACTTCTGCAAAACTGAATCAAAGTTCTCTCCATGGCAGGTAATATTAATATACATGCGTTTCTCCGAACCTTCTTGTATGTAATTTTAAAATGTGTACAAATTATTATTTTGCTAAACAATTATGTCCAAATGTATATTCCATACTGTAATTATGTTTATGTATATTTTATATTGTTTGCCTTAACTTATTAAATAGCTTCTTCAATACCTGAAAAAAGTGAATTTTACAAACCAGTTCAAAGAGAAGGTGTATTTTGACAACAATGGAGAGCCTGTGCCCCTCTATGATATCATAAACTGGCAGATAAATGGCAGGGGTACCATTCAGTTTCAGATGGTGGGCACTTATGATGGCTCTGCCTCACATGGACAGCAGCTTAAGATAAATGAAGGGTTAATTCAGTGGGCAGGGGGACATAATGAGGTGAGCCTGTGCCCCTATGGCAAACAGTTGTAGAGCTGTAAGCTTTGGGAGATTCCTGATTTTATAATGTTTTGTATGCAGGTTCCTGTTTCTTTATGCACCCCTCCTTGTCCCCCTGGAACACGTCAGGCCACTCGACCGGGACAGCCTGTTTGCTGCTTTGACTGTTTGCCCTGTGCTGAAGGGGAAATCAGCAATATATCAGGTAATTATATGATAGCTTAGATTATCTATCTATCTATCTATCTATCTATCTATCTATCTATCTATCTATCTATCTATCTATCTATCTATCATCTATCTATCTATCTATCTATCTATCTATCTATCTATCTATCTATCTATCTATCTATCTATCTGTCTGTCTGTCTGTCTATCTATCTAAATGATTACATGGCTACTCATTAATTAATTAATTAATTAAATGGACTTAAAATAATGATTTGAGTATAAATAATTTTACAATTTTAACTGTTTATTAGCACAAAGCCCAACAACCCTCTATAGGGCAAGAAATAAGGGCAAGAAATCGAGATCAATATTACAGTAAAACCAATAATAAAGTCAGTGGTTTTCACTACATCAATATCAATAACAGAAAGACACAATGGTGCCCGTTGCGTTTGTATGACACAAGAGAGCGAGTCTGCAATGTGATATGAAAGCAACAGCAGTTTCACCCTAGTGAAAAAAAAACTAAAATATATTTTAAATTAAGTTTTTTCTGATGAGACTATTATAATACTACAGAGACCCATTATAATACATTTCGATCAACATGACATAAACAATTGATAATGTAGGAAACAGCAGAGACTTGTACATAATTATTTGCATGGATGTACCAAAGCATTTGCAACTTGTTCAAATAAATGAGAAACTGCTTTTTTGATGTGCACAAGTGACACAATGATGTAAAGATTGAACAGGTAGTTTTGAGAATTTCAATTCTGATGTGAGAAACGTACCAAAGCGACTGAGAAAAACTGTAACGCACCTTAATTGTGTGGAAGTAGTAATGAAGTCCAACTAAGGATATACTTAAGTGTATTTGATTGTGCTAAAGTGGAACTAATGCAAGTATACTTTAGGTACACATTAAATATCTTGCATTTAAAGACTGATATTATACAGATATCATACCATCCTTATTAATAGTAATATTAAAACACATGTTTGGCATAATATTAAGAAATGTGCATTGTGCAATAAAGAAATACTCCAAATAAAGTTGAAATATAATTTTATATCAGAAAGCCTTAAGTGATATATTAATAAATTATGTTCATGGTTTTAAAGTATACTTAGTGTGAAATAAATGTATTTTAAATAGATTTTGGTATAGGTTAATTTTTACTAGGGCAGTTATAAACCTGAGCGTATGAAACCTCTGAACGCTGAATTACTAAACAGAATCAAGTATTCAAGATAATTTTATAATAATATTATGTGCTATATGGAAAATCTGGTTGACCCACATTGTCTGTTTATGTCTACTAGGTGCTACTGAGTGTACCAAGTGTCCCCAGTACTACTGGCCAAACAAAGAAAGGGTTTCTTGTGTTGCTGGAATAGAGGAGTTTCTGTCATACCGTGAAATCATGGGCATCATTCTCATTTCTTTGTCTCTCTTTGGCGTCGCTGTGGCAACTGTTATCACAGTGATTTTCTTCCTTTTTCGAAGCACACCCATTGTTAAAGCCAACAACTCTGAGATGAGTTTTCTATTGCTTTTGTCACTCAAACTTTGCTTTCTTTGCTCACTGGTGTTTGTGGGCCGGCCCTCACCATGGACATGCCGTGCCCGCCAAGCTGCTTTTGGAATCAGCTTTGTTCTATGCATCTCATGCATACTGGTCAAGACCATTGTGGTGCTTTTGGCCTTTCGTTCCACTATGCCTGGGTCCATTTCTCTAAAGCGATTTGGCCCTCCACAGCAAAGGGTTTTCATCTTTTGCTGCATGACAGGCCAAGTTATCCTGTGTGCTTGCTGGCTGGCACTAGCATCTCCTTACCCCTACAAAAACACATCCTATCAGGGTGGTAAGATTGTACTAGAATGTAAAGATGTGTGGCCTCTAGGATTTTATCTGGTGTTGGGCTATATTGGGCTGCTCTCTTGTATGTGCTTTTCTCTCGCCTTCCTTGGAAGGAAACTTCCAGATTCATTTAATGAAGCTAAGCTCATCACTTTTAGTATGCTCATATTTTTTGCTGTGTGGATCTCTTTTATACCAGCATACAACAGCTCACCAGGGAAATACACAGTGGCTGTTGAGATATTTGCCATTCTAGCTTCCACGTTCGGACTTCTGTTTTGTATTTTTATACCTAAATGCTATGTAATTCTGTTGAGGCCTGATTTAAATACTAAGAAGGGAATGACTGGAAAAATGTCCAAATGAAATGTTATCAACATGACTCATGACCCTGTCCATCTGGACAGCATTTCATTCAGGTTTATCATATTGTTTGGCTATGATTGCTGTATTCTTTGTAAATATATGGGAGCCACTAGTCTGTCACTTGAATGGAATAAATAAAATTGTAGTTAATTTTCTGTATTTTATTGTCAGATGTGTAATTATAATCAATTGATACCCGCGCTGACATAAATAAAGCCATTTTAAGTAATAATAATAATAATAAATAAAAAAAATACTTGGTAACACTATATATGAAGCCTGTATTTATAATGCATTATAAGGGTATTCTGAATGCATTATAATACATGCATAATACCTTACAAACAACCTTATAATATTTTGCATCATCTGATAAATGATCTTAACAATAGTTACAATACATTATAATACTTGTGGTTACAACTTTAAGAGTACAATGCAGTATAATACCAGATGAAGCCTGTATTTATAACGCATCATAAATGTATTCTTAATGCATTATAATGCACGCATAATGCCTTATTAACAACCTTATAATATGTTGTATCATTTCATGAATAATCATAACTGCAGTAATAATGCTTACCTATTTGTCGTTATAATTAAGAATATGATTTATATATTTCATATTATTAAATAGGCAGCTTAAAATGTATATATACAAAAATAAACTTTTAACAAACATTTCCAATCGATATTTAGAAGTTTTATAACACAGGTGTATGTGCAGCTATTAACTGTTGTATTAATTTATGTCCATCTTATTGGTTATTTTTGTAATTGTCCTGAAAATGATGAGCAAATATACATTTAAATATAGAATATAGACAGGTATAGTTTGAGGTGTATGCACAAATATATGTTTTTTTTTATAGTCTGGTTAACCACATTCATGTAAGTTGTATATAATGGTGTAGCAATGTTCAGGGAAGAAGGAGGCGGGAACCGGGGAACAATCAAAATATAATTTATTTTAAATAAAACAAACAAACAAAAATACCGCCAGCAGCCCCTCGCGGACGACTGCTGGCTACCGAAAATAAATATAACTAAAATAAAATACAAAAACAAAACACAACTAAAATACAGGCCTGTTCCTCTCTCGATCATCAACGTCGTCGCTCCTCCTTTATGCTTCCGCTCCTCCGTGAGAGATGCGAGACCGGTGTGCCTCACATGTGTTGCTCATTAGCAATCGCACCACCGGCCTCGCGCCGTTCTCTCACGTCCCTCGGCCGTCCTGTTCGCCACATACCCCCATCGCCCCTCACAGGCCGGGGGGTACTCACGAGCCTGTGCCTACTCCCCCCCCGGCGGCGGCGATCCCTGGGGAGTATGGACAGACAAACCGAGGGAAACGGAGACGGAAGCATGAGGAGCGACAGATCGAGAGAGGGGAGAGAGGAAAAAAAAATTGGTCCGGTTCCCACAACGCGCTGCCATCTGGTCCCCCACCAGCTAGGCGATCTCCTCCGCGGTGCCTGGCGGCGACGCTGGGTAGCCCTCGGTGGACGGCTCGACGCTCCTCCGCCGCCCGGTGGACGGCGACGGCTCCTCGAGTGCCTTGGGCAGACGGTAGGAGTCCCCCGCTCCCTGCTCCTCCCCTTCACTGGTGGACGGCAGCAGGCTCCGGCCCACGGCGAGCGGCGGCGACTCCTCCTCTCCCTCCCGGATGGCAGCCGCCCCTCCAATACCCAGGCGGCCGGCAGCGAGCTCGACCGTCTCACCGGCAACTCACTCCAGCGCCCCGCCTCGAGCGTCCGTGGCCGCGAGTCCCCCGCTCCCTGCTCCTCCCCTCGCTCGGCGGATGGCAGCAGGCTCCGGCCCACGGCGAGCGGCGGCGACTCGCGCACCATGCTCGATGGCACCGCGGATTCCCCACACCGGCGAGGACTCTCTGACAGCGCGTTCCTCCCTCTTCCCGGGTTTCGGCACCAGTGTAGCAATGTTCAGGGAAGAAGGAGGCGGGAACCGGCGAACAATCAAAATATAATTTATTTTAAATAAAACAAACAAACAAAAATACCGCCAGCAGCCCCTCGCGGACGACTGCTGGCTACCGAAAATAAATATAACTAAAATAAAATACAAAAACAAAACACAACTAAAATACAGGCCTGTTCCTCTCTCGATCATCAACGTCGTCGCTCCTCCTTTATGCTTCCGCTCCTCCGTGAGAGATGCGAGACCGGTGTGCCTCACATGTGTTGCTCATTAGCAATCGCACCACCGGCCTCGCGCCGTTCTCTCACGTCCCTCGGCCGTCCTGTTCGCCACAAATGCGTATATGAGGCGACCAAGAATGTGTGAGGGGCAGTTCATGGCAAACCAGTATTCCCATTTAATGTGTTATAATAACTGCTCTGAGACTTGTCTGAAGATCCAAGTGCAGTCTTTATTAAGAGCAGTCAAAAGCAGGCAATGGTCCAAACATGGTGAAATCAAGATAATCCTAACAAGGTAAAATATAAACAACAAGGCAAGAAGTCAAGAACACAGGATCCAGGAAAAGAATACATTAGCTCAGACACACAGTGGCAACATACTTGCAAAACTTCACAAAAAATGCATGAGACGACACTATTTAAATAAGTCAGAGCAAACAAGGTAACAATACAAAGGTGTACTGAATGGAGCCATAATGCAAAGGATCGTGGGGAATGTGGTCCTTAATATTAAGATAGACAAAAGGAGTGCCCTCTGGAGGACACTTACGGAGCGGCTACCGGACGCTCCAACAACAGACAAATAAAATCCAGGAGGGAGGTGGAGCGAAGGTGGAACATGGTGAGGGACAGAGGGACAGGTCTGGGGAGATGAAGCACTACTGGAGACCAGCAGAGCAAGTGGCCAGGGCGGAGTAGGCAGGGAAGGTGTCAAGAGCGGAGATGGTGTTGCAGGTGGCCAGGGTGGAGCAGGCCGGGGAGGTGCCAAGGGCAGAGTTGAAGGCCACCACGGTGGAGAAGATAACCACCACAGTAGAGCAGATGGGACTGAAGACCCCCACGACAGAGTGGAAGGAGCTGGTGACCATGACGATTGAGCTGGCGGGGCTAAAGACCACCACACTGGAGCTGAGGATCCCCAGGGCATATCTGGAGGAACTGGAGACCACTGCTGCTGATCAGGAGAAACTGGAACACAGAGCACAGTGAGGTTAGGGTTGGCCTCAGGGGTCATGTCAAAACAAACAGAGGGTTTATTTATAGCCTCTGTGACCATAACAGGGCACGCAGGAAATCCAGGAATACTGTCTATGACAAGGTGAGCAGAGTCTTTTATCGCGGTCTTCTCGGACGAGACTCTGGTACTTAATACGGCCTCTCTTGGCGAGACGAAACAGACAGGGAGTTCAATAATGGCCTCTGTGGCAATAACAGGGCAAACAGGAAGTTCATTGACGACCTCCGTGGTCGCATCAGGGCAGACAGGGAACTCAAGGGTGTCCTCCGTTATCGAGACAGGACAGGCAGGGAGCTCTGGGGCTTGAGCATATTCTGGAGTGGATTCATAGGCTGAGAGCGTGTGTGCGGCCCAAACACACAGCAGCCACTGGCAGTGGAATCCCTATGGGGATCCCAGAGCAAACAAGGCAACAATGCACGGGCGTACTGAATGAAGCCATAATGAGTCCAGGCAAAGGATTGTGGATAGTCCTTAATATTAACACAGATACAAAAGGAGTCCCCTCTGAAGAAGCTCATGGGCACTCCAGCTGGAGGATGTGACACAATGATATTGAGGTGCTCTTTCAAAAGTTTAGCTGTCCTGTTGCCATGGTGGCGCTATATAGCCATTTTGAATATCTTCCATGCACGCTCTAAATGTTGCATTTGTGCATGTTGTGTATAAGGTTGTTTATAGAGCATTATTGATGCATTATAATGCAATAAGAATGCCCTTATGATGCATTATAAATACAGGCTTTATTTTGTTATGATGCATTGCAGGGGCGTTTATAGGATTTTCATTTTAGGGGGTCTAAGCCCCCAATGAGGGTATGATAAAAAAAAAAAAAGGTAACAGTTTCGTTTAGGGTCTAATGCTCACTGTTAAAACTTTGATTTTTCTGATCTACATATGTGCATTTTAAGATGTTTTGAAGGCCAAAAAAAATTGGATAACAACAGCTTTAAAACCAAGTCAATGGACAGCTGATTATTTTTCTCTCCTCATCAGCATCACACTCTTTTTCTCTTTGTTTTTATCTTGCCCTGTCTCTTCCCCTCCTAAAGTTGAGCTTTGACTGATATAGGCTTTTCATTTTTGTCTGTCAGTGAAGAAAGTAAACATAGGGTCAACTGATGATTTTGATTGACTGATGAGGTTGATTTTGCCTATGAATCATTTTCTCAGACGCGTTCATTTACTGAAAGCTACTAGGAAAGCTAGGTAATTATGTTTATTAAATTCATTCACAATATGTAGGCAACACATTCATTATTGCTCTTATGCCTGATACAGGCCAGTAGACAGGGCTTTATAATCAAAGAGGTCCTAAATTTGAGGTTGGTAAGGGGCTCAAATTTTTTATTTCTCTGATATGTGCATTTCAAGACGTTTGAAGACCAAAAAAAAGATAAGAAATAGCTTTAAAACCATGTCAGCGGGCAGTGGATTATTTGTCAATACCTGCTCTCTCTTCATCCTTTCTTTTTTTCTCAGTCTACTCATCTTGCCCTTTCTCTTCCCCTCCTAAAGCGGAGCTTTTTTAATTTACTTAAGGCTACAATTTTTATTATATTCTCAATATGTACGCATTCATTATTAATCTTGTGTCTAACATGATGAAAACGGCTTTGTTAATGTTTCTTGTCCCCTCACAATGACGGTAAACGAATTATTACATTACATGAGTCACGTTACATAGGCCTATTTTCAGTTAAAAATGGCAAAATTAGACAAAACTGATTAGTTTGCCTGATTATTTTTTGTCATTCGTTTAACATTTATGACCTAAAAAAACTGTCAAATATGAAATGTTAAGTTTACCTACTTACATCTTATCTCGCACTTGACCGTACACTGAAGCGTCGAGTCACTCTGCAAAAATTCGTGTCCTGCAGCTTCTGTGAACATAAAGCCCGCCTACTTTGATTTGATTGGTCATCTCAAATATTCTGACATTGATAAGCAGTGACAGATCAATGAGGCTCAGATGAACACACACACACACACACACACACACACACACACACACACACACACACACACACACACACACATACACGTCTATATAACTAACAGGGGACTATCGCTCTACACTGGCCAAGAGGGGACTAGTGTTTCTAGTCATTTTGAAGAAACAAAAATGACATACAAAATTTTCTTTTAAGGTCTTTTTTCATAATATAACTTTAAATATGCATTTTTTTATTTTTAAAAAAACATGCCAAGTGGGGACCTGAACGATGTCTACCTTACCAACAGGGGACTCCCATAGACTGCAATGGAACTGTGTGTGTGTGTGTGAAGAGTGAAGTCTGTCTTCATTATGTAACTTTATATATATATATATATATTATATATATATAATGTTTATATATTAGATATGTAATCTGTAATTATATAATATTTACACAGGCATCAGACACACACACGTCTATATTAATAAAAGAGCACTGTCGCTCTACACTGGCCAAGTGGGGACTTTCATAGCCTACAATGGAACCGTGTGTGTGTGAACAGTGAACTCTGTCTTCATTGTGTAATATTGCATATTGTGATATGCATATTGTAATCTCTGATGACTGTGTGAACATACATATATATATATATGCCTGTATGTGTTCATACAGGCATCAGAGATCACAATATGCACAGATAAACATATTCAATATACAATTAAAAAAGAATGACCAAACCATCAGTTATCAAAAATTTAAAAAATTGCAATTTTTGAGGAAAGACCCTTTGAATCTGTTTTTCATTCAACGGGGTAAAAAATACCGACGGCAACAGTTCAAAAGCAGAGGCGAGAAGATGCTTCTTATCATTCATAATATTATTTCTCTTATTTAATGCTCTCTCTTCATAGATACTTTATATTCTTGGTTATGCAGTCCCTAACAATTTTTTTGCCATTGTTATGTGCCATTGTACACACACACACAATTCTATATTACTAACAGAGCACTGTCGCTCTACACTGGCCAAGTGGGGACCTGAACGATGTTTACCTATCGAACAGGGGACTCCCATAGCCTACAATGGAACTGTGTGTGTGTGTGAACAGTGAAGTCTGTCTTCATTATGTAACTTGTATATGTAACTTTTATATACATTATATATATAAATTATATATATATGTATATATGTGTGTGTGTCTGTGTGTGTTCACACAGGCATCAGAAATCACAATATGCATAGATAAAAATATACAGTATACAATTAAAGAAAAATGACCCCATCAGTTATCAAAAAAAATATTGCTTGAGGAAAGACCATTTAAATCTACAACGGGGTAAAAAAATACCGACGGCAACAGTTCAAAAGGCGAGAAGACGCTTCTTATCATTCATAATATTATTTATCTTATTTAATGCTCTCTCTTCATAGATACTTTCTATTCTTGGTTATGCAGTCCCTAACAATTTTTTTGCCATTGTTATGTGCCATTGTACACACACACATTAATTTCTATATTACTAACAGAGCACTGTCGCTCTACACTGGCCAAGTGGGGACCTGAACGATGTTTACCTATCGAACAGGGGACTCCCATAGCCTACAATGGAACTGTGTGTGTGTGTGTGTGAACAGTGAAGTCTGTCTTCATTATGTAACTTTTATATATATATATATATAATATATATATAATGTTTATATATTATATATGTAATATGTAATTATATAATGTTTACACAGGCATCAGACACACACAAACACACACATTTCTATATTACTAACAGAGCACTGTCGCTCTACACTGGCCAAGTGGGGACCTGAACGATGTTTACCTATCGAACAGGGGACTCCCATAGCCTACAATGGAACTGTGTAACTTGTGTGTATATATGTATATGTATATATATATGTATATGTATATGTGTGTGTGTGTTCATACAGGCATCAGAGATCACAATATGCATAGATAAACATATACAATATACAATTAAAAAAGAATGACAAAACCATCAGTTATCAAAAATTAAAAAAATTAGAATTTTTTGAGGAAAGACCATTTGAATCTGTTTTTTAACGGGGTAAAAAATACCGACGGCAACAGTTCAAAAGCAGAGGCTCTTATCATTCATATTATTATTTTTCTTCTTTAACAGTCTCTCTTCATAGATACTTTCTATGCTTGGTTATGCAGTCCGTTTAGGGTTCATGGGATAAATCAAACAGAAATAGCTCTTTAAGGTAACAATTTCAGGTCACTACTTTCTACAGTCAATAATGATTATATTAATCAAAATGAACTTCGCGTCCCCAGTTGGATGGTAAAGAGCGACACCAGTTCTTCTGCTTTGTACATTTCTTGCCATCACAAAAACACGGTAAAGATTTTGGAGGTCAATCTCAAAATGTTATGTTGACTTGCTGCACTGAACAATTTTACTTCATTCAGTTGAAATATATGAAGTAGGGATGTTCATTTAACATTTTGTTTTCTGACTGACAGCTGATGCTTGTTAACCAGTCATCAGCAGTTAACTAACATTATTTTAAGGTTAGATTAGAATTAAATGTAATTAGAAAAGATAAGTGTCTGTGACCCATTCAAATACCTCAAAAATGTAGATTTACATGTGCAAATAGCAGCATAAACAACAGAACATGAGGATTCACACACACCGTCACATCAAGCACCCGCAGTGCTTCTGTGAACACAGTAAACCAGAATAAAAGTGTATATATAACTGTATATATTAGTGCTGTCAGTTTAACGCGTTATTAACGGCGTTACCGCAAACACATTTTAACGGCGTCAATTTTTTTAGCGCGAGATTAACGCTCTTTTTGGCCTAGCAAACATTGTAGTTTTTTCACATGCTGTTGCAACAACTGGTAACGTTAGAAAAACTACAACATCACACCGGATAGCTAGACCGGAAACAAAACAAAACGCGGGACTAGATTTGATGGCCGAGTGCGAGCGCGGGCGGTAATGCACTCACTCTGTGTGTGCGGGTACGGGAGAATAAAACGATTCGGGACTCCCACAAACTAGAACAATCTATGAATAAAACATAAAAACTAATACATTTTTATTCTTATGTTGCAGAAAAGCAACAAGAACAACTAAAACAAAATAGAAACGATTTACAGGCCAGAGTTACTTTTTATAACATGTTTGCAGCGTTGAGCGATGTAGCCAATCACAGACATGTGTTGATTTCTTAAACGCAATGGCCAATCAGATGCATTTAAAATAGACTCCCCTCACTGCTCAAAACTGACTTTTTGTTTAGTGCTGAATTCTGTATATTGGCAAATCCTCTAATTAAAACAAACAAAGTGTATATATTATGAAAGATTCATTGTGCAGTCAGCTTCATTGATAATAACAGAGATGTGTGAGATTGCGATGAACTGATGTCAGCTTTTTAGGAATTTTTAAAGGATTGCACTTTGTGCGCATTCAGTCATCCCAAACCATGCACTCAGTAGCCTGCTTGCTTTTATATTATAACAGTGGTTTGTGTGTTAATGCTTTAATAACAAATAATTGATCAGGAGCATGTATGCTGATGTGTATGGTGGCGACACGTAGGCGAAGTAGCCTACAAATAAAGTCTATTTGCGGGCGGGAGAAAGTAACATAGAAAGTAGTTGAGAACGTCAGTTATAACGCCCCACGTATTAAAAAGAAATGGACGGTTTTAAATCGGGCTCGGGACGGGCTCATAATTACAGTAAATGTGTCGGGCCGGGCTCGGACACAATGCGCACGGGCTCGGGTCGGGCTTGATTTTTTGGGCCCGATCTAAGCTCTACAATGGATGACTTCAGACAGAAGCACATGGATACCACAGCTAAGAACAAACTTATTGCTGATCCACTTTTCCTTGTTCATAAGAGCATTCAAATTAGAAAAAATGATGGGACAAATAGAAATCAAGGGACATTTAGAATAGATAAAAATGTGCGATTAATCGCGAGTTAACTATGGCATTAATGCGATTAAATATTTGAATCGTTTGACAGCACTAATATATATATATATATATATATATATATATATATATATATATATATATATATATATATATATATTTACACAACATTATTTTCAACTGAAAATTGCAAGCTTTTCATGTGTTTTGGCCGCTCATTTACACGAAAATGCCATTTTGGAGGCCTGACAATGCAAACTTTCCAACCCGGTCACACTAAATGCGTCTCTGCTTAGAAATCTTGGCTTGCTCAAAACTTTTTGTCTTTAAATGAAGTCAAAACTGAGGTGATAGTTTTCGGCCCCACTGATAATTTTAATTCCACCAGCATCGATCTGAGGAGCTTCTCTGCATTCAGATCTACGCATGACAAACAAATATCTTCGGTAATTGGATCTAGTTTCTATCAACTCCGTCTTTTGTATCAAATTAAACACTTCCTATCTGACAAAACTCTAGAGATGTCTGTTCATGCTTTTATTACTTCCCGTTTAGACTACTACAACTCATTGTATTGCGGTATTTCCAAGTCACAAATCGCTCGCCTTCAACTGGTCCAAAATGCTGCAGCAAGATTTATTCGCAAAAGTCCTAAATATGATCACATGATGATAATGATACATTTTATTTATATTGCGCTTTTCTCCAACCCAAAACGATACAAAAACAATACACAGTACCAATATATATATATAAAGAGATTAAAAATTGTAACATTACAAAATTTAATGACAGTACATTTCAAATACCTAAAAATGGTACATTAAGTGGTTTTGTTCAAGTCAAAATATTACTTAACATTAATGAACCAACCTACATACAATAAAACTACATTTTTGGGGGGTTAAATCAAGCAGAAATATCACTTCAATGTAACAATTGCAGGTCACTACACAAGGTAAACTGTACATGATCTAGACTCTAGATAAATGAAATGCAATCGCAGCAGTAAGTCAGGGGAATGCTTATATTTATTTCTTTGGTTTCAATTTTGAACATGTTGCAGTTCTTTTTAAAAAGGTATACATTTTGACATAATTATAAAATGATATAACATGATTTGATACTGTATATTAGCAGAAATTACACATTTTTCACTTCAGCAACAAAGTGGAGACCCTCTTTTCTGTAATGAAAGACCAATCTTATGGGTTGTGGTCTCTCAGACATTGGCCAATATCAGTAAAAAAAAAAAACATTGTTTCCCTTAGGGCTTAAATGAACCAGATTTTTTTACATCCTTACACTTTTAGACAGGTGATGCTTGCAACCCGACCATAATCCATTAGCCGACAAGATTAGAATGTTATATTCTAATTAAATTAGAATGTATGTATTTCTCAATACTTATCACTGTTTTAAAAGCTCTTCACTCCGTTGTCTTAACCAACTTTCAGCTTCACTGCAGTAAATTTCACATTCAAAACGCATTAAAACTACCAAAACACATCATTCATGTCTCAAAATAAGTCATTCTTTCAGAACACTAGTAAAGGTTTCACCCAACAAACAAAATTAAAAATACAAATCAAAAAACACAAACAACAGGCAGTAATATGCACTATTTTCTGCTGTTCAGAATTCAAGGCAGTTTATTTTACATGGTTCATGTTTACATTAATGTACAAAATTATTTCCTTTTGTATCGATGGCGATGAAAATGAAAGACTAAGACTAGTGTAGGTGTTTAGTTACATCTTAATTGTTCTGATAGGTTTTTTTTAGATTCAGAATATATTTCAATGTGGTATACGATATAAAAATATTGCAAATTTCAGTCTTATTCATTTTTGTTTGAGTTGAAATGTTTTTAACTTAAATATAACAGTCTTGGAAATAATATGTAAGCATGTGCAAATTGGCCTGTACAGTAAATCAAGTTCTGCTGGTCTTTGTGTTTAAGTGAGAAATGAATTCATGTAAATTGAAAGATCTCAGTTTAGCCGGACACTGATCTTGTGATCACTGTGTGAAGAGTTTCATGGTATTAATTAATCTTGAGAAGGTATTAATCTTTCAGTTTAAACACAAATGTGTACTGTAATGTAAACATTGACCATGTAACATAAAATGCTGTGAATTCAGAAAAACAGAAAACAGCAGAAATATTTTATAATGCTCCAGTTATTTGTGTTTTTTGTATTTTATGAGTGAAAAGTGTGTTTGTTGGGTGAGCTTTACTAGTGTTCTGGAAGAACTGTATTAGCAGCTGTAAATGGATATTCTGACATAGGTAGTTTCATGTGTATGTAGACTCTTGTGTGTGGATTGAGTCGCTGCACATCCCCCCACACGCAATTTACATCTCAATACTTGAAGGTGTGTGTGTGTGTGTCATGGAGAAACCGGCCTAAAGATCTCACAACTCTAACAATACAGTTACCAATGTCCAAGAATCTGTAGAACTTCTCAAATAAACTACAATAAACTAGAGAAAACGCTGGGATTTACTCTGACAAATTAAATTACAGGTTTTTACAGTCGCTAAGACACATTTCTCAATATTTAGGTACATTTTCAAAACTCTTCACTCAGTTCTTCATTTCACATTCAAAATGCACTGACACTTCCTTCATGTCTCAAATCCCAACTCAATCTTCCAGAACACTAGTAAAGGTTTCACCCAACAAACACACTTTGTCACTCATAAAACAGAAAAAACACAAACAACAGGAGCATTACACAATATTTTCTTTTGCAAATTGCTTTTACAAAACAAGAATGGCACTACTCTACTGTTTTTAATCCACTGCAGTTTAATATTAGATTTTAGAATCAGAATATTTATTTCAATATGATATTACTGTGGAAATGTTGCAAATCTCAGTCTTATCATTTTTAGTTGTTAGGTTTTGAAAATAAGTTTAACAGTTTTAAAAAGAGTATGTAAATGTGCAAATTATCCTGTATAGAACATAAAATTCTGTAAGTGTTTGTGTTTAAGAGAGAAAATAATTCATGTAAATGGAACAAAATCCATCCGATGACATTGTTCAAAGCACTGATCAACAGTTTAGCTCATATAGACGGATGGTGTGATCACTGTGTGAAGAGAGTTTTCCACAGTAATATCATATTGAAATAAATATTCTGATTCTAAAATCTAATATTAAACTGCAGTGAATTAAAAACAGTAGAGTAGTGCCATTCTTGTTTTGTAAAAGCAATTTGCAAAAGAAAATATTGTGTAATGCTCCTGTTGTTTGTGTTTTTTCTGTTTTATGAGTGACAAAGTGTGTTTGTTGGGGGAAACCTTTACTAGTGTTCTGGAAGATTGAGTTGGGATTTGACACATGAAGGAAGTGTCAGTGCATTTTGAATGTGAAATGAAGAACTGAGTGAAGAGTTTTGAAAATGTACCTAAATATTGAGAAATGTGTCTTAGCGACTGTAAAAACCTGTAATTTAATTTGTCAGAGTAAATCCCAGCGTTTTCTCTAGTTTATTGTAGTTTATTTGAGAAGTTCCACAGATTCTTGGACATTGGTAACTGTATTGTTAGAGTTGTGAGATCTTTAGGCCGGTTTCTCCATGACACACACACACACACACACACACACCTTCAAGTATTGAGATGTAAATTGCGTGTGGGGGGATGTGCAGCGACTCAATCCACACACAAGAGTCTACATACACATGAAACTACCTATGTCAGAATATCCATTTACAGCTGCTAATACAGTTCTTCCAGAACACTAGTAAAGCTCACCCAACAAACACACTTTTCACTCATAAAATACAAAAAGCTTTGTGGAGCAAAATGGAGCATTATAAAATATTTCTGCTGTTTTCTGTTTTTCTGAATTCACAGCATTTTATGTTACATGGTCAATGTTTACATTACAGTACACATTTGTGTTTAAACTGAAAGATTAATACCTTCTCAAGATTAATTAATACCATGAAACTCTTCACACAGTGATCACAAGATCAGTGTCCGGCTAAACTGAGATATTTCAATTTACATGAATTCATTTCTCACTTAAACACAAAGACCAGCAGAACTTGATTTACTGTACAGGCCAATTTGCACATGCTTACATATTATTTCCAAGACTGTTATATTTAAGTTAAAAACATTTCAACTCAAAGAAAAAAAGAATAAGACTGATATTTGCAATATTTTTATACCGTATACCACATTGAAATATATTCTGAATCTAAAAAAAACCTATCAGAACAAATAAGATGTAACTAAACACCTACACTAGTCTTAGTCTTTCATTTTCATCGCCATCTATACAAAAGGAAATAATTTTGTACATTAATGTAAACATGAACCATATAAAATAAACTGCCTTGAATTCTGAACAGCAGAAAATAGTGCATATTACTGCCTGTTGTTTGTGTTTTTTGATTTGTATTTTTAATTTTGTTTGTTGGGTGAAACCTTTACTAGTGTTCTGAAAGAATGACTTATTTTGAGACATGAATGATGTGTTTTGGTAGTTTTAATGCGTTTTGAATGTGAAATTTACTGCAGTGAAGCTGAAAGTTGGTTAAGACAACGGAGTGAAGAGCTTTTAAAACAGTGATAAGTATTGAGAAATACATACATTCTAATTTAATTAGAATATAACATTCTAATCTTGTCGGCTAATGGATTATGGTCGGGTTGCAAGCATCACCTGTCTAAAAGTGTAAGGATGTAAAAAAATCTGGTTCATTTAAGCCCTAAGGGAAACAATGTTTTTTTTTTTTACTGATATTGGCCAATGTCTGAGAGACCACAACCCATAAGATTGGTCTTTCATTACAGAAAAGAGGGTCTCCACTTTGTTGCTGAAGTGAAAAATGTGTAATTTCTGCTAATATACAGTATCAAATCATGTTATATCATTTTATAATTATGTCAAAATGTATACCTTTTTAAAAAGAACTGCAACATGTTCAAAATTGAAACCAAAGAAATAAATATAAGCATTCCCCTGACTTACTGCTGCGATTGCATTTCATTTATCTAGAGTCTAGATCATGTACAGTTTACCTTGTGTAGTGACCTGCAATTGTTACATTGAAGTGATATTTCTGCTTGATTTAACCCCCCAAAAATGTAGTTTTATTGTATGTAGGTTGGTTCATTAATGTTAAGTAATATTTTGACTTGAACAAAACCACTTAATGTACCATTTTTAGGTATTTGAAATGTACTGTCATTAAATTTTGTAATGTTACAATTTTTAATCTCTTTATATATATATATTGGTACTGTGTATTGTTTTTGTATCGTTTTGGGTTGGAGAAAAGCGCAATATAAATAAAATGTATCATTATCATCATGTGATCATATTTAGGACTTTTGCGAATAAATCTTGCTGCAGCATTTTGGACCAGTTGAAGGCGAGCGATTTGTGACTTGGAAATACCGCAATACAATGAGTTGTAGTAGTCTAAACGGGAAGTAATAAAAGCATGAACAGACATCTCTAGAGTTTTGTCAGATAGGAAGTGTTTAATTTGATACAAAAGACGGAGTTGATAGAAACTAGATCCAATTACCGAAGATATTTGTTTGTCATGCGTAGATCTGAATGCAGAGAAGCTCCTCAAATCGATGCTGGTGGAATTAAAATTATCAGTGGGGCCGAAAACTATCACCTCAGTTTTGACTTCATTTAAAGACAAAAAGTTTTGAGCAAGCCAAGATTTCTAAGCAGAGACGCATTTAGTGTGACCGGGTTGGAAAGTTTGCATTGTCAGGCCTCCAAAATGGCATTTTCGTGTAAATGAGCGGCCAAAACACATGAAAAGCTTGCAATTTTCAGTTGAAAATAATGTTGTGTAAATATATATATATATTTATATATATTAGTGCTGTCAAACGATTCAAATATTTAATCGCATTAATGCCATAGTTAACTCGCGATTAATCGCACATTTTTATCTATTCTAAATGTCCCTTGATTTCTATTTGTCCCATCATTTTTTCTAATTTGAATGCTCTTATCAACAAGGAAAAGTGGATCAGCAATAAGTTTGTTCTTAGCTGTGGTATCCATGTGCTTCTGTCTGAAGTCATCCATTGTAGAGCTTAGATCGGGCCCAAAAAATCAAGCCGACCCGAGCCCGTGCGCATTGTGTCCGAGCCCGGCCCGACACATTAACTGTAATTATGAGCCCGTCCCGAGCCCGATTTAAAACCGTCCATTTCTTTTTAATACGTGGGGCGTTATAACTGACGTTCTCAACTACTTTCTATGTTACTTTCTCCCGCCCGCAAATAGACTTTATTTGTAGGCTACTTCGCCTACGTGTCGCCACCATACACATCAGCATACATGCTCCTGATCAATTATTTGTTATTAAAGCATTAACACACAAACCACTGTTATAATAGAAAAGCAAGCAGGCTACTGAGTGCATGGTTTGGGATGACTGAATGCGCACAAAGTGCAATCCTTTAAAAATTCCTAAAAAGCTGACATCAGTTCATCGCAATCTCACACATCTCTGTTATTATCAATGAAGCTGACTGCACAATGAATCTTTCATAATATATACACTTTGTTTGTTTTAATTAGAGGATTTGCCAATATACAGAATTCAGCACTAAACAAAAAGTCAGTTTTGAGCAGTGAGGGGAGTCTATTTTAAATGCATCTGATTGGCCATTGCGTTTAAGAAATCAACACATGTCTGTGATTGGCTACATCGCTCAACGCTGCAAACATGTTATAAAAAGTAACTCTGGCCTGTAAATCGTTTCTATTTTGTTTTAGTTGTTCTTGTTGCTTTTCTGCAACATAAGAATAAAAATGTATTAGTTTTTATGTTTTATTCATAGATTTTTCTAGTTTGTGGGAGTCCCGAATCGTTGTATTCTCCCGTACCCGCACACACAGAGTGAGTGCATTACCGCCCGCGCTCGCACTCGGCCATCAAATCTAGTCCCGCGTTTTGTTTTGTTTCCGGTCTAGCTATCCGGTGTGATGTTGTAGTTTTTCTAACGTTACCAGTTGTTGCAACAGCATGTGAAAAAACTACAATGTTTGCTAGGCCAAAAAGAGCGTTAATCTCGCGCTAAAAAAATTGACGCCGTTAAAATGTGTTTGCGGTAACGCCGTTAATAACGCGTTAAACTGACAGCACTAATATATATATTACTATATATATATATATATACAGTTATATATACACTTTTATTCTGGTTTACTGTGTTCACAGAAGCACTGCGGGTGCTCGATGTGACGGTGTGTGTGAATCCTCATGTTCTGTTGTTTATGCTGCTATTTGCACATGTAAATTTGCATTTTTGAGGTATTTGAATGGGTCACAGACACTTATCTTTTCTAATTACATTTAATTCTAATCTAACCTTAAAATAATGTTAGTTAACTGCTGATGACTGGTTAACAAGCATCAGCTGTCAGTCAGAAAACAAAATGTTAAATGAACATCTCTACTTCATATATTTCAACTGAATGAAGTAAAATTGTTCAGTGCAGCAAGTCAACATAACATTTTGAGATTGACCTCCAAAATCTTTACCGTGTTTTTGTGATGGCAAGAAATGTACAAAGCAGAAGAACTGGTGTCGCTCTTTACCATCCAACTGGGGACGCGAAGTTCATTTTGATTAATATAATCATTATTGACTGTATAAAGTAGTGACCTGAAATTGTTACCTTAAAGAGCTATTTCTGTTTGATTTATCCCATGAACCCTAAACGGACTGCATAACCAAGCATAGAAAGTATCTATGAAGAGAGACTGTTAAAGAAGAAAAATAATAATATGAATGATAAGAGCCTCTGCTTTTGAACTGTTGCCGTCGGTATTTTTTACCCCGTTAAAAAACAGATTCAAATGGTCTTTCCTCAAAAAATTCTAATTTTTTTAAATTTTTGATAACTGATGGTTTGGTCATTCTTTTTTAATTGTATATTGTATATGTTTATCTATGCATATTGTGATCTCTGATGCCAGTGTGAAAATACACACACACACACACACATATATATATATATATATATATAATAATGTTTATATGTGTTACATAATGATGACAGACTTCATTGTTCACACACACACACAGTTTCATTGCAGGCTATGAGAGTCCCCACTTGGATGGTTAGAGATCGTTCAGAGATGGAGGTCAGGTCCCCTCTTGGCCAGTGTAGAGCGACACTGCTCTGTTAATATATATTACATGCATGTGTGTGTGTACAATGGCACATAATAATTGCAAATAAAGTGTTAGGGACTGCATAACTAAGAATAGAAAGTATCTATGAAGAAAGAGAGTTAAATAAGAAAAATAATATTAATATGAATGATAAGAAGCATCTTCTCGCCTCTGCTTTTGAACTGTTGCCGTCGGTATTTTTTACCCCGTTGTAGATTTAAATGGTCTTTCCTCAAGCAATTCAAATTTGGTCATTATTGATAACTGATGGTTTGGTCATTCTTTTTTTAGTTGTTTATGTTTATCTATGCATATTGTGATCTCTGATGCCTGTGTGAACATTATATAATTACATATATATGTATGTTTGGGCATGTTTGAAAATACTTGAAAGTTCGGTAACACTTTATAATAACTGCGCACTATTAATAATTAGTTAAGCATTAGTAAAGAGTTACTTCATAATTTGTAAAGCATTAATATGCATTAATGAGCAGTTCATAATTACAGCTATACATGCTTTGTTCTTGTATAAATGCTTTATTCTTTATTTAGAAGCATATCTATATTTTGTTTAATAATTGTATTTTCATACTTTATTAATGATCAATTTATAATTTCTAAATGAAATATAGCATTATTTACAAACAAGTTATTTGGGATTTGTCAGTGATTCATAAGATCACTTAAGTGTAAGTAAATGCAGTAAATTCAGGTAGTTATAAAGCATTTAGTAGTGGTCAGTTAACTATTTTTGTGAGCTCATCACAAAATATAAAGCATTTATAAAGGAGATTTAAAGACTCAGTTATCTTCTAAACAGAAAAATGAAACAAACACAACACTGTGATACAGAACAGAAATATATAACTGAACCTTTAAATCTCCTTTATAAAAGCTTTACAAGGCATAACTAGTCCTCACTTTATAAAATACTTATACTCACCACTACCAAATGCTTTATAACTACCTGAATTACAGTAGAAATACATGTTAATAAAGCATTTATTAACACACTAAGTACCTATTACAAAATGTCGGTATAATGTATGAATGTACATTTGAAATAGTTTATTAATCATTTTACTCACACTTTCTAAGTGATCTTATGAACCACTGACAACTCCTAAATAACTGGTTTGTATATAATGTTATACTTCATTTAAAAATTATAAATTGATCATTAATAAAGTATGAAAATACAACAATTAAACACATTATAGATATGCTTTTAAAGCAAGAATAAAGCTTTTATAGCTGTATTTATATACTGCTTATTAATGTCTATTAATGCTTTATAAATATTGAATTAACTGTTTATTAATGCTTAACTAATGATACATAGCGTGGGGTTATTATAAAGTTACCGTAAGTTCTTTAACTAAGCAGCAGTTAAACAGCAGCTCTACAGTTTCAGAGCCTCTCTGAGACAGCAAGCCATTCCAACAATAGAGAAGTGTGAACGACGTGTGTTAATGGGCCACTGCAGTTCCTGCTCCAGCCTACAGGAGCGCTGCTGAGTATGGGCTTAAACACACACACACTTGCAGGTCCCCACTTGGTCAAAAATGTAAAAAATTCACCAGAGCGTATTTTAGATGATTTTAACATGTTTTAAGGCATGACCAACAGGGGACTTGAAAAATGTCCCCACTTGGCTCGGCGGTCCCCTGTTGGTGAGTGTGTAACGACACCAAGGTCCCCTCTTAGATAGGTAGACAAGTACACACACACACACACACACACACACACACACACACACACACACACACACACACACACACACACACACACACACACACACACACACACTGTCCTCTGGGTGAAGCCCCCCTAAAAAGGGCCTAGTGACGACCCTGATGCATTGTACTTTTAAATGTTATAACTACAAATAGGTACGTATTATAATGTATTGTAAGTGTTCTGATTTTATCAGACGATACAACAAATTATAAAGTTGGTTGTAAGGCATTATGCATGTATTGTAATGCATTAAAAAATACCCTTATAATGCATTATAAATACAGGCTTTATAGAAAGCGTTACCAAAAAACCTTTGCCTTTTATTTTATAAAACATATCAAAGTTGGCATGTGCAAACAGAATTGTAAAGAGGATTTTCAAAAATATATAAATTGACATACTTATGATTTCATTATATATTTTTCCATCTTGTTTTTTTTTGTTTTACATAACTGTTACAAGCACAACCATTAATAAGAAGTAAAACACAAAGAAGTAAAACAACTGATGTGTTAAAAGCACAGAATATGTAATTCGCAAGTATTTGTATGCATCACTGCGGAGATTGCACTGTGTCTCAGAGGGCTTTTGATGGTACTTTACCCATTAGGTGTTTTTTACTATTCTGCTCTGGCCTAAATATAATAATGAAACACTTAGGAGCAAAAATACAGAGAATCAGACCAAAGCTTGAAGCTAAAATGGCAAATATCTCCACAGCTACAGTAAATTTCCCTGGAGAGCTGACATAAGCTGGAACAAATGTGATCCAAACAGCACAGAATATGAGCATACTGAATGTGATGAATTTAGCCTCATTGAAGTTATCAGGGAGCTTGCGGGCCAGAAAAGCTAAAATAAAGCAAAGGAAAGCTAGGAGGCCAATATAACCCAGTACAGCCCAGAAACCAATAGCTGATCCTAAACTGCATTCTAGAATGATCTTTTCTTTGTAGTGTTGCATATTATTGTAAGGATATGGTGGAGATATTGTTAACCAAAGCACACATATCAGTACCTGTACAAGAGTGAAACCAAAAACACTGAGTCTCTGTTGTGCAGGCCCAAACCATTTCATAACATTACTTCCTGGATGTGTAGCCCTGAAAGCCATTAACACCACTATTGTTTTCCCAAGAACACAAGAGATACAGAGGACAAATGTTATACCAAATGCTGTGTGACGCAACATACAGGACCACTCAGTTGGTCGACCAATGAAAGTAAGTGAACAGAGGAAACACAGAGCCAATGAGAAGAGCAGCAGGAAGCTCAGCTCTGAGTTGTTGGCTTTTACTATCGGAGATGTCCTGTTTTTATAAAACACTAAAGCCATGCTCAAAGCCACTAAAGAGCCCACAATAGAGAAAGCAGCCAGGATAATCCCAAGGATCTCATTCCAGGAGAGAAACTCCACTGGTTTAGGAAGACACTTGTCCTTCTCATTATTGGGCCAGTACTCAGGTATACATTTGTGACAATCTAAAGAATCTGGAAGATGAAGAAATAAGTGCTTAAAAGTCATTCATGAACCACAGTAAGAAAATGGAGACAAATAGTTTATGAGACTGTGCTGTTTTAGAATTATCAACTCAGTGGAAAAAGCAGGATCTATGATATGGTGCTCATTTGTGTCCTACATTAAAATGCTGTCAATAACGTTTACCTACATATTATACCAAGTTTATAAATATTGCATCATGTTCTTATTTATACTGCCCTAAATAATTACGAAATAGATAAATAATTTAACAAAACAGATGTTGTAAACTGCCCACTGTTCTTCAAACAAAATCCTGCAGGTCCTGCATACTCTTTGGCTTTCCAGCATCTTTTGCATATTGATTATGAGATCCATCTTTTCACACTAAGGACAATTGGGGGTACTATTACAAAAGGTGCAAACATTCACTAATCATCAGAAATCAAAAATCCACAGAAACAAAAAAAACCTTGATGTTCAACAATTTTGACATTGTCAGTAATGTCACTATTTCAAAATTAGATAAATTAACCACAAATCTTTTTCGACAAATAGACTTGATATTTACATAAAGTGACAAAATTAAAAATAGAGTAGCCATTCATCAAAAGTTGACATTTTGTGCCGTTTATGGTCAACTGTAAAAAAAAAAAAAATTAAAAAAAATAATACATCTTATTCTTACCCCATCTTACCCAATAATTGTAAGAACTTTGTGCATGAGTTTTAAACCAGATCTTTCTTTTCTTTATGATAAACTGTCTTTTATGTCACTGGCTCAGAAACATCTGTGATTTATCCAGAATAATGTGTCTAAACTTATTACCTGTCTCATTGCTGATTTCTCCTTTTGCACAGTCAATACAGTCATAACAGCAGACAGGTCTTCCTTTTTGCACAGCCTTCCTAGAGCCTGGAGGACAGCTCTCACTGCACACAGACACAGGCACCTGAATGTGATAAACAGCATCAGAAATGAACCAAGACTTATTTTTTCTTAATGATTAATGCACTTTTTTTAAATATATAAACTGATTTAATAGAAGTGTAGGACATACATTTATTACACTGTCCTTTTATATTGTTAGAAGAATTTATATTGTTAGAAGAAAATATGTCATCAGAAAAATACAAAAACAAGGGTATTTCACAACACTTGTAAGAAGTAACAATCACATAGAATAGAACACATCTTATACCTTTTCACTGCCATCATACCAAAAGATAGCTCTGTTCAGACTGAATTCTTGGCCTTTAGGCTGGGATGAATCATATTGACCCACTGTCACAAAATTAACTGAACCGTCTCCCTGAAGCTGCCAATTCACAAGTTCATAGGTGGCCACAGGGTCTCCATTGGTATCGAATGAAACAGAATAATTATTTTTTGTAAAGTTCACTCGCTTGAGCTGATCAAATACCTGCATGATCAACATGAAAAATTGTGATGACATGGGGTTGTGACTAAAATGATTTGCTGATAATCAGTAGCTGAAATAGTAGGTGTTGTTGTAAAAATACAGTAGTTCTACACAAAAAGTAAATAAATAATACTGTATTTAAATGAGAATTTAAAATTCGCGTTTGTAAACGTATTATATATATATATAAAAAAAAAGTATTCCACGATTAGAAAACATACCTGTAGGGGCTCAACTTTTATGTTTTTGTCACAATACTTTTCGTTACAGACAATGCCTTGGATAGCATGAGCTATAGCATATGTGGCTTTGTACACCATGTTCGTGATCCTCAACTGGGATGTGTCTGTGTACGGGTTCTGTAATGCCTGCAGGTCCTCTGTACCATCACATGCTGGCATACCAGTAGAAGAACCTGTCTGCCGTTTTAGACTACAGCTAAATGAGCTTTCCCAGAATTCTGTTAACAGGGGAAATTTCAGCGCCTGCTCTGGAGACAGGTCAAGTAAAAAGTTACGAAATCCCGGGATAACAGACTGCGGGATTCCAAAGCCTACAGCACCGATACACAAATTAAACCGCAGCATTTCTGGGTCTGTAACCCACGCCTCGCTGCCAACCCACTGCATCGGAGGAGGAGGCTGCTGACTCAGCTCTTCTAAAAGAAGTCTCATATCACCTGAGGCCAAGAAGGCAACTATTACACGAGCCGTTGATCTGCGAATGACATCAGCGACTCTTTTCAGTTTACTGCGCGGCTGGGTCCTGTAGTAGGCCTCAGAATACTCCACACAGATTCCCTCCTCCTCCGCAGCCTTCAGGAATGATGCCATGCCATTGTTCCCGTAGTCTGAATCACTGCGCACTGTCCCGATCCACGTCCATCCGAAGCGCTTGACCATCCGTGCCAGTGCGGCCGCTTGATGGTGATCGCTGGGGATGGTCCTGAAGAAAGTAGGATACTGCCGCTTGTCACTGAGACATGCGCATGTTGCGTAATGACTCACCTATAGTGCACCAAGAGAGGAAGAAAACATTTCAAATAAAATGTTTCCGAACATATAAGGACTTTAAGTAAACCTTTTTGATCCTATTAATATAATACAGTCATTATGTATTGTGAGAAATGTTGACAGATGTTCATTTTAACAAATATTTTCAACGTTTTTCCATTTGTGTTATCCGTATGCCAAAAATACAATGAGTTTCTGGCACAGCGCCACATTTTTTTTTTTTTGGAAATCTCTTAGAAGACTAAAATATAGACTGAGCAAACACCTGTGGAATTTCAAAAGGACTGAAAAGCCTTGACATGCTTATAGATGGTGTGGAACCAGATTCTCCAACTAGTGCAAGAACTGCAGCAGATTTTTCACAGGAATCAGTGTCGTTAAATATGAGATCTAGTCCGTTGGCAAGCTGAAATGATACTTTGATTGCCATTGGCACAGAGCCACAAGAGTCATATATATGGTACCCTAATGTGATGCCCGGTAAGAGATCAGAGCTGTTGTTTATCTCATGGATAGCGAACTGCAAGGCACGACCAAAGCGCAGCTCTCTGAAGTCCATGCTGTTGAAGTACACACAAAAAACTAATTAGGTATAATAAACCATATTTAGGAATAAGCATGTGAACGTTTTGATGGTCTGATTTTGATTAACTTAAGCAAAAAGACAGTTGAACATACATTTAGCAAAATAACAACCCACTCAAGACTGCTCTGTTAAAAAATGAATTACATTTCCAATTAAATTCTAACCTGCCACTGCACTCCAGTGGTTGTGGCCGTCTAGTATACGTGTGCTTCTCTGTCCTTAGATAGTAATGAATGGTGAAAGCCCCTCCAATGATGAAGTCTCCGTCCTTGAAGAGAGCAGGGGGCTGAGGGTCACCTTGGAGGATGCATGTGCCTAAATTAACCCCACACACAGCAGGAACAAGTCTGGTAATGCACAGTGTTGTCACTGTCAATAAAATATTAACATGCATTGCTCCTGCTTGACAAACAACCACTCCAAATGTGAGGTGGGAGTTAAACCTTGTTTTATATACTCAACAGCCAACATACTGTTGTATCTTGAATAACTCTGTAATGAAAAATATTAGAGGGTGTGGTTAATATTTCATTACAGAGTTATTCATTAGTAAATCATAATGAAACAACGTGTCTCAAGTGAATCAAAACACACAAACCAGGACCTTCTTTAAGGTAATCCCACCCCCGCCAGCCTCAAGAGAAATTAGATTAATGAAAAACTTTAAATCTCTTAAACTTTTAGTTTTTATGTTTCAGTGATACAACTATGATGCATTCTGCTATACATGCAGCCATAAATAATAACAATTACTACAGCCATAGACACACACATGATGACTGTCTGGGCGAATAGCACACACAGTTCTTGAGGGAGCTGTTTGCGTGCACTGCAAGCGTCTTCCTGTAAGGACATCTTCTCGAGGGAAAAAGGACAAGCATCTGTGCCTGGCAGCTAGGGTCCCTCTCATGCTGAGGCGGAGAGAAGATTCAGGTCGTGGGGATCACAGATGGAGCTGGCTGAAGAGTTTGAGAGAGGAGTAAATTTTGCACGCGCTTCAGCCACTGACAAGAGCACTCTGCTGGACGAGGATGTGGTGTCTAATGCATTCTCTGGTTCAGCAGACAGTGCTCTACTGGCACCATGCCAGGTAGAGCAGGAGATGGCTGTTGAGGGCGGAGAAGACGAGTCATCTGAGCCCTCGCGGCTGTCCTGCCTCGTGGTATGATGAGCTGTTGGGGGTTATGGAGCGCGCTTCAGACAGGCTCAAACTGTCATGGGAGTGTGCTAGGGAAGAGACTACTCGTGTAAGGTTAGACGAGCGGTTTATTTCTGGCCATAACCCTCCAGCTCCTGTGAGCCTTCCATTTCTTCCCGACCTCCACACTGAGCTCGAGAAGGCATGGAAGAACCCGTATTCAGCCAGCATCCACCAACATAGGCATGCAGACTATGCGAATGTCGAGGGGGTGCATGTTCTTAAATCGTCCGTCTGCTAGCGGCCTCGCGTCACCAAGGTCAGATAAATCCCATCACATAGAGCCTCTTTCACCAAGATATTATCATATAGAGACTGTGTCTGTTCTCCGAATTTGGAAATCCAAAAAACGTCCATTCCCATCTAAGGTTAAAAATGTATTTGATGTTCAACAAATAAAAAACAGATATGATACAGATGAGCAAATTATAAAACTTGGGTTGCTGAATATTCGATCCCTTACTTCGAAATCGCTCATAGTTAATTATATGATTTCAGATTATAACCTAGATGTGCTGTGTTTGACAGAAACCTGGCTAAAACAAAAACGATTACATTACTTTAAATGAGTCAACCCCACAAGATTACAGTTGTAAACATGAACCTCGTCTGAAAAGCAAAGGGGGAGGTGTTGCTGTAATTTATAGTAATATTTTCAAAACCACTAAGAAATCTAGTTTTAAATATACTTCTTTTGAAGTGTTGGTACTTAATGTAAAAATATACAGTGTAAACGATAAATCACGTTTGAGAATTCTGCTGGCTACTGTATACAGGCCACCAGGGCACCATAAAAATGTTATCAAAGAATTTGCGGACTTTCTATCAGAATTAGTATTGGCTGCAGATAAAGTACTAATTGTTGGTGATTTTAATATACATATAGATAATGAAAAATATGCATTGGGATTGGCTTTTAAAGACATTGGAAACTCAATTGGAGTTAGACAACACGTGTCAGGACCTACTCATTGTCGTAATTATTCTTTAGATCTAATTATCGTTGAAAAACTGCAGCAGAGCGATGACATCTCAGATCATTATCTAGTCTCATGTAAATTACATTTAGCCAAGGCTGCAAAGCCGACTCCATGTTATAAATATGTTAGACCTATAACTTATACCACTAAAGATTGCTTTATCAATAATCTTCCTAATCAGTTTCATCATCTCAGCATCCCGGATAGCTTAGAAGAACTTGATATTGCAACAGAAACTTTTAACTCTCTCTTTTCTAGCATTTTAGACACAGTTGCTCTGTTGCGCTTAAAGAAGATTAAAGAAAATAGTCCAACGATGTGGTACAACGAGCACACTCAGGCCCTTAAGAGAGCAGCCAGAAAAATGGAGTGCAACTGGAAGAAAACAAAACTAGATGTATTTCGGATTTCATGGAAGGAGAGCTCAATTGCTTACAGAGAGGCTTTAAAAGCTGCTAGATCTTCCTAATTTTCAACTCTATTAGAAGAAAACAAACATAATCCTGGGTATTTATTTGAAACAGTGGCTAAACTAATGCAAAAGAAAGCTTCAAGCACAGAAGTTTCCAAACAACACAGCAGTAATGACTTTATGAACTTCTTCACTTATAAGATTGATAATATCAGGGAGAAAATTATAACTATGCAACTGTCTACTACAGCATCGCATCAGGGAGTGCACTGTAGTCTCCCTGAGGAAAATTTTGATTAATTTGTTGCTTTAGAGGAAGAATTTTGCAAATTCGTTAATTCATCTAAATCGATAACTTGTATGTTAGACCCTATACCGACTAAGCTACTGAAAGAGATGCTTCCAGATGTCACAGTTCCTCTTCAAAATATCATTTAATTCGTCTTTGTGTCTAGGATACGCATCAAACACCTTTAAACTGGCTATGATTAAACTACTTGTTAAAAAAAACGTGACTTGATCCTTCAGAATTAGTCAGTTATAGGCCGATCTCAAATCTTCCTTTTCTGTCAAAGATATTAGAAAAAGCATTATCCTCACAACTGTGTTCCTTTCTTGAAAGAAATGATATCTGTGAGGATTTTCAGTCAGGATTTAGACCGTACCATAGTAATGAGACAGCTCTCATTAGAGTTACAAATGATTTGCTCTTATCATCCGATCGTGGTTGTATCTCTCTATTAGTGTTACTCGATCTTAGTGCTGCATTTGACACCATTGACGACAACATTATTTTAAATAGACTAGAAAACTATGTTGGCATTAGTGGAATTGCACTAGTATGGTTAAAATCATACCTTTCAGACCGTTATTCAGTTTGTAGCAGTAAATGAAGAGATGTCTTATCGATCACAAGTTCACAAGGCTCAGTACTAGGGCCGCTGCTGTTCACTCTTTACATGCTACCATTAGGAGATATCATTAGGAAACATGGAATTACCTTTCACTGTTAGGCCGATGATACCCAGCTGTATATTTCTTCACGCCCTGACGAAACGTACCAATTCACAAAATTAATGGAATGCATAGCTGATGTAAAAAAAAATGGATGACTAGTAATTTCCTACCACTAAATTCTGAAAAAACAGAGATTCTAATTATTGGACAAAAAACTTCCACACGTAATAACCTAGAATACTGTCTAAAACTTGATGGCTGCTCTGTTAAGTTTCCGTCGTCGGTTAGGAACCTGGGTGTGCTCTTTGATAGCAATCTTTCATTTGAAAGTCACGTGTCTAGTATCTGTAAAACCACATCACATTTTTCCATCTTAAAAATATATCTAAATTACGCCATATGCTCTCATTGACAAATGCGGAACATCTAGTTTATGCGTTCATGAGATCAAGGCTAGATTATTGTAATAGTCTACTGGTTGGTTGCCCTGCACGCTCAATGAACAAATTACAGCTAGTTCAAAATGCAGCAGCTCGAGTTCTTTGCAGAACCAGGAAGTATGACCATATTAGCCCGGTTCGGTCAACACTGCATTGGCTCCCTATTAAACATTGTATACATTTTAAAATATTGCTGATTACTTACAAAGCACAAAATGGTTTAGCTCCGCCGTACTTGAGCGAGCTCTTAACGCATTATAGTCCTTCACGTTTATTGCGATCTCAAAATTCCGTCCAGTTAATAATACCTAGAATATCAAAATTGACCGCTGGCGGTAGATCCTTTTCTTATTTAGCACCAAAACGTTTGAACAATCTTCCTAACATTGTCCGGGAAGCAGACACACTCTGTCAGTTCACAGCTAGATTAAAAACAGATCTCTTTGACCTAGCATTCACATGATAAATTATTGACTTCTATAACTCAATGTTAGGGTGCATAGATTAGGTCAGCAGGAATTGGGAACACTTCCCTTAAATCCTGATGTACTCGTTACATCATAAGAAGAATGGCATCTACGCTAATTTTAGTGTCTTTGTTTATCCCAAGGTATTCCCACAGCCTGCCGGATCCAGGCCGTATCCAGTTCTGATGAAGGACCTTTGCCTGGACCCGATGACAATGCAGTGCTGAAGTGCAAACTAGCCTTTCCCTATGGAGGATCCCTTTACCACTTTACAGATAAAGCATTGTGGGGAATTTCGGTTTACGTACCTAACCCGAAGTGATAAAATTAAATACAATTCTGTATCAAATTTATAGGCAAGACAAGTAGTTTGTTTAGGCATGGTTTGTAGGGAATTACAAACCCGCGCACATATATTCAAAGGCACATATCTATAGAATCAATTCTTAAAGCTTATAGGGCCATTAGGGGAGGGTCTTTGTCTTTCACAGGTGTAAAACACTACAATGGGCTGTTCACGCCTTCTCGCATAAAGCTTTCTTACACAAAACATGTCTTAATTTTAAATCAATATATTGTCTTATCTGAATGAGTAGTCAGGATGATTATCACAGTTTTGGAGCAAATATTCTAGGCTACATGATACAATTTTCAAAAGTCTTGTGAAGAAATAATTAGTATGGGTTTTATGACCTTATTTCAGTGACAATTTTTTTTCTTTCACAAACCACGCATAAACATCATCTCAAAACTAAAATCTTTTACATACATGATACTGACATATTACTGTAGCAGAGTTTGTGCTGAATACAGTGTAATCAGACTTTAGCCATGAAAATGTCACAAGTATCAGAAATAAGCACAAATGTCAGAGCATGTCAGAACACCTCCAGGACCCGGAAAACACCTCAGACCCCAGAGGGTTAAGTTCTGAGCATACACACATCCTGCTATTCTGAGTGCACAGACTTTGAATACTTTGCAAGAATGGAGAAAATGTCTGTAATAGCAGAACAATATCTGCTTGGTACCTGGAAAGAAAGAACAAGAAACAAACTAAACTTTTGAAAAAAAGGACTGGATATAACTGCATCTATGGATGTGCAGCTAAGCTGGTTCGAAAGAGTTCCCAAAAAGACAAGATGAAGTCAAAAGCATTCTCAATACTGGCAGCTCATTGGATTGTGAAACAAGGTGGAATTGGTTGCGATATAAATGGTCCAGTTCCACATGTTGAAGCAATGAAGCCTCAAATAAATTAAAATCCAAATACAACCAGTGATGATTCATTTGATCCAGATTGGACAAATATAATAACTGAAGCTAAAAGGAAATATTCACAAGCACCAGTGAAATCCGCGACAACTGTAATGCCTCCTCCTTACAAACCAATCTATCCAACTTTGCCTTAACAATATACAAGTTCATCTAAACCTCTAACACAGCCTCAAGCTTCAAGATCAAATGGAGGTCCAGTTGACAAAATGTATATTGCATCTGCACAAGCAGCTCCAATAATAACGAGATCTAAATCAGCCCAGCCAACCAGAGACAAAATCATGATGAAAACTCTCAAGGGAAGACGTGGACTGAAGCACAAGTCGGTCAGCTCATAGAGGGAATTATGCGTCCGCTATAGGAATCAGCAGCCCCCTGTATTTGTAAGAAAAGAGACAATCGCCTTTTCATCAATGCATTAATAGGGGGCCACCCATGCGACATTCTGGTCGACACAGGAGCAGCGATTTCAATAACAGATCTGAACCTACCTGCAACAGATGAAACTATGGAAGTTGGAGGAGGTATCACAACATTTCGCAAACGTATACAAGTTTCACTGCAAATACATGAAGATGAAGTCTTATGGACATCTTTCTGGGTGGGGCCGAATTCACAAGGAAGCCTCATAGGCATGGACATTCTTCCATTGTTGAACATGATCATCTTTACTGACAGTCATCAAAACGCTACAACAGCTCGGATAATACCACACGAAGATCACACATATAATTTAAGTTCTGTTGGTGCAGCAAAACCAATCCACAGAGATTGGGGAAAAGACGGTGTGTGGGGTCTTGTGTGCAGTTTATATCCATATGTTTGGGCTAAACACAAATTGGATGGTGGCAAAGCCAACATTGACCCCGTTGTTATTGAGGGACCGTTACATACCCCTCATAAACAATACCCTATCCGACCTGAAGCAAGACAAGCCGTGGAAGAGATAGTGGCAGACCTGGAAGCTGAAGGGATCATCAGAAAAACTTCATCTACCACCAATGTCCTGTCTGTGTCACAATGAGGAGTCGTAGATCCAAATGCAAGTAAAACAGTTTATTGTAGACACAGCCCAGGGGATACTCAAAACACCACGTTTAGCAGGCGGGAGACCTGGAAGGAGTCCGACGGGGAAATCTCCAGTGAAGGAAAACTCATAGTCAGGTGAATGGGCTCAGGCGAACTCCCAACCGGCTGGATGCGTAGAAAACACAGACAGAAAACTCCGCACGGAGGCTAGGACACAGGAACTGTGTGAGAGACACAAGAGTGACGAACCGACACTAAGCACAGAAAACTCCAGCGATATAAAGGCAGCTAACAAGCCTAACGATAAGCCACAGCTGAAGGCTGATAAGAACCAGCTGGTGCTAACAACAAACAGGTAGAACACACCCACAAACCCACGCCTACAAAACACACCAACAGAGACACAGAACGAACACCCGGATTGATGCACCGTGACAGTACCCCCTCCCCTAGGAGTGCCTCCTGGCACTCCCAGAAGAGCTTACCTGACGATTGTAATCATCGATAAGGGAGTGATCCAGTATGTCCCTAGCAGGAACCCAACTCCTCTCCTCCGGACCGTAACCCTCCCAGTCCACCAGGTACTGGAATCCGCGTCCCCTCCGTCTCGAGTCCAGAATACGATTAACCGAATAAGTAGGCTCCCTGTCTACGAGACACGTCGGTGGGGGAACCGAGGTGGGCGGATTAAGGTCAGAATGAAAAACAGGTTTCAATTTGGAGACATGAAAGGCGGGGTGAATTCTCCTGTACGCAGGAGGAAGTTTGAGACGGACTGTCACCGGACTAATGATCTTGGTGACAGTGAACGGGCCAATAAATTTAGGAGCTAGCTTATTAGATACGCAACGGAGCGGAATATTCTTGGTAGAAAGCCACACTTTTTGACCCACGACGTATACGGGAGGCCTTGACCGGTGGCGATCGGCCTTAGCCTTGGTGCGCGCCCCCACCTGGAGCAGAGTCTCACGGGCTCTGGTCCAAGTGCGGTGCCACCTCTGGACAAAAGCGTGAGCCGAGGGGACCGCGACTTCGGATTCCAGACTGGGAAAAATAGATGGCTGGTACCCTACGCTACACTCAAACGGACATAGGCCCGTGGATGACACTGGTAACGAGTTATGTGCGTACGCAACCCATGAGAGCTTCTGACTCCAGGAGGAAGGATTCTGAGAAACCAAACATCGCAACACTCTCTCTAAATCTTGGTTGGCACGCTCAGTCTGCCCGTTGCTTTGAGGATGAAACCCAGAAGAAAGACTGACACTCGCCCCCAACAAACGACAAAATTCTCTCCAAAATTTGGAAATAAAATGGGGACCCCTGTCAGAGACCAAGTCAGCCAGGAGGCCATGTAACCGAAAGATGTGGTCTGCAACAGCGGCCGCTGTCTCCTTGGCAGACGGTAATTTGGGCAAGGGAATGAAATGAGCCGCCTTCGAGAACCGGTCCACTACAGTCAAAACGACCGTATTGCCCTGGGAGGGCGGGAGGGCAGTGACAAAATTTAGCACGATGTGGGACCAGGGTCTCGAAGGGACAGACAGCAGTTGGAGTAACCCATCTGGTGGACGATTGGAAGTCTTACCACACGCACAGACTGAACAAGCCAAAACAAAACTCCGAACATCACGAGCCATGGAAGGCCACCAGAATCGTTGCTTGACCAAAAAACTGGTGCGATTGACTCCTGGATGACATGCCACATTGGAACACTGACCCCACCGAATAACGTCGGACCGTAATCCCTCCGGTACAAATAAACGACTCGGTGGACACCCGGGCAGAGGCGTTACACCTTCTAAGACCACGCGGACCTTCGACTCGATCTCCCAAACGAGTGTGGAGACAATGAGTCTCTCGGAAAAAATGCACTCGGGAGTGGACGGGCAAACGGGACGATCAAAAATGCGAGACAAAGCATCGGGTTTGATGTTCTTGGAACCCGGACGATACGATAATCTAAACTCAAAACGACCGAGAAAAAGTGCCCACCGAGCCTGCCTGGAGTTGAGTCTCTTAGCAGATCTAATATATTCAAGGTTCTTATGATCGGTCCAGACAATAAAGGGTACCCCCGAACCCTCTAACCAATGGCGCCACTCCTCCAATGCTAACTTGACTGCTAGCAACTCTCTGTTACCAATGTCATAATTGCATTCTGCCGGAGATAAACGATGAGAGAAAAAACGCGCAAGGGTGCATCCTGTCATCCGCGGACGAGCGCTGGGAAAGAACCGCTCCTACCCCCACCTCTGACGCGTCGACCTCCACCACAAACTGACATGATGTATCAGGGGCAACAAGAATGGGGGCTGAAACAAAGCAGCTCTTGAGGTTGGTAAATGCAGCTTCAGCTACACCCGACCACCTGAACGTCGTCTTGGTGGAGGTCAAGGCAGTCAGCGGAGCGGCTAGTTGGCTGAAATTGCGAATAAAACGGCTGTAAAAATTGGCAAACCCCAGAAACCTCTGTAGGGCCTTACGGGAATCTGGAGTTGGCCAATCCACCACAGCCTTACCTTGTCGGGGTCCATGCGCACCCCCTCGGATGAGACGATATAACCCAGAAACGGAACCGACTGAGCATGAAACGAAAACTTCTGCGCCTTGACAAAAAGCCCATTCTCTAAAAGCCTCTGGATCACTCGTCTGACGTGCTGAACGTGTTCCTGGAGAGAAGAAGAAAATATCAATATGTCATCCAGGTAAACATATATGAACTGATCTACCATGTCTCTCAACACGTCATTCACGAGTGCCTTGAAAACTGCTGGGGAGTTGGACAGCCCAAAAGGCATGCCCAAATATTCAAAGTGCCCCCTGGGGGTGTTAAAAGCAGTTTTCCATTCATCCCCCTTCCTTATGCGGACCAAATGATAAGCATTTCGTAAGTCCAATTTCGTGAAAATGGATGCTCCTTGCAACCTCTCAAAGGCTGAAGACATCAACGGCAAAGGATAAGTATTCTTTACCGTGATGTTGTTCAGCCCTCGGTAGTCAATACAAGGTCGCAGAGAACCATCCTTCTTTCCCACGAAAAAGAACCCTGCCCCCACTGGAGAAGAGGAAGGACGAATGAACCCAGAGGCTAGAGAATCAGAAATTTATTTCTCCATGGCCTCCCTCTCTGGGACAGAAAGTGAGTATAACTTGCCTTTAGGCGGAGACATACATGGCAATAAATCTATGGCACAGTCATAGGGATGATGCGGAGGAAGAGAAGCAGCCCGAGACTTACTGAACACTTCCTTCAGGTCAAGATGCTCACGTGGCACGTTGGATAAATCCGCGTGTTCCTCCTGAAACACAGAACAAGAACACGCAAACAAGAAGCATGACAGGTCTCATTCCAGGCTAATATAGAATTCCTGGCCCAGTTAATGTGTGGGCTATGGAGTACCAGCCAGGGATGACCTAACACCACAGGGGAGGAAGGTGTGTCAATCAACAGAAAATCAATACTTTCAACATGATTACCGGAGGTAATATGTCTTATAGTGACGGTAGCATGAGTTACAGAGGGCAAACACTGACCATTTAAAGCAACTACGGATATGGGCAGAGGAAGTGTAACAATAGGTATGTTTAGTCTGTGAGCTAGATCAATGTCAAGAAAATTTCCCTCCGCCCCTGAGTCAATGAGAGCCTCACAGTCAAAACTCAAAGTCTGAAAGTGTAAACTCACAGGGAGATGAGTGGCAGAAAAAGAGGATTCAGTCCGTGCAACCCCACCCGTCAGTAACCTCTTACCTACTAACGGGTGCTGGCTTTTACCGGACACTGCACCACGATGTGACCAGCTGTACCACAATAAAAACATAATCCCCTCTCCTTTCTCCTCTGTTTCTCCTGAGAAGATAAGCGAGATCGGCCAAGCTGCATAGGCTCGGGTTCTGGAGGAAATGCTGTGGTCTCGACCGGAGAGAAAGTGTGATCGGAAGAATAATTCACGTGGCCTCGTTGTGACTGACGACCTCGTCGACGTAGTCGAGTATCAACTTGAACTGCAAGATCAATCAATTTATCCACCCCGGTGGGTAATTTCAAAGCGTAAATCTCATCCTTAATGTACTCAGAAAGTCCGTGTAAAAACATGTCCCATTGGGCCTCGGCATTCCAGCCACACTCAGCAGCCAACGTACGAAATTCAATAGAATAGTCTGTTACCGTATGTTCCCCTTGCCTCAGTTCAGCGAGAAGACGCGCCGCGTCTCGGCCAGAAGCAGCGCGATCAAAAACTTTTCTGAGTTTGCTAGAAAAAGCTTGAAATTATGCACAACACGGAAGTCTCTGTTCCCAAACAGTCGTTCCCCAGCTGCCCGCTCTACCCATGAGCAAAGTGATCACACAGGCCACCTTAGATTCCTCCGTAGGAAACGCAGATGGTTGGAGCGAGATGTCAAGTGAACACTTAGCCAAAAAAGAACGACACAGCTGGGACTCACCGGAGTAGCATGTGGGAGATGGAAGGCGAGGTTCAGTGGAGCGGATGATCTGGACTGGAGCCGCGGGTTCTCCGCGGCCTGTGGTTGAGAAACAGAGCCTCGCTTCGTAATTGTTGGACCTGTTTCGTCAGTTCGGAGACCTGGGTAACTAGCGCCTGAACGGCACGACCAGTAGCCGTCGCCTGTTCCTCCTGTTGCTGAAGACGAGTGTCACTCTTGAACAATATGTCCTGCAATTCTGCCACACTTGCTGGATCCATAATGTGGTCGGTTCGTTCTGTCACAATGAGGAGTCGTAGATCCAAATGCAAGTAAAACAGTTTATTGTAGACACAGCCCAGGGGATACTCAAAACACCACGTTTAGCAGGCGGGAGACCTGGAGGACAACACTCCGACTGGAGGACGTCAGGAGAGGATGTATACACACTCGACAGGAGATACTCAAAACACCACGTTTAGCAGGCGGGAAACCTGGAAGGAGTCCGAAGGGGAAATCTCCAGTGAAGGAAAACTCATAGTCAGATGAATGGACTCAGGCGAACTCCCAACCGGCTGGATGCGTAGAAAACACAGACAGAAAACTCCGCACGGAGGCTAGGACACAGGAACTGTGTGAGAGACAAAAACAAGAGTGACAAACCGACACTAAGCACAGAAAACTACAGGGATATAAAGGCAGCTAACAAGCCTAACGATAGGCCGCAGCTGAAGGCTGATAAGAACCAGCTGGTGCTAACAACAAACAGGTAGAACACACCCACAAACCCACGCCTACAAAACACACCAACAGAGACACAGAACGAACAACAGGATTGATGCACTGTGACAGTCTGGCCTGTCAAGAAATTTGATAATTCATGGAGGTTAACCATTGATTACATAAGACTTAACAGTGTAACACCAAAACCGCATCCTATTGTGGCCAATCCTGCCACCATTCTGAATGATATTCCAGGAAATTCAAGAATTTTCACGGTACTGGATGTACTGTCGGCTATCTGGTCTATACCTATTGACAAAAGATCTCAAGAGAAATTGGCCTTCACAGTGGGCGCAAAACAGTATGTTTGGAACAGACTCCCACAAGGTCTTAATCTTTCTCCTGTGGTATTTCATAGAACTTTGGATCAGTTCTTAACTGAGCAAAAAGCTGAAATTGATGACTTGTTGATTGCAAGCCGAGACGAAAAGAGCCATATATTTGCTCTGAATGTTGTCCTACAAGCCCTTAGGATGATTCAAAGTCAACCCCAACAAAGCACAGCTGGCCAAAACCAAGGTTATCTACTTGGGCCAAGAAATATCTTATGAGGGAAGGAGAATGACAACAGAGCATGTAGAGGCATTACGGCAACTTCCAAAACCTCTAACAGTTACAGGAATGGGGAAGGTGATGGGACTTTTCAACTATTGTCGTCAGTATGTACCTGATTTTGCTAGCATCACTAGCCCTCTCATCGACCTATACAAGGGAGGAAAGACTGGAGTGGAACAGATAAACTGGACACTGGAAGCTGAGGAAGCATTTACTTATATAAAAAAAACTGACTTCAGCCCCAGCCTTGGGACTTCCTGATTTCATTTGTGGACCAGGGTGGGAGATGAGATGTACTCAGCAGTACTGTGTCAAAAACCAGGTGATCAATACAGACCAGTTGAATACTTTTCCACAAAGATTCCTGTCACAATGATTGGTCATCCACGGTGTATACAAGCTCTCGATGGTGCCACATGGGCAGTGGATGCTGTGGAAAATCTCATAGGAGCGCAAACTATCATATTGCACACTCCACACAGTGACTTTGTTGAACAACACAAACATCAAGAGCATAACCAACGCAAGGAGTGGAAAATGGGAAGCAACTTTGTTGAACAAGGATTTGAGAGTGGAAATCATTAGAGACACATCCCTTAACCCTGCAACAATGATGCTAGAACCACATGAGGGAACACCACAGAAGTGTGAAAAACAAATAGAAGAAGAAAGTCTTGGACCTGTTAATCCAATATCTCTTGAAAATCCAGACAAGGAGTTATGGGTTGATGGATCCAGTTACTATGTTGATGGAAAACGACATACTGGATGGGCTGTAGTGGAAGCTGATGGAACTGTTGTGAAGAAAGGAGCTCTTCCTGGGCAATTTTCAGCACAAGTAACTGAGCTCATGGCGCTTACGGAAGCTTTTGAACTTTCGGAAAGAGATCGAGTCAACATCTACACAGATAGTCGTTATGCTTTTGGCGTGGTCAATGACTACCTTGCCCTGTGGAAAAGATGTGGACTTATCACTAACAGTTGGAGCGAAATACAACATGCTTCCATAATTCATTGCTTGATTGCAGCATGTCACTTACCCAGAGAAGCAGCCGTGATCAAAGTAAAATCACATCAATCTGACAAGTCCAAAGAAAGTCAAGGAAACACGGCAGCAGATGCAGAAGCTAGAGAAGCAGCTCTACACCCTCTTACTCCTGTTACCATGGAAAACAGCAAAGATAATCCTGAGCTCCATCTTCTTTCATATCAAACTAAGACCGATGAAGAGAAACAACAATGGATAAAAGCGGGAGCGAAAGAGGATGATCAAGGTATCTGAAGAATTCCAACAGGACAAGTGGTGATGCCTATCAGAACAAGAAGAGAACTAATGCAGCTGTATCATGGGAAAGTGCATGCTGAAGCAAAAGCAATGAAAGCTCAAATCAGCGAGACTTGGTGGTGGCCACGAATGATGAGAGACATTGATGATTACTTTAGGAGATGCTTAATCTGCCCGAAAACAAATTTGGGAAAATCTGTAAAGGTGTGAATGTCACATGCACCCAGACCAACAGGTCCATGGACACACCTCCAAATCGATTTCACAGGACCTTTATCATCCAGTGGAGGGTACCAATACATTCTAGTAATCATGGACAGATTTACTAGGTGGATGGAAGCATTCCCTACTGTTACATTCCACGTGTGTTTGTTTTGCCTTCTCTTTTCTTCTGTGCTCTTTTTCCATTCGCGCTCCTGGGCCGTGACTCATTGGCTGCTTGTCAGGCGTGACGTCATCGCGTTATGCAGCATCACCTGTGACGTCCACCAATCCCTGGAGGTTTTCCGCTGATTTAAAAGCCCCATTGAAGAGAAGCATGGGTGATCAGCGCCAGATCTCAGCACACATCCATGTGTTGATTGTTGGTGGAATTAAGTTTACATGTATGTCTTGTTATTATTATTATGTTGATACCTACTTGTTTGTCCAGAGATTGTTAAACTTGGTTATGCATTTGTGAGTATGACTAATGACTGGAATTGAGCGCAGTTTACCTTATTCTAAAACGGCGTTGTACGCAGTAGCCCAACTGTAGACCATTTAGAGAAAAGCTTGTATTGTGAGTTGTCTAATCCTCATACTGTCTCTACAATTAAGAAAGACCACGGCAGATAGCATTCTAATTGTTAGTGTAGTCTGAGAGCGGTCGTCATTCATTGTTGTTTTGTTTGTTTAGTTAGTTAGTATAGTTTAGGTAAGGCGTCGACTACGCCAAAGATTGCGGGTTGTTTTTTGCATTTTCTTTTTGGTGGTTGGTTCTAGAGGTTTGGGGTTAAATAGATATGGAGTGTTATTGTTTTGAATATTTTCGTTAATTTGATTGTTATGTTGTTTCTCTGATTATTCATGTTTTCTTTTCTTTTACATTTATTATATATTTTGTAACGTCATCACTCTTCGGTGACTGAATAAACGTTTTCAACGTTAATGACCTAGTTCTATGATTGTCTTCCCCACCTGCTCATCTAGCCGCAGTACCTCACTTAACTGTGAGTGTCAGGACCCACTCATTGTCGCAATCATACTCTAGATCTAATATTATCACATGGAATAGATGTTGATGCCGTTGAAAAACTGCAGCAGAGCGTTGACATCTCAGACCATTATCTAGTCTCATGTAAATTACATTTAGCCAAGGCTGCAAAGCCGACTCCGTGTTATAAATATGTTAGACCTATAACTTCTACCACTAAAGATTTCTTTATCAATAATCTTCCTAATCAGTTTCATCATCTCATAATCCCGGATAGCTTAGAAGAACTTGATATTGCAACAGAAACTTTTAATTCTCTCTTTTCCAGCACTTTAGACGCAGTTGCTCCGTTGCGCTTAAAGAAGATTAAAGAAAATAGTCCAACGCCGTGGTACAACTAGCACACTCAGGCCCTTAAGAGAGCAGCCAGAAAAATGGAGCGCAACTGGAAGAAAACAAAACTAGAGGTATTTCGGGTTTCATGGAAAGAGAGCTCGATTGCTTACAGAGAGGCTTTAAAAGCTGCTAGATCTGCTTATTTTTCAACCCTATTAGAAGAAAATAAACATAATCTTAGGTATTTATTTGAAACAGTGGCTAAACTAACGAAAAAGAAAGCTTCAAGCCCCTAGTTTCCGGGCAGCACAGTAATGACTTTATGAACTTCTTCACTTATAAGATTGATAATATCAGGGACAAAATTATAACTATGCAACCGTCTACTACAGTATCGCATCAGGGAGTGCATTGTAGTCTCCCTGAGGAAAAATTTTATTCATTTGTTGCTATAGGAGAGGAAGAATTCTGCAAACTCGTTAATTCATCTAAATCGACAACTTGTATGTTAGACCCTATACCGACTAAGCTATTGAAAGAGATGCTTCCAGAGATCATAGATCCTCTTCTTAATATCATTAATTCGTCTTTGTCTCTAGGATACGTACCAAAAATCTTTAAGCTGGCTATGATAAAACCGCTTGTTAAAAAAACGCATCTTGATCCTTCAGAATTAGTCAATTACAGGCCGATCTCAAATCTGCCTTTTCTGTCAAAGATATTAGAAAAAGCAGTATCCTCACAACTGTGTTCCTTTCTTGAAAGAAATGATATCTGTGAGGATTTTCAGTCAGGATTTAGACCACACCATAGTACTGAGACAGCTCTCATTAGAGTTACAAATGATTTACTTTTATCATCCGATCGTGGTTGTAGCTCTCTATTAGTGTTACTTGATCTTAGTGCAGCATTTGACACCATTGACCACAACATTCTTTTAAATAGACTAGAAAACTATGTTGGCATTAGTGGAATTGCACTAGCATGGTTTAAATCATACTTATCTGACCGTTATCAGTTTGTAGCAGTAAATGAAGAGATGTCTTATCGATCACAAGTTCAGTATGGCGTACCACAAGGCTCAGTACTAGGACCGCTGCTGTTCACTCTGTACATGCTACCATTAGGAGATATCATTAGGAAACATGGAATTAGCTTTCACTGTTATGCCGATGATACTCAGCTGTATATTTCTTCAAAACCTAACGAAAATGAAACTTACCAATTCACAAAATTAACGGAATGCATAGCTGATATAAAAAATTAGATGACTAGTAATTTCCTATTACTAAACTCTGAAAAAACAGAGATTGTAATTATTGGACAAAAAACTTCCACACGTAATAACCTAGAATACTGTCTAACACTTCATGGCTGCTCTATTAAGTCTTCGTCGTCGGTTAGGAACCTGGGTGTGCTCTTTGATAGCAATCTTTCATTTGAAAGTCACGTGTCTAGTATCTGAAAAAACGCATTTTTCCATCTTAAAAATATATCTAAATTACGACATATGCTCTCATTAACAAATGCGGAACAATTAGTTCATGCTTTCCTGACATCAAGACTAGATTATTGTAATGCTCTACTGGGTGGTTGCCCTGCACGCTTAATAAATAAACTACAGCTGGTCCAAAACGCTGCAGCTCGAGTTCTTATTAGAACCAGGAAATATGACCATATTAGCCCATTTCTGTCAACACTGCATTGGCTGCCTATTAAACATCGTATAAATTTTTAAATATTGTTGATTACTTACAAGGCACTAAATGGTTTAGTTCCGTAGTACTTGAGCGAGCTCTTAACGCATTATAGTCCTTCACGTCTATTGCGATCTCAAAATTCGGGCCAGTTAATAATACCTAGAATATCAAAAATCGACGGCTGGCGGTAGATCCTTTTCCTATTTAGCACCAAAACTTTGGAACAGTCTTCCTACCATTATCCGGGAAGCAGACACACTCTGTCAGTTCAAAGCTAGACTAAAAACACATCTCTTTGACCTAGCATACACATAATATATTATAGACTTCTATAATTCAATGTTAGGCTGCATAGATTAGGTCAGCCGGAACTGGGAACACTTCCCTTAAATCCTGATGTACTCGTTACATCATAAGAAGAATGGCATCTACGCTAATTTTAGTGTCTTTGTTTATCCCGAGGTTTTCCCGCAGCCTACCGGATCCAGGCCGTATCCAGATCTGACTAGGAGCTTTGCCTGGGCCCGATGACAACGCAGTGCTGAAGTGCCAACTAGCCTCTCCCTATGGAGGATCCCTTTCCCACTCTACAGATAAAACGTTGTAATTCCGGTTCGCGTACCCACCCCGAAGTGATACAATAAAACAAAATTCTGTATCAAATTACAGTTACTATAAATCCGGCCTCTAGTTCATAAACGCCAGAGGAGAACTGGCCCCCGACTGAGCCTGGGTTCTCCCAAGGTTTTTTTTTTTCTCCATTAGGTCACCTGATGGAGTTTTAGGACACCAGTAGGTCACTTGATGGAGTTTTTCGGTTCCTTGCCACTGTTGCCTTTGGCTTGCTCAGTTGGGGATATTCAAATTAATTAACCAAGCATTAATACCATTGATCAGCCCTACCAAACGTGGATGTTTTTTCCACCAAGAAACAAACATTGTTATGTTATTTGATTGATCCTGTGAAGCTGCTTTGATGCAATTTATATTGTGAAAAGCGCTATATAAATACACTTGACATCAAGACTAGATTATTGTAATGCGCTACTGGGTGGTTGCCCTGCATGCTTAATAAATAAACTTACAGCTGGTCCAAAACGCTGCAGCTCGAGTTCTTACTAGAACCAGGAAAAATGACCATATTAGCCCGGTTCTGTCAACACTGCATTGGCTGCCTATTAAACATCGTATAAATTTAAAAATATTGTTGACTACTTACAAAGCACTAAATGGTTTAGCCCCGCAGTACTTGAGCGAGCTCTTAACGCATTATAGTCCTTCACGTCTATTGCGATCTCAAAATTCGTGCCAGTTGATAATACCTAGAATATCAAAATCGACTGCTGGCGGTAGATCCTTTTCCTATTTAGCACCAAAACTTTGGAACAGTCTTCCTACCATTGTCCGGGAAGCAGACACACTCTGTCAGTTCAAAGCTAGAATAAAAACACATCTCTTTAACCTAGCATACACATAATATATTATAGACTTATATAATTCAATGTTAGGCTGCATAGATTAGGTCAGCCGGAACTGGGAACACTTCCCTTAAATCCTGATGTACTCGTTACATCATAAGAAGAATGGCATCTACGCTAATTTTAGTGTCTTTGTTTATCCCGAGGTTTTCCCGCAGCCTACCGGATCCAGGCCGTATCCAGATCTGACTAGGAGCTTTGCCTGGACCCGATGACAACGCAGTGCTGAAGTGCCAACTAGCCTCTCCCTATGGAGGATCCCTTTCCCACTCTACAGATAAAACGTTGTGATTCCGGTTCGCGTACCCACCCCAAAGTGATAAAATAAAACAAAATTCTGTATCAAATTACAGTTACTGTAAATCCGGCCTCTAGTTCATAAACGCCAGAGGAGAACTGGCCCCCGACTGAGCCTGGGTTTTCCCAAGGTTTTTTTTTCTCTCCATTCAGTCACCTGATGGAGTTTAAGGACACCAGTAGGTCACTTGATGGAGTTTTTCGGTTCCTTGCCACTGTTGCCTTTGGCTTGCTCAGTTGGGGATATTCAAATTAATTAACCAAGCATTACTACCATTGATCAGCCCTACCAAACGTGGATGTTTTTTCCACTAAGAAACAAACATTATGTTATTTGATTGATACTGTGAAGCTGCTTTGATGCAATTTATATTGTGAAAAGCGCTAAATAAATACACTTGACTTGACTTGACTTGAACTGTTACGCAATCATCCCACTAACATCTTTTAAACACGTAACACCTACGAAAACGTGCACTGCTGAAGCGGCGGCACGAGTAATGGTTGAAAAGTTTTTCCTCGTTGTGGTCTTCCATATGAAATTGATTCTGACAATGGAACTCACTTCACTGGAAAACTGATGAAGGAAGCAATGAAATTGATGGGGATCAAACCGAAATTCCACATTCTATACCATCCAGAAAGTTCAGGGATGGTAGAGAGGATGAACAGATTGTTGAAAACATCTCTAACCAAAGCCTTTCTGCAGACTGGCCAAGGTTGGCATAAGTTATTACCTGCTATTCTGTGGAACCTGAGATGCAACTCCAAACAGAGTAACAGGACTTTTGAACTGATGACTGGAAGAGCAATGGTTCTACAACCTGATGCATCATATCTCTTGATGCATCCTGGAGATTCTACTTTGTTCCAAGAGAAGTTGCGACGCTATCTCATAATGCTGGACAAAGCTACACCAAAGACAATAATAAGAAAGTGCGAGAAGCTCAACAGCAATGGGACGAAAAACACTCCACTACTGACATTCCAAACATTCCTGAGGCAGTTTTGTTATGGTCAAACGTATTGCTAGAAGAGGTTTAGAACTTAGGCGGGAGGGACCATATGAGATACTCTTTAACAACTGATACAAGTGAACAGATAGATGGTATCATTACATCAAAAGTCAAACTTTGCTTAGTGAATGAAAAAAAATGATTACGGCTTATGGCCTGAGATTGAGCAATGTTCATACATTAACTTCAAAGATTGGGAAAAGGAGTGATGATTAATTATTTATCTGCTTCGATTTCAGGAATCAAGTCCATTGACATTGATTAGAGATGGATGCAAGTTATTCTCGATACGAGACATGTTGATAGAACCAAAATGGGAAATACGGAGTGAAATAGGAGATTTTATATTCTACACTACTTACAAAACACAACCTCACAAACAATGAATAGGAGATTTTATATTCTACACTACTTACAAAACACAACCTCACAAACAATGAACACCCACTTACTGATTTTCAACCCCAAGGATAGGATCCTTTAACCCTCTGGGGTCAGCAATCACGCCGGCGTGATCTGCTCGCTTTTTTTCTTATCAGTGCAAAAGAGACTCAAAATACTCGGTTGATTTTGATCTTACATATAAGTGTTGTACATCATTAGATCCTGTTAAGTGTCTATTTTTTTTTTTTTGTGGATACTTAATAAAAACAAAGGGTTGTGATTTTCGCCAAATAAAGAAAAACAAACATGATGCAAGTTCTGCGTTCTCTCTGTCTGTGAAGTCCATTCTGAAACGCGTCCTAAGATTAACTGTAACTCCGCGATTACTTGTCACAAAGGCACGAGACGTGTCTTTATGAAGCTTGAATTCTCTTTTTTTAAATGAAGTAATTTATATAAAAAACAAATATTCTCAGTTTATGTAATCCGTTTGAAACCAAGGAGAGGTTCAGTTTTTCATTATTTTTAATGAGCTGAGGCCGCCACGCCCCCAGCGCTATACACATGTAAATAGGTGATCTATGCATCGCACACGCGGACTAGAGGTGCCTACAGCCAATAGCCTACAGGTGTAAATGTTTGAAATGTAGTGATGTGTCGTTCGCGAACGATCCGTTTATTGCGTGTAGGCCACTAAACGTGCGCGGTCTTTATGGCTCATCAATACTCAATATATACATACATTGTGCATCCATACCCATTAATTGTCCGTCAGTTTATATCCGTCAGTTTGGATAATGTATGCTAACATTTTTTTTTTTAGGAATGTATCTGCATCACGCTCTCCTTCTCCAGCACCTCGCAGAGGGGAACGCAGGCGTCGTTCAGTTCTCAGTGCGATTGAGAATCAAACTAAGAGCATAGATGTAATATTTTACAGATGAAATGAGGTGCTCTTTTCCAAAACGCAATAAATCCATTTCAATAGGTTTCAGGAAAATTACATTTTTTTACCTAGACCCACACGTTTTGTGAATAGCCTATTCAATTTATCCCGTTTAAATGTTTTTTTTTCCCTCAGTCTGAACATGTTGAACAATGATTATTAAATCAAACAACAATATTGTTGATGATAAATTCAGATTGAAAAACAAAACCTTTGAATCTCCTCTCATTCTTTGTTCAGGCTTCCTCACCCTAATGGGCCATTAGCCATTGGGGGAGTGTCTGTCACACCCCTGGTCTGAATCTCATTAATATTGATAAGCCATTACCACTCCCACGCATAAACCTCTTCTGACAAAAAAAACCTAACATACAAAGTATAATGTAAAATTTGTTTTATGTGAACGATTAGGAGGGATGATTTTCACATCATTTTGAAGCCAGAACTCGAAGCGACAACATCTATTTGTCAAAAGTCTTGTGGACACATATTTAGTATGTTTTTGTGGTCTTATTTCAACAACTTTCATTTTTATTTTTTTCAATAACCACGCATAAACATTATTCTCTTAAAAATACAAACATGTACATACATGTAGCTCACATTTTATGGTAGCCCCGTTTGTGCTATATAGAGTGAATTTACACCTTTGCCATTAACGTTTATAAATAACTGAAAAAAACACAAATGTAAGGGCATGTCGGAACATCCCAATGGCCCCAAAAACACCTCAGACCCCAGAGGGTTAACATCAACATTTGTTTTGGTTTGTTGTGTTGGGCCGGGAACTGAAGGAGTTAATTGCTTAACGAGTTCAGGCACTGGCTGAAGAATATAATTCTTATAAAGAATATAAAGAATATAAATCCCTCCACAGACGCACGCCAGCAAACTAGGGAATGAACTTGCGCTCCCTGGGCGGTTCAGCGTAAAAAAGGAGACGTGTTCCGGCACAAACAATCCCTGGTGCTATTTTGCAGTTCCAGAAAACAATTGCGCCACTGACCAGAAAAAAAAAACTAGTCTAAAGTCAGTGGCGCGTTGCGCGTACATTCAGATACATTCAACGTGTATACACTGTAGATAATTCTCTCATCTACACAGATGCATTTTCCTTTTTGCAAATGAAACATTATTATAAGGAAAAATATTAAAACACGAGGGAAATCATTGTTGTGTCCATGACGATGGCAAAAATAGGCATAAAACCTACACATTTACCCAAATTATTATATGCATGTTAAACCAAAGCTAATTTGGGTGGGTTTGTCCCATCCCCAATGTCACTTCTCTTTATTTTATGGCCCTGACGAGAACATCGATTTCCTCAGCTGTGAACCGATTCTGAAGCGCGCCTGATAAATGCGCCGTTATAATAGTATTGCGCCATGGAACAAGCGCACCTCATTCATCCTGCTCTTAAAGGGAATGTGATATGACGCTCTTATTGGTTTGTTTCCCGTTACGCTCAAATCACACCTATGAATAATGAAGCTACTTCAGACCAACCCCTTTTAGATTTGCGTCGAGCGCAAGAGTCATTTATCCTGCCGGTTAAATAGCAACAGCGCCGAGATCCGCCCACAAAGTTACTTGCGGTTTGCGCTTGATTCTTGCATTTCAGATTGTTAAAATAGGGCCCATAGTATGCGGGAACATAACATGGTTTGGGGTTCTTTGTTGTTTTGTTTTCTTTGTTTTGTTTTCCTTTCTATTTCTATTCTTTGTTTATGTCTTGGTTTGCTTGTACTTTCCTCACTATCGCTTCATTAGTTGGCCACTGGTGGAGTGATGGTGTGATACTGACTGTCGTAGTTCCAGTGGAGGGACTGAAGACTAAAATTTCATAATTTAATATTTGTTTTTAGTATTATTATTACTATTTATTGATATTCATAATCAGTTGTATTATGTATTTGTTTTATACTTTTTATTAATATTCATAATCATTTGTAATCATTGAATTTTGTGAATCATATTGTTTTTGAAGACGTGTGGGGGAGACTTTGGGATAAGCTAGACTGCATGAGAGTGTGTGCTGAAGTATATGCAGTGTATAGTTTCCACCGGGATTGGATATATTGGACATTCATATGTTAATGGAAACCATATGTTTCTCTGGTAATGTATATGTTCCTATGGTGATGTAGTTTTTTCTTGGTCAGTAGTGTAAAGACAGAGCCCTTTTGTCCAGAAAGCAGGAAGAGATGGCAACTATGCTGAATGAAGACCTCTGTTTGTCTATAGTCTCTTCCTCCTATGTCTTATAGAATGATAAAACAAATACGAGAGATCTCTTGGCAAAATCAGTGGTGTCTGGTCAAATTAATTAGCAATAAGGGGAAGCAAGATTTTTAATTCTACACAACCAGTTACATTTTTTTTTAATTTGGCTAGTGAAATTAACATTTGACTTCTACTGGGCCAACAGCAAGAAGGCATAGGCTGGACCTGCACCACCACTGATAGATGAAGAGGAGAAACACAATATTGGAAGAATATTAAAATCCAACAGGAAAAATAATAACTGTGGCTTTTGTATTTGTAGGAAATAAAGATGAATGAATAAATTGTGAATAATTTGTGTGTATTTAACAGCTGTGGTGGTGGTTACGGCATATCATACATCCATACAGTAATCTGTTTCATTTTCGGAAGGTGCGATGATGGGAATATGCATGTCATCAATACATCCAACCAAATTGGAAATCCTAAAGGATATTCTAATTATTCGGTTACTTTCAGAGGTCACAGCAAGATTTTATCAAATGAACGTAATTTATCAGATTAGCCTCATTTAAACCGATTTCTCCACAACTGCAATCCTGTGAAACTTATCTTTGATGGATATCATGGGTTTATGTCCAGGAAACAACACAAAAACTCTCAGAAAGAGCGTGCGAGTGAGGCACACTTTCCTTCCCGCTCTGATACAGCAGCCTTACCCCTAAAATCCACTAGATCCGTCTACGAAGCGGAACGTCAGCGTGGCGGATGCCGGAGCTAATGGCCATTATAGTCAATGCTCTTAAGTCCACCGGCTGCGGACGCAGCACGTCTCAGAAGCATCTCAGAAGCATCCTAGAAGCGTCTCTCCGCTCCGCAGAGAATAGGTAGCAGGTCTATTTTCGCCGCTTGCCGCGTCAAGCAACACAGAGCACATCGTACCGGGCAGGAAGTCAGACACAGAACGGCATAGAGGATCCGATAGATTTTCAAAATAAAACATCCTGTGGAGACTGAAGAAGTCACCAACGCTCCGCTGCTGAAACGGGACGCTTCCAGGGACGCTTCCAGTGGACTTTGACGCTGAGCTAGGGACCCATCAAAAACGTGGTGCTGACGTTCCGCGCCGTATATGGATCCAGTGGATTTTAGGGGTTACTAATGTGCTCTCTCCGATGTTTTATAGAAAAATGTGCAATGAATGAATGTACTGCACTGCAAAAAATGATTTTCTTTCTTAGTATTTTTATCTTTTTTGTTTCCAGTCAAAATAACTAAAAATTCTTAAATCAAGATGCATTTACTAAAAGAAAAATGTCTCGGGTTACGACTGTAACCCTTGTTCCCTGAGAAAGGGAACGAGAACTGCGTCGAATGACACTTTGGGGGAATGCCCTTACCGTAGCGGCTCTGTAGCATGAATGAAACTAAGCCTATCTTGATTGGTGTTGCGTCATGAAGTAATGCGTGACGGCATACACGGAAGCTATAAAGAGACGCCGACACACAACAGAGTTAGCTTCTCCAATGAAGCAAGTCACTCCCAGGCAGGGGAGGGCGTGGCAAAGGGACGCAGTTCTCATTCCCTTTCTCAGGGAACAAGGGTTACAGTCGTAACCCTAGACGTTTCCTTTCGAGGGAACTCAAACTGCGTTGAATGACACTTTGGGGGAACTAATACCTACTATGCCACAACGAGCCCTGCCTGTCCTAGTGTGAAGCTGCTCACAGGCACACTTAGGACGAGAGCACAAGGGTGCCGGGTGTAGATGTAATGTCCAGACTATAAAACCTAATAAAGGTGTGAGGGGGGGCCCATCCTGCTGAATCGCAGACTTCCTGGATCGGGGCCCCGAGAGAAGGGCTCTAGAGGACTGTTACGGAATTATGTATTCCTTGTTGTTATTTTTCTGTTTCTTGTTATTTCTGTGTGCTGCTTGTTGTCTGTTATTTCTGTTTGCTTTAAGCAGGATCAGCTGTGGGATGGCTCCACCCCTTTAATTGGCGTGGGGTTTAAAACTCCAGCTTCCGCCCTTTGAAGTGAGCGGTTGCGATTCCGGGCCGGTTGCACTTCTCCTGTCTCCTCTCCTGCCGTCCTGCCGTCAGACCACTACCTGATTTAGATTGTCTTTTATTTTTCAGTGATGGTGTTTTGTAGGGTTGACCTGCCCTTTTCTTTGATATCACGTTCGTTTTGTTTTGTTAGTGTACTTAGGGTAATTTGCTGTATTTTGATTTGGATACTCTGAGGGAAGTTAGTTTGATATTGTTTATTATTTGTTTTGTTTGTTATTTTGGGCCTTGGGTCTTCCTGAAGTCTGTACACCCACTGGTTTATGTTACTCTGGAAATACTTACATTTTATATTTTATTGTTTATCTTTCTTTATCTTAATAAGACGTTTATCGTTTTTCTTGAATTTTGGGCTCATTGGTTCTTTTGGTCTAACGACTGGGCATGGGAGACATGTTCTTTTTTTTGTTACGATTTAGCCTAGACGGATCGTAATAAGGACGCCATGCCTCTGGTTGAATGAGCCCTCACGGCCAAAGGTAAAGGCAAACTGCGCATCTGGTAGACCATGGATATGGCTTGGACAATCCAGTTTCTGATGGTCTGCTTGGAAGCGGGAAGCCCCTTTTGGGCGACCCGAAACACACCAGCAACTGGTCTGACTTCCGCCATGAAGAGGACCTTGGGTTATATCATTTAAGAGCTCTGACAGGGCAGAGCAGATGAAGTATCTCCTCATCCGCCGTCACGTGAGGTGGAGGGTGAAAAGCCTGCAGAACTGTAGGCCGTGCCACATTAGATGGCACCTTAGGCAAAAAGCCCGGCCTGGGATGTAAGATGGCTTTAATGTTGCCTGGAGCAAACTCCAGGCACCCATTGGGTATAGAGAGCGCCTGAAGATCTCCTACCCTCCTCAGAGAAGTAATGGCCAACAAAAAAAAACACCTTTAGGGAAGGGTTCTTGGCCTCAGCCGACTCCAACGGTTCGAAAAGGATATGAAAAGGAAAGTAGAGGTATTGAAAATAAATAGGAATATCTTAAATACCAAAGAGTCAAATATTATGGATGCTGAAATTAATATGTCAGAACTTAAAAGGGCATTGACTAATACTGCATACTCTGCACCAGGGACGGACAACCTGTGTTATGCTATGTTTAGAAAACTACCTGATAATATATTGGAGAAAGTTCTTAAGCTGTTTAACAAAGTATGGAAGGAAGGTAAATTACCAAGCATCTGGAAATGGGCAAGAATTCTTCAATTTCATAAACCAGGTAAAGACTCAAGTGACCCAGGAAACTATAGGCCTATTGCACTCACTTCACATTTTGGAAAATTAATGAAAACAATTATAGTTGGACATTTAAATTATTTTCTAGAATTATAAATCCAATTAAAGGGTATCAAACTGGATTTAGGAGGTGTAAGTCAACAACTGATGCTTTCGTTAAAGTATGCAATGAAATTGAAAAGTCTTTAATAATGAAAGAAGTAATGGTGGCAGTTTTCCTGGATATTGAGAAAGCCTATGATACTTTGTGGGGAGAAGGTTTGTTGATTAAATGAGAAAAATTGGGAATTAATGGGAAAATGTATAACTATATACTTGACTTTCTCTCTCAACGTTCCATCAGGGTTAAAGTGGGTGATGTTGTGTCTGATGAGTTTATTGTGGAAAATTGAATTCCTCAGGGGAGTGTTATCAGTCCTATCTTGTTCAATATAATGATTAATGACATATGAAAAACTGGGAGATAGTAACGAAGGTCTACTATATGCAGATGATGCTGTCATTTGGAGAAGAGGATGTAACATTTCATATGCTAATGATAAGATTCAAAAGGACATTCATGTACTTGAACAGTGGAGAATTGATTGGGGTTTTAAATTTTCTATCTCAAAGTCACAGGTTGTTTATTTTACTAGGAAAAAAGTCCCTGAAACTTATAAAATTATGCTTTATAATCAGCAACTTGAAAGAAGTGAAAAATATAAGTACCTAGGAATATGGTTAGATGCCAAACTTACATGGAAATTTCACATTGAGTATGTTGAAACAAAGTGTAAAAAGGTAATTAACCTTATGAGAATGGTCACTGGGCATAATAGGGGAGCTGACAGGCTGTCTCTGATGAACATTTATAAAGCATTGATAAGAACAACTATTGATTATGGCTGTATAATGTATAGCTCAGCTTGTAAGACATCCCTCAAGAAAATTGAAAGAATGCAATTTAAGGCTTTGAGGATTGCCCTTGGGGCTTTTAAAACAACTAATACAAGTGCTATATTAGTTGAATCTAAGGAAACCCCTATTAATTTAAGTTATGAGAAATTATCACTAACTTATTGGGTAAGGTTAAAAGGAAGTTTCAATAACCCAGCTCTGTCAGTATTTAGTGATTGTTGGGAATATTGTAAAAAGTCCAGTGGGTTTGGTTGGAATATTGACAATTTAGTAAATCATTATGGATTAAAAGAGTTGAAGAATGGCCCAGCATTAGCTTTAAGTTGTGTTCCTCCATGGCTGCTTCCTGTTTCAGAGGTAAATATTGATTTACTAGCGGGAAAAGGTGAGCATCACATTAAGCACAAGTTTTACTGAAGCCTGCTTAAGTTATTTAAATACTTTATATTATGGATATTTGAAAAATTTACAGATGCTCTAAAGAATCCAAGGGTCATTGTGGTATTGGAATTTATATTCCAGAATTTGGAAAAAGATTTGGGTATAGAGTGAGTGACAATTTATCAGTATATTCAATAGAGATGACTGCAATAATTATTGCACTTAGGTGGGTTGAAGAGACTAAACCTCTGGGATCTGTTATATGTACTGACTCTATGGCACTATTACAAAGTTTTATAACATATAATGCAATACGTGAAGATTTTGTATTAGAAGCATCTTCTTTTAAATCTTATAAACCTTGGATTAGTGGTACAGTTCTGTTGGATTCCAGGACATTATGGAATTGATGGCAATGAAATTGCTGATAAGTTAGCTAAAAAAGCTCTGGAATTAGACAAAGTACAAATTCACATTCCATTGGGTAAAGGAGATGCTAAAGCTTTAATTATATCACAGATTATACTAAGGTGGCAAGATGAATGGGAGTTAGAGAATAATGCCAGACATTATCATAGGAACCAGAATTATGTTGGAGGGAAAAGAATCACCTCATTGGGTCTTAATAGGCATGAAGAAGGTATGATAACCAGATTGAGGTTGGGCCACACAGGCCTTAATTCCACTTTATCCTTAATAGGTAAAAGTAATGGCATATGCTCTGAATGTAAAGTATTGGAGGATGTCACCCATGTTTTATTTAAATGTAAGAAATGTGATAAATTCAGACAGAAATGGAAAGACGCTGATGCAGAAAATGATATTCATAATATTTTACAGGAGCAAGGAATGCTGGGACAAAGAAGCAAATATTTAATTATATATCTTAATGATACTGGTTTAAGTAGAAGAATTTAAAAAAAAAAAAAACATTTTTAATTATTATTTTATGATTTGATGTATCATTTGCCAACGTCCTTTTTACACACTCCTGTGTAGTAGTCCAGTAGGTGGCGGTATAAATCGTAAAGATATGATCTGCCATTAATTAGAAGAAGAAGAAGAAGAAGAAGGTGGTGTATCCGTGACATCATCAAGATAATAAATAGGTGCCAGAAATAAACGTCATTAGCTTCTTTGTTTTCAGGAGGCTGCTCGTCTGTGTTTATGTGGGTGGAAGTTATTGTTTGTTTATATTCTGTCAAGATGGGGGCTGAGGCCCGGGGAATGGAGACTCAATCCGGAAGTGGTGGACTTGATTTGGTAGAGGTATGATAGAGCGGAAGTGGACCTGTTCACTCAGCTCCTGGGAGTTCTAGAAAGGGTTTGCCATTACAGATTTGCCTGTTTTGGCCGGCCCAAGTCTGATGCGAAGTAAAACATTTATAAGTAATTTTTTTGTTGTTTTTGTTTCTTTGACTGCACATGTGGTTTGTGGAAACCCACACAAAACGGTCGTGTGACCGACATTTGCTTGAGACACACCGGTTGACAAACACTGTCATAGGTTTGAATATTGTAACCCCTGCTGTATAGTGATGCACAGAGCTCTTAGGAGTAAGAATGGGTAGCCATGAAATATTAAGCAATGTTAAACGATTGAGACATTTTTAATTTATGTTTACATCTGAACTACAGAAAAATGCTAAAATATAGCAGCATTAATAAACTACACAAGTTGTGAATGTACTGCACATCATCTGTTTGGCCAACATGTGTAAGTATAAAACTATACCAAAGCATATTTATTGTGATTTTCAAATTAATATTATTTTTTTTGCAACCATCGTACAATATACATTACATATTTGCACATATAGCACAAACATGTAAAAATAGTTGTCTCTCAAAGAGATTTTGATGATACTTTACCCATTAAATGTTTTTTGGTATTCTGCTCTGGCCTAAAGACAATAATGAAACACTTAGGAGCAAAAATACAGAGAATCAGACCAAATGTTGAAGCTAAAATAGCAAATATCTCCACAGCTACAGTAAATTTCCCTGGAGAGCTGACATAAGCTGGAATAAAGGTGATCCAAACAGCACAGAATATGAGCATACTGAATGTGATGAATTTAGCCTCATTGAAGTTATCAGGGAGCTTGCGGGCCAGAAAAGCTAGAATAAAGCAAAGGAAAGCTAGGAGGCCAATATAACCCAGTACAGCCCAGAAACCAATAGCTGATCCTAAACTGCATTCAAGAATGATCTTTTCTTTGTAGTGTTGCAAATTATTATAGGGAAAAGGTGGGGATATTTTTAACCAAAGCACACATATAAGGATCTGTACAAGAGTGAAACCAAAAACACTGAGTCTCTGTTGTGCAGGCCCAAACCATTTCATAACATTACTTCCAGGAAGTGTAGCCTTGAAGGCCATTAACACCACTATTGTTTTTCCGAGAACACATGAGATACAGAGGACAAATATGATCCCGAATGCTGTGTGACGCAACATACAGGACCACTCAGTGGGTCGACTAATGAAAGTAAGTGAACAGAGGAAACACAGAGTCAGTGAGAAGAGCAGCAGGAAGCTCAGCTCTGAGTTGTTGGCTCTTACTATGGGAGAGGCCCTGTTTTTGTAGAAGACTAGAGTAATGCTCAAAGCCACTAAAGAGCCAACAACAGAGAAAACAGCCAGGACAATCCCAAGGATCTCATTCCAGGAGAGAAACTCCACTGGTTTAAGAAGGCACTTGTCCTTCTCATTATTGGGCCAGTACTCAGGCAGGCATTTGTGACATTCTAAAGAATCTGGAAGATGAAGAAAGCAGTGCTTAACAGCCATTTATGAATCACAAAAACAAAATTTAGATTTATATGATGTCAGACTACTGCTTTTTGATTGAAATGAGGGGATCAAAAACATGATGCTAATTTATTTGCTATGTTATTTAAAATCCTTAAAAATGAAATTCATACATACAATTATATTAATTTCAAATAGTATAATTACAATAAATAAATTATATTTATTAAAATAATAAAGTAGTTTTTTAAAATATTGTTATTAAAACATGGGGGGGGGGGCGTGTCTACTAAATTTAAGTAGTTCATGTAGAGTAGTAAACATGCAGAAGCATACAGAAAAAAAAACATAATTAAGGAAATTCCATCATAAAAAAGGCCTCTCGTAGCCATGTGTCAAGGTCAATATGTCCTTTAAAATATCAGATAATTTGACCTTTTATGAAAGGCAAGATAATTCAGTTGCTCAAAAATGTGAAGATATTTATGAAATAAATAATTTGGAAAAAGTACTTTCTACCTTGAAAAATATATACACAGGGCTTGACACTGTGGCTAGTGGTTTTCTTTCTCAACTGTTTACGTTCACTTAGAACATTACTGGCTATGTTTGCGTAAATACTCGCCAAGACCAAGTTATTTTGTGTGTATTTGACTGTTTAGGTGCAATAAGCATCGAAAAAGAACTCATTTTAGTACTGAGAGGCGGCTTTAAGAACAAAATCTGCGGAAATTAGTAAAATTATGTAGCCTGGGAAAACCCAGACAACTTCCGGCAAATTTAGATTTGCTCTGCTAGTTAGTCTGGCAAAGAGCTCATTCAAGCCCATTTCCAATCCGTCTAAATCACGGCACCAATCAGAAACGTTGGGGCGGACTTTACACAATGATGACAGCGCAGCGACGATGAAGCAGATTTGTCAATCCCGTCGCTTCCCCGTCTTGCTCGTCCTTTAACCATGACCTATACACTGGCAAATCGTGTTCAAATCGCAATATAAATGCCTTACAACGGGGGCAAATGCGATCAGATCTTGATGTTTTCTGTTCGACCGTCAATCCGAGATGTTTCAGTCGGTCTGAGATGCTATTAGGTTTTCCAAATTTTGCAAAAATGTTGCTGGAGTGGTGGTGGACACCTGCTATTATAATATTTCGTTTACAAAAACGGCAACAGTAGTCAGAAGCCATCGGTACATCTTCCTCAAAATCAGGGTGATGCCCTGATTGGAAATGATTTGTCTATGAAGCTTTGCCAGACCATAACTCAGAATGGTCTGGTTTTAACCAAGCTAAAAATGATGTGCAATATGCGTAATTCCAGGCTGAAATTCAAGCCATGTAACACCAACAATGTTCATCCGAAGCAGATGAAAGTGAGTGAGCAGTGGCGGATTTGTGTGTCAAAACACTGTCGGAGAGATCATAAGAGAGCAAGAATATATAGCTGGTATATATATATATATATATATATATATATATATATATATATATATATACAATTTCTTTTCAGGATTCTTTGATGAATAGAAGTTTCAAAAGAAAGCTTTTGCAACATAATAAATGTCTATATACTGTCATATTTGATCAATTTAATGCATCCTTGCTGAATAAAATTATTAATTTCTTACCCTAGCCCTTTTCCACACTAACATTAATTGACCACAAACTTTTGAACGGTAGTGATAATATTACAAAAGCTTTTCTTCTGAACTTTCTATTCATCAAATAATCCTGAAACAAAATTGTACACAAATGTTTTCAACATTGATAATATTAATAAATGTTTATTTAGCATCAAATCATCATATTATAATGCTTTCTGATGGATCATGTGACATGGATGGATGTGTAATGATGCTGAAAATTCAGCTTTACCAACACAGAAATAAATTGCATTTAAATTTAAATTGTACACATATTTCACAGTAGTACTGTTTTTGCTGTATTTTGGATCAAATAAATGAAGCCTTGGTGAGCAGAAGAGACCTCTTTTAAAACATTAAACAATCTTACCGTTCTAATAATTTTATATATGAATAATTTATGTACTGTCACATGCATTTAGAGTGGATGGAAAATTCTCCCTAAAAAATGGTCTAATATTACAAATGTACTGTATATTGTATAAGAATATCCTGACAAAGCACCTGTCTCATTGCTGATCTGTCCATCAGCACAGTTAATGCAGTCATAACAGCAGACAGGTCTTCCTTTTTGCACAGCCTTCCTAGAGCCTGGAGGACAGCTCTCACTGCACACAGACACAGGCACCTGCAGGAGACACAGTAGCAGAGTCTGAAATTAAAGGCTTTGGCCAAAAATGCTCTGAAAGTGAGTAAATGAAGAGTGTTGTTGAATGCTATGCAAATATGAAGAGGTTTGTTTTGTTCAATTTATTTAATTGAAGTGTATGTCATAAATAAAGAATGTGTATTTATATGGTTATACTTTTTTTTAATTCTTGGGGTACTTTATAACATGCATAAATGATTACAACCACAGAGAATAGAACAACACATTTGCATACCTTTTCACTGTCATCAAACCAAATTATGACTCGGCTTAGACTGAATTCTTGTCCTTTAGGCTGTGCTGCATCATATTGACCCACTGTAACAAAATCAATTGAACCGTCTCCCTGAAGCTGCCAATTCACAAGTTCATAGGTGGCCACAGGGTCTCCATTGGTATCGAATGAAACAGAATAATTATTTTTAGTAAAATTCACTTGCTTGAGTTGATCAAAAACCTGCATTATAAAAAAATAAAATTAAAAAGTGTTTTTACAATTATTTGCTGAATAATCAGTACTGAAATATGTGTGGTTGAATAGCCTATATTTGTATAGTTCTACACAAAAAGTAAAGGAATAGGCCTACAGTAGAATTTTAAACGCAGTATAAAAATAAAATAAATATTCCAAGACGAGAAAACTTAGGCCTACCTGTCGGGGCTCAACTTTGATGTTTTTGTCACATTGGTTTTCGTTACAGACAATGCCTTGGATAGCATGAGCTATAGCATATGCGGCTTTGTACACCATGTTTGTGACGCGCAACTGGGATGTGTCTGTGTACGGGTTCTGTAATGCCTGCAGGTCCTCTGTACCATCACATGCTGGCATACCAGTAGAAGAACCTGTCTGCCGTTTTAGACTACAGCTAAATGAGCTTTCCCAGAATTCTGTTAACAGGGGAAATTTCAGCGCCTGCTCTGGAGACAGATCAAGTAAAAAGTTACGAAATCCCGGGATAACAGACCGCGGGATTGCAACCCCCACAGCACCGATACACAAATTAAACCGCAGCATTTGTGGATCTGTAACCCACGCCTCGCTGCCAACCCACTGCATCGGAGGAGGAGGCTGCTGACTCAGCTCTTCTAAGAGAAATCTCATGTCACCTGCGGCCACAAAGGCAACTATTACACGAGCCGTTGATCTGCGAATGACATCAGCGACTCTTTTCAGTTTACTGCGCGGCTGGGTCCTGTAGTAGGCCTCAGAATACTCCACACAGATTCCCTCCTCCTCCGCAGCCTTCAGGAATGATGCCATGCCATTGTTCCCGTAGTCTGAATCACTGCACACTGTCCCGATCCACGTCCATCCGAAGCGCTTGACCATCCGTGCCAGTGCGGCCGCTTGATGGTGATCGCTGGGGATGGTCCTGAAGAAAGTAGGATGTTGCCGCTTGTCACTGAGACACGCGCATGTTGCGTAATGACTCACCTAAAGTGCAGAGTGAAGATAAATAATAGTATATTCTGAACATGAAATGACGTTAAGTAGCCTAGAACATGTTGATTACTCGAATCACATACTTCACATTTACTAACTGTTGTGACAAATGTTCACCGGTGTTATGGTCAAAATTACAATCGTTTTTACACTGTGATACTTTTATTTTAATAGTAGACAAGGAAATTATTAAATTGTCCAAGCACCTGTGGAATTCCAAAAGGACCGAGAAGTCTTGAAATGCTTATAGCCGGCGTGGAAGCAGAATCTCCGACTAGTGCAGGAATTGCAGCAGATTTTGCACAGGAATCAGTGTCGTTAAATACCAGATCTAGTCCGTTGGCAAGCTGTAACGCTACTTTAATTGCCATTGGCACAGAGGCACAAGAGTCGTATATATGGTATCCTAATGTGATGCCCGGTAAGATATCAGAGCTGTTGTTTATCTCTTGGATAGCGAACTGCAAGGCACGAGCAAAGCGCAGCTCTCTGAAGTCCATGCTGTTGAAGTACACACATATTAAAAAAAAGAGTTCTCACCTAACCCTGTTTGCTTCTTATTAACTTATTTAACTTAAAAAGAGAGTTATGAACATAATTTTAGGACAATCATCAGCTATTTACCCTACTTTTTTAGGACTGTTTAATTTAGAATGCAATTCTAACCTGCCACTGCACTCCAGTGGTTGTGGCCGTCTAGTAAAGGTGTTTTGCTCTGTCCTCACATAGTAATGAATGGTGAAAGCCCCTCCAATGATAAAGTCTCCATCCTTGAAGAGAGCAGGGGGCTGAGGGTCACCTTGGAGTATGCATGTGCCTAAATTTACCCCACACACAGCAGGGCAAAGCCTAATAATATACAGTAGTTTCACTGTCATTAAAAGATGAAAATGCATTTCTCCTTCTAGGCAAGTGACCATTCCAATTGTGATGTGAGCATTAATCCTTGTTTTATACTCACCATCCACTACTGTTGTATGTTGTAACTCTTTACTGTAAAAACTAAGAGGGTGTGGCTAATATTTAAAATCTGTCAATAACAGAATGTCTCCAGTGTATCATAAAATGTATCAAAACACCAAAACAATTACTTGCCCTCTTAAAGGTCCTCTGGTAATAGTTACATTAGTAAAACACATTTTATAACCACCCCTATTAAATTCTTACTTCTACTTAAATGATTGATTTCTTATTTATATTGAGTGTTCAAAATTATACAGCTTTATCTACTAGTTAAACATATACAGCAGTATTTAATTGACAGTATGAGAGGTTAAACTTCTTTCAAATAAACACATAAATGACTTTGTTTTAATCTTATCTTTAATGACTGCCATAAAAAAAAAAAAATAGCGAACATGTTTAATAACAGTCAGTTTCTTTGTGGGTACAACACCCTCTCTGAAGAAATGTTAAAAGTCATATTGTACAATTAAATAAATATCATAAATACATAAATATCCAGCATATATCAACATTGCCCTTATGTGGCAATAGGTCACAGTACATTTGGTTGTGAATCAGTGCTAAAGTTGCACTAATGTTAAAAACAGAAGTGCTGAGTCATAACATTGCACATTCATATAAAAAAAAAAAAAAAAAAATATATATATATATATATATATATATATATATATCTCACAGATGGGATTAGGCCACAATACATTTGTTTGTGAATCCCTAATACAACAGTGCTAAAACTGCACTAATGTTAAAAACAGGTGCCGACTTAAATAACATTGCATGTGTAACATGACCCACAAGGGGTAAATAATTAGGCGCAAGGCGGTTGTGCAGTTTCCATCAATAGGCACATTTTTTATTCAAATAATTCAGCAGTTAAAGAAAATAAGTCCTTAAAAGCAAATACCCACAAAATAATAAATGAAAACTAGAAACAAAAAAAAACAAAAACCCACAAATGGCCACAGGTTACCTATATCTTGAAGGCAGTAGTCTTGAAAGTGCTCTCACCACAGCAAAACTCACAGCAATCACACTGCAACCCTAAAGGTAAAAATACAAATAAAGTGACCAACACCACGCGATCCCAGCCACCTCACCACCGCCATCCATTCAGTGAGGGTAACCAAGCAGCCATCATTGGGTTAAAAAGAAATCTACAAAAGGAAAGAAAAACAAATTAACTGTGGGTAATGCCAGTAGGACAAGCAAGTCAGCACCATTAGACCATCACTCTTATTTTACGGTCAAGGGTTTTCCCACTTGGTCCAGCATCAGACAAATTAATAAATAAACCAAAGAAAATTCAATCTAAAGTAAACGGTAACCGTGCATCCCTGTAAGGGAAAACACAATTAATTACAACAGAGAATTATATACAATATACAAAAACACAAAATAAAACCTAATATAAATTATGCACAGATATAAAAACATTATTAAAAGTTCCCTTTAATAAAAGAGCACCTCAAACATCCAATATTTCTGACTGAAGCTCAGGCAACAATCAGTCAGGCAATAATCCAGCAAAAATACTAAAAACCAAAGAACAATAAAATGATTAAAACACAATCCTAAAAAAAACAATTAGATAAAATAATAAAACTACTACTTCCTAAATGGTGTGTAACATATGCTCAGCTCTCCATGACGTTAACATAACTGCTTATCTGCTACAATCCTTCAGAAGGGCTCAATCTGTCGTGACATGCACACATAACTCAATCGCAGCAAAAAGTAGTAAGAGCAAACTAATCTCTCTACTTACTAACCTTTGAAGATTTAAATGTGCCGCCTCCACAACACACACAACATCCACAACACAAGATCAAGGAAAGGAAGTGAGGGAGCAAACAAACCTCACTACTTCCTTATATAGCGCTGGGGCTGATGGGACTTGTGGTGCCCCAACCCTGTCCCATTACACATGTAAAAGAAACAATGTGTACAGACAAATTGCAATTTGAATGGTAGTTTAAATGGTAGTTTTTGAATGTTACTTCTGAACTATAAATATGTCTTGAAAGGAAATTAAGTGCAAGGTACAGGCTGTGACATCTGAACAAATTTCAGGATGAGCCTGAACATTCATACCGGTTGCTAAATTACAGCATTGTACTGTTTTTCAGTCCTAGAATTTTAGGGGTGAGTCTTTTAGAATCCATCTGCATAAGGACTTTCTGAAGAAATTCATAGAAGTATTTTCATTCTTTTGGGTATACCCAAAAGTGTGTAAAGTACAAAACAGTGCCTGGTGTCTCAAGAACGCACTCCCTGAAATAGGTTTGTAGGTACAAACGATTATCTGTTTTCTCTGCGCAAACCTCAAAAACGCAGACGCCGCGCACATGCGCATCACGTGTTCAGTCCATAGGTATCCGCTAGGGATGTCAATTTTCACAAATTCCCATGATCGATCGTCGTTTAAATTAACTATCAATTAATCGTTAGCCTTAATACTGCAATATGTGTCTGCTGCAGTGGCATATGGCCAACAGCATGACAGGGTCTGCAAATGCTGCTCAAAACGCTATGTTCCTCACCACATTAATGAGAATGTTTTTTAATCTACATAAAGGGCTAGTAGGATTGTAAAATGTTTAGATGCGATAGATAATTAAATTAATTATTTAATAATCAAATATAACGACTAATACAACACGTCACCAACGCTGCCTCAAATGCGTGCTTGTCAGAATGTGTGACTGTTGTGGACGTGCTCTTCCTGGAAAAACGCACTGAAATCGGCAACTAAACCCCATGAATTCACAACGATTTTGTCACACTACTAGGATGAGGACACACGGATTACGGTTAACAGACTTTATTTATACACCTGTTGCAATATCCGATCTCATATAAGGCTTAGCGATCAACAGAATTGAAAGCAAAAACAGGGAATAACTGGAACAGAAACAGACTCTTGAATACTTTGAACTCATGAAGTAGACGGTGACAAATCGAAAGCACTTGGAACTTGAATGCAGATACATAGACACTTGAATGGTAATACCGATCCGAAGACACACAAACTGAGAGCGGACTTGAATAAACTTCCAACTTGAATGTAGAGAAGAGATACGAGGTCCATAGATGCACAGAAGAACTCGGAGAATCAGACTGGAGAATCCTGAAGCACCACCGCACACAATGGCTGCTTGGAAATACACATAAGAGTGGTTAGTGATAAACTTGAGTATACTTGCTGCGAGCACACGGGAATCATGGAACCAGAGACCATAGACGAGACCAGACAGACAACAATGGAGAGTAGGGCTGGGCAAAAAAAACGATTTTCCGATTAATCGTTTTTTAAAATGTGGTCGATTCAAAATCGATCCTTAAAGGCCAGGAATCAATTTTTTCTCATATTCAGGGCTCTAATTTCAGCGTGGTATTGTGCATTTTAATCATTCCCGCAGGTCTCCCACTTATAAAACGGGAAATTCCCGCAAACATTGATTCACTTTAGCATGTAGATGCAGGTTGCATGAGTATTAAAACAATTTCCTAATTTAGTAAAACAAGGTTTCATAAATATGAAATGAAACAAATCACTATTTATTTAGCCTAGCTGCTCACCAGACCGTTCATGCACAAACCAACATGGGCATGTCGCCGGACAGCACAATGTTTGTGTCTGCATTAAAAAAACATCTAATTCAATGAAAAAGGCTTTATAAATATAAAACAAAAGTCAATATTCGCTTGGCCTACCTGCTCACCCAGACCGCGTCTGTGCACCAACACACAAGGAAAGGCTACCAAACAGCACAGTTCCACACAAAAGATTGAACCTTCTCTCTAAGCCTCTTCTTCTTCTTCTTCTGGCTTTCCGGCAGACTAGATGCCTTATGGCATATTGCTGCCTCCCACAGTTCAGTCTGCCCTGTCTTTACTTTGTTTTGTATTGCATAGTAATGATGGCCCTTTGTTTCCATATCCCACTGCCTCTGCCATACTACTGTAGTGTTCTCCTTTATGACTGATCTACATTCAGCGACCCCCATACTAACTTCTAACTCAATATCTCTTTTCAGAGCCATTTTTGCTGCCTTGTCTGCCACCTCATTCCCTTCTACCCCAACATGTGAAGGGACCCAGAGAAATCCCACTGACCCTCCAGCCTTTTCGATTTTATACAACAGAACCATCAGCTCCATAAACAGATCTGGCCGAGCTCCTATATTACATCCTCCCAGAGTTTTTAACACTGAAGCCGAATCTGAGCATATTACTGCTCTCCTTGGTTGAACCTCCTCAACCCACTTTAGTGCCCATATAATAGCTAGAAGTTCTGTTGTATACAACGATACCCCCTCAGACAGTCGCTTAAGCTTTACATATTCATATTGTGGGATATAAAAAGCAAATCCTGCCTTCTCAGTTTGTGGATCTAGAGATCCATCTGTATAAATCTGAAGATAAGTTCCCCACTGATTTTCCAATCTTTGCTTTACCATTTCAGGATACTCTGTGTCATCATGATGTTTTATGTTATTCATTTTACTAAAATCTATTTCTGGTATGAACATCAACCACGGTGGTACAACTGACCAGTACAGTTGCGGGGCCACCCCTTCCTCCCTCAGTCCCAGCTCCTCCATTTTTTTCCTGATGTTAAACATAAAACTTTCCTTCCTCCTTTTCCCTGATCCCCACTCCCACCCATTATTTAGAACTGTTTTTGTAGGGTGTTCCCCTTTATGTGCACATAATTTAACAATATACTGCATTGCCAATTTCTCCCGTCTAATTGACAAAGGCATTTCCCCCATCTCTACCAGCAAAGCTGGGACTGGAGTTGTACGGAGGGCCCCGCAACATAGTCTCATTGCCTTAGGTTGTATTACTTCCAGTCTCTTTAAATGTGAATCAGCAGCTGTCCCATAACACACACATCCATAATCCAGTCTAGATCTTATCATTGCCCTGTAGATCATTAGTTGAGTATCTCTGCCTGCACCCCATGTACTACCTGAGAGGGAACGCATTACATTTATTACCTTTTCACACTTATTTACAACATTATCTATCTGCTTTTTCCATGTTAGCTTCTCTTCCAAATGCACACCCAAAAATGTAAACTCTTTAACCCTCTCAATTGCTTGTTCATACAAAAATAAACCATCACATTCAGCTTTCTTACTACCAAATATTATATACTTTGACTTCTCCACAGATATCCTAAACCCCCACTTTTCACCCCAGCGGGTTACTTTGTTCAGAGCTAACTGCATTTGCTCAGTTATTAGTTTGACATTCCTGCCCCTTTTCCAGAGTTTTTCCAAAACTATTTCCAATTTCTTTAAATATATCATTTATCATAATGTTGAAAAGGACTGGGCTTATCACGCTACCCTGAGGAGTTCCATTATCAATACCTGTACCAGCTGACAAAGCATTTGCAACCCTAACTTGAATTCTCCTGTCCTTCAAAAAGTATTTTATCCAGTTAATCATCCTTCCTCTGACTCCAGCCTCATAAAGTTTTATGACAAGCCCCTCCTTCCATAGCATGTCATATGCCTTTTCAATATCAATAAACACTGCCATTAATACTTCTCTATTCACCATTGCTTTCTTTATATCACTATCAAGGGACGTAACGGCATCCATGGTACTTCTTCCTCTACGGAATCCACTTTGTACTGATGTAAACCATCCCTTCTTCTCTAACTTATAAACCAATCTGTCTGTAACCATCCTTTCCATTATTTTACAAAGGACTGATGTCAGTGCAATGGGCCTGTATGATCCTGCTTTTGATGCGTCTTTCCCTGGTTTTAAAATTGGTACCACCAGTGCATGCTTCCATGTGCTAGGTAGCCTTCCCTCTTGCCATATGTGATTCATTTAGGCCAAAATTTCCTCCAAAACTATGTCACTAAGATTCTTAACAATCTCATAGCTAATACCATCCTTTCCTGGGGCTGTTTTCCTTCCTTTTCCAATTGCCCTGTGTAATTCTTCTAATGAGAAAAATAAATTACACACATCAGAATTATCATTATTTATCTCCAGTTTGTATCGATTTTGCTCTAATATCTCATTTATTTTCCTTATACCTGCTTCACCAATGTTAGCTCCGCTGTGAACAGCTCTAAAATTATTTTCACATAGCTTTGCTTTGTCCAAATCACTTGTAACATACAATCCTTCCTTCTCTAAAACTGGCATTTTCCTTTTCCTATTACTTCCTGCCATACGATGTACTGCCCGCCATATTTCTGTTACTGCAGTCTCTGCCCCTAGTTTTCCACAGTATCTTCTCCAGCACTCTTTTTTTGCAGACTTAATCATTGTGCGTGCTTTGGCTCGCAGCCTTTTATATTCTATTGCTTTATCTTCTGTTGGATATTTCCTCAGTGCTCTATACCCACAATTCCTATCTCTTACTGCTTTATCACAGTCTTTATTCCACCATGGCACACTAATTTTCCTTTTAGAACACTTCTTTATCGGGATAGATTCAGTTGCACTTTTCATAATCAGTTCACATAAGCTGCTGTTCCATTCCTCTATTGTCCCTTCCTCATTTACTTCCTCTATAGCTTTGTCACACTTTTCAGAAAAAAAAACCCAATCTGCCTTGTTATAGTTAAATAATTTTTGATTACCCTGTTCTTCACTCAGTATATTTTTCCCAAACCTCAATAATATTGGGTAATGATCACTCCCTATTGTATATCTGTCCAAAGAGTCCCACTCTCCAACCCTGGCTAGTTCACTTGATGCTATACCAGGTCTATATATGAAACATTTCCTGTTCTAATATCAAATCTAGTTGGCCTGCCATCATTTAAACAAACTAATCTCCATCTGTCCATAAATTCCTCTATAGTGCTCCCATTATTATCTTTTATTCAGCTACCCCAAAGAGGGTTGTGAGAGTTAAAATCCCCTACCCAAATGGCCGGTGTCCCTATTTGTTCCATAACCCACTCCAACTCGCTTAGATTTATTTGTACACAAGGATTATACAAGTTTATTATATTAACCCACCTGTGCTGTCCCCAAACTCTTACTATAACACATTCTAGTTTAGACATTACCTCTACTTTTTGATACTGTACATCTGATCTTATAAATGTTGCACACCCTCCCCCAGACTTTTCTTTTCTATCATATCTGTTACTTTCATATCCAGGAATCACAAAATCTAAGCATGGTTTAAGCCAAGTTTCCTGAATACATATTACCTCTGGTTGATCCTTAAATTCATCCACAAATCTCTTAAGTTCCTGCCCATTGGCCACCAAACTCCGTGCATTCCATTGTAAGATGTAAAACATCAGCAATTTAACTATCATCATTTATGTCCATGTTTCTTTCCCCAGTACATTCCTCATTACTGTCAGTGATCTTCTGTTTTCCCTTACCTCTTTCATAGACTTCCATTTTCTGTCTCATATACTTGTGCAACTCTTCAGGACCCATATATGCCTCTCCCAGAAATCTCTCTGCAGCATTCACCACCACTTTAATAACGTCACATCTTCTGGATTGATCTCTAACTGCCCACAGAACATCTACCATGAACGCCAGAAAAGACTGGGTTCCCACAATCTGCCTCACTTTCTCTCTATCAGGCTGGGAATCAGAAGGTACTCCGACTGCCACTTGTCTGGAAGGTTCCTCTGTTCCCCTCACTTTCTTCAGGGCCTCTGCATATGATATTTTGCCTTCAATTCTCAATTTTTCGACTCCCACAGCTCTAACATGATGCTCACACCCCCTAAATGAAGATACATGATTTCCACCAGTTACAGCACTTAACTGTATCAGCTTTACATTGAGTAAAGTCATGGCTTCCTCCACACTTCCCACACATTTTTTTCCCTCCGCATGCTGCTGCTACATGGCCATATCGTTGACAGTTGTAACAACGCAGTGGGGGACGAATATACTGTCTCACTGGCAAGCTAATATATCCAAGGCTGACCCTTGCTGGCACAAAATCTTGCTTGAATGTTACTAGCACAGCAGTGCCAGTTTCTTTAAACCTCCGTACAGCTTCAACCTCAGCTCCCTTTAAATTCTTCAAGATGACACTCTCTTCTATCTCAAGGCTTACATGTATCACTCCTTTAGCATTTTTAGATTGACCAGGAATAAAACATTCAACAGGCCTGTTAAGCAGATGACGAACTTTAAGGGCATTCAACCTCTGAGTATCATTTCTGCAAAAAACAAGTATATTCCCATTCATCATTTTAACATTTAGAACTTTTCCCATTTTGTTTTTTAGCTCCTCCGATAGTCTGAGTGGGTTTAAGGCTTTGTCACTTTTATCTTTGAATTTAACTATCATCCTAAATCCACCCTCCTCTTCACATCTTAGCATTTTCCTCGTGCTGTTGGACTCTTCACTCTCACTTCCGTTGTCAGATCTATCTCTTCTTTCAGGTTTTCTGGAATTTTTGTCATTACTCCCAGCACCATCACTAGTTTTCCCCTTCGGCGTCATAGCCCATCCCTCCTCAGGGAGTCCTGTCTGCTGCCCAGTAGAATGTGTTGGATCAGGTCTCCTCTCTAAGCCTCCTTACAGGTGCCTGCTTAAAAACCCTCTACCTACCTGGCCACGCCCCTTTACTCATTACTACCTCACCAGCTACAAGTAAATGAATCCACACAGATTCTAAAAACGCTCTCCAAGAAGCAATATCACAAACAGCGTGAGTGTTCAACGGTGCTCGCGCTCTCTCTCTCTCTCTCTCTCTCTCTACACGGCAAGCGCTGCGAGAGGCGATACTACACTCTCGCGTTCAGGATCGGGACATGATGGAATATTCACTTGCACAATCGGGCCAGCATTGCATCATAACTAACGTTTATAATTTTCACGTCTTTTTAAGTCTTGCAGTTTAAACATTCAAGCAATATTAAACTATTCAGTGCTTGCACGCTCTCAGAGATGTATTTCTCTGCGTGCACAGTAAAGCCACCTCACTAACAGCTCGCCAGTAACAAAAGTTGTTTTTTCGCAGATTACATCGTTTTAACGGTCAAAAACATGCAAAATAATGTTGAAACTCTGGTTTTGGTGAGTAACCACGTAAAGATAGTCGGCTGTGTCTTAAATAAGCATTAAACGCATGTGACCGTATAATGAAAGTAATGGATCCGTGCACTAGCTCTTAAAGTGAAATTGAAATCAAGCTTCCATGTGTTGCATAAACTTTTAACAACAAAATTACCCCGTTGTAAAAACGCAATGCGTGAGCAAACATTAAGGTGAGATTAATGTAATAAATTGTCTAAAAAAAAACATTAAACATAAAATAACCTGATCCTGTTTGATCAAGGCAAGCGACTGTTCTGACTTGAATCAAAATCCTGTCTATTCATTGAATGCATTTAAATATAGAGTTGGGTTATTTTTTAATGTGCCCAAGTGTACCTAAAATAAAAAGTTTAATATACAGGTTTGTGGCTCTTCATTTCTTTTTATTCATTTAGAATCGAATTGAGAGCTTGCGAATCGAATTAGAACATCTGAATCGATACCTATGCAGCCTTAGGAGAGACTGAAGCTTAAATCCTGTGTGCAGCGTGGTGAGTTCGTGATGCAGTGCAGGTGGTGAGTAATCAGTTTTCAGGGGATGATGAGCGTGACCAGGTGTGCTGAGTTGATGCTGGTTGGGGTGTGTCGCTAGGTGTATCCGTGACAGATTTAATAAAATAGTGTTCTCATGTTATGTAATATGACAGTCCCAAATTAATCATCGTTAATATTAGTCATGCATTCTTCTTGAGCGGCACGAGCTGAATGAATAACCGTTGAGCACTTTGCTAGCGCGTTATTTAACTCAAAGAAACGCATCCTAAATGAGATCAATCAGATATATACAAAATAAACATAATATTACAAATCATATCTGCACAAAATAAGGTCAATGCACAAGTGAACTTGAAGTGAAGTTACTTGCCATTCAGAATGACTCATGTTGTGGACGCGCTCTTCCTGGAACAACACGGCAACTAAACCCAAATAATTCACAATATTTTATTAAAATATTGTCCTCTTTATAATGTTATGTAATATGACAGTTTGCCGTTTGAGCTGCGCGCGCTAAAGATCATGCTTTAGCGTCAATTCTTAACCAAATGCATCCAATATGAGATAAATCAGATATAGATAGGCGTACACAAAATAAACTATTACAACTTACATTTGCACAAAACAAAAGGCTGCGAATGCACACGCAAATTTATAGTCATGATGAAGGTGTAAAATAGTCCCAAACATAACTCCGGCGTGCTCGCTTACAATTTTTGCGGTTGAACAGCACGCACGCGCATGAACCTGCTTAAATGATGATCGATACGTTTTATCGATTAAATGTATTATCGACAATTAATCGATCGTCGAATAATCGTTAACATCCCTAGTATGCACCATAGACATAATAAATACATAGACACCCTATTGGCTGCTGGAGCGTACTTCAACGGCGCCGCCATATCAAGGAGGGCAACTTGCCCATATCTCTCATAATGGGAATTGAGAAAAATGCCTGTTTCGTGCGCTGCTTGGGGCTGTACAAGTCGCCACACAATTGAAAACAGGTCTCGGGGAATTGCCTTTCACAAACAAGACTGAAAATTTTTTTCTGGTTGTATTTGGTAATTATATAACTAGTAGTAACGTACACCACGTGCAAACCACTGAAATCGGCTGATAAATGTAAACGTTATTATTGTTTTTATCCAGGAAAACCGCAGCTCACCCGTTTACTTGCATTTGTTCACAGCGCAGTCTTGCCCTCCGCAAAATGGCGGACACGTTGACGTATCGCAGCAACGCTCCAAAGCGGCCAATATGGCGTCTATGTATTTATTACGTCTATGGTATGCACATTTGAATATTTATGTGCGCATACATGTAGTCCTTCACAAATCAACCCACAACAAACTAAAAAAAATAAAGCTCCGAAAAGTGTTTCGAATCAATAAAAGAACATTTCATATGTTTTTATTTTTGACAAATAGCATATTAAACTAGAAACAAAGTATGAAGCTAAGAGGTCTTCGAACTAAGACCGCTTGAAGCACTGCGACGCCACTTATGCTTACGCAAAGCCTCATTGATGTGACATTTTTCTATTACAATGTTTGTTGAAATGTTTTTATTTATTAAAGAAAATTATGCTAATCATAACAACCTACTGTAAGCCTATTTAATTCTTAATGCTAAACCACAAATGCTGCCGACTAACATCAGTTAGCAAGTCCAGATCGAGTGTTTTCATTTTATGATCATTTCATTCAATTTATTTCACTGTAATGTTTCAGTTCATAAATCTAGGCCTATTTACAAATTAAAATAACATGAAGTATAAGACACATAACCTTTACATGCATTGCCTTTCTAGCTATAGAAAAAACGGACACACAATGTTAACGTTAAGCCTATTTTGCTTAAATTTGATGCAATAATACAAGCCTACATTTGTGATGCCATCTGGGAAACCGGTCGAATGTGACGTTTTCAGTAAGGTCTAAAAATAGATTGAATGTCAGTTTGTCAAAATTGGGTTTTCAATAAATTATTATTCCATAACATCTTGTTTATCATCTCTGAATATAGGCCTATCTTGGGAAAATTGAGTGCAGAAAAATATAGATTTATAGTGGCAAGCTGAAAAGACGGTGTCTTTCTCTTTAAGAACACGCGCGGCGGAGCGGAGGGGCAAAAAAACAAAATTGCCCATTTAGCTCTCCTTCTCTTAACACTACAAAGACAGTTTCGCCTATCAAAATAAACCACATAACAGAATAAAGGTCCCGCCAGTCCTGTGTAAACTACAACGGCACGCAAGTTTTTATTTATTTATTTTTATCCAGCGTTATCGTGTGGTGTGATGCGGAGCACAAGAGACCAACAGAGTCTGAAGCTGCTCACTTAAAAGACCTTGCTCGCCTCTCAATCATCCAATTTCAAAACGGTTTTCACTGGATGAATTTTGAGTTCGTAAGCTTTCGAATGATACATAATCTATGATGATTACTAAAATATGTTATATGAAAAAAAGGCAACAGAAAAAGAGCGCCAGTCGTCCTGCTAGCAGGACGTAACAGTTAATTAAACCTGTTTTTCTCAAAATTCCGTTTCTGAAAATCACAGCGATCAGCCGACTTCAGATAACCACAACTTTTGTTACAGACAAACGATAAAATAAATAAAAACAGATTCGGAAAGTGCTTGAACCCAGCTTTAATATGGTCTTAAAACCATTAATTTGTCAAAATTCACCATGTGATGGGTTTTCCCAGATCGCATGACATTTGTTTCAGTCTATTTGTACTGTAATTTCAGTATTGGGATTACGAATTTGTTTAACTACAATGTTTACATGTCACAAGGTGGATATGGTCACAACTGTGATGCACTTTCTATTGTCCAACCAAGGGCTGGACAATAATTCAATAGGCTATATATATCGCAATATACATATTTTCAGTAACGGTGATATGATTTTTAAACACATGTCCGAAATTTCAATATACATTACAGGCATGGGCTACGTTTACATATAACCAAATAATCCATTAGTAATCAGATTGATGGCTCAATCGGAGTGAAAATCTTTCATTTAAACACCTTAATCGATCCGAGTGAGCTCGATCCGAATAAATTTCGATCGAATTGAGAGGGGTGGTTTATTCTTTTTCTAATCCGACCGAGAGTACATGTAAAACACCTGATCGGATTGAAAACCGAAACTGAAAGGACTGCGCATGTGCAATGACGTTGAAATAACGTTTGGATGGAGGATTACTTTAAGATGCAAACACTCACCATGTACTCCTTCAATAGGAATTCCTCATCCTCACCTAGGTAGATACAAAGAGGATAGCCCCTCTCTTTATATGGACATCACTTGTCTGTAAATATTACATATTTGATTATTTCAATCCATAAACAGCTGACAGGAAAAAACTGAAGGACTCAATAAAAATGAGGCATCTTAATTATATATGCTGCACGGCCAAAAAGTAATTAAAACAGGCAAATACTTAACCCATTTAATTCCACTGGTCACAATTTTGATCACAATTTTTCCTCATAGTGTAGTATTAAAAAGCAACTCTTATTATGAAGCACATTAATTTATAATGCAAATTTAAGATGATTTAATTGCAGTAGTGGTTTTTGACACGGGTGAACCGGGCAGTTGCCGGGTAACCAGGGCTGCAATTTTACATGTCACATGGGGGGCGGCACGAGCAGTAAAAAAAAAAAATATATATATATATAATGCAATTAAAAACTGAGGTCCTGCTTTTGGGGCTTTCTCATGAGTCACGCGCCTGTATTTTAATGCTTTAGCAAAATAGAATTCAAATTATAGGCTACAAGAGACATTACACAGGTAGGCCTACTCTCGCATACAGGCCTAATAGTCAATACGAATGGAACGTTATTATGTGTCATGAAACATTCCGCTCCCCAACTCGCCAAAGGTCGGATTTGCTCCATCTTTTGATGATGAGTTTTGTTTAGAAAAGCTTGAATCCATGTTAGACACAATGCCACTAGACTCAATCCAAGTCATTAGAATCAATGAATCCATGTAAATAAACAAAACGTACACATGTGCAGGCACTTTTTTTTTTTTTTTTTTTGCGGTGATGAAAGTGATGAGCTCAGACCCGCGGTAGGGGTCACGTGACCGCTGTATTGCGGTAACCGTCCCAGCCCTAACCTCACTCAATGGTTTAGGCCGGATAGCTCAAAAGCCACCAGTTACACGCAAAACAAAAGATATAATAAACCCATACAAACACATTTTCCAAAGTGGTTCTAAGTAAATATTTATATTCTTTGTCTTTTACAAAACAAACATAAGTAACATTTCACACATGAAGTTTGGTATATGAACAGTTCACAATGAATGAAGGTTGTGTGGTGTAGGTTCACATTAATGAATAGGCCAAGATTTCGAAGAGTCCACAAATGCAAATTAGTACCGCAAGAGCACGCTTACATTCAAATGCAGATCGTCATTCTCAAAAACATAATCATAACCAATCAATAACAAAACAAAAGCTCAAGCACTGTGCGTGGTTTAAGTGAGCTTGTGTGTGTGTGTGTGTGTGTATGTGTGTGTGTGTGTGTGTGTGTAGTCGTGTGGAGGTGTATGCGTGTATAATGTTATGTTCATCGGTCACTGTCGTGAATGCACAACACCACAGTTGAGGATTTCAGGGCTTGAGTTTGGTGTGAGTACCTGAGACGGTAAGGCTTTAGGGACGATCAACGCGTTGCAGTTGGTATCTGAAAGGTTCCAAAGATACAAGGCAGGAAACCCCTTTGGCTCGTTCGCTCTCCATTGACCAACTTGGAAACAGCGTGCGCTGCAGACGCTCCACACAGGTGATCAAGCAGCTTCACCTGTAAAGTTCCTTCCACACAAAATTCTTAGTAGCAAGAGGAAGATTCAAGCGTGAACGAAGAGAACTTGAGCTGTGACTGCTGACTGTTCCACTGCTGCCTTCTCGTTTACCGAACTTCCTTCATTTCTTTTCCGCTTCCTTTTTAAACCCGTTGCGTCATCCTCTGTCTGTCTCCTGATTGGTTAGTCTCATTCATTCACCTTGTCCTACCTTTAGAACAAGATTCTGTGATAACCGTGATTATTTTGGTCACTTTATTCATGAAATGAAATTTTCATTCGGGGGGCGCTCGAAGGGGGTCTCGCCCAGGGTGTAATTCAATGTAGAACTGCCACTGACTCCAAGAGTTCTGGGCAGATCTAAAATTTATTGGGTAATTTGGTCATGTGACCACCACACACATTTATTTTACTGCCACCTTAACACAATGATCATTGTCAGAAATGACAGGCAGTCATTTTTAATGTATACATACCTCATGTAAAATCCTAAAATATTTGACCATTTTCTGTCCAGAAAGACCTTTTTTCTGGAGAACAGCATTGAGTTGTGGAACATATGTCCAATTGTGCCATAAAGGTGTTTTCACGGGGGATGGTTGCAATTCGTCAGAATTCATCACCAATCTATTGTACTCAGAAGTATATACAGACAAAGATATCACATTGTTGTCAGCCATGAGTGTTATTTCTCTCTCCTCTCCTCTTATGTCAAAGATTTTTCTAGCCTGGTTAAAACCAGACCATTCTCAGTAGTAACTGAGTTATGGTCTGGCAAAGCTTCATAGACAAATCATTTCCAAAGGGGCGTCACCAACGGACGTCGCTCAAATGCCTCTGGATAGACCTAAAACCAATCAGAGCGCTGTAGGAGATGACGTATGCAGAGTGACGGAGAAACATCTCTGAGTGTTGTTCTTTGCTCTGGTTTTAACAAAAAGGAAATGTTTAAATCGCTTAAAACAAATGCGATAGCTGATTCGAACGAGTGATGTTCCACGCCGGCATCCATCTTTGTAATGTACAAAATCTGCTTCACCGTCGCTGCGCTGTCGTCATCATGTAAAGCCCGCCCCAACGTTTCTGATTGGTGCCTCGATTTCGCCGGATTAGAAATGAGCTTTGCCAGACTAACTTGCAGAGCACATCTAAATTTGCCGGAAGTTGTCTGGGTTTTCCCAGACTAAGATTTTTCTGCTTCACCTCAAAACAACCCTTTTACAAACATCCCCAACTTTAAGACTTAAAGGGATAGTTCACCCTAAAATGAAAATTAAGTCATAAACTGCATTATATGGACACAGAGATGAATTATTTCTTTAAAAAGTCTTGTTGTTCATCTGAAGAAAAAGTAATTTACTTATGGGATGACACGAGTGAGTAAATGAGAGAATTTTCATTTTTGGGTGGAGTATCCCTATAACACTTGATGAGTAGAGGAACAACTTCAGCACAAATGAAGAGTAAATAAGAAGAGAGAAAATATAACCATACCTCTTCAACTTGGAAAAGTGCAGGCCACTGCAGTTTTAAGTCCTGAATAGTTGGACTGTTCTGTACCACATTTCTCCTCCCGTAGGCAAATGTTTTGGACATCTTTTCTTTTACTACTGATGTTCTTTTCCTCTGTCCAAAATCAACCAGTAGCTCACATCTCAGTTTTTCAAGGTTTTCATCTGTTTCTCCAGTTGGATTAGCGGGCCAAAAATTAACCTCTGCTCTCTTCAGTTTCTTCACATTTTTGGCTGGAAAGCATTCATCCCTGGGCTTGTTCTTCAGTGAATTCAAGAGTGACTTCGGGACAACCAATGTTGCGCATCTTTGTCCTGTAATTGGCTATTTTGAGCTTGAGGCTGAAAATCCACCCTCTATACCAATTCACCAATCCTTTTTCTCGTAAACATGGAAACTTGTCAACAAGTGCTTTTGCAACATTATCTATCTGGGGATCATGTGGATATGCTGTGTACTGGAAAACATCCTCTGCCAGATTTTCCAAGATTCCAGACTTGAGCCCTGACCTGATCTTCAGAGAGGTTCCAGTTTCTACAAAGATTTCATTGCCACGTTGAAGCTGCACTTGTGGCCATTTCTGTACTCATAGTGTTTGAAGTTCTGCATCAGACATTGGGATAGTCACAGTGTCATCTGTATCTCCTCCAGATGACAACAAAGAAGTGAATTAAGCATTCACTTGAAGTTCTAAATGGTTCAGAATCACTTGAAGATTGCTCAATTGGATGGCCAGGGCTTGGATGAGTGTCATGTGCCAAGTAGATCAACTTGATAGTAGTTTTATCTTTTATGTCATGAATTGATGACAAATTCATAAATTCATTGAAGTCCACATCCATGTACTGAAGGCGGAAGTGTCTTTCAATACCAAATGCTTGGCGAACAGCATCATGTAAATTCTCAACACTGCCTGGTATCTCAGATGAGAGGTCCAATCTTCTGAAATCATTGTCTTCCACAATGACTCTGAGCTTCACACTCATATTTAATATAATTAGGAGAAAGAGAACTCGTTAAATTATCTGAATTAAAATGACATTGGACCGTAAAATTTTCTATTCAGGAAAAACTGTCACAAAATTCTCTGAAAAACTGAACACAAGTTCTTAAGCAGTATATTAAACAAACTGAGCCTAACCTCTTGCATTTATGAATCTTTTAAGTGTTACCATTCGCCTGCCTCCAACATGGTAATCTGCCAAGGGGTAGTAGTCGGCAAGGGCATTATGATGAATGAGAGAAACTTGCAAAGTGGGGCACAATTCGAAAGCTCTGAAATGCTCCCAATACCAAAACACTCCTTTCTTTCAAAATGAAACTCAAACTCCTTTCCACTACAACCATCTGGATGATCTCAGCAAAAACTGGTAAGCTACCAGAAAGGCCAAGAACAACAATCATGCCATTCCTGTAGTTCATTCCATCAACAGACACATTCTTTGCAAGATGAACACAAGTCTGCTTAAGAACACACATATGTCTGCTTAAGAACATTAACTACATCCTGATTCAAGATACCCACAGGAACAGTTGAGACGGCTGACACACTCATGTTACTCTTTTCAGTGGTAGCTGACTACAAGTGATATGCCATCATGAACTGATGTTTCATTGCCAGAGACAAGAGTATGTTTTTGAAGGAATGTGTGTGACGAACAACCTGCTTGAAAAAGAAATGCTTTGCCTCAAATCTGAGTGTCCACATTCCTACTAAAGTTCCAAATAACTTGATCAGTAGTGGATAATGTTCCACATAGTGATGTTTTGACAAAAGTTTCATGTCAGGAAAAACTTCCTCCAACCTGTGCATATGATCGCTGTAACGATGGTTCTTTGTGGGGGATGAAAGAAGACAAGGGTCGGCGTGACGGGGCTCGAACAATTTATTCAAACAAATGAAAAACAAAGAAAAGGTGCGCCACGTGCGCGGACAGTGAAACAAAACAAAGATTCTTCAACCAACGACGGATATTCTTTCTCTTTCAGGAAGCAGCTTCTGTGTTGACTGTTCAGAGCCCCAGTCCTTCTCTCTCTCCCTGTCCTCTGGGCCAGACGGTTTATATGCGGTCTCCCCACGCCAATTACTGCAATCAGACACAGGTGTTCGTCATTTTGCACTTGACCTACTTACTTACCGCTCGGCTCCACCCTCGCTCCCCCACTGCAAACTCCGCGAAACCACGCCCCCCTCATCACAATCGCATATTTTGCTTTCAAGGTCAAGGAAGGCAATTGATTCTGCTATTTGCACTGGTGCCACAAACAAACTCAAAAATTAAGGTCCATTAGAATCTGCCAAGCTAACTCATTTGGAGGTACAAGATGTCCAACCAAGAATGGAAGACATTGTAAAAGACTCCAATTTTCTTGAGCATTGCCTCCAATGCTTCCGTTGGACATGAAAGCACATGGAACAATATGTGGGTGATTTGTTTTGTCTATCCATTTGAATGGAAAATTTTCCATTAATTCATTGAAACCGTTGAGAGTGAAAAATCTCTTAGAAATGGCTCAAGGCCTTTTTCATATCCATAGGTCTTAACATCATCTGATCGGCAAAGTAGTGCCAAATATATGGAAGATAGTGAAGAACTTTCACCTGGTGGCAAATTGCCAAGATTCCAATACACAGCACAGATTTTGTGTGTATTTTTTTCAGAAGTGCCAAGTGGGTTGCAGATTTCAAAATCGTCCACATACAAATTCAGCAATATTCGTGACTCGTTACATGATAGAAAATCGTTGTTTTTGAAATGCATACCATCACAAAGGGATGCATACACCAATGTTTCTTGTCCATCTTCTGACAAGGTTTGAGTCTCTAAAGTGTCAAGAATGTTCTTGTTACTCAAAAGCAGCAGTAAAAACTTTAAGATAGGGACATACTGCATTGTTCTTTTGTGTTTGTCATCCAAAAAGTACTCTACTGGTTCAACAACAACTTCATTCTGTCTGTAGTAAGACTGGCGTTTAAATGATGTGCCAAGTTGACTACCTTTACCAATTGCATTACAAACTGGATTGTTGATACACATCGCAGACGAAAGTTCTTCAGTGACTGACTGGTCAATATGCAAGCGATGTCTAATCAGTATCTCGTCTATCACACTTCTTGCATTACAAATTGAAGCAGAGCTCAACAAATAATGGAGCTCTTCCAGCAATTCACTTGGTCGCACTTGGAACATTAACAATATTTCCCAGTTTAAGAAGTACAGCAGTGAGTTTGTGCTCTACTTCATGCACCTGAATAGGCATGGAATACAGGAAACCTTGTATCTGGGTTTCATGTATCAAAAGTGCAGGAAACCCTGTCTCTTTGCATGTAGTGTCAGAAGAACATGCAGGCTCAGAGTCCATTGAATTACCTGGATCAGATTCATCTGCACTTCCATGTTGTTCCAAATTATGTATCTTGTGATATGAAATAAACAAATTAGGACTGTTAACGCAATTAACGCAGCATGTGTTATTTTTTGTCATCCTTTGGCTTGTGTTACATGATCCCGCTCTTATTCTTGCAAATGCAGTTTAAACCATAAATGCGCGACAAGTCTAAAGAGAGCGCGCTGCCTGTGAATGTCCTGACTGTGACACAGAAAGACGCGCGGCAGTATCATACGCAGGCACAGACCGTGCACCAGAATACAGTTCTCTTTCGCGCTTGAACGAACAATAACACACAATTATGGCAAAATGTCGTTTGTCGAGTGTCTTCATAGCATATGAGCAGTCTTATGATGGACATAAAGAGTTGTGAGAGAATTTGGCGCGTGTGAGATCCGCGTCTCTGTCAGCAGCGGCTGCTCTTAACCCTCTGGGGTCTGAGGTGTTTTTGGGATCCTTGAGATTTTTTGACATGCCCTGACATTTGTGCTTTTTTCAGTTGCTTATAAACATATTAATGGCAAAGTTGTAATTGCACTCTATTTAGCTACCATAATATGTGAGCAACATGTATGTACATGTTTGTATTTTTGAAGGAATATTGTTTATGCATGGTTATTGAAAAAACTAAAACTTAAAGCCTCTGAAATAAGGCCACAAAATACATACTAAATATGTGTCCACAAGACTTTTGACTAATGGACGTTGTTGCCTGGAATTTTTGCTTCAAAATGATCTGAAAATCATCCTGCCTAGTCATTTACACAAAACAATACATTAATAAAAAATTAAGACACTTTGTTTGGACAGGCAATATGGGGGGGGGGGGGCCTCAGGTGTGTCACTGGGTACCAAAGAATGCGAGGACAAAAGAAGCTATACACACACACACACACACACACACACATATATATATATGTATATATGTTATGGATGCACCGACTATTCGGCCACCGAAAAATTTCGGCCGAAAATGGCCCAAACAACATTACCCAACATCAAATGGTAAACGTAATGAAAGCGGAAGAAACTGCTCTACTCGTTATGTGTTTCACGGACCGTTTATCAGTCAGGACCAATGCAGCGCGAGCCGATCTCGATCAAGCGATACGGTTACTACACAGCGCTAAGACATCCAGTAAAGAAAGCATTTTAATTCGCCACTGAAGTAATAACATCGCTGCGAGATCTGGTGAGAAGCATTCACATTTCTGCGTTATTAACGGATCAAACAGCGCTGACGTGGAAACCAGGAAGAAACATTGTGCCATGAATGAACTATCCAGTGTCCACAGATCAGCAACATTCACCATGGGTTTATTGAAGTAACACTCACTGTAACCATGGAAGTTTGGCAGGAATAGTAAGTTAGGCTACAATGCTTTCAAGTAACGTTACTAAGAGTTAATTCTCTCGGTCCAATTGATTTGTTCAGATACAGAAGATTACAGTAAAGTGTATGATTCTATGTGCACCAGCTTTTTGGGATAGGAAGGACCAATTCTGACACTGTCATAAATCGAGTTTCGACAAGACAAAGGGAATTCCGCCGCCAAAAGCTTTGGTACATGTCATTGGCCAGTTCGCTCCAGAGAGGCGTGGATTTCAGTTCCTTTAAGAGAACTGAACCTCCAATCTCTCGTCTCTTACCCTGGCTCTTACCTCTTCTCTCTCACCCTCGCATCATGTAACAGATCCGCGATTCCCCCTCAGGGGATCTTTTCTTTTGTTTCTTTAAGTCTTTTATTTTCCATTTTCGAATTCTCCTTTGTTCATTTACACCGACGAGTGAAATGAACTTAGCCTGAATCCTCAACCGGCAACTTCACCTCAAACGGACATTCAAAATCGCCGCGCTTGGCTCGCTCTGGAAGAACGAGTGAACACGTGACGTTCCCAGGATCGAGACACACACGCTTTCTTCATATCAGCCACACAAAGAGCTATATCTGTGCAAGTATTTCGCTTACTTAGCTTTCATAGCATTAAGATTTGTTTACCCCCGTTTAGGGTGATGTTAATTTCTTGTGGTCTCTCAGAGGGTTTTGTCCAGGTGAATTTTGCAAAACTGTGATCCTTACGGATCTCTCTCTCTCTCTCTCTCTCTCCTCCTCCTCCTCCTCCTCCTCCTCCTCTTACTCGCAGGTAACTCCGCGCGATCCCCCTCCAGGGATCTTTTCTTTTGTTTGTTTAAGTTTTACTTTTCCTTTCTACTTTGTTCATTTCCTCAGACGAGTAAGTGAACTTAGCCTGAATCGTTTCTTTGGTAATTTTACGTCCGAGACCTTTAAGCCTTCGATAGTTCGAAAGTGCGCGCTCCGGACCCATCCGCAGGCCACGTGACTCTTCCACGGAACACATCCACATGCCTTCGAAGCAGCCACACAACGAGCCAGCGTGCGTATTCGTACCGGGCTTTAAGAGCATTAAGATGTGTTTCCCCGTGTTGTCCCTCTAAGGTTTTAAGGTCTGTAATTTGCCACTGATCCTTCCAGATTCTCTCTCTCTCTCTCTCATTCTCTCTCTCTCTTTATTGATGCTTTCTCTTTCATTGTGCCCTTGCCATTATTGTGTTTGTAAATACATTTAGTTTTCCTTTATTAAATGCATTATATTCATTTTTTGATTCTGCCTTTAATGAATAAAGGTCCAAAGCTACATGCTTTACAACATTTATTGATACTTAAAAAGTATCGTTATAGACCAGGAAGGTTGTCCCTTGTGGCCAGAGGGATAACTTCTCTTGAAAGTCTATAAGTAGGATAATTTTGGTGAGGTTTGATTAGATCGAATGATCAGGTTTGCTGGACAAACAGATGATTCGATTCTAAGTTAGTCCCCTTTAAGATTATCCTGACGATAGATCTATGATAGACATAATTGATAAATTAAATATTTAATTATAATCCGTTGTGATTAAGTATTAATATACAATTGAGGTGATAATAACCTGTCTGGAAAGTATAGTCTCCATATGCCATTAATCATAATCCCTTGTAATTAATTTTCTATGTACACATATGAATACAGATGCAGGAAAAATATTATCCCTTTTTTGGGAGATTTAACATATATGATTATCTGGGTCCACCCGTATGAATAATTATTAAGTGAACAATTACTAATTTTTGAATACATTTCCCCAAAACCTGACCCAGGTTTCCCTACAGTTTGGTGGAGAAAATGCTTAGCACATTTTAAACTTGTTTATGAGCAATTCAGTTTCAATCTATGTGTATATTGTTATTAATATTGTACGCACGCTTCAAACTGTGAGTCGCAACGCAAGCTCCCGGACTGAACTGACCGCAAGGGCACAAAGCCAATTTCAGTTCAGCAGGATTAACAGCCCTAAATATGTCTAAACATTTTGGTCACTGTTAATCGCTAAAGTAAACTGCAGTTTCATAGTATTAAATTTGTTCCTGTAAAAACGATGAAAATCTCTTTTGCAGCACTACATTTTTTTTAAATATTATGAAATCTGCTTGGTAGATTGAAGAAACCTTCTCCAGCGCGCGAATACAACTGGATGGACGATGTTCTCCATCTACAGTTAAAAGGCCTGATCTAATATTATAAACGTTATTCTGACGATAACTCCGGGTTAAAATTGGCTTAGCTAACCAATTGTGAAACCTAAGACATTCTAATCATAGTGCTATTTGATAAATGTTTATCGGAGTCGAACAACAGATGAATAATTCCTGTTGCCCACAATTTACGTGCAGCGAAGAAATCCTGCCACACGTTTTTGTGAAAATAGCACCGAAAATCCGCCGAGATTTAAATCTTATATTGTGTGATTGTTGCAGAAAATTGAAGCGTCTGCACGCGTTCAGATTTGAATCACATTTGAAGCAGGCTGGGTTGTTATTCCGCTGACAAACACTAGAGGGCAGACTTTAAGTGCTTGACAGTTCTCGAATTACTCGCCCCCTGACTTCATTCTGCGTGAGCGAAATTACGCCATCGTGTCGACGTTCACAGAACAGGTCATTCTTTTCTAAAATTCTCTCTGTTTCTTTCATTTTCCCTGTGATTATGAACTTTGCGGTCTAACCTTCAATACATATTCGTATTTAAAGCTTTGCTAGTGCTAATGTGATTGGCGTTAGACAATTCTCCTGCCTCTGACTGTTTACACTTATTTCGAATTTGATTCAAACAAGATTTGAATTTAAATTTAATGTTAAGTCTCAGCTCAGTCACTGATACCCACTTAGAGGGAACGCACCCCTTCGTGGCAGCCCTGATAAGTCGGTGTATCATTTATTTCCTCCTTTCATTCTGTTTTGAAGTGGTATTTTCCTAGTTTTTCGTTGGCTTTATTTTTATTTATCACTGATACCTTACAGTAATCGTGATTATCATCAGATATAATTTTGATCTTTAACTTTTCTTACACTTATTCAAATTTGGTTTGAAACAAACAAATTTCGAATTTAAATTTGAATTAAGTTTCACAGTTCAATTTTTTTTATTCTTCGTATTGATACTTCATCACAACTGTATCCTTACTAGCTTAGATGTTACTTAACATCTCTTTATACACTTATTTAAATTGAGTTTAAACCAGTTTGAATTGCAATTTAAATTAAGTTGTCTTTTCAACCAGGTTGACCACTGAGAGGAAGTACGCCCGCTTGTGGCACAAACCCGCTACTACAGCTTGCCGCCTCCTGTGTCATCCTGCTTTACTTATTGATATCTCTTATTTTTTCGGGATTAGGTGATTCTGATAATTAACATTGTCAAAATTCCCTTTAGTTTTTACCATTATTTAGTAAAGCCTTTGCTTTTTATTTTCTACATAAGTATTAAATTTTGTTTAGACCAAGAAAGCCTTAATTCACTTTAAGTTTCACTTGTTCTTCATCCTGTTTTGTATTCATAGGTAGAACACTCTCTTATGCTGTGGTGATTTGACAGTCATCCCTGGTTGGTTTCCAGCGAGCGGGGTCGTCTGACCAGCGTTACCGACGCCTGCCGTGTGTGAGTCTTGGACCTATTCTGTCTCTTTCCATTGGTGCAGCACGCAATAAGACTCAGCAATTTGGCACTCCAAAGGGAAGTCAACCACACTAGTCGACACACAAGGCAATTTTGGAATAGTTACTCAAACCACTCTTGTTATGCACTCTTGTTATGATGTTATGGCCACTCTTTTTGAGGGTTCTGGGGAAAATGGCAAGTTGACACCTTGGTATTGCCGGTTGTGTTTAAAGTCAAGTTGTTTGAGAGGGCGCACCTTGGTAAAGATGAACAGAGTGGCCCAGGGACACTGCGGTCGAGTGTTTGGGGACGACGGAAAGATTGACCGCGACGCTGGCTCCGACCAGAGAGGACCTCAATTCACCCCAGGCAAGCTAACATAAGGTAAAACCCATCCACTTAGTATAGGCCACAGAATATTAGATATTCCCCGGTCATTTAAGTGTTTGGCCCATCCTCCTCTCTCCAAGCCACACATAGCAGGCTCAGGCCTCGTTATCCCCTATAACACTTCCTGTGTTATTATTTACTCCATTTCATTACAGACCTATTCATTTTTATTGTTTCATTTTACTTCAACCTTTTCCATCTTGCTATTTTTCTGTTCTGTTGTGATCTGTTCCTTTCAGTTCACCTAGAGACAGAACCTACGAGCGACACCAAGGAAAGCTAAATAACATTGACAACCAAGCCTTTAGCGTCAACAGATGACCCACTAGGCTACCGCCCTGTCAAAATCTTTATTTAGGCCCCACGTTGACCTACGCAAATTGTCCCCATCTAACGGTCTAACTGTCTGCATCAGTAAGCCGAAATTCTCATAGACAGCATAGCCCGTATTAGTATTATAGCTCGTAAACGAACTTGCATTGGTCTCTTTGTGTGTGCTGTGTTCCTCTCGCCCACAGTGAGCCAGTATGTTCCAGTCTTCCAGTCCCGCAGTCCACTGGGACAACCTCGAGACATGGCTGAGAGCCATGACAACCACCTTCCTGCCCAAGTACGTTGGTGACTCAGAGCCCCTGAGCGAAGAGCAGCTGGACGCCGACGTGGACAAGCTGAGGGCCCACGATCCGACCCAGAGCTACAACTACAAAGACTGGGCCAAAATCATTGGGCATCTCGCTCATACCCTCGTCGCCCAGGCACGGCTCAGCGAAAGGAGCAACCACAGCCTGGAGCAGGAAACCGCAGAACTAAAGCTTCAAGCTGAGGAGGCCTGGAGGAACCAGGCCCAGACTCAGTCCCATCTAAATTAGCTACTCCTCGAGACCCAGGACCAGCGCGAGAAAGATGACGAAACAGACCAAGAACTACAAAAGGAAGTGGAAAGACTCCAAACTGCCCTGTCTGATCTTCGTCTAGACACAGACTGAAGAGAGCAGAGAAAGAAACCAGAGACGCTTGGTTCCACTTGTGGTGTTGAAAGTGCTATATAAATAAAGCTGAGTTGAGTTGAGTTTAGAGAGGAACTCAACAATAAACTTGTGAAGCTCTCCTTGCAAGAGCAGAGACTGAACTAAAAGACAGAGACACTAAAGCCAAGGCCTGCGAAAAACACTTTCAAGCGGTCCAAGCTAAAATCCACGAGCTTGTTCAGCAGAGACACGATCTCAAAGACGAACTTGACATTGTTCACAGAGAGCTGAAACACTCATATAGACTGCAGAGGGACCGGGAAGGGGAAACACACACCACAAAGTTTCCCCTGACCAGCCGGTCCGCACCTTTCAGCCAACAACCCAGAGCTGAAAAGAAGGGTGAAAGCCCACTGTTCAAGACATCACCAGCCAGCCTACGGAACCCCCACCAGCAGCGAGGGGCCGGACAACTCCTCCAGAGAATCCCTGTCACTAACCACGGCACGGCTCCCAAAGAACTTGACAAGGTGGATAGAAACATCCCTACGTTCACTCCGAACCCTGCAGGTGGCCACGACGTACAAGCATACCTGCAAGACATAGACTTTCACCTGCTAACTGTTCCCAACGTGACCACATGGGACAGATTTTACCTGCTAAGTATTACGTCCAGTCGTGATGTGCACAGCTTCCTATACCGTCAACCAGAGACAGTCAAATCGGACTACCAGCAGCTGCGACAAGCTTTGATCTGTGACTTATCCAGAATCAGAGAATGGACTCATACTGGCCATGGACATCAAGCAAGCCAGATTTGAAACCTCACAAACCTACTACGGCTGACTCCGACAATCCTACTTCGGAGCACAAAACCAGCCAGGTATGGAAGAGGATGTCAACTTCAGAACTCTGTTTCTCCGAAATCTGCATCCCACAGTGAGTCCTCACCTGGGCATCATGGCCTGCCCACGTAGCATGTCTACCCAACCGCTGCGAGACTTAGCTCACAAAGCTTACACCAAGCAAAAGACTGTGTCCAAAAAGATTTTGAAAAACCCCACAATCTACTCTGTCTCTGAACACTACTCAGAGCTGCCTCTAGAGGGCGCCCCACAACACCACAGCCCTTTTTACAGAGAGTCAAGACCGTTCACACTTATCACACCAGACCAGCAGAGGGCAGCACAACCGTGATGGTGCTCGTCCAAGGCACCAGAACGAGCGCTCTGAAAGATTCTGGGAAGCCAGCCAGCGACCCAGAAATAGCCAACCCCCCATCACCAAGAGACTCAAGCCCAGACAGCCCAGAACGGTACCCCTCTCAACATGCCACTGGTAAGCACAAGTCTGAGCACACATCAGATAAAGACAGTGCAGCCACGTCAGAGATCCTGAAGGTGCTGAAAGAGCTTCTTCACATGAGATCACACAAGAGACACAAGAGGGACGACCCAGACGTCCTATGTCTAAGCGTAAGACCTGAAACAGGCACCCAGAACACTGCTCGTCAGCATCAGACCACAGAGCTAACTGTCACACCACAAAGTGACAGCATCACCCAGCCTCTACAGCTGACAGCTGCACAGCCTGAGCATGACAGCACAGTTTCCCACAACTGGGTCCAACATCACAAAGACCCAGGAAATGATGCTTTGTCTATCTACCTCCACAGCGAACAACACGAGACCGGCCCTAACCGCCCATCAATCACCACAGCAGCCCCGACGCCAAAGCTCCTGGGGAACCTGATCGAAAAGGGGGTGGCCCGGAAACCCTACCTATCCATCACTTTGGAAAATGACTTGAGACTTGAAGCCCTGGTAGACACCGGCGCAGACCTCACTTTGATATCAGCTGAACTTTTTGGAAAAAAGTCAGAGCTAAAGCTATGAGACAAGATAGAACTCTTACATCTCAAACGTGTGAGCTGAATGTGCAGTCGTACAGCCAGAACGACATCCGGCTCAAACAGGTAGCTCCCATTCACCTAACAATTGGTCCTATGAGTCTGGTGCACCCCGTGTACATCTCACAAATGAACACTTACCCACTTCTAATTGGCAAAGACCTGCTTGATCGCTTTGAGCTTTTACTGGACTTCAAACAACTGAAAGTTTGGGCTCAAGTGCGAGAACCCCTCCCCCTCCAGTCACACAGGTCACCAAAGCCAGACTGCCAGGTCACAGAGGTCACGGGAACTCTCGCAGCCTGCCGCAAAGACACAGCCTCAGCACCAGAGCAAGATCCAAGTTCGCTACCCTGCACATTCCAGCTCACCAAAGACTCTGAGCCCTTCTGCCCCAAGGTCAAAGGCGACCTGCAGTTGAATGAAGTAACCACTACTGACATTATACTTGCACTATGGGCAGACAACTCAGCCATCAGTGTCTCACTATTCAATGCCCTCACTGAACACACACCGGACCTTCCGTCTGCCAGCAGGCGCACCCGTTTCCCTTTGAACTCATGCCCATCAAACATGGTGACTGCCAAATGCATCTGCGCTTTGAAGTTGCAATGGAACCTCCGGTGCCTGACCCATTACTTCCTGGTCCTTCCGGACCCGCCCCATGATGTCTACATCGGTGCAGACATTCTGATTCGCCTCCAGGCTCATGTAGACATTATTAATGAGGTATTGTGGACCCCACTGACTTTACAGCCAGCCACTGTTCAAACCAACACTGAGAACCTCCTGTCAGGCCAGACCATTCCAGAGGTTTGCACCTTAGTCAACGAACAGGAAACTGTCGTACCAGCGTACACCAAAGGGGTCGCTGTTCGGCTCAACATGCGATGTGGCCAAACCCTAAACCACACACTGGGTTTCTTTCAACCTTCACCCGAATGCGTTGAACTTGGACTCACGCTAGAGGCCACACCCCTCACTGAAGTGTCCTCCCGTGCAGTCTACATCCTTTTCAACAACTGCATGGCGATAGACATCACCATTCCAAAAGCCTATCGGGTGGGGTGGCTAGTGAGTGACTTTGAACTCACATTACCAATCATTGGGCCCATCCCATCTTCAATGATGCCCGAAGGGAACACCAACAACACCGTGTTCATGACACCCTTCAAGATCATCTCCATCACTTCGGTCATGCCGGTGGACGAAGACCAGGTATGCAGAACAGAACTGACAGATGACCAACACCTGGCAGTGTACACAGTCTCTAAACAGCCTGCCTGCGAGACTGATGAAACTGCCGCACCTCTGCCTGCCAACATGACAGACGACACACCAACAGAGGAGCCGTACCCAGGATTTGAATCTCAAGTTCAGCAAATTCTAAAAGACGCTGATGCAGTTAAAGATGATGCAGACCTACAAAGGCTCAGACAAGTCCTTTACAAGTTCAAAGCATCCTTTGCCAAAGACTCTGTAGATTGTGGTCTCACCAAACTCCACACTGTGCGCATCCCAACTTATGCTCCTCCCGTTTTTGTCAGGCAGTACAAGATCCCCATCGCTTCACATGAACCGGTGCAAGAGATCATCGAATCCATGCTTGAAAAAGATGTCATCCGTCCATGCAACAGCACCTATTCTGCCCCTACCTGGCCCGTCCTCAAACCAAACGGCAAGTGGCGACCCACCATTGACTGCAGGAAACTGAATCAACAGGTGCCACTGTCCCGATGGCCCATGACCCAGCTGGAGCAAGAAATACCCAGAATCAGACTAGCCACAATCTTCTCTACACTTGATGTGGCCTCTGGATTCTGGACCATACCTGTGCATCCAGAAAACCAGCACAAGCTAGCCTTCACGTTCGTCAACAGACAATTCACTTTCACCAGGTACCCGTTAGGCTATGCCAACTCACCTGCTGAGTTCAACATCTTCCTGAACAAAGCATGCCCAGATGTCAGAATGAGAGGTAACCTTATATACGTTGATGTTCTCATGAAAAGCACAACACTCATGACTCGTGTCTATGCTGTGTCAATGTGTAGTATAATTTTTATAAATTAGTATCAATGTTAACAATGTCTATTATAGCAAACGTGTACACTGTATTTATCATATCTGTTTTACTGCTTTTTATATTTGTATTGGTCATTGTAATCTTTTATTGTCGTTTTATTATTTTTCTTTTTAGGTAGACAATTTTAAGATCTGTCCAGGGACAACAGATGGAAAATAGCCTTTTGGCTAATTCTGGTGCATTTACAGCAATGTCAATTAATGTACACTGTCCCTGTCAAGTAAATAAAAAAAATAAAAAAAACAGTGGCTGACCACCTGAAAGAGATAGACTATGTTTTGAACCAATTATCCACTGCCGGCACCAAGAACGCAGAGAACAGTGGTGTCGAACCAAAGTCAACTATGTGGGCCTACTCATCGGATCACGGGGCATCGAACCGCAGTCCAGCCGTATTCAAGCTGTTCAAAACATCAAGCCACCCCCCAACATCTCAGAGCTGCGAAGCTTTCTAGGTGTGTGCAATTACTCACGGCAGTTCAGCGAAAGCTACTCAGACATTGCGAAACCTCTAACTGCCCTTCTAAAAAAAAAAGACTGCCCATTTGTGTGGACAGAAGTTCAAGACAATGCCACGAATGAGCTAAAACGACACCTATGCACAGCTCCATGTCTGGCTTACCCTGACCCACAAAAAGAGTTCTATCTAGAAGCTGGGTTCTCCAACCACTGTCTCAGTGCTGGCCTGTACCTAAGACAAAAGAGTCGTTACATATGCCAGCAAGACACTTCTCCCTCTAGAGATTAAATTCTCAGACTGTGAAAAAGCTCTGCTCTGCACTGTATGGGCCATCCAGAGATTCTCCAACTACATTGGAGCCCAAAAAGTTATCATTGAGACTTGCCACCAGCCTGTAACGTTCCTCAACAGCAAGCGCATCCGAGATGACGTGATCACCAATTCACGCATAACCACAGGGTTAATGGCCCTCCAGGGGCGCAATGTTGAGGCACGTTATGCTCAAAATCACAAGTCTGCACTAGGCCACAGCCTGGCAGCCTGCCAAAACTGCCCTGATAACACACCTGCTACGACGGTGGATGTAGAAGAACCCCAACAGCAACAACTGACCTGTCACAGGTACTTTGAAGAGAATGCGTGCCAAGGTATGCCCACAGCCCATGTCGATGGATGTTCCTACAACAACGAGGACACCCGCCAAGCAGGTGCGGCCATGCTGTGGGTAAATGACCTACCGTGCCCACCACAGTACTTCAAGTTGGGCCCGCAGTCATCACAATATGCTGAGGTAGCAGCCATTCTCATAACGCTGCAAATCGCGTTGACACATAACATCAAAGAACTCCTTATGTGCACAGACTGTAACTATGCCAGACTCAGTTCACATGCCACCTTCCAGGCTGGAAACAAAATGGCTTTAAGACTTCAAATAACATGCCTGTCACACACCAACACCTGTTCCAGGCATGCGATGACATCACAAGAACACAACATGATTGTCTACTGGGAAAAGGTGAAATGACACTCAAGGAAACCGGGCCTTGACAAAGACTTGAATGACCAAACTGATGCCCTAGCCAAGACTGGGGCACTACACGGCAATCTCTGGTCACCCCCAAACCCACCCACCCACCTACCTTAAACGTTGCAGTGATAACCCGTAGCAAACAAACCTTTCCTGCAACAGTGCCAACCTCACAGCCTCTAACTCTAGCTCCACAAATGTCAAACAACGACATAGAGGACATGCAGGCCTCTGACGCATCCATGCAGACTATGAAAAACCACCTCTCAGACCCCTCCAACCACCCAAGCACGCCGTCTGCAACCAACGATAACCGGTGCCCCAGACAACTACAGGTCACCAAGCACATGATGCGTGCACAGGACAACATTCCACGTTATGCACCTGATGCCATCACAGCGCCAAGGCTTGTGGTGCCACAGTGCAGAAGGGGGGTCGTGCCAATGTATGCCCATGACACATCACGTGCTGCACACCGCAGCACCAGAGCCACTTACGAGACACCGAAGCAAGTGACACACCGTTGTTTGCTCGGAGCCGCCGCTGCTGTCGGAACTCTGTTCAACGTTGACATGTCCAGTGTCAACGCAGTGAACCTAGCCACCGTGAGACGGCATGCGACTGAAATTCAAACTGAGATCCCACTGCTAAAAGAGCAACTTACAACACAGAGTGCCTCCCTGCAGATCACTGACAAGACATTTAAGGGAACAGTGGTAATTCTCAACACTCACAGCGTTCTGCTGAACCAGACAGTGAACTCCATGAAACAGCTGTTTACTGTCTTCCAGAATGACTTTGCTCAAACTTAGCTGGTCACAGCCCTGATGACAGACCTGCTGCGGGAGGTGAGCTCCTCCATTGACAGCCTAGCCATGGGTAGAATTCCACCGTACCTGATACGCTTAAGCCTGGTGCAAACCATACTGGCTTCTGCCATCATCACGCCAACTGACCCTCTACAAACACACCTTTACCTACTCTCTGGGTAGCGCCATCCCACTCCGCGTCGACTCCGAGCAGAGGAAAGTGGGTTTTCTCCTGAACCTACCCATCATAGAGTCAAGCCGACTCAACCAACTAAAAGACATTGTCAAGGTCGGATTTTTGAAAAGTGACACTCACAGACCCGCACTCCAGACGTGGTGGCCTACCACGATAGCAACACACAGCTGTACCTGGCCCCGAACCTGCACATGTGCACCTTGACTAAAGACATTCATTACCTCTGCCCTAACAGACCCCTCCTCAGAGACAAGACTGACGGAATCTGCAGGCTGCAGATCAGCGACACCTGCTGCCCTGCCGAAGCAAAGCTGCGCACTCAAGTCATCGAGACCCAAGCAGAGATTGTAGGTGACAGGTGGCTCCCTAACACTCCTGTGCGCACAGCTGCACTCACTTACGACCAGAATGACACTGACACCTGTGTCACCTCGCTCCACCAGAGCCTTTGAATCCAAGTATCGAAAGGTATCATCCTTCACCTTGACGACCTGGCATGGTACCATCTTCCACGCAAAGAGTACAAATTAGAACTGGAAATCCCATCCTTCTCCAGGAACCACACTTTCACCCTAACTCCAGAACGGGAGTTGTGGTTTGCGAAAGGGGGGTCCCAGCTAATTGACATTGATCCTATCGACACAGCCCTCCAAGCTGTGTCTCGACTGCCCATCCTGACTACCTCGCCTGTTGTCCAGGCCTGGACCACAGCCGACTCAGCGCTGTGCATCTCTATGGTACCCAGCCACACCCTGACGCTGGGCTTGGCCTTCATCCTGTACCAGGGACCCAACGAGATGCAAACATCTACAGCCAAGCTCATAAAAGCCGTGCCTGGAACTTTCCGACGAAACCCTCGGAAAGAGTGTACCACACCACAGACCGCTTTGACCCTCATCGAGCTGAATCCACAGCCCTAACAGCCATCTACTACCCGATCATCTTGATTCACCTGTCATCCGTCCATTGTGATGATTGTCGTCCGATGATGTCCACACAGGGACTTCATCTGACGAAAAGGGGGACTGTAAGGTATCTGGACCATGTCAGATTGACTCATGCAGTCCAAAACATTTGAAAAAGCTTTTAAACTTTGGACTCATGGAGGTATATTAGACTAGGCTCCAGCCAGTCTACCATAGATGATTTTGGTGACAAGTTTTATGGCACCCAGAGGTTTAACAGACAACAAGACACGAGCTTCACAGAGATGTTTATCACCCAACTACCCCCCTTCCAGCAAGGGAGAACTCAGGGTGAAGACATTCCAACACACACACACACACACACACACACACACACACACACACACACACACACACACACACACATCTTTCATTAAACTCCTCATATAAAGACTTCACCGAGATATAGTTGAGATGTTTTTAAGAGGACCTGCTTACCCACATCATAGTGGGATATCTGTGATTTTATCGCAGTATTAAATAAAAACATGAGTATGTGTAATTATGCAGAAAGATGTATCTTTGTATTCCTATGATGTGTACATGTTTTGTTTGGTACCGTTTTAATTCTCTCGGTCCAATTGATTTGGTCAGATACAGAAGATTACAGTAAATTGTATGATCCTATGTACACCAGCTTTTTGGGATAGGAAGGACCAATTCTGACACTGTCATAAATCGAGCTTCGACAAGACAAAGGGAATTCTGCCACCAAAAGCTTTGGTGCATGTCATTGGCCAGTTCGCTCCAGAGAGGTGTGGATTTCAGTTCCTTTAAGATAACTGAACCTCCAATCTCTCGTCTCTTACCCTGGCTCTTACCTCTTCTCTCTCACCCTCGCATCATGTAACGGATCCGCGATTCCCCCTCAGGGGATCTTTTCTTTTGTTTCTTTAAGTCTTTTATTTTCCATTTTCGAATTCTCCTTTGTTCATTTACACCGACGAGTGAAATGAACTTAGCCTGAATCCTCAACCAGCAACTTCACCTCAAACGGACATTCAAAATCGCCGCGCTTGGCTCGCTCTGGAAGAACGAGTGAACACGTGGCGCTCCCAGGATCGAGACACACACGCTTTCTTTATATCAGCCACACAAAGAGCTATATCTGTGCAAGTATTTCGCTTACTTAGCTTTCATAGCATTAAGATTTGTTTACCCCCGTTGAGGGTGATGTTAATTTCTTGTGGTCTCTCAGAGGGTTTTGTCCAGGTGAATTTTGCAAAACTGTGATCCTTACGGATCTCTCTCTCTCTCTCTCTCTCTCTCTCGCTCTCCTCCTCCTCTTACTCGCAGGTAACTCCGCGCGATCCCCATCCAGGGATCTTTTCTTTTGTTTGTTTAAGTTTTACTTTTCCTTTCTACTTTGTTCATTTCCTCAGACGAGTAAGTGAACTTAGCCTGAATCGTTTCTTTGATAATTTTACGTCCGAGACCTTTAAGCCTTCGTTCGAAAGTGCACGCTCCGGACCCATCCGCAGGCCACGTGACTCTTGCACGGAACACATCCACATGCCTTCGAAGCAGCCACACAACGAGCCAGCGTGCGTATTCGTACAGGGCTTTAAGAGCATTAAGATGTGTTTCCCCGTGTTGTGCCTCAAAGGTTTTAAGGTCTGTAATTTGCCACTGATCCTTCCAGATTCTCTCTCTCTCTCTCATTCTCTCTCTCTCTTCATTGATGCTTTCTCTTTCATTGTGCCCTTGCCATTATTGTGTTTGTAAATACATTTAGTTTTCCTTTATTAAGTACATTATATTCATTTATTGATTCTGTCTTTGCTCATTCAAGTCCCTTTAATGAATAAAGGTCCAAAGCTACGTGCTTTACAACATTTATTGATACTTAAAAAGTATCGTTATAGACCAGGAAGGTTGTCCCTTGTGGCCAGAGGGATAACTTCTCTTGAAAGTCTATAAGTAGGATAATTTTGGTGAGGTTTGATTAGATCAAATGATCAGGTTTGCTGGACAAACAGATGATTCGATTCTAAGTTAGTCCCCTTTAAGATTATCCTGATGATAGATCTATGATAGACATATTTGATAAATTAAATATTTAATTATAATCCGTTGTAATTAAGTATTAATATACAATTGAGCTGATAATAACCTGTCTGTAAAGTATAGTCTACATATGCCATTAATCATAATCCCTTGTGATTAATTTTCTATGTACACATATGAATACAGATGCAGGAAAAATATTATCCCTTTTTGGGAGATTTAACATGTATGATTATCTGGGTCCACCTGTATGAATAATTATTAAGTGAACAATTACTAATTTTTGAATACATTTCCCCAAAACCTGACCCAGGTTTCCCTACACTGTGAATTTCAATAAAATATATTTTTGAAATCTAAAATACATTTATTTTCATCCTTCATTTATCAAAATATATTTCAAAATGTATTTCAGGGTCAAGAAAATACATTTCCAGGGAATTAAAAAAAATGGATCATCTGGAATCCGTCCGTTAATGCGCGTATACGGCGCGGAACGTCAGCGCCACGTTTTAGATGCGTCCCTAGCTCGGCGTCAAAGTCCACTGGAAGCGTCTCAGAGGCGTTTCAGCAGCGGATCGTTGGTGACTTCTTCATTTTTCCTCAGAATGAGAGCGAGACAAATTGTTTATTTGTTGTTCATTTGTCCTCTTTTGGCTCAGGAGCGGACAATTGTGCTACCTTATTGATTTTTTGTCCTCTTCGTGCTTCTACAAGGTGTTTTATTTTGAAAATCGACCGGATCCTCTATGCCGTTCTGTGTCTGACTTCCTGCCCGGCACGACGTTTGACACGGCAAGCGGCGAAAATAGAACTGCTACCTATTCTCTGCGGAGCACGCGGAGAGACGCTTCTGGGACGCGCCGCGTCCGCAGCTGGTGGACTTTAGAGCATTGACTATAATGGCCGCGATTATTATTATTATTCCGCGCCGTAGACGGATCCAGTGGATTTTAGGGGTAAGTCCACCAGCTGCGGACGCGGCGCGTCTCAGCTCCGCATAGGTAGCAGTTCTATTTTCGCCGCTTGCCGCGTCAAACATCGTACCGGGCAGGAAGTCCGACACAGAACGGCATAGAGGATCCGGTCGATTTTCAAAATAAAACACCTTGTAGAAGCACAAAGAGGAAAATTGAAGGAAAAAAAAAATCAACGTAGCACAACTGTCCGCTCCTGAGCCAAAAGAGGACAAATGAACAACAAATAAACAACGCTCCGATTCTGAGGAAAAATGAAGAAGTCACCAACGCTCCGCTGCTGAAACGCGTCTGAGACGCTTCCAGTGGACTTTGACGCTGAGCTAAGGACGCATCAAAAACGTGCCGCTGACGTTCCGCGCCGCAGACGGATCCAGTGGATTTTAGGGGTCACGGCCGTTTCACACCGCAAGCGTCGACAGCGGCGCGTGAGCAGCGCGTATTTTTTTCGCCGTGCATGTTAATCACTGAGTGCGTTCACACCGCGAGCAGGAGCAGCGCGTGATGGTCAAGCAGGAGAGTCGCGTGAGCAACAGTGAAGAGGGGGTTTCGGCTTCGAGTCTATTTTTGCTGCGCTTGCTGCTCACGCTCAATTAAAGTGAAAGCACACTTTTGATGGACAAAATTAATATGATTTCACACAAAAAGTGCCCAGAACGCATAGAATTTGCATGTCTAGTGTGTTTTAACAAGAACTGCAGTATGTCAGAAAAGGAAATGAAGACTAATATAAAGAAAATAGAATTTTATAGAAAATGTACCCATTAAACTTGTTAATTATTCAGTTTGGGCTTTGAACAAACTTCAAATGTGTTTATGACCAACTTCTAAAAACAAATTTTACAAAAGTCTTTGTAAAGACATGCTTATATGTAGCCTGGGAGCCGCTGTTGTGACGCTGTACAAACCCTTCCAGTGTGAATAGTCGCGTACGTCTGCAGCTGCAGTGACGATGTAGTGGCGCTGACGTGCTGCTCACGCGCCGCTCATGCTTGCGGTGTGAAACGGCCGTTAGTGATGTTATAATAAAACTGCATAGTTAGATTTTAAAAGCAAAAAACAATATTTAAAAGATTCCTAAAACATTTTTATGTAAGTGCAATAAAAATTCAACCATTTAGTTAATTTTAAAGCAGCTTTGTGACGTCAAAAAAAAACATTAGGCTTGTTTGAGATGAGCAAAATCTGCGCATAACTGATCACCGGTGATCAGCGCGAGATGCATACCGGTTAGAAATGTGTCCGAGTGCGGTCCGCCTTGCTCTGATGTCATGCTGACGTGTGTCAAAAAACTCTCGCGACCGCAAGGCGCACGTGTCGGATTCTGCAGTCGCGCGCAGTTGCTCTCTACCGACTGCGCTGATCAAAAGCATGATGGGAAACGACTTGCTGACGGCACAGCTTAATGCTCATTGGTTTAAACAACCGTGATGTATTGTTCTCTTTTAAAATGTTTGATTTTAAAACTCTGATATCATGTTTTATGTGTATAAATTAAGTGTGGATATCCCCAAAGCAACAAAAAACATATTCAAGCAACAAAACTTAAATTACATCCAGTTTATTAGTAACACCGTGCAAGAGTGTGAATCCCGCGATATCCGCCTTTGATCTCACAGGTGTTAGATCCACTGCGAGAAGAGCGATCTGTCCGGCTTGCCTGCGCTTTTTTCACTCCTCCTCTCACTGCAGCCGCCTACTCTCGACTACATTTCAGGCGAGGCAAGGCGCATCTCAAACAAGCCTATTGCCAGAAGCGCGAATATGACCCAGATGAGCTAGACCGTGTCACCTTGACTGCAGCCGAAAATTGGTGACGGTAAAAAACGAGCCGATTATGTTCGCGTTGATTAAGTGGGTGGAGGATGGAAAATTCTCAATTCTTCCTACTGAACAAATAAGAGGATTTGATGAGGATGAATACTCGGGTATGGAAGAAAAGGAAGTTTACTTGGTGGAGTGGCGACAAGGTTGTCTTTGACATAACTTGAAATTACACGAAGTTACAGAAATTTTATTTAATAATAAATTAATTTAACTGAAATCGTATTTAAAATGTATGTAGGGTCTGACCATAATTAACTTGACATAATAAAATAAAAACTGATACATGATATTTAAGTATGAAAAAACTAACTTATTAAAACATTTGTGATTTACCCTTTGACCTTGCTACCGCGCCATTTTAAACGATTAGGCTCTATGCAGAGGGGATTGTGACGTATTTCCGACTACACTCTCTACTGGGCAAACAGTTTCCGGTTCCGTATTAGATCTGACGCGCGGAAGTTAACAACGACAAACATTCTTGTTATTCTTATCTTGGCAGCTTAACTATGGAGAAAAAGGTTTTCCGATATCAAAAGCTAATGCGACCTAGTTCGGAACATTGTTGTGTGCCGTCGTGCGTTGTGTCGGCAAGATACAACTCGACTGAGTTTTCATTCATTTCCCGTGGAAGAGGATCTCAGAAAAAAATGGATCGTTAAGATCAGGAGGGATGACTTCCAAGTCAACAAAAACACAAAGGTATGTAGCGTTCATTTCAAACCTGATGACTTTATGGAAGGGACTAGACTGAGACGTCTGAAAAAAGGTGCTTTCCCTACACTGTTTGAGTGGAACCGTTACCAAGTGCAGCCGCCGAGGTCGAGTGTTTGGGAACGGCGAGAGAGACCGCTGCCCCCTGATCCTGACTCGGACGCAGAGCAAGATATGGACTTTGACGTGGAGAGGACTGGACACGATTATTGTTCAGTTCCCGAAGCTCCAGCTGTGGACATGGTATTACATGAAAATGAGGAGTTGACGAAGGAGATAGAAGATCTACGGAAGCAGTTGGACCAGACCAAGATCATATTTCGCTTCGGTCTCCAGAGATTTGCTGGGTCCGATGAGGACATACGCTTTTATACAAGGTAAAATGATATTGCCTGTGATAAGCATTTGTAATAGCTTTGCCTTTGTTTTGAAAACACTAGTCCACGTTGTAATTAAATATTATTTGAGTTGTATAAGCTAGCTGTACGTAAAAAACACCGATCAAAATAATAACTACAACATAGGCTAACATAATTATAAGTATGAATAACATCTGTTGTCTTCAACAGCAATCAGAGTTAGTTTAATCACACATACAGAATTCCATAATTTTCATTACTCATGATGTAAGATTGTTGTATCAATTACTTATAGTTCACCATTCTTATTTCCCAAACTGAAAATGACTATTATAAAGCTAAGTGTAAGTCTTTTATGCCATGTGAGAACCAATGCACGTTTATTTCTTGACAGATTTGCAACCTATAACCACCTGATGGCCTTCTGGGAACAGATTGAACCGGCAACGCACAGAATGATTCGTGTCACCAACTCCAAAGTCACCAAGGATGCTGGAAACACTCGGGCACTTCCTGCAATAGACGAGTTCTTCCTGTTCATGATGCATCTTGCTTTGGGCCTCAAGCAAAAGGACCTTGGTCATCACTTTCATGTACATCAGGCAACTGTGAGCCGCATCATAACAACCTGGGCCAACTTCCTGTACTTTGTCCTGGGGCCAGTGTGCATTTGGATGCCGAAAGAGAGAGTACGAGCCCATTTGCCAGAGGAATTTCATCTTTTCCAAGACACACAGGTTATCCTGGATTGTACTGAGATCCGCTGCCAAACACCTTCCTCTTTGCTATTACAAAGTGAGGTTTTTTCAAACTATAAGTCTCACTGCACATTCAAGGCTTTAATAGGAATGGCACCTCATGGTGCAATAACATTTGTGTCTGGACTCTATGCAGGGTCTATAAGTGACAAGGAGTTGTTCAAACAGTCAGGGATCATTAACCTTCTTACCCCTGACATGGCCATCATGGTGGATAAGGGCTTCTTAATTGACAGCCTAGTGCCATGCAAAATTCACCGGCCTGTTTTCCTGACCAAGGGAAAACAAATGCTACCTCATGAAGTGACACACACTCAGTCTGTGGCCAGGCTCAGGGTACACGTTGAACGTCTTATCCGTCGAGTGAAGGAGCATAAGTTGTTTGACACAGTCATCCCCTTGACCATTTCTGGTAGCATAAACCAACTGTTTACAGTGGCATGTTTGCTTGTGAACTACCAATGTGGACCACTTGTCAAGGCATGGAGCCACTGAGTCTAAAAAACCCTCATCCTTGTTAATGTGCCAAGGTAAATGTAAATATTGTACATATACTTTTGTAAAAACTATGGATTTCAAATTCTGTTCATAACTCTGATCAACAGACAAAAACTAAGACAGTGTTTCCTTATGCATTTTTTATTATAATTTCATAATGCATAACATTTATTTATTAACTAGCCTATACAAATCTAAATATATATGTACATACACTAATGTAATATAATAGTTACAGCTGTATATATATTTTATTGTATAAATATAGTATGTGTGTATATATATGAGTATTGTGTACTCTCAATTTGTGTGGCTTTTCATTTTTCCTCATGGATCTATGACAGACTGCCCTCACGCTGACCTCTCCTGTCACCTTGTCTTTCATTGACACTGTTAGGGAGAAAGATGAACATACATTTTGAAACTTTTATTTAGTAAAAAAGTCAAATATTTGTAAAAAAAAAAAATATATATATATATATATATATATAAAAAAATTAGATGCCTACTCTCAGATAAATTAGGCCTACGGTTAATTAGATGCAAAAATAAATATAAAACCAGTCCTAATTCAAAGAGAACAAGTTGACAAAAAGATTACCCCCCCCCCCCCCCCCCCCCAAAAAAAAGTAGGGGAGAGCAGGGCACAACGTAACGCTTTTTGACTTACTCAGTTTGTGTAAATCTACTTAGGGTTTAGAGTATTTATTTTTCCCCACATTAATTTCCCACATGTCTAGTACAATTATGTGGTTTTATTATATTAGTACGGTGTATACTTTTTTTTTTCTTGATATACCCCTAAAGAATAGAAGTTAAATGTGAGAACATGCCATATAGGTGGGGTGCATTTTAACATGACCATATGACAGCTTAAAATGTTATCTGATGTAATAAAAAATATATACAAGTCAAACCAAAACATTTTCTCAATAAAATACAATTATTAACTTTTTAATATAAAATAATGGCATTTTTTAATGTATCAGATTTGTCTAAATTTAAATAAACAAAAAAATAGAGATGAAAAATTAACATAGTAAGAAAAATAATTTTGCTATGGTTAAATAAGTGCTCAGTGATATCTTACAACGATTTCTGAATTTTAGCGCATTTTTTTCTCTATATAGTGCTGATATGACAACTAGTAAATACACTTAAGTTTCGTCCATAGACAGTAAAAGAGGTTTCGTCATGCTGGCATGTGTGGAAGTATCTAAAACAAGTGTGTTACAACTAGCCCCACGTTACGTTGTGCCCCGCTCTTCCCTACGCAAAATTGTCAAATTTTCATTTAATTTCAATTTCTCTCAAAAACATTTGAGAAGTAGTTATACCCTTTGTAAACAAAGTCGCTAAGTTTCAGTCCAATGCGATAACATTAACTAATTAAAATTTTCACCGGGTCAAAATGACCCGAACACAACCTGAGGGGTTAATATAGTAAGTACTTTAGCTAACGTTACTTACCCTCATAGTTGTCGATATAGCGCCCGATGTACATTTTAAATCCCTTTTCCCGCTTGCTGTTGGGAGCAGCACATGATTTTTTTAATGAGTCGGTCTACATCATTTACCGTCAGACGAGGTAAGTCCTGAAGACAACGACTATAAAAGAGAGCCATATCTGTCTGTGTATAGACGGGAAGTTAAACCGGAAGTTGATAGCCTAGTACACGCGAACCCGGAACTGCGACGTGCATAGAGCCTCATCCTCATCTGAACCGCGCTGAGAAGTGTTGTTTAAGCTGAATATGCTTTATTTTTAGTAATTCCATTAACTATCTTGCAAATAGCTAGTTGCCTAATTATATTTTCTGTATTGTAAGTTAGGTGGTAAGTTCCGAGTAAACTGGCATTTTATGATATGCAATAGGGATTATTGAACGAGTGAGCGGCGAGCGCGCGCATTCGAGACAAGTCGGTATTCATTTCCCGAGTCATATTAAAGATTTGTTCACAATGAACGAATCGTTCATGACCGATCCATCACTACAAGGTGTGATTTTATTGGTTGTACAATCAAAGTTCGCTGCTGATTGGCTGCGAGATCGACTTAACTCGAGCAGAACTGATGAACTTCCCGCATTATTCTCTTGAGGTGAGTGGAGACGATTGTTTTCAATTATGCTGTTTTATAAAGCCTTGTATTTTCAAATGCAGCTTTTTATGTGAATTAAATGTAATATTATCATATGAGTTGTACTTAATATTGTTTTTGTTTACACTTAAGCTATTTTTCTCTGAAAAAAGGGTAACGTTAATGTATGATAATGTATGTCTACAGCTAGCCACACTTCCATTTTTGTGTGAAAACATGATATTTTGTTTGTGTCTGATGGATATTATGTATTTTTGCTGTTTGTGTAGTTTACACACTGCGTGTTAATCCTCACTAGTAGCCTAGCTTATGTGGTGATGTAAGTTACAAGTTAATTATACTTATGGTATTCGCTGTTTGTTATAATTTATACTTATGCATAACGTTAGATATTTTAATTAAATTGTCAATTTATGTAGGTCGCTTCATATCAAAGGCAGCGTCAAATTTTCCGCATCTAATCAAAGATTAAGTTAACTTTAAGTTACTGCTAGTCATGGTAAAGAAATCCGGTGAGAACCGGTTCCAGTGCATGCTCACTGACAGAATTCTCTAATCATAAACAACAAAGTGCAAATATAATCTATGTAGAAAGTTAATTTTGCTCAGTAGTTGGCTTTATAACGGGAGTTCCATGAGTGTATTAACTGGTAGTATTACTCTAGAGTGAGATAGGCTAGCCTTGCTTTCGCGCCTTGCAGTCACGTGGTTGATGTTACACAAATCTGCGCTGACAAATCTGTGTTCCAAGTAATATTAGGAGACGGCAGCTTCACTATATTTGCAGTGAGTAACTTAAAAAAACGCATGATATGTGACGTATAACGCAACGATTACTACGTTGACTTGACTGCATTCGCAGTATTTTGAGGAGTGATGGAGACAGAACATTAAATAGCCTGTTTTAACGTTAACGTAGACTAACCATGTTCCGTACACTTTTCGCCTTATCACCGCACGTCAACGGCCACTGCTCTGTTGCTGAGAGCCAGACAAGCCTGTGTGAGTGGTCATTCTCTGGGGAAATTCCCATTGGAGGATCTATTCTTTGATTTATGTAGATGACATGCGCATGTGACAGCGCGCGTACTGAAAGAACGAGCAGAGATCGTCGGCCACCTGCGTGAAGTTGGCCCCCCACCCAACGCAAAACGTCGTCAAACTATGCTCAATCGTTTGTGCTCGGTTTGTGCTGTAAAAAGTTTCGTTTGTGCTGTTTCGGTTTTTTAGATATTAAAAGAATATTTTTAGGTCATTCTGAGGTCACTTAGCCCCCCCACATGCTCCAAATTCACCCAAAATAGGCTCGTTCGTTTGTGCTGGTTTGTGCCGGTACAATTTTCGTTTGTGCTGCGTTGGGTTTTGAAATATCGGAAATTGAATTATAGACGATGACGTCACCAGCCCCCCCACATGCTCCAAATTCACCCAAAATAGTATGACAAGCCATTTTAACATTTAACAGCTAGACTGGATATGTGTTGCAGATATCTGTAATTCAGTATTGCCTAGTCAAAAAGAACATTTCAGATATCCACAACTACATTCTTCCTATCCATAATTGTCATTTCAGATATCCACAAAGACATTTTTCCTAGGACAAATGACATCACTTTTGCCATTCATTTGTATGGGGTTTATCAATACAGATATCTACAATTCAGTTGGAGATATCCACTATGTGTATTACGGATATCTGCAACTGAATTGTAGATATCTGTAATTCCAGTTTGAGATATCTACAATTTGATTATGACTAGTCATAACTCCAGTTCAAGATATCTTTAATTAACCTCAATTCAAGATATCTACATGTTCCTTTTCAGATATCTTAAATTAAGTTTTGACTAGGCGAAATTACGTTGTAGATATCTGTAACTGGAATTATGACTAGTCAAAATAACGTTGTAGATATCTCAAACTGGAGTTAGGGATAGTCATAATTTAATTGTAGATATCTATAATCAATTTATAGATATCTTGAAATTAATTTTGATTAGAGATATCTAAAATTTGAGATATCTCTAACTTTCATTCTGCCTAGTCAAAATGTAATTACAGATATCTTGAATTAGAGTTCTGACTAGGTGAAATGACGTTGCAGATATCTGTATGCAAATTAGGCCCGCATCCCACTTTTGGGGGGAGGAGAGCGTGTTGCACCAATCATCAAATAACTTAGCAGTTAACACCTGTTAACTGTTAACTTGTAATTAGCACTGATTAGCACCATGTCTGAGCAGCCAGAGGGCGAATTAGTATTTAATCGTCTTTTTTAAAGCTGTTAGCTACTATTTCAACCTGAAATCAATACCTATAGCTTTTTTTTTATAGCATGGCTTTTTACTGTGGGAAAAAAAAAGAACTAATCTGAACTAAGAACTATATTTTCTCATCTAAGGAAGTTAATTTTATTGCACTTCCAAGTCTTTATCTATATTGTAAAAAGCGCTATACAAATAAAGGTGACTTGACTTGACTTTATTAAAGTGAATTAGTGTGAATCTCTCTCATACGTAAATCCTACATCAACAATAACCTACGGTAATTTTAAGCATGATCATAAACATAAAAATGCATGGCAAACATTGCATGTTGCCAATATTTTTGAGACCCCCAGGCTAATGTGAATAAATACAATTTGTGTCATGCTGGAAACATGTGCAACACATTTGCACTAGTCAAAATGATGTTTGAGATATCTTTAACTTTCATTTTGCCTAGTCAAAACTGAATTACAGATATCTGCAATTATCATTTAAGATGTGTGACGAGTTGAATGTCGTTTTCAATGATGTCATTGCAGATATCTGTAATTCAGTTTTTACTAGGCAAAACTGAACTACAGATATCTCTATCTGTCATTTCGGCTAGTCACAATTACGTTACAGATATCTTGAATGACAATTCCAACTATCCAAAATGTAATTATGACTAGTCAGAAAGACATTGTTGATATCTACAATGTTAATTCCGGATAGTCAAACTTATTTTTTAAATGTTAAAATGGCTTGCCATAAAAATAGACGGAATCGTTTGTGCTCCGTTTGTGCTGGTTTGTGCTGTAAAAAGTTTTGTTTGAGCTGCTTCGGTTTTTTAGATATTAAAATAATATTAGGTGGTCATTCTGAGGTCACTCAGCCCCCCACATGCTCCAAATTCACCCCAAATAGTCTCGTTCGTTTGTGCTCCGTTTGTGCTGGTTTGTGCTGTAAAAGGTTTCGTTTGAGCTGCTTCAGTTTTTTAGATATTAAAATAATATTAGGTGGTCATTCTGAGGTCACTCAGCCCCTCACATTCTCCAAATTCACCCCAAATAGTCTCGTTCGTTTGTGCTGGTTTGTGCCTGTAAAATTTTCGTTTGTGCTGTGTCGGGTTTTAAAATATTAGACATTCAATTATTGTTGATGACGTCACCAGCCCCCCACATGCTCCAAATTCACCCAAAATAGTCTCGTTCGTTTGTGCTCCGTTTGTGCACAACTAACTGAATGGGCGAGACACTGAATGAGAGAGAATTATAGACGGTACACCAGCCCAATTTTTTTTTAACAGTAGGCTAGTTAAAGTAACAAGGTAAGACCTAAAGAATCGGCCAACCAAATCACAATATTCACTTAGGTTATGTTATCCTGTGCGTTTTCAACTTTTAACGAACACTGCGGATACAGGATGTGGATGCAACACAAACTTCAAGGTTAGTGTTTTTACTTACTGTATGTTGTGTTTTGTTTATAACATATATGAAAATTTCACAAATACACGCACCATAATCTGTTTGCTGTGTTTATGTGTGTAAAGGCCTATTGGCTATGGCTAGGGGTCAAACGTTTGGATTCTTCTTTTTTTTATGTCTCTTCAGCTCACTTTTTGATGAAACATATATATTATTACAATTTTAAAGTAGCTATTTTCGGTTTTAATATAATTACAATGTCATTTAGACTGATGTAAAAGCTGAATTTTATGTATCATTAGACCTACTCCAGTTTTCGATATCACATAATTCTTTAGAAATCATAGTAAAATGTTGATTGTATGCTCAATTATTATTGGTGCTCAGTTAAGAAAGGTTCTTAATTTTGATCAAAGTTGATCAACTTTTTATTAATTTATTACTTCCTTGCTATATAAAAGTATTATATTTTATATCACTTAACCAAAATCTTTGAATTGTTGTATATATTGGTTTTTAGAAGAAGAAAAGAACAATAAGCAGCACAACTGTTTTCAACATTGATAATGTTTCTTGAGCATCAAATTCATAACATCCGTAGCTATATTAGAATGTTTTCTGAAGGATCATGTGACACTGAACTAATGATGCTAAAATTCAGCTTTGATTACAGGAATAAATTACACTTTACTATATATTCACATATAAAACTGCAGTATTACATTGGAATAATATTTCACAATATTACTGTATTTTTGATAAAATAAATATAGCCTTAGTGAGCATAAGGGAACATTAAACTTTGAGAAACATTAAAAAATAAACCTTTTAAATCTTTTGACTGGTAGGCTTCTGTGTGTGTATTTATGTGTCTGTGTATATCATTTAATTACTACTATTATTATTATTATTATTATTATGTATGAGGAAACTCATGACTCCATTAAGTCAAAATGATTTAACTTTTGAAATTTAATTATGTACTATCGAACATCCATTAACAAAAAAAAACAAAAAACTTTAAAAACTTAAACTTAAAAACACTTAATACTGACAAGTTTAAATCTGTCTTCAAACCAAAGACACCACACAAAATAATATACTTGAGTGCAAACTTCCATAAAATAGCACACTACTTCCTTCTCCTTACAGGAGTAGGAAAATAAGGGTATGTGGCATACAAAAAGTTCAACCAAAATAATTTAACTTGTGAAATTAAATATAAATAGTGCAATCAGTCTTTTGTGTATAATACAGCATGTGGGCATATTTTGTTTTTATCTGACGCTGCTGTCACTCCACTTCTCAGGTCATCATACATCTCCCAGACACATGGAGACCTCCTGCAGTAGGCCACATAATGCCCAAGAGCATCCTGGGTTAAGCCTCCTCTAAAAGCAATGACTGCCCGTAAAGTAAATCTCTTTCCCTGGAGCATCAGATTGGAGGGAAATTCACTCAAAGGAAATTCTGTGGAGTTGCTTCCCAGGTCAGTGTCAATCCACAAGTTCTCCCAGACTGTAACTGTGAGAAACTTTCCCTGCACAGAGCACTTTTTCTGAGGTATCTGGCTTGATTGTAGAGGGACACTGTGACGGACTTTGGATCGGCCTGAGGCAGGGGGACTCCGGAAGGTCAAGGCCTTCTTCCACTGCGGTCTGAAGATGAGCCATGCCAGAAGCCTGTAGTACAGCAACAGAAGTACAAACAAATGCAATTTCCCTTGTGACTTGTTTGCTGAGACCACAGTACTGTGAAGAGCACTGTTTTGTTAATGAAACACAAGTGCGTTTTGTCATTGACTTTTCAATGATAGTGGAGATGTGGCATTGTGCATCGATTTGGAGAGCACCAGACTTCAGTCGGACAGCTTTGAATATTTCGCTCAGCAGCTCTGCCCTCTGTATGTAGGCTTGTGCATTCAGACCATTTGTGGTGATGGATTTCACTAGCTGGAGGAGGTTGTTGGAATCCTCATTGCAAACAATATTTTCAAAAGTGACACTATCACAGTAAGCACAACATAAGCATTGACAAAAAGCATCAAATGCACATGTGTTAAGCACAGAGATTCTTGATTTCCTGAGTTTAACAGGCTGTTGATTGTTTCCATTTTCAACAGGTTCACTTTTAGTCTTTTCCCTCTCACAGATGGATCTGCATGGAGCCATTCAGGACAAGGAGAGAGGTATGAACTCCTCTTCCTCTTTTTGGGTGGAACCGCTAAGCCTCTCCAGTTTTCAACAGCTTCTTCATCTGTTGGATGGATGTTTGTGACGGTGTCAGACTTCCCAGAGCAGGAAGCATCCATCTCTGGCCTTCCATCTATCCTGCAGGTTGCGGTGGGTAGTGGATTGACTCCTGTGTCGATCACTGTCGCAACAGCCTCATCCTCTTCACCTTTTTCCACACTCTTTTGTTTTGCAGAAAAAATACGCATGTTGCCTTCAATGAAGGACAGATGTCGAGCAATGAATCGATCCACTCGAATAGGCAAGTGTTCATGCTTGAAAAGGCCGCGTTTGATGTTTTTAAACTCGGCTTCGACATTGGCTGAACTTGCGGTGATGTTGGAGCTCCGGAAGTGAGGGATCATTACCCCTGTCCAGAGAGGCAAGTAATTTGCAAGCCAGATTATATTTGGAATAATCTCAGGGAGGAAGTGCATATTGTCATGATCACCATTAGATGTGGCAAGTGACCTGCTCTCCTCACATATGTCTGTTACCCACTACCGCAGGTCTGTCTGTGTTTGGTCACATGGATCCACTTCTTCCAGGTCCGCACCCTCTACATCTGGAATGATGACACGCTCTTCTGCAATTCGGGCTTTTAGGTATTTCTTGCACCTTTCTGAAATGAGGGGGGCTCCAGAGCTGTCACTACCCTCTGTTTCGCTGAGACCCACAATAGTAATGCATCTTAGTAGCTCTCTTGCATCGTCCATGGATTGTGACATGAGAAGCTGAGCTATTGACCTAACAAAGAAATCTTTAATGCGATTTTTTTTTTTTTTTTCAAGCAGTCCCACCGGCAGATCATCTTGATGCAATGTGCAACATCAACCCGCACGAAACAAGGTGGGACTTTTGCTGACTGTCTACCGAGTAAGACACCACAACACTCATTGATGTAGGTCTTAAGATCAGGATGAGAAGTAAAAGCCTTGACCAAAGCTCCGAGCAAAGCCAGAGAAAAGTCACTCACAACCTCTTTTGGAGTAGGTGCACCTGTGCGTATCCATTCTGTCAGCCAATGTGTTATGGCATTAACATCATGTCTCTCTGACAGCATTTGCACCACTGGGACACTTGAGCTCTCACCCCCTGACACAACACCCTGATATAGGAATATATGGCCAGACTTGCCATTTGGTCTCTGTAGTTTCCTCACCACTGAGCCAGTTGCATCAAAACTCACAGTGGGGTTAGTAGATGTCTTTGATAATGTCTTGTAAATATACAATTGTGTTTGACTCCAATAGTGACAGAAAAACTTGTCTAGTCCAATGTCTTTAATGCTACCACTGTGAGGTGCACTGTATTTTAGCATCTGCAATGACAGAATAGGATCCTTGTCGCCTAATTCTAAATCATTTCTCTCTTGCTTTGCTTTGCGCAGGGTGGCCAAATTAGGCAGATGACTTGGCTCAGGATCTCCAAAATCCATCAGCTTTGTTGCCTCTGATGCCCTCCATACATGGGGTTCCTTTCTACCCTCACACAGTTCTTTGGATATCTGCACACGCAAGTTACCAGACATCGCACGCTTGGAACAGCCAGTATGCAGAGAGTCATCAGCGTTTTTAAGTGAACACCTGAACTTCATTGTGCGGTTTATTTCAGGCTTTTTGTCACATTTTATGTGAATGTGGCCACGACACTCCTTACAGTTGCCTCTGATTACAATATATTTGTCTGTGACTGATGGATAGACCTTGGCTCTTTTAAAAGCAAATGTGCAGGGGCATTTCACTTCTTGCCAAATGTGATGATTTATCACATGCGTCCAGATACCAGGCTTCAAAATTGTGTATTCCCTTTTTTTGTTTTAGAGAACTTTTTTTTGTATGTTACTGTTTCAGGCATAAATTCAATCCATTTCTGAAATGGAACTTCAAAATCAAAAGTGCAGCAATCTTTTGGACTGGAGGAAAGGGACCCTGGCTCAAAATCAGTGTCATCACTACTGCCACTTGTTTCATGATCACTTTCATGAGTAAACCCTAAAGCAGTCCAGATATTGGGTCTGTTTAATTTAACAAAAGTGTATAGTGCCTTTGCAGTGATCTTGTTGTCTAGCTGTTTACTAAGCTCTGTCCAGATGCTCTGATTAGGTGTAGCTATGTTGCCATTTTGGACTATGGCCTCTTTTGATGAACACAGGACTGTGAAAATGGCATCCCTGTCGACTGCTGGTTTCTTGGGCATCTGGCATAAGCACAACATAATTACCCTCAATTATCCTGACTCCAAAAAATATCATGTACAGCACAAATTTGTTTTAATATATTACTGTATTGGTCTGAATATAAGAATAATAGGATAATATAATATAGTAAGGATAATGTAGATGGATAATATATCTTATATTAGGACCAATATGGTAATGTTGACACCTAGATTGTCAGTATTGAACCGAAAACTCATTGCTAACACTAATATCACTAATTTAGCTATGAAATGTTAAATACAGTTGCACATGTGACCCATGGTCGTTTTTTAATACTAAAAGGCAAATTTCTGCAACAGTAATCAGCATTTCATAGCTAAATTAGTAATATAAGTGTTATTAATGAGGTTTCTGTTCAATAACAAGTAACAAGCTCTCTTGAATGTTGTACAATTATTCTTGAAGCTACTAATATTGTAACTGACAGTTTTAAAACAATGTATACTTACATTGGCCAGAAATTTGGATTAGTAACGACTTTTGTAGTTTGATTTATATCGACCTTTTCTCCACCAACTCTACAGCATTTTTTTATACAAGAGCATTCTTGAACAGAAGTGTCACTTGCCCCTAGTGGTGGCAGTGAAGTGTAGCAGATGAGACTCGTAAAAATAAAATACAATCAGAAGAGACTGAAGTGAAGATAATTGTTTATTGAACAAACTATGTAATGACAGAACGTCTTCGTCAATTCTACTTTAAAAGTGTGCTCACCTCGAGGATAGTTTCGCTGTTCTCTTGGGGGCTGAGTGACATCAGAATGACCACCTAGTATTATTTTAATATCTAAAAAACTGAAGCAGCTCAAACGAAACCTTTTACAGCACAAACCAGCACAAACGGAGCACAAACGAACGAGACTATTTTGGGTGAATTTGGAGCATGTGGGGGTCTGGTGACGTCATCAACAATAATTGAGTGTCTAATATTTTAAAACCCGACACAGCACAAACGAAAATTTTACCGGCACAAACCAGCACAAACGAACGAGACTATTTTGGGTGAATTTGGAGCATGTGGGGGGCTGAGTGACCTCAGAATGATCACCTAATATTATTTTAATATCTAAAAAACCGAAGCAGCTCAAACGAAACTTTTTACAGCACAAACCAGCACAAACGGAGCACAAACGAACGAGCCTATTTTGGGTGAATTTGGAGCATGTGGGGGGGCTAAGTGACCTCAGAATGACCTAAAAATATTATTTTAATATCTAAAAAACCGGAACAGCACAAACGAAACTTTTTACAGCACAAACCGAGCACAAACGATTGAGCATCGTTTGACGACGTTTTGCGTTGGGTGGGGTGCCAACTTCACGCAGGTTCCTCGGCCGCGCGCGCTTTCGTCGTCTTCCAAGCGCTGCCTTGCTCTCCATTGCGCTATTAATCAAAATCAAACGACACGATGGTAAAAGTTCGGATATTTATATAAGGTTACTTATATGACAATGTGTAGATTTTTTTTTAGAAAATTACAAAAAATGAACATTTTGTTTTTTCCCCAGTTATCATTATTTGCAATGTAAGTTCAAGTTACATGGGTTGTGAGTGTGGTATTGAGTTTTTTGACAATCTTGTTTCTCTGTTTCAGAATACTGTTGTCATTCCTTACTGCATTTTGAGGTAAAGGTTTATGAGAATCTTAAACTGTCCCGTTTTTGAATAGTTGTACCAGACCTTAGCGTCAGCACTTACTTTAGCTAGCTGCTATATAGATTGTTCACCAAACCGAGCCCGTTTCTCTGACCACACAAAATGTTCCTGTACATTTCCTGACAGATTTCACCGGTGACTATCAAGAGCCAAGTAAAAGTAAGGTAAGTTGTTTTTTTTTTTTTTTTTTTTTTTTAAACAATGTTTTTAACTCTTGTTCTGTTACATTTTTATTGCGAATGTCTTTTATCTGCTAAGTAGATTGTTTGTTTGTTTTTAGCCTCACCAACAAAATCTGTCCTTTCCCATGTTCATTGCATGGCTTCTATCTTATTCCACAATTGAGCCTGATAGATTTTTACATGCAATAAAAATGATCAATAAGCTGCAGGCTTCAACATGAAATATCTTTCATTACCTTTTCTAAGTATTTTTGAATGGAGCTGTTTTATTTGGCTAGTGTAACATTGTATGCCTTGATCAGCGTATGTTTATTGAAATTTGAGAGATTTGATTTCAAATTTCAAATGAGCAGTGGAGTTTTTTATGTGACTAAGGTTTACCCTACAGTACAGCCTAGACTACTTGGGACATGCACTGTTCAAGACATGCATACAAAGAGCTTTCTCCTCTCTTTTCTCTCTAAATAAATCTGTAGCGTTGACAAATGTCTGTGTTTGGTTTTCCCCAGTTCACAATGGAGTGGTCCCAGTGAAGTAACATGCGCAAGCGAGCCATAAAAAGGACAAATGACAGAATTTTAGAGATACAAAGAAGTCTTTGCACAGGTGTCGTAGAGCACAATGAGGTGGTAAGTAGTGACTTTGGTGAAGTTGTGGACACTGAGATGGTGAGTGAGGATGAGGTCTCTGAAGATGAGGAAGATGATGAGATTTCTCCTCCTTTAGATTTGTCCACTGCTCGTTCTACCTGGGCTGTTGAGTATGGTGTATCATTAGTGGCATTGTCTGCTCTTCTGTGTATCCAGAGTGCATCACCCCTTTCTTCCAAAGGATGGGAGAACCCTTTTAAAAACAGCAACGAAGTACACTCTGGAAAGGTTGGCTGGTGGGGTGTTTTTCTATTTTGGTATTTTGAACATGTTTCGCAACACATTTTGAGTATTTGTCGTCCAAATTTCCAGATAGAAATGTGTTTATGTTGCAGCTTAATTTTGATGGATTGCCGCTGTTTAAGAGCTCGTCGACTCAGTTCTGGCCAGTGTAAGGCATGTTGCGGCACAAAGATTGTGTTTCCAGCAGGCCACTGTTAATTGCTTTGTTCTGTGGTGAGACTAAACCCACTTCATTGCATGAGTATCTTGGTGCCCTTGTTCAAGAATTGAGAATGCTGAGAAAGGGACTTGTCATAGGCTCAAAAACCTTGTTTCTGAAAGTAATTTCGGTCATCTGTGATGCTCCTGCTAGAGCCTTTATCAAACAGGTGAAAGGCCATTCAGGTTATGCAGGATGTGATAAGTGTTTACAGCCAGGTGTTTATGCTCGTCACCGCATGACATTCCCAGAGGTAAGTGCTGCTGATAGGACTGAGTCATTTGCGAGAGGCACAGATGAGGAACATCACATAGCAGTTTCCCCTCTACTTGAAACGGGTATCGGTATGGTCAGTCAGTTTCCTCACGATTATATGCATTTGGTTTGTTTGGGAGTAATGAGGAGGCTCTTAGATTTGTGGTTTGGCAGTTCTGGCCCTCTTCGGCGTCGTCGTTCGGGTCGTGATATGCAGGAGATCTCTGAAAAGCTGATAAGTTTGAAGGCATTCGTCCCAGTTGAATTTGCTAGGAAGCCAAGGAGTCTGGCAGAAAGATTAAGGTGGAAGGCAACTGAACTCAGGCAGTTCCTTCTGTACACCGCTCCTCTTGTTCTTAGGGGTGTGTTACCTGAGGAAATGTATAACAACTTCATGCTGCTGTCAGTTGCCTTCTCGATTTTAGCCAATCCCCGCCTTTGTTCAGCTCTGAATGGTTTTGCGAAAAGGTTACTTGTCATTTGTGGAGCACTTCAGTAAATTGTATGGTCCTGAGTTTGTTGTCTACAATATACATGGGTTGATTCATCTTAGTGATGATGTAAAGATTCATGGTCATTTAGATGTGATCTCTGGGTTTCCATTTGAAAATTACCTGTGTACATTAAAAAAAAATGATCAGGAAACCACACAGCCCTTTAACTCGGGTGATCCGTAGAGTGTCTGAAGTTCAAAACCAAAAACATAGCATTGAAGTTAAGTGGCCAAAAATGCAAGTAAATATAGAGCATAGAAATGGGCCTGTACCGGACTTGTTTGAAGGGGATGTTCTACAATTCAGAGAACTGGTAGTGAATGATGTGCACGTCAGAATTACAGGAGGAGACAATTGTGTTCGACTCAGATTGTTGCTTTGGAAAATATTATTGTCTATAAAGACCAGGAGTACATCATCTACCGTGAAGTTGCAAAGATGGAGACATTCTTTAATTACCCAGTTGATTCTCAAGAAGTAGGAGTTTTTGTAGTGTCAAATTTGTCTTCAGATTTAAAATGTACAAGGCTGAATGACGTATTAAAATATTTCAGGATGCCATTTGGGGAACAGGGCAGTTTTGTTGTCTTTCTCCTTTTACATCTGAAATAACTTCATCCCCCCCCCAACCCACAGTGTATTTCATAGTGAGCTTCATTAAGACAAATGAAGTGGAGGTGGTGCCAGGTCTGTGGGTAGAAGGAGAGGTTTGTAAATGGCCTAACTACAAACTCGATGCCATGTTGAAGGCCATCAAGAACTGTGAGATGCCTAAGGAGACCTGAACAAGTTTTGACATCAGGGTTCTTTACAAAGCAAGTGAGTTTTCACTTTAATCCATTATTCGTGGTTCAAGACTAAATCAAGCCACCTTTTTATGTATTTCTTAAAATTTAAATGTGTCTACATAAGAGTGTGCCTTATTAGCATGACGCACATCATGAACATTAATGACACTTTTATGTTTATGACTGGTGTTGACACTGGGATGCAGACATTACAAGAACCAAATGATTTAACATATAACAATCATGACTAATACCAGTTTGGGTAAAGCTTTGTTTTTCACTTGGTTCCCATTCTTGACAGATAGTTTTAGTAAGGCAAGGTTGAAACTTCGCCGGGCAGAAGATGACACAGACCTCCAATCAGAAGCAGAGGAGGGGAGGCCAGAAAAAAGAAAAAACAGGTATGTCGCAAATCTGCTGAATCCAGGATAATGTGTGTTGCACTCAGATTTTCTCAGTTTGTCTACATAATGTTTGTTTAAACTAAGGCATGTAAAAGTATTTAAGCATTAAGTTGCCAAATTTCTGTAAGAAGTAGCACTGAAAAAAATTGTATGTGGGGTAGTTGGTGAGAAGCCGTAACTGGGATTTCATTACCTTAAAACCTCAGTTTTATAGAGTTTCATTCATAGATGGGTGTCTTCATTATAGGCAGTGCAAACGAGCCTTACATGGCTGTAGGGTTGTAAATAATTTTTTTTTCTCTCTACAAAGACCAAACAAGCGCTTCCCCTCGAGTCAGGAGGAGTCTGATGAGGAGCCTGTGAAGCGCAAACCAGTCCTCCCTAAGGTGCCCTCCATTCCACCTCTGCCGTCACTGTTGCGTGACGCCATTTCCTCATCAGATGAAATATCTCCGCCAGCTAGTCAACTTGGCTCTCTGCAGCCGATTCACGCCCTTGGACCTCCTGAGCCATCCTACCATCTTCCCTCTCAGCCGTCTCGCCACCATGGACCTCCTGAGCCATCCCAGGTGAAAAAGACGTACAATTAAGTATTAAAAATGTACTTAAATATATTTTTAGTACAATACAAATATAATGTAATGCATTTTTAATACACTGTCATCAGGCATCGCCGGGGCTGCCTCGGGGTTGTTGGTGTAGCAGTAGACTTGTAGATTCTTGAGACATGGTGAATGAATATAGCAGTTGTACCGACCTGCAGGCGTTTTTAATGGCCGTAATATGTGGGTGGGTTTAAGAGGCGGTCTTCAGAGCTGGTAACGGCCTTCTCAGGGTGAAACAATTTAATCTTTACAGAACTGTAACGGTCATACATGTCGCACCATCTAAACATCTTGTCAATGCATGTAAATACGTTGTCAAGCATACGAACATCTTTCCACTGAAACAAAAATTTCATGTCGTAGCACGAGTGATGCTCAGATTCACGAATAGGCCACGCACGTTCGCAGAGCTTTGTCTTGTCTTTGCAGCAAAAAATATAAACACAATCGTCTGGTAACTTTTTACTATGGTCTCCGACCACACGAAATCTTGTCAGGAATTGAGCCATCCCACTCAGCAACGTACAACGGATCATCACCGCAGTCGTTCAAATCTCTCCAAACGTAGTTGAAAAACACAAACCAGTCTTTGTTGTGGAAAATCACACATGGGGTCTGGGATTTAAAATCGTCTCCAACATCTGCTGTGTAGACTTTCACAGTACGCATCACCTTGTCAAACGCATATCTCACCACACGACCACCACACATTGAGAAATCCCGTTTCACAAGAGCAGTGTCCTCATGAAGAAACTTTGTCAAGCTAACATCTTGCTTTTTCCTTGGCGCAAAAGTTAGATCTTCTCTCATTTCAACAGGTCCTCTTGTTGGCGAAATACACATAACCTTTCTAGGGGTTTTAGGAGTTCTCGGAGCAGCCATTGTACCAGGAAAGTTGTAGAATGTCTTCTGTGTTCAACAGTGTATCCCCTAACCTTATTTAAAACTGCAACAAGACGTAGGTAGTGACGTATTTGTGAATAAGGCATACCAGGGTGGAAAATACCATTAAAAACTACAATGACAAGTTGCGAGGTGTGAGCTCCTTAAACCAGTCGTAAAACCCCGTCATACGTCATATTTAACATCTGTTTGATCTGTTTTGTCTTTCACACCTCCGATCAGGATGTCACCGCAGGAGGATGTCACACGGCGTTGCTCAGCCTTGACATACCGGAGCCTGTCCGCGGCCCGTCATAAATCAGAAGCGCAGCACAACTCAGAGCCATAAATCAATTAAAAAGTGACACAAGGTATATGTTAATACTACATATATATAGATATATAGATATATAGATATATAGAGATATAGATATAGATATATAGATATATAGATATAGATATATATAGATAGATAGATATATATAGATAGATAGATATATATAGATAGATATATATAGATAGATATATATAGATAGATATAGATAGATAGATATAGATAGATATAGATAGATATAGATAGATATATATAGATATAGATAAAAATGGCCAAAAAATGTATTTGTAGAAAATATATTTATGTAAATATATTCCGAAATATATTTTAGCAAATATATTTTTGGGCTATTTTTTGTATATTTGGAAATATATTTTAAAATATATTTTTTCCCTATGGGCTGTGCAGCTGTAAACAACAGCGCGGGCATCTGTGCATTTCATTCATCATTCACTCACAGACACACAATTCATATTTAAACAGTCTTTTTGCGGTTTAGTTCAAGTTCATTTTTTTTATATAGCACATTTTATAACAGCCACCGACTGACCAAAGTGCTTTACATAACTACAAAATTAAAAGACAATAATATCGTGCATAACAGCACAACACATAGTGTACAACAAAGCTATAAGAACAGCCTTAAACAGGAGTCGCAAAAGCAGAAAACAAATAGACACTTAACAGGATCGAATTATGTAACACTTATATGTAAGATAAAAACCAACAGAATATTTTGAGTCTCTTTTGCACTAAGAAAAAGTGCGCTGATTGCCGACCCGAGGGTTAAAGGGTCAGCAGCGAATAAAGCTTTCTGTCAGTAAAGTTAATCAAAGAACAAAGGGAACAGAGAAAATTACTCACTGTTCTTGATTAAAGAACTTGTGTAGCTTTAATAAGGATTAGTCTATACAAAATTTATAATTTATGCAGTGCAGACTGTTTGATAACTTTATTACATTTATGTACCTGTTAGACAGGAAGGGCACAGGTAAATATGACATTTATTATGGGTTTATGCGAGGATTGTTTGAAGATTAAAAGCTGTTATTTTTTGAAGCCTAATAAATTATTAATATTTTTTTAATTAATAGCTTTCAATTGTAGCTAATGATGGAATCACCGCAATCTTGGATGGCTATAATTAATGTTTAAAATGGGGGAGAATTCATTTTTATACAGACATCAATGGCTTATTGATCATTATAGGTGCTATCAACATTTAGTTGTTGCTAGTTTGAGCTGAGAAATACACATTTCAGAATTATCACTAATCTGTGTGTGCATTTTGCTTTAGAACCAAGCAAGTTGACTCATGAAACCATTTGTTTATTATATCAAAATCGCAATATTGACCTCAATAACCACAATATTACTTTTTCCCAAAATTGTGCAGCCCTACCCATAATGAAATGATACTTACTGTGAAAATTGTTGGGACAGAACTCTGGGACTGGGCTGAAAATGTGAATCGGGAAACTCCACGTGTAGAGAGCACCTCAAATGAAAGCAAGTTTTCCAGTTGTAATTCCGGTAACATTTTACATAATACATTATTATTATATATATATATATACAAAAAGCACGCTTTTCTGACGCACTTTTTCCGTGACCACAAAGTGCACGTTAAGAACGCACGCTTTTATGGCAAATGTCCCGCATGCTTTTGACTGGGTCAGCCAGTGTGCAATCAGACGCCTGACCAGGCGTTTATGAATACTTTGGCTTGCCATAGGCATATGTGGTGCAGGCTGCAGCGCGCTCGTTTTTCTAAACAAATTAATTAGATTTTTTTTTTTTACGGGGGCCGGTGGTCTACGAAATTTCCCGGTAGATTTCTTGGTCTCACTCCGCCCCTGCTATTATCAATATTTTTATGATTGTATTATTGTACTTATGATATTATATAATTATACTATTCATTACTATTTTATTTGCTGTATACTATTAGTTTATTTTTTTGACTAAACTATTTACTATTACTTCTCACTTGTGTTATATTTACTATTTGCATTGCACTGTACCATAACATATGTATTATCATAAAGGATCCATCAGTTATCTTTGTTATTGCTAAAATCTGGTCAATCACAGAAAATGCTTTTTAATTACTTACGTGGCTATACCTGATAACAGGCTCGTGTTTGTGAGTGAATTGTGAAATATCTGAAAGGGTTACAAATATGAAATGTTTAACGGTTTATTTTTACTCTTAAATCTTAAACTTGTGTATCTTGAAAGATGAACTTTAGCCATTCGAATTTGTATTAAGCTGTCTTGAATAAATTAAAGTATTTTTTGGTATCTAGTTATTAATAAAAGAAATGCCGGTGATGGCAACCAAGCTAACAATTGTTAAATGACAGGTCCGGTTCAGTTAGTAATTACGTAAAATCAATAACGTTATTTGTATAATTTGTATATCAATACGGTAGTAATTTGTACTGGCATTTAAACGTTAAACTTTACTTATATGTACTTTGGTACATATACATATAATTACTCCCTTATTGCTCCGACTCCGCAAACGTCCAACAGTTTTAATTTTTTGAACAAGCAAGGCTGCGCGCATAGGATTGTGGGTGATTTGAGAGCGCGAAGGCTACACATATGCATACTTTCCTGTGTATAGGATATTTTTCGAACGAAGAACTCAGTCCTTGGTTGAAATTCTGAGGAACCTCAACTTTGGAACAGTCCTCCGACGGATGTCGATGACGTAGCATCCTCGAAATATCGGCTTCCGAGGATCCTTCCTTGACATTGAGAAACACCGTGGCTGCGTTCGGAATCGCATACTTCCCTACTGTATAGTAGGCGAAAAGAGTAGGCGAGCGAAAAAGTACGTTCGAATCCTCAGTATTCATAAAAGAGTAGGCGAGAATTACCTGGTTGACGTACTAATTATCGCGAGATTTGGACGATAGTGCGTTTGAATATGCCTACTTTCCTACTATATAGTAGGCGAAAACAGTACGTGAGGGAAGCAGTATGTTCGAAACATCAGTATTCCTAAAAGAGTAGGCGAGAAGTTCCCGGATGATCTCCTGCTTTCGCCCAGACATTTGAGTGTTTTTCAGCTTGTACTCATCTATCCCAGGAGGCCACGCGAGAGGATACGATATAAAAAAGATCAAGAAGTAGATATTTCATACTCAAACATGACGGAAAGGGTGGACGAGAGTGTTTTCAAATGTGAGCATTACAAATACAAACCAAATCGCATGTGTTGAACTAACTTTCTGTACAGTAAATTGTTGAACTGTTGCAAAGGCTATATAATATGGTAAATTTGTGATTTTTCCGTAAATCACATTTTATTGGATAGAGGAGCTCCATAAGGACACATACGTCTTTAAACTGTATTTGCATACATTTTAAACCGTTTACATCTGAAATACCATTACTAAATATTTATTCAAAATCTGGCAAGATTACTACTTGTAACTGATATGAAATAGACATCTGAGTGACGTGTGTGTACTATTGTTTAGGAGAATTCACTGTTGTTAACTGTTTTTATTAGTTTAATGCATTTTACATAAAGTAACTAAACATAAGTAATCTATTTCATTTATCCATTAGTAATGTTGAAAAATTGTTGAACATTTATGATGGATAAAAAGCTATTTATTAGCAACAACCTCAACATGTAAATGTAGTATTGAGCTCATAAATCACAGAGGTAACGTGAGTCTTGTCTGGATGTTCCAGGGACAGAAGAACACGCGTGTGTGTATCCGGTGGAGAGACGCTGATGATGCTGAAGGCCTGTGATCAAAGGCTTTGAGTGAGTATACTACTAAGTTGTAGTTTATTTGAATTATTGAAATTACAACACTTTTCTGATTCTTGATTTGTGTGCATTTGCTGCAGAGCTGTTGTGCTGGAGCAGGACCTGCGAAGAAAGGATGCAGCATTTGTTGGGAAAAAAAGATTTAAGGGATTTTACTCAAATATAAAGTAAGGTCATTTTTGTTACTTTTAATACATAAATCAAATTACATTGTGCTGTTAAAATGACTGCTTTTGTATAATGTTTGTGCATTTTTGTAGGATCTGAAATGTCTGCAGACTGGTGTGAGCACTGAGGAGAGGAGCTCAGCTCCTGGATGAGTCCCTCCATCACTCCATCTGTCCGTATGAGCTCCTCAATCACTCCACACTGCCCTTATTTCCTCAGATTGTGAAGCGCAGCGCTCCGGCACGAAGGCACGGCTCACCTCTGGATCAGGATAAAGCCACAGAATGGGAAGCGCTGTGTTGAGATGGCAGTAGGATATGTGGGGTTCAGCGCCTGTAAATACATGCTTGGAGTTTGAATAAAGCTTTGTTTCATGTGTTGACTTGTATATGCATTTGTTTATTGCGATGGTTACTTTTATTTGTTCTTTTACTCATTTATTCATGTTTCTTATTGTTGTCAGTATATAAAATATAATGTATGCATTAATTCATTGCTTGACTGACAATTGAGATGTTTCACTGCATTTATCTAGTGTGTATTCATTCATAACTGTCATATGACAAAACAAATTACATTTAGATTGTTTTATTAAATTATATAATTTTTAGTATATAAAAAAAGTAATATAATTAAGTATTGGTCATCATTTAATATTATTATTTTGTTTAAATTTTGGGGTGGGCTAACAATGCAATTCATTCTGAGGTAATATTCACTTTTAAGGAGCGATACTTACATTTTTCGCGTATAAAATCAACAGTTTCCTCCAAAAGTGAGATCTTCGAGCAGCGGCCTGTCTCCTGTGTGCAGACATTACACACGCAGAGGAAAACTGTTCTGGGTTGTGCTGTCGAGGTACTGATGTTATGAAGAGTTAGTGCACCTGTCGCTCATATCATTTAAACTTATTACATAAAGATCATGGAAAGATACCATAGTTGTATCTAACAATGAACAATCATAATGACAAAACAGAAAACATAAAGATAATTTGTTTGTGTACATCATAATATATTTATACACAGGACAAAAGAACAATAAGGCAATCTTTAAATAGTTCTTCATAACAAAAAAGTTTTGTCATAAGTCTGAGGGATGAAACGGGAGGTAAATTCATCAAGAAAAAGAGGAAAACTTAAAGGAGAAACTTTTTGGGTATAAAATAAAGAAATTAACAACATATTCAAGAGATGACGATTTTGGGGTTTCTTAATAAAAAAAAATATCGTTAAAAGGATAAAACTGTGGGTCACATTAGGGTTTAAAATATAACAACTTAAATCAACCCTAAATGTACTCACAAAATAAATGGGCAGCTGTTTCTTCAACAATACCACAAAATGAGCAATTGTTTCATCAATATCAAGATATTTACAGATAGATGAATTAAATGTTTCGTTCATATCTTTTAAGTGTGATAACGCATCGTAGGTCACATGATAATGTCAACATGGGATGATGTCCGGATCGCATTCATACTTAACGAGATTTGGCCATTAAGTACCTACTCTTTTAGCGCTCGTTAAGTAAGTACTCATTGAAATTAAGTACATACTCATTGAGTATGCGATTCCGAACGCAGCCCTTATGTATTTATCATGTCTATGGGCTCCTCCTTCAATCCCTAAAGTGTGCAGAATTAAGAGCAGAGTCTGCAGATTCACACATTTTTCTCCGTTTTGTTTTATGACAAAAACCGACGAAGTTATTAGAATAAATGCAACCCCTGTCGCATGCCATCTTGCGTTCTTTTACGAACGCGTCAATACTTTCATTTTTTTGTTTAGATAAAGTTTAAATAATCATATCTCCGTTTTTACTTGGTCTATCAACACAAAACAAAAAGTAGAATAGAGTTTCAAGCCAGCACTTTCGACAGAAGTGGACGGCAGCGCTCAACTTGACTTTGTTTTTATGCTTCACCGTCTTAAACTGGTCAAATGACTTGATCACGCCGGTGTTGTGCCGAATTTCGACCCCCTGCCAAATTACCCCCCTCGTTGAAGTCAATGATGGCCTAATCCTAACCCCACCCCTAATCTTAACCCCTCCCCCACAACTAATCCTAAACCTACCAAGGCTAGGGGGGCGACTCGGAAGAGTTAAGTATCACTATTTATTACAATAAACCGTTTGTTGACTGTACAAAAAATGTAAATTGCACAGGTTCAGAACACGTCTTCCACAGACTATTTTTCACAGTGACCAACCGTTACATAGGCCTACGTCGCACGCGCCCATACTTTTAAACATGTTCCCAATTTATGTCACGGAATGTACTTTTAAGATATTTTTAGATAAGAATGCTGCATTATAAACTTCAAATATGCTGCTTGTTTTTAAAGATACCTCCTATTTAAATTGCTTCGACGTTTTCTGAGCTGCAGGCCGTCATCGGCCGTAACGTTACCCGCCGAGAACAGTCCTTCAAGAATCTGCCGCGGCTTCTGTCTTTGGTGGGTACACATATAAATAGTTTTGGACAGGTAATATTTTATCTTAATAGTCTATTATTCTAGAGCAATTTGTTTTCGCGGAGGGCAGTGCTAGCAAAAAAAATAAAAATAAAATAAAATAACCTGAAGCACTCAAGCGCCTGACGTTTTTCAGTGGCTGAAAAACACTTCGGTGAACAAACGGCCTAAAACGTTAAAACACGTCAATTTAGCGTGTGTACATAGAAAAATAATGGAATGGCAAACGTGTTCTGTGTGAAAGCTAGGCTACTGCAAATCGTTAGTTTGCTTGTTGTCGAACTAATTAAACTTCTAATTATGGGTTTAAAGCAGTGAGGAAGAGATTTTGCTTCCTTGTAACTACTTTGTCAGTCAACGACTGTGTTTGTGTTTTTTTTGCTGTAGTATTTTATAATATGTAGAGAATTTCCACAGTTTTTCCTATTGGATCCTGTAATTATGTACCTGAAATTATGATCATGTGATTAATGCAAATATCTGTACTACTGAAACATCAGTTATTAATGCAAATATCTTTAGCATTATTAGTAGTAATATCTTTATTGCTGAAACATCAGATATTTTCGCTAGCTTTAATGGTGTGGTATTTATATATTGAACTAACAATCATTGTGTGCTTGCTTTCATTTGAGGTGTTCTCTACGAGTTTCCCGGTTCACATTTTCAGCCCAGTCCCAGAGTTCTGTCCCAACAATTTTCAAAGTAAGTAATATTTAATCACGGGGCATCATTCAATACAGTAAACAATCTTGTCTGGTTACGGATGTTTTTTTGTTTTTTTTTTGTTTTGTTGCATATAGGTTGACATTGGATGTGAAGTTGCTGGAGTTTTATTCCAACAATTTTCACAGTAAGTAATACGTTAATTACATGAATTACTCAACTGTAGTAATACACTAGGTGGTACAGCCTGAGACATGCACAATAAAAAAACATTTGCCTTCTGCATTTTTGTTTTGCATTTCCCTCCATTGTACCGAACCGTAATGTCTGAACCGAGGTATGAACAGAACCGTGACTTCTGTGTACGTTCCACCCATAATGTATACTATAAAATTAAGATTTTTTCAAAAATTTATAGACCAGCTGTTTAATGAGGCAGCAACATATGATAGATAGGACAGAACAAGAAAGGCTATTAATAATTGTAAAGGACCACTTTGGAGTTTAATGTATGTTGTTAATTAAATGAAGTATGTATTTTAATGTTATTCGTACGTGATTGACCAGAAATGTGGTGCACCTGTAACGATGAAATTTGTCCCTTTGGTGGCACAGTAGTTTGCACATGGGAAGATGAATATTTAAAGGTGGTTGGTGGTGTGAATGGTAGGCAGCTGTGTTTGAGTGAGTCTATATGTATTTTATCTGGAGATCCCGTGTTTTATGCATGAATTTAAAGAACTCGACGCCCGTTTCATGACGGAAGAAAGGATATTGTTTGCATTCCTTGGTGAGCGCAGCGAGGTATGATATGCTTTCATTCATGGATATTTCATAATATTTGTACATATGTATGGTTTATTTGCTGATAATTAATGTTTGTCATCTTGATTGTTTTATTTGCGTATTGACGTTTGTAGCCGAGAACAAGTGTGTGTGAAATGTTTGTTGTATGTTTTCGATACAATTTTCACGGTGCTAAGGTGATGGAGTGAAAGTTGAGCGTCATGCTGGTTTGACGAACTAAATAAAGGACACCTTATGCAGCAGTCGAGACTCTCTGTTTCTTTGGACCCAGGGGCTGCTACAATAATCTTTCATTGCGCAAAAGTATTATAATATGAAAGGCTCCAATACAGGTCGGCACAAAGCGCTTATGCGCATCCCGAGCACAGAATAATGCGCTTGAAGCAACATGGAGTTAAAAAATCGAAGTTAAAAAACACTAAGGGCCCTTTCACACCTACCTTGTTTTGTCCGGTTTTTCGGACTTTTCCAGTTTTTCTACTACATTCATTCTGCCGTGGCGGGCCGCCACACCAAAAATCATCCCGCCACGGCTGCAGCTTCTCAGTGAGGTCCGATATTGTGCATACTATTGTGTTATTGTTAAACCCCACTAAAGGCATAAAAAACATAGTAAAGCACCATAAAGTTTTCGCACTATATTCCAAGACTTCTAAAGTCATTCAATAGCATAATGTGGGGTAAAAATGAATATTTAAGTTAAAGTTAATGGAAACTCATTTCTCCTCAGTCATTCTCCATTCAGCATTCAAACAGTGCGTCGTGTTCGATTACGAGAGTAACACGACAACACTCTCTTCAAGATCAATGTTCTCATTATTATACTTTATTTGTAGATAAATGTCTATGGTTTGCATAAAATGACTTTTATCTTGCTGGTGTTTATTGCGCTTTCTAAATCATATTCCTTTCTCCCGATTGTCTGTTAGATTACAGCACTTGAGTAGAGAGCGCTGTAACTGAAATTTAAAACTGTTAAAAGAAAAGGCTCAAACTGTTTAATAGTTTAGTCAAAAAAAATAAACTAATAGTATACAGCAAATAAAATAGTAATGAATAGTATAATTATATAAGTACAATAATACAATCATAAAAATATTGATAATAGCAGGGGCGGAGTGAGACCAAGAAATCTACCGGGAAATTTCTTAGACAACCGGCCCTAGTAAAAAAAAAAAAAAAAAAAAAAAAAAAATCTATAATTTGTTTAGAAAAACGAGCGCGCTGCAGCATGCACCACATGCGTATGGCAAGCCAAAGTATTCATAAACGCCTGGTCAGGCGTCTGATTGCACACTGGCTGACCCAGTCAAAAGCATGCGGGACGCGCGATTTGCCATAAAAGCGGGCGTTCTTAACGTGCACTTTGTGGTCACGGAAAACGCGCGTCAGAAACGCGTGCTTTTTGTATAAAAAAACAAAACAAAACAAATGATAATAATCTATTAACCCTTATTGTAAAGTGTTACCGGGATTACAACTGGAAAATTTGCGTGATGTCTCTAACGACGAAGGGATTATTAGGGGACTGTCCGAGGTGCTGAAATAAAAAAAAAACTGTGAAGTAGGGTTTTTTCTTTTCTTTTTACAAAAACACTTCTGAGACATTCTGCAGACAGAAACAATCTCATTTAAATAGCAGATCACACGTCGAGGTCGGACGCGCGTATTGCCGTATATGGCCGTAGTTTGCCCCCCTCTGCCCTAGCCTGATCACCACTTCACCAAAATTGATAGCTACTGTACATATTTTAAATGTGCTCAGGAAATGATTAAAATGAAATTATTTGGTAATTATTATTAACATAAAAAATGTAATTGTTTTTATTAATCTGATTGGGTGGGCCACCTTTCAATCCCACCCATAAAACCGCGCCTGGTTTTAGGTCTTGTTCTATGCATTCTACGCACTTAGAAAGGAGTTAATACCCTGCAATCTGCAGTCTCATCACTAGATGCAAATACATAAATGCATGTTGTAGATTAATAGAGTGAAGTTTTCCTAGGTTTCATGAAAATGGTTCCCTGTGAATAAGCAAATGCAGAAATCTAAAATTACAATAAAATGACTGCACAACAACATGAATTATCAAGTGTAATTATTATTATTTAAAAGATCTTGAAGTCAACAACAATATACAATAATAACAGAAAAAATGAAATGACAGACACATTTTTCCCCAAAGGGATAATGCAATGCATGTTTGGAACAGACCTAAACAGGCCATTTAACAGTTGCTAATATAGACGCTTTGAAAAGGAATATTTAACTATACACCAACCTAAGTGGTATTGGGCATTGTAGCACTGTAAGCACACACACACACACACTGCCACTGATGAACTGGAGAGAGATCAAATCACACTGTCAGTAACCAGCAAAAATCTTGACAAAAGAAAACTGGACTACCTCAAAACATGAGTTGCCGTCGCAGTAGGTCACTGGTCTGTGCTACCTTGTTTATAACTCCATCAGAATCCAAGGACATCATAATGTCTTTCTCTGTTGACATAAGCATAAATGTTTCCAAGTACTCTTGGGTTAGAGTACTCCTAAGTCTGTTTTTAACAAACTTGAGGGTGGAAAAGCTCCTCTCGCAGGACACTTGAGTAGTCGATAACGTCAGCAAAAATTTGTAGGCCAGTCCAATGACATGGTATGCATCTGTCAACAGATTCTATTGTGCCAGGACAAGATACACACAAATGGCACAGTTTTTACACACACATACATTCTTATTAACCAGCTCTGGCCCTTCCACATCACATGTGTCTTCATTACCACTGCCTTCAGATGGATCATCCGTATCATCTTCTGTGTATGTCCCCACATTGTATTCTTTCAGAGAGGACAGTTTCAGTCTTTCCCACTGTCTGGCAAGGCTTAACAGCTCAGCCTGCAAAGTTCCAGCAGTGGCCCTTGAATCAAATTTCAGCAAACAGTTGCTGAGGTTTTGCATCGCTGATCGAATGAGACCCCCTTCCCTTATCTCAGGGAAGTTTTTTGGGTCAAGGCAGGCAAAATCAGTGCAGAGTTTTCCACTTGCAGCAAAGCGCTGGTGAATACTCTCCGTCACAGTGTCCATTATTACATTATAAACTCTGACCTCAAAGTCTCTCTCAGCTGCTGCAAGTGGTTCATCTTCTGCCAACTCTCCTGGCATGGTCTTCTTCTTTCTCACCTGTTTTTCAGGTAGGGCGACCTGCACCACCATCTCACAGTCCTTTTCCAGAAGCTCTTCATTGGCCCACTCCACAAATTGGCTCGCAGCTTTTTGGGCCCCACTGAAATCCCTCACACACTACTTTAAACCATCTGCCGTGCCCACAACCAGACGCTGTGCTGTGAGTAGATCCATCCCGCTTGTCTGTAGATATTTTGATTAGGGTCCAGTGTGCTCAAAAACCTGAAGAAAAGTTTGAGCTGTGAGAATGGTCTCGTATTTCAGGAGGCCCTCCATGAATCCTGTAGCCTTAACCCTAGCAGTTGACTGCATCGTTTTGTCCTCTACGATCGCTGCTAATGTCAAGATCAGGTAGATGAACATGGCACTCTCAGGCTTTCCGAAACACCCAAACACCTTTCTTAGAGCAGCATCCTTTGCCCACCATCGTGTTTGCCCAATTGGACAAAGTCTTCTTTGTCGGTTCCCGGATTCTGCAGTTATCTCATGCCACTTCTGCATCCGTTTATATGACTCGTGTTGGAAGACAGCAACATCATTTAGTAATCCAAACAGTGATGCACTCTGTAGTACAATGCCTGTTGTGTCCGACAACACCAAGTTCAGAATGTGTGCATAGCATCACACATGAATTTGGTTAGGGGCCTGTTCACTGAGAAAAGCAGAAAAACCTTTGTACTGGCCCTGCATGTTGGCTGCACCATCCATTGCACTGCATACACAACATGTTATACCTAGATTGAGATTTTGAAGAATTGTTTTTAGCAGTTCCACAAAATACTGCCCACAAGAAAAGCTTGTAAATACTATTTGAAAATACTGCCGAAAAGCGCTGCATCCCTGAACATAGCAGCAGCCCAGGGAAGTTACTCATTTTAAAACTAGGAACATCTGCCAACCACTGAAGGACAAATTCAAGAGCCACTCATTAATAATTTCTCATTTACAATTACTACCAAGCTACTTTCAAATTTCACAATGATGCTAATTCCCATCTGTGCCTATAGATTTGACATTAACGGTTATGTGCTTTAGCTTATATCAACTGTAACGTTAGTATCCTTGCTCGATGCCTGGAACATGTCCGTTATTTTTGAGCATTTTGCTGCCTCCTCCTCCATAATTTTTTTTCTTTTGAGTCTGACCTTCTCAGCCCCACCTTTCCCTTTTCTTTTCTGCCTTTCCATCATTAGACTCCCTCACACACCCTCTGTTAACGTTAGACTTCCATAACGTGACGTTGACGAGGAAAAAGAGGTGTTCGATGGCTTTACGTCATAGTCCGACAGGCTATGCCATTTGGGGAGGGGCCTGCCCGCTCACTGACTGATCCCCCTATATTTTTGAAAATCCTAGACATGGTTTGACCTGAACTTTGTTAGTGCTTTCTGATTCGCCTGTTTCTATTGAAATAAATGGCTGTTGCGGCCCGCCGTATGGGTTGAGAAGAGGCTGCACAGTTTGACCAGCGGGTAGCGGCCGCACAACAGCTCGCCGGATGGTGTTGCTAAGAACTGCAATGTATAACTATTATCAGACCGGCCCTCTCGCGGCCTCGAAACACTACCGGCCCACCGGGAAAAGTCCAGACTCTCCCGATTGCCACTCTGATAGAGAGAGATATTATTACTAGTTTTTGGAAAAGTTTGAGTAGATTTTGAGAGTAGTTTAGGAGTAGTGTAGATAGTTTATGTAGTTTAGGAGTATATTTAGAGTTTTTATGTGGAAGGAAATTTTAGTTTTTTGGAAAAAGAAACAAAAAAACACCTGATATTTGTTGTAAATAGTTGTATGTATAGTTTGATTTTGCGTTCATTTTACCTTTTGTATGGTATATTTGCACTATTTAGGAAGCCCTCTTACTCAAGGAATGAAAGCCCTGCAATGTAGCTGTCTGTGTTATTTTCTGTTAAAGTGTTTTTTAGAGTTTCTAGGCAAAAAAAGAAAAGAAAAAACGCCTATTGCCCACCTGCTTTTTGCTGTATATAGTTTGATTTTATTTGGGAACCCTCATACTCTAGGAATGCAAGGCCTTAAATATAGCTCTCTGTATAATTGTGTGCATAAACTGTTTTAAAAAGTGGCAAAGCTAAAAAGAAAAAACAAAGCCTATGGCTACACCCGCTTTTTTTTTGTAAATCATATTTTTTTTTTATAGCTTGATTATATCTAAGTTGTACCTGTATGTTTACATTTACAACTTGTGTTTACATTTTAAACCATTTAAAATGCTTCATTGAGCATGTTTGTGTTTTTTGTTGTAAAAAAGCTATAATTTTTCTATTCGGATTTTGTTTTTTGTGTGATTTTTGGGTCCAGTATGTTGATACAGTACATCAAAGTGAAAAACGAATTGTTTGGTCATATAGGTGATGTTGTGCTGAAAAATAATGATAACAAGCATTGGTATGGTAAACATTTGTTTGTCGCAAAATAAAAAAAGTACTCAAAAACGGCCAAAATAGCCCAAGACTCCGAAGGGTTAATATGAAATATTACTACTTACTGTGCAAATCGATGGAATGATAAAATTATTCAACTCACTGCTCTGCATGAAGCTGTCTGTCTGGAAACGGCGGCAAAGAATCTGCATTTAAGCGCATGTGCAGAGAACCAACTTTTTTTTTTTTTTTTTTTACTGTCTTTAATTAATTCACATAGCTTGGTTCAAAGCATGTAATTCCCATCAATGATTAAAAAAAAAAGTAAAATCAACAACTAAATTGAAATGTTTTAAGTGAGCAAAATTTCATTATGCTTAATTTAATTGGGCCCATAATAATTTTTTTCAGTGATAAGAGATTCAGACCTCATTGATATGACTGAAAAACATTCTTTAATAATTCATTCTCAATATCATAATGAAGAAAATTATGTGATAATGTGCATTGTGCACTATGGTCACGAGATATTGTTTTGAAACAAATTGCTTTTTTTGTTAGCGAGTAATTCATTTTTACTTGAAAATATGATATTCTTATGTATGACGTATGAGGCATAACTGTGTCACATAACTGGACAAAGTATGATTCATTGCAGAATTAATTTTCTGATATTTCCTATCAGTTTAATACTTCCGTTTTTTTGTTAGGCTACATGAATTAATATAACATTACAAGTGGTAGAATATTATAAAGCAATGTTGAATGATTTATTTTATAGTATTGAACTCAGAAATCTGCTGAATGAACTGCACATAATTATACATATGTTAGGCGAATATGTGTAATTATAATGTCAATGCCTAATAAAACAGAAAACATATGGAGAGTTGAAATAATTGAAATTTTCTTCTAGAATGATCATTTTTATCAAGCTTGTATATTTAAGTTCAGTAATTTCACTTAAATGGCAATGAAGATTACCTATTAATTGTCATTTAAGTGAAATTACTGAACTTAAATATACAAGCTTGATAAAAATGATCATTCTAGAAGAAAATTTCAAATGGCACTTTGAGGCTTTTGCATCTGAACTCTTCATATATCAAAATGTAACATGAAATTCAAGATGTTTTTTGCAATAATTTCACAATATACCAAACTTATTTGTCCATACAGCACGGTCACGCTTAAGCGTAGTTAAACAGGAACAAGATGAAGACAAATTATAATAAAAAGGCTTTATTAACTCTGGGCTTCTTCATAAATGGGTTACACTTAGCTTCCCCCCGATCAAAAACAGACAAAGCCTTAAAATTTAACTTTATTTTTTTCCCAGGATAACCAATCAAATGTAGTTTTGTACTATAATATTTTCTGATTATTATTTAGAATTTTTAGAGTTTTATGATACTTTGCATTAATTATATAATTTTTATGAGCTATTTTCTCCATTAGAATTAATATATATATTTTTATTTTATATTAATTTAATTAAAAAAAAATTCAATAAATGCAACGTCACATCAAAATAGAGTGCCAGCCTAAAAAAAAATGTTTTTCAAGTAGAAGAGCGCCATCTAGTGGCTTTAAAAAAGTTACATGTGTGCAATGTCCTGTACCAGCCTGTAGGCTGCCTATAGCTTCCTTTATAAATACATAGAAAGGCTTTTTGATTCCTTTTGATGTTTTAGACATGATTTCTCTAACTTGTTCGTTTTTTTTTTTCGTTTTTTTTGTAACAATTTTTGAGATAAGTATCAGGTTTTGCATTATGATTACAATCAAACTATAGCATTTGGTTAGAAAAGGAACACAATGCAAACATATTTGTTACTCAGTATTTGATCATTCAAATAATTGAACAAAATAAGTGATGGTTAGTGATAATTCAAAACACTTTATACAGACATTTTGCAATAAATTGGTATTTTTTATTAATTTTAATTCAATAAGTAGTAATAACTTCAGAAGGGAACGGCAATTATGATCGAACAGAAATAAACATAAAATAACATAACAGCAAACAATCATTATTAAACTCTAGGTTAAAAAATAAAATGTTAATAATGTGTGTGTGTGTGTGTTGCATTTGAGCGAGAGTCTCTTGTATTTTTTAATTTATATATTTTTGCATATTCTCAAAATTTGCTGTTGCAGTCTTACCAGTTAATCTCTCTCTCTCTCGCTCTCATTTATTGATTTTATTTTGCATATTCTACAAATTTGCTTTTGCAGTCTTGCCAGTTTATCTGTGTGTGTGTGTGTGTGTTTGTGGGGGTGGGGGGGGGGGGGCTTATTTGCACTCTTGATGTTTTAGAGTGTCACCCCTTCATTGCTGTACACTTTTTTTTCTGCACAGTGGCTGATCAGTAGCTTGTACCACCAAAAGTTTCTCTGAGTTTTCCTATTTTTTTGTATTTCCCATTCATTTCCTATTTCGGTCATTTTTGACCGGGAGGAAGCTAAGTGTGACTATTTTTTTTATGACCCTTTAACATATCAGAATCATCTCCTTGATTTTTTTATGTGTTCATATAGGTAATAGAACAAAAGTCACCAAGTTTTACCCCCATCCGATGAAGCAAAAAAATTAATTCAAAACGTAAAAGTTTTCAGTAGTTTTCGGACGAAGAAGCCCAAGGGCAAAAATGAACAAACTCAGCGTGTGTTGATGAGAACTGACCAAGGGTGCTTTCACACTGGGCTCGGTTGCTGCGGTCCGAGCCCGGGCGCGATTGTTCCCGCCGCCCCCCGCAGCGTTGGTCTGGTTTCATGATGCATTCACGTGCTATGGTAATTATGGTAAATACCACAAGCCAACGTGGAAAATGCACATGAACACCCCCTCAAGTGGTATTTTCCACTGGGAAACTTGTAGAATATTTTGATGCACGAGTTGCCGAGATGAGATAACCTTTAACCTTTTCAAAATGGCGGAGAGCAACGCGAGAGTGTTGAACGGTAAGCATTGTACACAATTAAACGTTTTTTTGCTACTATTAGCTAGGGGTGGAACGGTACATTCGTATTGAACCGAAACGGTACGGTAATTAGCTCTATTAACTCCCTTGTCCTTAAAAAGATCTGTACTATTCATGATCTAGAAAATATACAGCATATTCTTTACCGTTTGTGTTTTGAAAAATCATCATCTTGCTGTAGCAGATGACTTAAGCAATCTAAAATAGTTTTAGCTAAATAACAGGTCTGGATCTCCATCTTTTTACCACATTACGACAACAAAAGCACTTGAACGCAACACACTGGTAAATACCAGTTCACAAGTGGAAAATATCATATTTTCCATAGCATATGAACGCACCATCAAACTCAACTTGATTCTATCGAACCCTGGTGCGTTTGCATGCATCTTATGCCATCGTAAACGTGCACGGCGCATGATAGAAAACAGAACGCGGGTCAAAATATTGTGTTTTTTATTTATTCTGTGCTATATATGCGCAGCTGAGTGAACAACACAAGTTTACTGTGAGCGTGTCTCATAAGATGGCTTTCTGCTGCTTACGGACTCTTTTGAGGAGACAGTGGATTTCCAAATGTGTTGCCCTGTTTCCACGCGCAATGCGCGAATACACTGCCGGCTCACTCTCGCTCATATCCAAGGTAAATCGTCAACACTATCATCCCTTACATGTGTTTAATTTAACTAAATGCATCATAATTAGCTAAAACGCATGCACAGGTCACTTTACTTCCTGAACAAGTGCGCACCCGAGTCCGTGTTGCTTGCACATTCATGCGAACCGCGCCACGGTTCGGGAGCAACCAAACTCAGACCACCTCCTCCAGGTAGTCTCGGGTTCGATACCCCAGTGCTCACCCAGGTCCCATGACAGCGTTCACATTAGCGATTTTCAATGCGATTCGTGCCCCGTTCCGAACTAAACTGCCTGTGTGAAAGCCCCCCAAGAGAACTGACACACCACAACTTATATAAAAAGGGTAATTAAGGGGTGTTTCTCAAAACCAAGAATGCAAAGAACGGACATGTGTTCTTGCTGTTATTGCACAATAATACCCCCGCACAGACGCCGCGTCTGCATTAGCCTACCCAAACATAACGAGAATTATTGACGATAACAGCCAGGCTTTATCGCCCAAGCCTACCCTCAGCTCAAGGGATTACTCTACAACTGTACACTACAATGTAATGTATATTCATAACAATAAAGCAACGCCTGTCTACTTTTAATTCTGCTTCTGTTGTTTGTTTGTGTACATCATAGCCAACAGCAGGAAAAAAACGTCGGTAATATTGACCTGCCTCTGGCCACGTTTACACATAGCCGGGTATTTAGAGAAACAAATATTTCCTTCCCTCTGTTTTCAATAATAACATCATGCACACAACCCGCATAAATACGTTGTCGAGCACCATCATAACTATGCCAAACCTATGGGCGGTAGTGTAGGGAGAAGGATAAAGCCATGCAAGCCAATCAGAATCCTCAGAATCGACAAGAGAGAACCTAAAACCCCGTTTCTCCCAGTTGACACGGCAACACATAACCGGCGTTTTCAGAAATCTCCACTTTGGCCGGAGTTTTTAGAAATAATCGTTTTCAGTGACAAAAACGGGGTTTTCGTGTAAATGAGAGGCCAAACCGCAGGGAAATTTCTGCGTTTTCCCTTAGTGTAAACAGGGCCTCTCTCTGCTTCCTGCTCCTTCCTCGAATGCCGAAATGAATGCTGGGATATTTCTGCTGTCAAGTTCATGCAAGTTACCAACCGATGCATCCTCGGTAAAATGGGCGTGTCAAGAACCCTTCCGGGATTTTTAACCGTTCTTGCCAAAATGCAAACTTGTGTATTGGGACAGTACTTGGGCCACAAAAGATGACGTTTCACAAGAACACAAGTAGAGACAAGAACACAAGTTTAGAAAGGCCCAAGGAGGAACACCTGTGGTGATTAATGAATCTCCATAGCATACCTCCTAGCATACAAGTTTTGGATTTGAAATAAGGGAAATTTTTCGACGCCCACCGCGAGCAGTCCCGCCACCACCCCAACCAAGCTCCAGTATCACTTACATTTTAAGACAGGTCAGGTGTTATAGCCTAAATGAAAACACAAAGGGTATATATGAAGAGCATTTATTTAAAGGCTTATTTGCATATTTTCTGTTCATTTAACATTGCTTGTCTTTACATTTACATTTTATTTTCATTCCACACTTTCTTTTCATTTCATATTGCTTTTCTTTTACAGTTTTTCTTTTCATTTCACATAACTTTTCTTTACTCTTTTAGTGAGTTATTGTACAAATTTGTTGCAGACTTTGCATTCTTTAAGACTGTTTTGGAAGGAGTGTATTTGTGGGCTGGGCCAGAGTGGTTAATTTTACATGAGAGTAAAGCGCAAACAGTTCTGTTATCTAACGTCATCCTATTCTCTGTAACAATCTTTCTACCATGCTAAACACCCTTTCTGAACTTGTATTGCTATGGGGAATGCATAGTAAAGCCTTCAAAAGTTTATGCAGCTCACTGAATCTCATGTTCTCATGTACCAGGCCCCAGAATCTGTTGATTTTTAATAAAATTAAAAAATATATTTTTACAAGCTGAGTTTTTTTCCAGCGTTGTCACTCATCATCTGACCTCGCACACTAACCTCGCGACAACTGCCACCTACAGTACCTGTAGTAGGCTACTGCAGGTGGCAGTTATCGCAAAGCTATGACAGAGCTCAGATTGGGAATGTTTTTTTTTACTCCACTCGGGCCCGGGGTATTAATATTTTTTAATAACGCAGGTTAAAATACGGAGATTTACGGGAAAATACTAATACGGAAGCATGGCGGGAAAGAAGGGTAAAATAAGGGACTTTCCCGTTCAAAACGGGATACTTGACAGGTATGTTCCATAGCAACTCATACTTAGTGGAAAACCAAACAAAGGGAAACAGGAACTAATGAATAATCAAAAAGTTCATGAAAACAAAACTAATACAACATAACTGTTACAAGCGTGATATCTAATAATGAATGCTATCTAATAAGTGTCTTACTGGACTTTTGTTGATACTTTACCCATTAAATGTTTTTTAGTATTCTGCTCTGGCCTAAATAAAATAATGACACACTTAGGAGCAAAAATACAGAGAATCAGACCAAAGCTTGAAGCTAAAATCGCAAATATCTCCACAGCTACAGTAAATTTCCCTGGAGAGCTGACATAAGCTGGAACAAATGTGATCCAAACAGCACAGAATATGAGCATACTGAATGTGATGAATTTAGCCTCATTGAAGTTATCAGGGAGCTTGCGGGCCAGAAAAGCTAAAATAAAGCAAAGGAAAGCTAGGAGGCCAATATAACCCAGTACAGCCCAGAAACCAATAGCTGACCCTAAACTGCATTCTAGAATGATCTTTTCTTTGTAGTGTTGCATATTATTGTAAGGATATGGTGGAGAAATTGTTAACCAAAGCACACATATCAGTACCTGTACAAGAGTGAAACCAAAAACACTGAGTCTCTGTTGATGAGGGCCAAACCATTTCATAACATTACTTCCTGGAAGTGTAGCCTTGAAGGCCATTAACACCACTATTGTTTTCCCAAGAACACAAGAGATACAGAGGACAAATGTTATACCAAATGCTGTGTGACGCAACATACAGGACCACTCAGTGGGTCGACCAATGAAAGTAAGTGAACAAAGGAAACACAGAGTCAGTGAGAAGAGCAGCAGGAAGCTCAGCTCTGAGTTGTTGGCTCTTACTATGGGAGATGCCATGCTTTTGTAGAAGACTAAAGCCATGCTCAAAGTCACTAAAGAGCCCACAATAGAGAAAGCAGCCAGGATAATCCCAAGGATCTCATTCCAGGAGAGAAACTCCACTGGTTTAGAAAGACACTTGTCCTTCTCAATATTAGGCCAGTACTCAGGTAGGCATTTGTGACAATCTAAAGAATCTGTAAAAAATAAATAACAATCAGTGAGCAACAGTCATTTATGACCCACGGGAATAAGAGAGATTCTAAAACAGTGTAATGGCTACACTGACTACACTGTTTATCAATGAACAACTCAGAAGGTCATGATGCTAATTTTTGTCCAAAAGTTAATTTATATAAAATTTACATTGAAATCTAATCCAATCATACAATGACTTGAATAGCCCTCTTCTATGATGAGCATGTTCTTAAAAGTATAACAAATAATTAAATGAGTCATGATTTGAAAAATGTAAATTCTAGATCTTTTGACATGAAATCAAGCTGACAAATCAAACAATTTTAACATTATCTTTCAAAGAATTTAAATGTAAGGAAAGGGGCGGTTAATTTTCAACTATGTGATTGTGGCAGTAGGATTATTTGTTTTAAAGATTTCACTTTGGATTCTTTGGTGTGATTGGCTACAATGCTCATTGCTGCAATCTTTTATGCAGTGAGAGTTGATCTAAATATGATGCTGTATCAGCACTTGCATAATTAATTAAACCTGGCAGCTGTAAAAACAGTAAAAAAAATAAATAAAAAAACACACAAGTAAAAGTTTTCAAAAGAGTTTCACATAGTTAATGTGCAAAAATGTTATCCGGTCATAGGAGTTGGCATTTACACTGTATTCTTAAAAGAGTCAACTACCTTTAAAGGGTTAGTTCACCCACAATTTAAAATTATCCCATAATTTACTCACCCTCAAGCCATCCTAGGTGTATATGACTTTCTTCTTTCAGCCAAACACAATCGTAGTTATATATAAAGAAAATATCCTGGCTCTTCCCACCTTTATAATGGGAGTGAATGGTACCATAGATTTTAAAGCCCAAAAAAGTGAATCCATCCATCATAAAAGTAATCCATATGGCTCCAGGGGGTTCATAAAGGCCTTATAAAGCAAAGCAATGCGTTTTTGTAAGAAAATATCCATATTTATAGCTTTATAAACTAGAATCACTGGCTTCCGGTAACGAAGAGTTCCAGCCAAAGAGTGAATTCCGAACTCGCGTATGGCAGTTACCGAAAGCAAGTGATAATAGTTTATAAAGTTATAAATAGGAATATTTTTTTTACAAAAACGCATCGCTTCACTTCAGAAGGCCTTTATTAACACCCTGGTAGAGGCCTGCATTCCCACGGCTCCCCCGTGGGACCCGATCAAAATTATCGCGGCGCGGGTTTAAATATCCGAATAAAAGACGGTATCGGTCAGTACCTCTGAAGTACTTTGGTCTGACATCCTTTGACAACAGCGTATCCTTGCTTTACTCATTCTAATCAACCACCAGTACAGCTTGCTATAAGGGCTGTATGTATTATGCATGTGCTGCATGCATGAAAAAGTGTTTTCATTGTCATAAGTTTTATTTGCTGCGCACACAGCACGTGCATAATTCTGCCTTTGTGGTCGGTTTGCTTATAACTTTGAGTGACAGATGTCGTATTTCATTTATTTTTCTCTGTGACTTTTTTACTGTCTTGACAAAAATAATTTTGTATCTTGACAAGACGAATACAAATAACAAATACAAATTTTGTATAGCCTACATTTTATATTTGTTATACATCCATTAATGGATGGATGACCTTTATTGGGCTTCAAAATCCAAGTTACCTATCACTCCCACTATAAAGCTTGGAAGAGCCAGGATATTTTTCTAATATAACTCCAATTGTGTTTGGCTGATAAAGAAAGTCATATACACCTATGATGGCTTGAGTGTGAGTGAATTATGAGATAATTTTCATTTTTGGGTGAACTAACCCTTTAAACAGTGTTCAAATTAGAGCTCGTTTCAGCTTGCAATTATCTTTTAAAATGTTTTATTCTGTGGCAGAAACAAGCTTCCATATGACACCTTAGTAATATATAGCCAAATATTTCTAAGAACTTTGCATGTATTTTAAACTACACTCTTAAAAATAAGGGTTCCAAAATAGGGGTCATAGAAGAACCATTTTGGTTCCCAAAAAACCTTTTAGTGAATCGTTCTAAAAAGAACCATTTTTTGAACATATTAATAATCTAAAGAACCTTTTTCCACTATAGATAAACTTTTGTGGAACAAAATTGTTCTTTATGGAGACAATGATGCAGAAAAAGAACCATTACATTAAATTTAACAGAATGATTATTTATCTTATACAAACCTTTCTCAAAGTTAATAAAACATTGATGTTTGGATTTTTGAACTGACACTAGGTGGAATGAGCAGCCAAATCATCTAAAAAAAATTGTTATTTTTAGATCGATTCACTAAAAAGTTTTTTTTGGGAACCAAAATTTTTCTTCTATGACCTCTATTTTGGAACCTTTATTTTTAAGAGTGTAGATCTTTAAAACATTTTTACACTATCATTTTCTTTATCTTAAACTCTCATATAAGCATTGACCAAGCAGTATGCATGATCAACTCAAGAATATCCAGACAAATACCTGTCTCATTGCTGATCTCTCCTTCTGCACAGTTAATGCAGTCATAACAGCAGACAGGTCTACCCTTTTTCACAGCCTTCCTAGAACCTGGAGGACAGCTCTCACTGCACACAGACACAGGCACCTGCAGGAATACAGAGCATCAAGGTAAACAAAAAAAACACGCTACTACATTATTTATAATTATTTAAAATGTAATTCAGGCATGGGCCAATTCAGTCTTGGAGGGTCACTGTCCTGCAAAGTTTAGCTACAACCTTGATAAAAAAAAAAACTGTAGCTTTCTAGTAATCCTAAAGACATTGATTAGCTTGCTCAGGTGTTTGATTAGGGTTTGAACTAAACTCTGCAGTACAGTGGCCCTCCAGGACGGAAGCTGCCCATCCCTGATGTGGATCAACATTATATATGTTATAGACAAAATTATGTTTTAGACAACACATTGTAGCTATACCTTTTCACTGCCATCATACCAAATGATAGTTCTGCTTAGACTGAATTCTTGGCCTTTAGGCTGTGCTGCATCATATTGACCCACTGTCACAAAATTAACTGAACCGTCTCCCTGAAGCTGCCAATTCACAAGTTCATAGCTGGCCACAGGGTCTCCATTGGTATCGAATGAAACTGAATAATTATTTTTGGTGAAGTTGACCCGCTTGAGCTGATCAAAAACCTGCATGAAGGGCATGGGAAACTTAGATTGTTGTAATTTACTGAATAATCTGAAATACTGGGTGTGGTTAGGCCTATAGCAGGCCTACACAAAGTAAAGGAAGATTGTATTAAAATGTTTCAATCGTAAGTATTGTACAAAGAAAACTTACCTTACGGGGCTCAATTTCAATGTTTTTGTCACAACGTTTTTCGTTACAGACAATGCCATGTAGGGCATGAGCTATAGCATATGTGGCTTTGTACACCATGTTAGTGATCCTCAACTGGGATGTGTCTGTGTACGGGTTCTGTAATGCCTGCAGGTCCTCTGTACCATCACATGCTGGCATACCAGTAGAAGAACCTGTCTGCCGTTTTAGACTACAGCTAAATGAGCTTTCCCAGAATTCTGTCAACAGGGGAAATTTCAGCGCCTGCTCTGGAGACAGATCAAGTAAAAAGTTACGAAATCCCGGGATAACAGACCGCGGGATTGCAACCCCCACAGCACCGATACACAAATTAAACCGCAGCATTTGTGGATCTGTAACCCACGCCTCGCTGCCAATCCACTGCATCGGAGGAGGAGGCTGCTGACTCAGCTCTTCTAAGAGAAATCTCATGTCACCTGCGGCCACAAAGGCAACTATTACACGAGCCGTTGATCTGCGAATGACATCAGCGACTCTTTTCAGTTTACTGCGCGGCTGGGTCCTGTAGTAGGCCTCAGAATACTCCACACAGATTCCCTCGTCCTCCGCAGCCTTCAGGAATGATGCCATGCCATTGTTCCCGTAGTCTGAATCACTGCACACTGTCCCGATCCACGTCCATCCGAAGCGCTTGACCATCCGTGCCAGTGCGGCCGCTTGATGGTGATCGCTGGGGATGGTCCTGAAGAAAGTAGGATGTTGCCGCTTGTCACTGAGACACGCGCATGTTGCGTAATGACTCACCTAAAGTGCAGAGTGAAAAAGTAGAAAAAACAGGTTTCCAATATTATTTTTTGTTTACAGTGGTAACATTTTTCCCTACAAGTTTTATAGAGGACCAAGAAAAAGCACCTGTGAAATTCCAAAAGAACCAAAAAGTCTTGAAGTGGTTATAGCCGCAGTGGAACCAGATTCTCCAACTAGTGCAATAACTGCAGCTGATTTTTCACAGGAATCAGTGTCGTTAAATACCAGATCCTGACCGTTGGCGAGTTGAAATGCTACTTTCATTACCATTGGCACAGAGGCACAAGAGTCATATATATGGTACCCTAATGTGATGCCCGGTAAGAGATCAGAGCTGTTGTTTATCTCTTGGATAGCAAACTGTAAGGCACGAGCAAAACGCAGCTCTCTGAAGTCCATGCTGTTGAAGAACACAGATGAAAAACTATATAGTAACTTCTTGTTAAATTTAAGAACCTATGTAAACGTTATGCTTGTATTAACTCCGTTTACATAAAAAAAGACAATTATGAACATAATCTCAGCACAATAAATTTAGCCCATTCAACCCTGTTCTGTCAAGGATTGTATACTTTTTGTCAAATTCTAACCTGCCACTGCACTCCAGTGGTTGTGGCCGTCTAGTATATGTGTGCTTCTCTGTCCTTAGATGGTAATGAATGGTGAAAGCCCCTCCAATGATGAAGTCCCCATCCTTGAAGAGAGCAGGGGGCTGAGGGTCTCCTTGGAGGATGCATGTGCCTAAATTAACCCCACACACAGCAGGAACAAGTCTGGTAACACACACCACTGTCAATAAAAGTTTAACATGCATTTCTCCTGCTAGGCAAGCAGCCACTCCAAATGTGAGGTCAACATTTATCCTTGTTTTATATATCCACCAACCACTACTGTTGTATGTTGTTACTCAATATTGGAAAATGGGGGGAGGGGAGGGGGGGTGTGGTTAATATTTTATATCAGTCAGTCATGGTGAGAGAATGTGTCTCATAAGTGTATCAAAATGCCCAAAAAAAACATGACTTATTTAAGGTCACCTGTCAACCCAAAGCAAAATGTAATGAGGAAAACATGTTTGTTATAAAATTTGATCTGACGTTTCCTTTATTTGTAAGATGTTCATCTTGTCTATTTCAGATATGTTTCAGTGACACAATAATATGACTGTTAAGCATTATGCAGCCATAAATTATATTGAATAAATGTAGCAAAAAGTTATTTAAACTTTAGTTTTTCATATCCATATCTCACTATCTGTATTTCTATCCATCTCTCCAATATATAGGCTATCTGTATATTTATATATTTATCTATCTCACAGTCTTTATCTATTTCCTTAATCTTTCCTCTCTGTCTGTCTTTGTCAGTGAGTGTCTGTAACTGTCTGGGTTGCTATGGCCACCAAACAAAGCCTTGACTCAGAGGATCCCCACTTCCAAGAGGGGAGACACATGGCTCTTGAAATGAAACATGACCACAGTCTAGCTGAAGCCAGGGTTAGAGTTTGTATATATGTCAATAATTTTATAAATGAACAAACGGATGGGGGACAAATTAAAGTTAAAACTGGGATGAATGTGGAAGAAGGATGAGTGCGGAAGATTTCATATGGTAGCCTATATTGCATGATTAAGCAATTAACATCATATCATGGGTCCTTGTACTTATTCGTTCATTCATTATTCTATTTCGGAATGAAAGATGAAATTAAAAAAGGGTGCAGCTTGGTTTTTTGTTTAAAAGGAAAAAAAAAGCAAATGGCTGTATTTTGTTTTCTAAATGTATTGTTGTATCAAATAATAATATTAGAAAATTGGACGATATTTCCGATCGTTTTTTAATTTGTAAAATTTATTTGTACGTTTATTGTATTTCATTTAACTCAGAGGCGGCGCCATCTGAGCGCTGATGAGGGGGCGTCTGAAATACCGAGAGGGGGCGTTCGTAGGTTCCTCCCTGAAAGGAGTCCAGACATTAGAAAAATATCTAAATGTCTACACATGCGTTTTATATTTAATATTAGGGAAATAGACGGTCATGCTTGACAAAAAAAATCTTTAACTTTTAGGAGGCAACAATTTTTTTTTTTATTGTAATTCTGTAAATTACACTGCGCAAATCGGATGAAGAAGGGTTGGCTCTCCACAGAACATAAAATATTCATTTTATCTTATTTTTCGTGTGCGCATTTATGAGGAAAAAACAATGTTACAGAAGTGACAGTTCTCCTTTACGGACGCGACCGCTATGAAGCGGCGCTAAAAGACTGCTTTAAAACTTTCACAGAGACCTTACACAGAAGACACAAGCCTTTCTTTAAAGTGAATTTCGTTTTGTATTAATTGTATCTTAATTTTAATCAATGTTTCATCAACCAATTGCCTGGACTTAATAAGAAGTAGGCTAAATATAGCAGACAATTAGATAATCACGACATGGAGGCGCCGGCGGGCGAACTGAATCGCATAGCCGAGTCTGACAGTACGGATGAGCTAGCGGGACGGGCTTGGAAGCGCTAGCCAGGTACCCAGACACCGCGCAAGCGGGACCAACGGGACCACAGACGTACCAGGGGTGGGGCAGCGCGGCGGAATGCAGGGACTCGACTCGGACGGCACAGCGGCCCGAAGTGGGGTCTGGGTGTGTGGTGCGACACATACCTGCTTCCGTCGAAGGGCAGAGTTAGTGTGCGGAGGCATCACTACGTCCGGGACACAGCCACTGCTGCTCGCTGGCGATAAAAGAGGGGCCCGAGGGTGACAAGGCATAGCGTCGTCGACCGCCAAACGCGCCCTCTTGGGACCCAGAGGTTTCAGAAATTGCTCTTTTATTGAAATTGTGGGAACAGAAACAAAAGGAAACTAAAGATTCTCCGCCCGGCCCTCCACCGGAGGAAGGAGCGGCGCGTTCACCATCTCCTGAAGAGCAACTTGATCCACTTCTGGGTGGCCCGTCTCAGGGACGTTTGCACCGCCACTTGCCACCTGGCTTGGCAGCGGCCTGAACGGGCATGGTCGGCTTCCTGCGGCTTGCTCCACGCTGAGGCCTAGACGAAGGCTGCTGCTGAGGCTTTGTGGGAGCGGAGGACACCGAAGGAGGCCGGCCTCGGCGACGAGTAGACGGAGGGTCTGCAGCCAGCGGACGGGTGGGAGCAGCAGCGGTCCGGCGGCACAACGGCACGTTCCACCGGGACATCCACATACCCCTTAGCCGCCCCGCCGTCGAGGGTGGTGAGGAGGGAGGAGCCACTAGGGTGGCTTCTGGCACTATACGGCGCCGTCCACGTCCTAGTAAGCTCCTCATGCACTTCCAGAAATAAAGGTACCGGCGCGGCGCGCTGAGAAACAGCACGGCCCGCCCCGAGAAACCAATCGTCCAACCGGGAAGGTTCGGGACGTGGTGGAGGGTTCCACACAAGCCCGACCTTCTCGTTGGCCTGGGAAAGCTTAGCCCTCCATTCTGGATTGGACTCGGGCAACGCTACACGCCCAGAAGGGGGCAACGCAGCCAAATCGTCATCTCCAGAGGAATGAAGCTCCCCCTCCGATGCTGCGATCGGCATCTGATCGTCAGGTGTAGCCCCAAAGGAGACGAGTGGTCATCCAAGAGAAGGACCAGCACGCTCGTTTGAAGGCTCCAACGGCGGTAGCGCTTGAGGCGTGAGGGGCCCACGGAGATTCCCTTTGGCGGAGAAGCCCTCACGGTAATCCTCAGATCACCCTGGTCATGCACAGAAGTAGGTCTATTCTGAGGTCCAGAATAGACACTAGATCGGGGCATAGGCGAGGGGACTGCACCTCCCTTGAGGTAAGGACAGAGGAACAGAGCCTTCTCCTTTTCCCGATCGTAGTACAGCAGTCTGTAAACCTCAGAAGTCAAAACAAAGCTTGGCTCCGAAGCGAAAGACAATGAGTGCATGCGCCCCCTTCCTGTTTATACCCGCGCTGTGGTGCGGCGCGTGACGCTTTCATGTACGCCAACGTTCATTGGCTTGTTCTTTAGATACTCGAAGTTGATAGGGCTCCCTGAAGTGATCCCATTACGTCGCTACGTCGACGTCACGTCGAACGTGAGCGACAGAAGGGGAACATGAAAAATACCACATAAACATAGCCTAACTGTTTAGAAGGAAAACACAGAACGAATAGCCTAATGCGCATACGTCCATTTCGCGAATGGTCTTCTTCATGCCATCTTCACCATTAGCCGCTTTTCCACTGGCCAGCGTGAGCACAGAGGCCGAAATCATACCTCACAGCACTCCTGTAAAAAATAAATCGCTATACAAATATATCAGAAGCTGCCATTTAGTCTTTATTAACAGACTTGGACACCACACGCGGCTATTGACTGACCACGAACAGGTAATTTAGCCAACTTGCATTTCTCATTCGTTAATGTCTCGCGGTCTTGCTTTTTTTTTTTTTTTGCAATTAAAACTAAAAGTCTTTTGTAACGCAAGCCTTACTGAACATGTACCTAGTAAAATATTACTGAAAATTGATTAGTAATGCCTTACACTACTGCGTTACAGCAAAAAGTAATATGTTACTTTAATGCATTACTTTTGTAACGCGTTACTCCCAACACTGATGCCAAGGCTCATTAATTCCGTTCAAAACCTTAATAACACACTATGTTGTGTTTTCCTTTCACTATTTACCTGTCTTTTGTTTTCAGTAGCCTACCTTTAACAACATCAGTCTTTCAATAAATATTCACTCCAACACAGAGAGCAGCTGTGGAGAGAAAACGTGCGCAAGATGGCGACCTGAACATTTGTGTTGGTTCAAGGTCTGAGGCGTTTTTGAGGAGTTGTATCTTCTGGCCGAATTTGTAAAGTTTAATTACAAGGCATGGAGTGGTAACTCTTTTTAAAGGTAGAATGCATTAAATTTAACGTTACTTGATAAAAATATCATCAGACTGTGACGCAGCCTATATTGACCGAGCACACTGCAAGACCACGTGCGAATTTTCCAAAATGCCAAAGAACAAGGACAGAAAGTTACTCTCTTCGCTTTTCGAAGCATCATCTGGAGCCGATTCATCCCCAAATACTCCAACAGGTAGTCCTCTTTCAAAAAAGCATGTCAGGAAGACCTCAAAGTATCTAATGCCGATATACTTTGTGCTGTCAATGCTCTTAATGATCGCTTTTCGTCGGTGGAACAACAGATTGCCCAGAACTCGGTCGATATAGTTAATCTTTCAAAGACGACTGACTTTGTGGCTGAGGAGATGAAATCTCTATCTGCAAGGGTCAAGACTAACGAAAACAAGGTATCGCAGATTGAGCAGGTGGTCCGGATAGTTCAAGGCAAGTGCGATCAAGCCGAGATATACAGTTGGAGATGGAATTTGAGGCTAAATAATCTGAGAGAAACAGATGCAAAGTGCTCGAAATCCTAAAAATGCTGACTCCGGACGAGGTAGATGACATCCGTTTTTATTTCGACACAATCCACAGGATTGGATGTCTTGGGTCTGGAAGTAACCGCCCTAGGCCGGTCATCATCCAGTTCGCGCTCAGGTCCTACAGAGAGAAAGTCTGGAAAGCCGCACGGGACCATCCTGCACTCAAGGAAAGAGGGGTTCACCTGGCAGAGGACCTGACATTTGCAGAAAGAGAACAGAGGAAGTTGCTATGGCCAAGGGTAAATGCGGTTAGAGAAGACGGGAAGAGAGCTTACTTTCGTGGAGCAGATGCCTTTATTGATCGGAAAAAACTGTCTGTTGACGACTATTAAGATGAGTATTAACTAAGAAGTTTTGACTACGCTGGGTAGACAGTCGAACTGAAATCTTCTGCTCAGTCTTCAGGCCATTTTGCGTTCGTCCAGGTGATGCGACTCCTCGAAGTTTGTAGTGGATCAATACCAACTAGTTTGTGAATTTTCGGTGTTTCAGGGTTCTTTATATAACATTGTCTGATTTTGTTTTTTGTTGTTTAAAGATTGTTTCTCTTAATGTTAGGGGTTTATGAGACTGCACTAAAAGGAAGTCTATGTTCATTTTTGTTAGGCGTACAAATGCAAATATAATTTTTTTTACAAGAGACTCATTCGTGTGATTCGTTAATTGGTGGCGTGCTCAGTGGGGCGATCAAATCTTCTTTTGTCATGCTTTTCATCATTCGGCAGATGTCGCTACTCTTTTAAATACATTTAAAGGTGACGTATTAGAATCGGTCAGCTCCAAAGAAGGTAGATGGTTACTTACAGTCGTTAAATTGGATAACTCTATATTTGTTTTAGGACTTTTTATGGTCATAATTCTTCAGTCCAAGCCAAAAATATGTCTACGGAGGTCATTCATTCTATAGCAGTACTGATGGGGAAATATCAAGGTGCGTTTTTGATAATGGGTGGTGATTTTAACGATGCCCCAGATGATTCTTTAGATCGTTTCCTACCTCATATGTTTTCTACTTCGAAATTTAAACTTACTACTGATTTATGTATCCATCTTTCTATAGTGGATATTTGGATATTCTTGAATTTTAATGAAAAATGTTATTCTTGGAGTAACTCCTCTAGGTCTTTACAATCAAGGATTGATCTATGGTTAATTAACCCCAGGGTCTGTCCAGTATGTTATGGATGTTACATATTGCCATGCATCTCTTTCGGATCATAAAATTATTGTTTTGACACTTGGAACTGATGTTAAAAATAATAGTATACAAGGCAATTGGAAATTAAATAACAATTTGCTTAGTAATGAAGGGTTTGTAACTCAGGTTCGAGAAGTAGCTCAATTCATTTTTGGAAATGAGCAAATGACACACGTTAAGAAATGGGAATTATTTAAGTTTAAAGTTAGGCAATCGGGTGTTTCTTTTAGTAAACAAGTTAAAAAAAAAAATTTGAATAAGGAAAAGGCAGAATAGTGACAGAATTAGACTTTCTTTTGAAAAAAGTTAATCTTACAGAAGATGAAAAAGTCAAATTGGAGACAATAAAAACTCAAATTGATCATATATATATTAATATAGCAAAAGGTGCATTCAGTCGTTCTAGAGCCAAGTGGTTAGAAAAGGGGGAAAAGAATACAAGTTATTTTTTTCTCTAGAAAAACTAAATTATAAAAGACAAACGATCTCCTCTCTTAAAATTAATGATGTACTCACTTCAAATCCAAAATTGATTACAAATTATGTGGAATCGTTTTACTCTAAGTTATATGAATCTGTATTTGAAATTGATAAATGTTCCGACTTCTTTGCGTCAGTTAAGCAATCTGTCACATCTATTTCTATTCAATTTCGAGATATTTGATTATGAAGAACTAAGGAAACAAGAGATGGTTACAGCTATTCGTTCAATGAAGAAAAAAAATCACCAGGCACAGATGGTCTTTCAGTTGAATTTTATCTCTGCTTTTGGGATATTATTGAAAAACCCTTATTCGAAATGTATAAGGAATGTATTGAATTGAACGAATTATCGACTTCGATGAAACAGGGATTAATAATCCTCCTTCCAAAACCCGATAAAGATCAATTGACCTTGGATAATTGGTGTCCTATCACATTATTAAACGTAGATTATAAATTGCTATCTCTTGTTTATGCTGTTCGATTGAAAAAAGGTCTAGACGAAATCATTGAGTGTCAAACTGGATTTATGGCTGGCCAACACATAAGTTGGAACATTAGACTAATTATGGACCTGTTAGACTATTCAAATTTAGTAGAATCAGAGGCTTTAATTGTTTTCTTAGACTTCCACAAAGCGTTTGATACGATTGAGCATCAGTTTATGTATGGGGCTATCCTTTGGTTTGGGGGAAAAATTTATTTCTATAATTGAAATGTTTCATAAAGATATTAATAGCTCTATTAATTTATATCCAAACACTTCTAAACGATTCCCCATCTGTAGAGGAGTGTGCAAAGGTTGTCCTATAGCCCCTTTCGTATTCCTCATTGTAGTTGAATTTCTTTCCATAAAAGTCTTGAATTCTCCATATATTCAGGGACTTACTATCTTCAACAAACAGCTTAGATTAACTCAGCTTGCGGATGATACTGTTCTTTTTTTGAAAAATAAAGAACAGTTGCCCGCAGTACTGCAGTTAGTATGTACATTTTCTGATGCCTTGGGATTAATGCTAAATGTAAATAAATGTGAAATAATGTGCCTTTATGAATCAAAAGAAAAACTTTATGTAATATCTCAGTAAGAAATAAGATTAAGTATCTAGGAATAAGTGTAACAAAAGATATAGCGGAGAGACAAGAATTAATTTTCCCCCAAACTTAAAAAAAACTCAAACCATCTTTAATAACTGGCTTCAAAGAGACTTAACCAGTGGCGTAGTGCACTTCTCACTTCTTTTTCAGTCGGCATTGCGTATACACACTTCTAAATCCCCTCTGATGTGCATCATTTAGTAGCTAATCCAATCTCATGTGAATAAACACCCAGTCAGGGTCGTTTTTTTTTAGTGTAGCCAATATAATAAAAGTTGTGAAATAATTCCCTAATATTAACTCTCATTTGGTGCTGCAATGATTCGCCCATCGCGACGCTGACCTTCTCATTTGAGCTTTGAGCTTCTTCAGCATCAGCACTCAAACACCCGCTCGTCAATGTCAAAATGTTTGAGACCAATCAAAGCCAGCAGGATTTTTGTTCACAGAGGCGCGAGCCAAACGCGAATCCCAACGCGACGCTTCACTTCAGTTAACGATCATACAAGTGCGGGATAATTAAGATGCAAGTAGCTAAAATAAACAGCTGTTTTAAATGACCGAAAGAAATAATCAGTTTGATCAAAGACAGTGGCAATTATAAGATCAATTTAACAACACAAGCACCCTATTAAATATATTGCCATTATTATTGTATAAATATATTTGTATGACGTGACCTCGAAGGTGTTGTTTGTATCACTTGTCTGTGTTTGCGCAACTTGCATCATTAAGCCAGAAGGTGGCGAAGTGACTATTTTTATGAGTGAGCAATTGAACCATTGATTAACTGAATAGATTAGTCCGAAAAACATTGATTAATTTAGGAAAGAAAAAGTAGCTGAAACTGATCTTTGATGCTCATACTAATTGCTCATATATGCCTCTGGACACAGAAGGATTGCATTGGCGTTTGTTTGAAATGTAACATGCAAAATAATCCTTGAATCATTTTTCATTCAAGGCCATTCCCGTTTTGAATATGTGATTGTGCATTGTCACCAATAAGCATAAACGTTCTGCATTTCCATTAGTGGATCATTCATTGCTATATTTAAACTGATTCTCATGTTTAAGAATCTGATCAAATACTTCATGCTACTGCCCACCGATATGCTTTTAAAGCTACAGTTGTCCATTTTTTTGGCCTTCAAAACACCTTAAAATGCTCATGTCGAGATCAGGAAAATCAAAAGTTTCTAATTTATGGTAATTCTTATAATTCCTGTGTACGGCCCTGATATGCAAGAATTCTAGTAAATCTATATTATATAGTCTTGCTTATTCAGTACTAATATCCAAGACTATACATGTCACTGTTTATAACACAGAGCGTCCTTTGGACGCTTAAAAAAAAATATTGGGGACATAAATTAAGAGTATACCCACTTCTCCAGGCACCGCTACATCACTGGACTTGACTATTATAGGCAGAGTCCTATTAACCAAAGCAGAGGGGGTATCTAGATTTGTTTATCCAGCTTTATCTCTTTCTGTTCAAGATTCGATTTGTAAAAAAAAAAAAATCAACGAGTTATTAACAAATGTAGCCAAGTGGGATGACTATTACAAAATATAACACTAGACATAAATTGGTCGTGGTTCCTTTAAGAAATTGTGTTGCGACGCTCACTTTACGGCATTGCCTCGTGTAGTGTGCATGCGCTAGTTTTCAGTGAAGAGAGAGCAGTGATTGCATGTGAGAGCTGCTGGTTTTGTTCATATACACCTATTTAGGGTTTTGTGAGGTAAATATACATTCTCTTTCCAGTGAACAAAATGTTTAAAAGTTATATTTACATATTACATATATGTGTGTGTTCAATGGGAAATGTTTATAGATCGCCTTTTAAGGACGCCTGTGAGTGTATGTGTGAGCTGGATCTGGTTTGATCACGCGTGGGACACGTGCAAAGACTGGGTATGTGTTGTAGTAAATGTTAATTAAATTTTGTTTGTCTTATTCAAAGCCCAGTGTTTGTGAATGTTTAAATTGAATGTGCATGTTAAAAACAGTGGGTTCTTTAAACATAATATCTGATTAAGAGCTATTGAAACGCATTGAATGCTGTTTCGGTGTGGCCTACTAATTTCTCTTTATTTAAAACTATGCAGATAACTGTGAAGTTAGATGGTAGACTAATGTACTGTTTTTCTTTCATCTGACTATTAGCCTCTACCGTATTTCATTTCCGTATTTGTACTAGCCTATATTTAATTGGAGTATTTCATTATTCCAATGTCTTTCATTTAATTTGGCTTCATTCAGTTTGTGTTATAAATTGTCTTTTATACCAAATAAGTGCATCAAAGAAATCAGGAAGACACTGTCATTTCATTTGTATTATTTTTGTTTCTAAATATTTGCTCCTTTCGATCGCTGTCTTTCATAGAGACAGCAGCCAGAATAAAGCCCCAAAAGTAATTTTTGTATCCTGTGCTGTTTCATTCAACCACTGGTTACATAATTTGGTACCAGGAGTGGGGTATCTGGCTGTTGGGAGCTTATAGTTTTTTTTTATTATTACGTTTGAAATACGGGTAGAGGTGAGGATAGGTGTCTGTGGAACACGGAGTGGAGGCTATCATCCGGGGTCCAGGCAAAAGTCCAGGAAACAGAAGTCGGTTGGAGGTGACCTGGTGGTGACGATACTGCTGGAAGAGAGAGGAAGAGTGCTTTATTCCCACCGGAATCCACAGAGTGCTGTGTGCGGAGACGCCTATCAAGAGACTGTCTAAAAGAGATACAGAAGTGTTATCCAAATAATTGAAAACATATCCTTTTGCTTCCAAAATAGTGACGAACTGATTAAGAGACTGGTTTTGCTCTGTCAACCGTTTTTGTTGTGTGGAGCTGAGATAATTTGAACATTTAAAAAATGTCACAGTCAGATGATGATGATGCTTCAATTTCACATGAGCATGATGATGCACAGGGTGCAGGAAATAGTATGCATGACATGCAGGGACAAATTAAAGAACTTAGCCGCAAACATTAAGAGACTAGAGCAGCAATTGCTAATTTGAGCAGAGAGCCATCCAGGTCTTATATTTATGTACCAAGAGAACGTCAGATACAACCATTTAGTGGTGATCTAAACAAAGATGGGAGGAATGTTGATGAGTTTATTGAAGAAGTAGAGAGGGTGCTACTGGCCAGAAATCAGACCACAGAGGATCAGTTAGACTTCGTCCTGTCACTACTAAGAGGTGCAGCTTTAGAAGAGGTCAGATTACGAATGGGAATGAGTCAAACCAAACATGTGACCTTTTTGAGTATCTGAGAGCAGCTTTTCGAGAAAAGCGCAGCATATCTCAGCTAATGCAGACCTTCAATAGTCGGAAACAAATGGAAGGTGAGGATATCCGCTCATACTCGCGTGCGTTGTCACAGATTCAGAACTCAATCCTGAAACAGTCACCAAATGCAATGGTAAATGTGAGTTTGGCCATTCGCGACCAATTCATTGAGGGCATTAGAGACGCCAGCCTCAGAAGAGAACTTCGGAAGTTTGTTAGAGACAAGCCAGAGTCTACACTTATTGAAGTGCGTGATGAAGCCCTCATGTGGTCTTTAGAAGATCCTAAGTCTTGTTTCACCAAAGTGGTCAGCAGTCGAAATGTCGTTTCTGAGACTGCTGAAGCTCAGTGTGCTGCTGTTAATGTACCTGAAACGAAACCAGTTAATCACCAGTTAATCTGGAAGACATTTTAAAAATTGTAGCAGAACAAGGAAAGGCTATAGTAGAGCTTACAAGAGCAGTTGAGAAACTCACAGCACAGGGCAGCAAGTTAGAACCAATGAACCAAACCAGACCCAAGGTGCAACCAAGGTATACAGAAGATGGCCAGTATGTTTCCGTTGCAATGGTGTTGGACACATCGCTAGGAGGTGCGTGAGAAAAAACAGACAGGCTGTCGCAGAGAATGCTACTGCCTCTGTACCACCGGGAAACGCCCACCCTCGGTTGCTGTGAGCCAGGCAGTTCGGGGGCAGTCCGTTGGCTCAACGAACATGGATACTAGCCGTGACAGACTACTCGAGCGTGCTGTGGGAAAATGTCCTGTTGCTAACCTCAGTATCAATGGAGTGAGTGTCGCTTGTCTACTGGATACAGGGAGCCAAGTCAGCACTATTTCTGAGATTTTCTTCAGGGAACACCTATCCGGTGAAGATAAAGATATGCTTTCAACAGCGGGCTGGTTGAAGCTAACTCCAGCTAATGGCTTGGACATACCTTATCTTGGATACCTGGAGTTGGAAGTCAGGACCATGGGTATTGTGCTTCCAGAATGTGGATTCCTTGTCGTCAGAGACACACAGAACTCCTCTCTAGTACCAGCGCTAATTGGCATGAACGTTATCAGCAGATGCAGGCAACTGGTCCATGCAGAGTTTGATACCATGCTTGGCGGGAAATTGCAATCAAATTGGAGAGAAGCATTTAAACAGTTGCACAGTGCCCATAGCCAAGAGAAGAGAATAGCAGTACGGATAGCTGGAAAAGACGTGGTCCACATACCTGCTTCTTCAGTTGCCACGGTGATGGCCAAAGGTGCGAAAGATGTGCTTCATGATGGTTCATCTGATTACCTGTTGGAGCCCATGAACACACCATTACCGGGTGGACTCATTGTTGTTCCTCCTCTGTGTCATCAGACACATCATTGTTTCCTGTGCAAGTGGTAAATCTTTCCTCAGAAGACATCTGGTTACAAGCCCGAACCAGGCTTGGGACTTTAACGCATGTTGAGTGTATGAAGTTAAATGAGACGTATGAGGTTAAATTCCAGCGTGTTTCAGCTATGGAGGAGATCACGGTTAATGCCAAAAACAGTCAGTTGTTGGAGAACAGCATGAAAGAGTTCCTCATAAAGCTTCATATTGGTGGCACCATTGAGCAGCAGGCAGCACTGAGTGATTTGTTAATGCAGTATTCTGATGTTCATGCTTTCATGACATCCTGATAAATCCTGATGTACTCGTTACATCATAAGAAGAATGGCATCTACGCTAATTTTAGTGTCTTTGTTTATCCCGAGGTTTTCCCGCAGCCTACCGGATCCAGGCCGTATCCAGATCTGACTAGGAGCTTTGCCTGGGCCCGATGACAACGCAGTGCTGAAGTGCCAACTAGCCTCTCCCTATGGAGGATCCCTTTCCCACTCTACAGATAAAACGTTGTGATTCCGGTTCGCGTACCCACCCCGAAGTGATACAATAAAACAAAATTCTGTATCAAATTACAGTTACTATAAATCCGGCCTCTAGTTCATAAACGCCAGAGGAGAACTGGCCCCCGACTGATCCTGGGTTTCCCAAGGTTTTTTTTTTTCTCCATTAGGTCACCTGATGGAGTTTTAGGACACCAGTAGGTCACTTGATGGAGTTTTTCGGTTCCTTGCCACTGTTGCCTTTGGCTTGCTCAGTTGGGGATATTCAAATTAATTAACCAAGCATTAATACCATTGATCAGCCCTACCAAACGTGGATGTTTTTTCCACCAAGAAACAAACATTGTTATGTTATTTGATTGATACTGTGAAGCTGCTTTGATGCAATTTATATTGTGAAAAGCGCTATATAAATACACTTGACATCAAGACTAGATTATTGTAATGCGCTACTGGGTGGTTGCCCTGCATGCTTAATAAATAAACTTACAGCTGGTCCAAAACGCTGCAGCTCGAGTTCTTACTAGAACCAGGAAAAATGACCATATTAGCCCGGTGCTGTCAACACTGCATTGGCTGCCTATTAAACATCGTATAAATGTAAAAATATTGTTGACTACTTACAAAGCACTAAATGGTTTAGCTCCGCAGTACTTGAGCGAGCTCTTAACGCATTATAGTCCTTCACGTCTATTGCGATCTCAAAATTCGTGCCAGTTGATAATACCTAGAATATCAAAATCGACTGCTGGCGGTAGATCCTTTTCCTATTTAGCACCAAAACTTTGGAACAGTCTTCCTACCATTGTCCGGGAAGCAGACACTCTGTCCGTTCAAAGCTAGACTAAAAACACATCTCTTTAACCTAGCATACACATAATATATTATAGACTTATATAATTCAATGTTAGGCTGCATAGATTAGGTCAGCCGGAACTGGGAACACTTCCCTTAAATCCTGATGTGCTCGTTACATCATCATAAGAAGAATGGCATCTACGCTAATTTTAGTGTCTTTGTTTATCCCGAGGTTTTCCCGCAGCCTACCTGATCCAGGCCGTATCAAGATCTGACTAGGAGCTTTGCCTGGACCCGATGACAACGCAGTGCTGAAGTGCCAACTAGCCTCTCCCTATGGAGGATCCCTTTCCCACTCTACAGATAAAACATTGTGATTCCGGTTCGCGTACCCACCCCGAAGGGATAAAATAAAACAAAATTCTGTATCAAATTACAGTTACTGTAAATCCGGCCTCTAGTTCATAAACGCCAGAGGAGAACTGGCCCCGACTGAGCCTGGGTTCTCCCAAGGTTTTTTTTTTTTTCTCTCCATTAAGTCACCTGATGGAGTTTTAGGACACCAGTAGGTCACTTGGAGTTTTTCGGTTCCTTGCTACTGTTGCCTTTGGCTTGCTCAGTTGGGGATATTCAAATTAATTAACCAAGCATTAATACCATTGATCAGCCCTACCCAAACGTGGATGTTTTTTCCACTAAGAAACAAACATTATGTTATTTGATTGATACTGTGAAGCTGCTTTGATGCAATTTATATTGTGAAAAGCGCTATATAAATACACTTGACTTGACTTGTTCGCGCTCGAGGATGAAGACCTTGGTTTTACCAATAAGGTGAAACATGAAATCCATGTGGCCGACGATGTCCCAGTGACACAGCCTTATAGGCGTATCCCACCCACAAAGTACAGAGAAGTCAGAGAACACATCAGTAAGCTTCTCAAGAAGGGAGTGATTCAAGAAAGCACCAGTGCTTATGCATCCCCTTATTGTGCTAGTGAGGAAGACGGATGGCAACCTCAGGCTTTGTGTTGATTACAGGCAGCTCAACGCTAAAACCCGCCGAGATGCATTCCCTTTACCTAGGATTGATGAGAGTTTTGACGCGCTTCAAGGATCAACATTCTTCTCTTCAATTGACCTGGCGAGTGGATATCATCAGGTTACTGTTCATGAGCGTGACAGGCATAAGACTGCATTTACAACTCCATTTGGGATCTTTGAGTACTCCCGTATGCCTTTTGGGGTGTGTAATGGGCCATCAACGTTTCAATGCCCGATGCAGACTACAATAGATGACCTAATCGTTCAGATCATGCTAGTGTATTTGGATGATATACTAGTGTACTCTGCCACTTTTCCAGAGCACTTGCAGAGATTGAAAATAGTCTTTAAGAGGTTGAAGGAAACCGGTCTCAAATTTAATCCTGAAAAGTGCCACTTCCTGCAGCAAGAAGTAACCTTTTTAGGTCATCGAATCTCAGCAAAAGGTGTTGCTACTGATCCAGGGAAAATTGAGGCGGTACAGCAATGGAAAGTCCCCAACACAGCGAAGGAACTTCGCTAATTCTCAGGGTTCTGTGGCTACTACTGAAAGTTCATTGAGGGTTTTTCTAGGATTGCTGGGCCCCTTCATGATTTAGTGAATCTGTGTATTTCCCAGTTTGGCAGTGCAAGAAAGGATTTTGGTGCTTTGTGGTCATCTGAGTGCCAGTCAGCATTTCCAGCAGTGCCAGTCCTGAAAGAGAAACTCACCTCTGCTCCTGTGCTGGGGTATGCAGATGTCATTCTCCCGTTCGTCTTAGAGACTGATGCGAGTAATGAAGGCCTGGGAGCAATACTACACCAGCAACAGGGCGAGGGTAAGAGTCATTGCATTCGCTATTAGGAGACTTCGGAAGGCGGAGAGGAATGACCGAAACTACAGTAGCATGAAACTGGAGCTGCTGGCCCTTAAATGGGCCATCTTGGAAAAGTTTTGTGGTTATCTGCTAGGCTCCAAATTTGTAGTCATCACAGATAACAACCCTCTGTGCCATCTTAAAACAGCCAAGCTCGGTGCAATTGAGCAAAGGTGGGTCTTCCAACTAGCTGATTTTGACTTTGAGGTGAAGAAATCATTCCAGAAGAATGATCCTACCATCAGTTCTTTCAGAACCTTCTGGGAAATCAAGAGAAAGCCCTCCCACTCTGAAATATCTTGACTTTCGAAGTCCACCTTATCTCTGATAAAGCAGTGGAAAAGTATCCAGAAGCAAGATGGTTTGCTTTATCGTATTGTGAAGGGTCAACATCAATGTGAATGTAAACAGTTGCTCTTACCTGAGTGTTTAAAAGAACCTGTCCTCGAAAGCGTGCATGAAAAGATAGGACATCAGGGGATTGAGCGCACCATTAGTCTGTTGAGACCGCAATGCTTCTGGGTGGGTATGTACAACAATGTGGAGCAATGGATCAAAAAGTGTCAGAGATGCATCTTAACAAAGATGCCACAACCCAGGATACATGCTCCGATGAAGCCCTTTCTAGCGGCTAGACCCCTTGAAGTAGTGGCAGTTGATTTTACTGTGCTTGAACCCTCCTCTGATGGTCGGGAAAGTGCGTTAATCGTGACCGATGTCTTCACAAAATTCACACAAGCATTCCCAACTAGAGATCAGAGAGCTGAAACTACTGCTAAACTCTTGTTGAGGGAATAGTTCATGAAGTATGGTGTACCTGAAAGATTGCATTCTGATCAGGGAAGAAATTTTGAGAGCGAAGTGATTGCTGAGCTGTGTAAAATGTATGGTGTGAAGAAAACCCGCACTACACCCTATCGGCCTCAGGGTAATGCTCAGTGCGAGCATTTTAATCGAACATTCCATGATTTGCTACGCACACTTCCCACTGAAAAGAAAAGGCGCTGGCCAGAACACCTTGCTGAGTTGGTTTATGCATACAATGTCACGCCACATGCGACCACTGGATACTCACCATATTACTTATTTTTTGGAGTCCATCCACATCTTCCCGTCGATACCCTGCTAGGTCACGAACAACCTGTGGACAGAAAGCATGACTGGTTAGTGGTTCATCAGGAGAGATTGAAGGAAGCACACAAAAAGGCAAGAGAATTTGCTGAATATAAGGCCGCTGAGAGGTTAGCCCCTCTGAATGACAAGGTGTATTGTCCTGTGATCAATGTTGGTCAGCAGGTGTATCTGCGTCACCGACATTTGGGTATGAATAAGATACAGGATTCATGGGGTCCTACCATTTACAAGGTCATAGATGTGCGCGGTACCACACACACCGTTGAGCCTCTTGAGGGTGGCCCTATAAAGAGATTGCATAGAGCGGCCTTGCGTCACTTATGCTCCTGAGCCAGAAGTGATGGAGAATCCTCCTACAACGCCACAGCCAAAAGGAGTTTCTAAAAATGAGCCAGTTGAAGTGCATTCTGATTAGGGCTGAACGATATTCTGTTTTAACATCGACATTGCGATGTGCGAGTGAGCGATAGTCACATCGCCGGAACATGCGATGTGAAGGGTAGTAGCACCAGCGGGAGATATTACATGCGCTTCATGAGGCACGCGCGCCGCGGTCTCTTGCTCTCTCTGCCATGCATGCGCTGCGCGGTTTGGAGCACAGTCTCTGTCTCGTGGGCGCGCTCGCTCTAGATTCCGGAGATTTTAACTAATTCGCGGGCATCAGCCGCTATCAATATGCGAGAGACTCCCGGAACTTCCGGGAGACTTGGGATGTCTGTATTTCTATACTGAAATAATATCGGCATTATAATTATTGATTTTTCATATTTTGGTGCCCCCTCAGCTCTTGGTGCCCTACGCACAGCGCCTGATGCATGTGGTGGGCGCGACGGCGCAGACAGGCGGTATGGCAGACAAGCTCCTCTTTAAATGCGTTCTGCTTTTCTGTTTACAGAAATTTTCTAATTTTGGAATAAAATATTAAGTGACCTTTTTGTCACTTGTAATGAAGCTTGCTTATTAGTGAAATTATTAATATCATGGAATGGTAATTATTGACTTTAACCTGGAGTTATGGCTCTCAATATCGCAATATACATCGTTGGGGGAAAAAATATCGCAATGTAATTTTTTTCCAATATCGTGCACCCCTAATTCTGATCCTAATTTTGTTGTTTTCGAGGAAGTCTCTTACCCCAGTTTGCAGGAGACAACACAGATTGGAAGTTCCGCAGAAGATGATGAAGCACTGGTAGATCAATCCAGCTTGGTTTCAGCTAGCACTGAACAAAAAGATTCTGTGATAAAAGGGCCAATGCTGGTCTACACTCAAACCCCTGAGCCGAGATCAGTATGTAATGCAGTGTCAATTAGCCCCGAAGTCTTTTCTCAGGTGTTAACAAGTTTAGGCTGTGTGTTCTTTAGAGAAGCGGTCAAAGAAGTGAACAACATGTATTAGTCATTGAGGACAATGACATTTAGCAGGGGAGAATGTAGCCAAGTGGGATGACTATTACAAAATATAACACCAGACATAAATTGGTCGTGGTTCCTTTAAGAGATTGTGTTACGACGCTCACTTTACGGCATTGCCTCGTGTAGTGTGCATGCGCTAGTTTTCAGTGAAGAGAGAGCAGTGATTGCATGTGAGAGCTGCTGGTTTTGTTCATATACACCTATTTAGGGTTTTGTGAGGTAAATATACATTCTCTTTCCAGTGAACAAAATGTTTAAATGGTATATTTACATATTACATATATGTGTGTGTTCAATGGGAAATGTTTATGGATCGCCTTTTAAGGACGCCTGTGAGTGTATGTGTAAGTTGGATCTGGTTTGATCACGCGTGGGACACGTGCAAAGACTGGGTTAGTGTTGTAGTAAATGTTAATTCAATTTTGTTCGTCTTATTCAAAGCCCAGTGTTTGTGAATGTTTAAATTGAATGTGCATGTTAAATACAGTGGGTTCTTTAAACATTTAATATCTGATTAAGAGCTATTGGAACGTATTGAATGCTGTTTGAACGGTGTACTAATTTCTCTTTATTTAAAACTATGCAGATAACTGTGAAGTTTGATGGTAGACTAATGTACTGTTTTTCTTTCATCTGACTATTAGCCTCTACCGTATTTCATTTCCGTATTTGTACTAATCTATATTTAATTGGAGTATTTCATTATTACAATGTCTTTCATTTAATTTGACTTCATTGAGTTTGTGTTATAAATTGTCTTTTATACCAAATAAGCGCATCAAAGAAATCAGGAAGACACTGTCATTTTATTTGTATTATTTTTGTTTTTAAATATTTGCTCCATTCGATCGCTGTCTTTCATAGAGGCCAGAATAAAGCCCCAAAAGTAATTTTTGTATCCTGTGCTGTTTCATTCAACCACTGGTTACACAAAATTTGTTTGGACGAATAAACATCATCATTTAAGAAAGGAGGTTCTTCATGGTCCAAGAAATGAAGGTGGTTTTGAGCTTTTGGCTTTTTTCGATTTAAAATATACTTTTAAAGTAAAATGGCTCAGAAACTGTTTTCTTAAATCACTGTTTTTTTTTTATTCCATATAACATTTTTAAAAAGATTGGAGGTTTACATTTTTTGTTATTATGTGATTACTCTATTAGCAAACTGCCTGTGACATTATCCAATTTCTACCAACAAGCTCTTAAGGCCTGGAAGTAATGTTATGTACATAACTTTTCCCCACATAAAGCATTCTTGTGGAATAATGCTCAGTAAACCGGAAATCTCTTTATTTACGGAGTTGGAAAGACAAAGGAATTTATCTTTTATCTGACCTTTTAGATCAGTCAGCTCAAATTCTTTCTAATGAAAATTTCATGAATAAGTGGGCATTTCCTATTAAATATAGTGAGTATTATTCTTTGATAAAAGCCATTCCCACAGGTCTAATGATGTTAATGAGAAGCCATGTTGTTCCTTAACATTTGTAGAATTGAACCTGTAATCTATTTAAATGGTGTGGACATTAACAGTAAAAAGTGCTCCAATAAAGTTATTAGAAATATATTTTATAAAAATAGGTTTTTCAGCCTAGAGGGAATTTTTTCTGGAATATTTGCTTCCCATATATTATCTGGAAAAAAGCTTGGTTGCTTCCCTTTCGGTTTTGCATATCTAACAAACATTGAGAAATACATTTGAAAGTACTTCATAATATTTATGTTAGTAACTATACTTTATCAAAATGTATGGATATTGATGAAAATTTTTCATTTTGTTCGGATCAGCCAGAAACATTTTTTGGGAAGATCTATCTATACATTTTCAACAGAAATCTGGTTATAACTGTGAATTAACATCCAAAGATGTTAGCATTTATTTTGATTCGAAAACTGCTTCTTTAAATTTTATGATGAATCTTATGATTTTATTAGGTAAATTTCATATTCATAAGAGTAAAATGAATAATTCTAAGCCTTGTTTAAAGGTTTTTTTTGGCTGATTTTCAGTTGTATATTGAGTCTCTCAAATGTATCGATAACAAAAATGTAGTGATACAATTGTATTTGCCAAAGAATTGAAGCAAAAGTGAATTATTATATGCTGTTTTTTCCCCTTTAAGTAGTACCAATTACTGGTTTCTAACTTTCTCTTAAAGGTGCAGTGTGTAATATTTCTGTGGATCTATTGACAGAAATGCAATATAAGATCCATAACTATGTGTTTAGTGGTGTATAAAGACCTTACTTAATGAACCGTTAAGTTTGTATTACCTTAGAATGACTCATTTATATCTACATAGTCGCGGGAATCCCCTTCTATGAAGGTTGCCATATTGTGACGTCATGTTTCTACCGTAGCCGACAGTGAACACACAGTGCTATAGAGCGCGTTTCGTCACTACCTTGAAAGAGAAGCCGCAGAAAGCTAGAAGCCAGATAGACACCGTGAGTAGTGACTTTCCCTTGTCAGTGGTGTAAAATATGTAGTTGGATTGTTTCATGTAACTTAGTTCTTCTCCCTCACTGTGTTATGGCTTTGCTATGTGGGGATAAATGTGCTGGCTACGTTCGTGAGACAGCTGATTAGTACTCTTGTCATTGACCGTAAAACAGTATGTTACAGGAATCACCAACCCGTCGATCGCGACAAGTCGATTTTGGAAGCATTTTAAAACGTTCGCGAAGAGTTTTCAAAACCAGAGGAAAAAAAAAAAGCCTATTGTATGTAGTAAATGGTGTCTAAGGGATGCGGAGGCGCGCGCGCGCTGTTACAATCATGTCTTTTTTGCCGCGCGCACCTTTGGGCTCATGCGGACGCGTCGAGTTTAAACAAGGCTTTACGCTTTAACCAGCTCAGCCACAGTAACAGCTCATATTAGCCAGGTAAACTTTTACTACCCTGTTAGAAAAAATATAGTTGCATAGTTTGTGATTCTTCTCCCTCGCTGTATTATGGGTCTGCTATGTGGGGAGAAATGTGCTGGTTACGTTTGTCAGACAATCAGCTGATCACTATTATTATATTATATATTAAGACCCTCACCTTACTATGGCTTTGTAAACTTTATCCATGATGTGGTTTATAATGGACTGTGGTACAGAAACAGTGACAATGTTAAACACTCTTGGCTTACTCTGGCTATTCTCTGCTGTCTCAGTCGACGATATGTTTGTACCGTTTTAGCCTACTGTAGCTTCTTCGAAAGGGAGGGGTGAGCAGTGGGCTGAGCCATTAGTGCAACTCACAACCAAACCGCTAGATGTCGCTAAAAATCACACACTGCACCTTTAAGTCATTATATTATACATAATAGATAGACTTATGCCCTTTTATTTTTTTTTTCAATTATGTCCTATTTATATTTGTTCTTATTCATTTATTGTAAAACTAAAGGCCCTTTCACACTGGATGCGATTTTGACGCACGAATAATTTGCGCGATGGTTTTTTTTTTTGATCAGCTGTTTGTGTAATGAGTGCTTCCACACCAACGCGAATGTGCTACTGCGAAAAAATGACTTTTATTTTTTCCGCTTCGATGTCGATTTTTTTTAAACTTTTGCGGCGACAGATAAGGCTTCAACCAATCACATACAAGGAAACAAAAGCGAAGCTGTTGAATCTATGCCCGCTCTGACGTAGCAGCATGATGTGCGAGAGAAGTGTCACAACATGAAATGTAAACTAAAAACAAGCAATAGGCTACATTGAAACTAGAAACCTTTTATAATGACAGCATTTTTATATTGCCTATTCCGCATCTCAACGCACGCATACCCTATCATATGACATGTCGTTGTTTGCTAGGGACCAGTTACAAAAGAACGAGGCATGGTATAAAATATCTGGGATAGTTGGTGTCTCCAGTGAGTTGATGAAGTGCGTACTGATGATTTATAACATTTGTGACTAGGAGGGAAATAATTGATTTTGAATATTTTCAACATTCATGGTTGTTTCATTATTTTTGCATGCATGTATAGGCCACACACCAGAGCATGTGAGTAAAGTGGAGCAGGGTGACGCTTAAATATAAGTAAAAAAACTTAAACATACGTTTCATATGTTTAAATAATATAATGTTATTTTTTTTTATTTCATCTGTTGATTAATTATATGAAAAGGGAACCGCATGAGATGAGTAAGGATCATAAGATGCCCAATAGCCTATATCGAAAACATTTGGATTGGGTCAGACATAATTTTGGCCACTTATTAAGTTTAGTTTTGTTGAAAGCCTTTCTTTAAAGTGAATTTCGTTTTGTATAAATTGTATCTTGATTTTTATCAATGTTTCATCAACAAATTGCCTGGATTAATAAATAAGAAGCAAATATCGTAGACAATATAATTAGGACACGGAGGCGCCGGCGAGTGAACTAGAGCATGTCCGAAAACTGACAGAAAACACAAGTTTATTAATAAAAAATTCAAATGTTTAATGCATAATCCTTACTTTTGCCGGTTCTTTGTAGCAAAGTTTTAGCTCATTTACAAGATTAGCATACTCCCCTTCAGACTCTCTGTTCTTTAAGATTGGGTGCACACAAAACCTTCTTTTCTGTCTTTTAAAGAAAACGAAAAGCTCGTCTTCACTGGATAATGATGATGAAGTGTCCATGTATTCTCAGCTGTCGGCTGATGTGAATGGTTTTGACGCGAACTATTCGCTTTTCCGTTTCGCTTTTCCGTAATGTGTCCGGTGTGAAAGGGCCTTAAATGTTTTGATTATCTTTTTGGATGTCATGTTATTGTTGTAATTTGTTGTATGTTATGTCTAATGTCTAATATAAAAAAAAAAAACATTTCTAACCAGCATGCATTGCGCGGTGATCGGTTCTGCGCAGATTTTGCTTATCTCAAACAAGCCTCTTCCTTTCACGGGGAAACGAAGGGTGTATTTGGTGTCGCTTTTGAATCAGGGTAGCCTTTGTCGCGCCCTGATGACGTAACTGGCCTCTGAATACTGCCTTTGAAGGGTGGAGAATTGAATTTGGACAGCCTTCATCGTGACACAATCGTCCTTCAAATGCGGCCTTCGAAGATGCAGCATTTTAGCCTGGGAAAAACCAGACAACTTCCGGCAAATTTAGATTTGCTCTGAAAGTTAGTCTGGCAAAGAGCTCATTCAAGCCCATTTCCAATCCGTCGAAATCGAGGCACCAATCAGAAACGTTGGGGAGGGCTTTACACGACGACAGCGCTAGGATTTTGAAGTAGATTATTTTGTAGCCTACATTACAAAGATGGATGCTGCCGTTGAACATCACTCGTTCGAATTAGCTATTGCGTCTGTTTTAAGCGATTTGAATGTTTCCTTTTTGTTAAAAACCGAGCAAAGAACAACACTCGGAGATGTTTCTCCGCCGGCCGCTGCTCTGCATACGTCATCTCCTTCAGCGTTTTGATTGGTTTTAGGTCTACCCGCGACGCGTAGGTGGTGACGCCCCTCTGGAAATGATTTGTCTATGAAGCTTTGCCAGACCATAACTCAGTTATAACTGAGAATGGTCTGGTTTTAACCAGGCTAGCAGCCTTTGAATAGAGCATCACAGTCCCGCCCACAGCCTGAGAGAGCTTTGGTGCCGGAAGTAAATTTCCCATTCATTTCTTCCATTGACGTTTTGGAAAAATTCGTATCTAAAGAGTTCTAGAGCATGTCTGAGGATAACCAGCTATGGTTGAACTCATAAGCATACAACATATCATTCCGAGTGTCAAAGGTAGTCAAAGGTACAAGACTGTGTACATATTTTCATTTCCGAGCGAAGGAACTACTCATCCCATAAACCACCACGCCTCACTGAAGTCGACTGAAGCCACAACCGCGAAAGAGCCTTTTGAGCGATTTCCAAATCTGACGACGGCCACGCAAACATTTTCATCCAGTGTATTTTATATAGTGAATGTGCGGTTAATAGCAGTTCTTTAAGTAGTAATCGTGTAAATAATAGTGTTTTTATAGGTATTGTGTATTGAGTTTTATATTTAACATTGTGTATTTTATATTGTGTGCGTGTGTGAAAGCGGTTAACGATAAGTTGATGTTAGCAACATGGTGCAGTGCTTTGTACCTGACTGCAATCACCGCTCAGTCGTCAACACATGTCGTTTCCATCGATTCCCCAATAATTTTTCTGAAAGTTTGTGTGTTTATTTCAAAGCCCTTCATGACACAGGACACTCTGCTAACAGGACAGGTAGAGGTCCATGCTCATTCTATTCATGAAGTTATAGTTCATCCTTAATTTTAATAACATTTAATGTATTTTCTTAATATCCACATTTTATCCATTTTATCCAGTGAAAATTAAAAAGTGATGGTCAGCAAACCAGAAAGTGCACCACGCCACCTGATGCATGAACCAATGCATGGTCTGCTCTTGGACCACCATCATATTCAGTTTATTAACTTGCCATGAATTATTTCACAAATGTTCAGTAAATGCATGAAGAGGTAGGCCTAGGCTAAATATTGTTTTGACAATGGCATCATAAAATGCTTGATATGACTCATACCATATCAAGGCAACAGTAGCCTAGCTTAAGGGAAACGATAATGCTAACTAACATTACCAACCTCCCTGCAAAACACACCACAACTTTGTAGGTCTTGTCCCTCATGCTGGCCCTAACAAAACCCACAAGCTGACCCTTGGACACGCTACACTCAACTAACGTTACATGACCCGATTTGGTTTTCACCCCTTTTAACACTTTTGTTTTCCTCCTTAAAAAAAGCCATGGCAGCAAAACACAAAACAGGTTTTTAATTTTTTTTTTTTTTTTTTTTTTTTTTAATGATTTTCAGGACCTTCGCAGGGTTTAACCAGACAGTTACATGACTTCCACCAACCAGATGCATCACTGTGGGTTTGTGGGATTGTTCAGGATTGTGGGTAATGAAGTACTTATCCAATACATCTCGAATAAAAGGCATTTATCTCAAAACAAGGTTAGTGCCCCATGAACTTTTGGCGTTTATATGAGCATTTTTTATTTTTATTTAATCAGTTTAAAGTTACAGGGACAGTGCACATTAATAAACGCTTACGTAAATGTGCCAGTTTAGCCATCTTGGCTAATTTTCAACTGTAGTCACTGGGCAGATGTAATGACCAATAAAATACATTCAGACAATCAACAATACTATACATACATTAAAACACATCATGAAAGTTCATAAAATACATTAAACAAGGACAACAAATCAAAACATGATTCAGATGATTTAAAAAAACTACAGAATATGGGTACACAATTGATTGTCTTTTAACCATGATTTTAATTTAATCTTAAAATAGCCCATATGGAACACAGTCTCTGATAGACGTAGGCAAACTGTGATTGCATATACAATCGCTTAGTACAGCCGTAGCTGGTTTTAAGTCTACCATGTATGGTTACGTTTTTATGGCTTATACTCCAACTGTCAATGGAGAAATTGTATGGAATTCTTACTTCCGGCACCGGCTGTGGGCGGAACTGTGATGCTCTATTGGGACATCCTTCGTCACCGTCACACTTCGCTGTGACGCAATCGGCCTTCGAATGCGGCCAATCGGCCTTCAAATACGGCCTTCGGAGGATGCAGCCTTCACATTGGGACACAGCTACTGTATCTTACTATAAAAGTAATTTCGATTTAATGAATGAATGTTTAAAAAAAACCTCAATTTTTACACAGAAATATGTAGAGGCAGATGGTTTTGTTTATCAATTTTAAACAGTCTAGATTGTATTTAGGATAGGTAGATAACTTTATACATATTGTTTTATATTATAAAAAATATGTATATTATATTCTTTAAATGGGAATACTTTTTAATTATATGTCCATGACCCACCACACCTGAGAAACTTATTTTCTGACCACTATTTCTGTGCAGTTTACTATTGTACATAGCTTTGGCCAATAAATAATTGGTTCAGTACATATAGTTTGTGACGCATTCAGCATTAGCTATGGTGATGTTTTAAAATAATAACGAGTCTCAACCACAATTCATATAAATAAACCTACCCATCTTTGTTGAATTTGTCATTTTGGCTATCAATATAGATAAGGAAATGTTTAAAACCTTGTATGAAATGAAAAAATCTGGAAAGGTTCCTCATGTTACAGAACTTCACAATGAGAGGTGAGTTAAGTAACAAGAATATATTTGTAAATATGTATTTAAACATGCATAGACATTTAAAAAGTTTAATCTCAGTCATTCGTGAGAAACGATCAGTTAGGAGTAGTTTAGGACAAAACGTCATCTGAAGTGCTCACGCTAATAAGTTCTGTTCCACTCGCTTGAATTTGTCACCCCGCCCACGCTAAGGTCTTGTGAATATTCATGGTAGCTTCACCCATTGGAACCAGATATTCCAGGAACCAAATATATTGTAACACCGGCTTAGGCGGGCAGATAAAGTTAAATTGTTGGGCAGTTTTGAGTAAAATTGTTTTTCTGTGGCAACACCGTTTACAGTTTCAGTCGACCCCAGCTGTTACACTTCCCTTCCCTTCCCTGCTGCTGAATACTTAAAGTGACTTACGGTACATCAGTGTCTTTGACGACACGTGACCGAATTCCCCTATTGCCGTTTGCCCCCTTCCAGCTTATGGTCTTGGCCACTTCTTCAGTGAACATCCGAGAGAGGATGTTCCACGCCACTCTCTTCACATCTTGGCCACCAATCGTGGCCAAAGAAGAAACTAAAAGTAAGTCACGAAACACCTTAAAATACAGACAAGGTATGAAGCCCTGATGTAATAACTTGTACGACAATCTTTGCCCCACCTCCACCCCACACCCACCACCCCAGCACTTTACCAATTAGAGTTGAGAGTGACTGGCAGGAGCATACCATTCTCTGTTTGGCTGCTGCATTGGCAGAGTCTTTCAAGAATGCTTCAAGCTCATCCACCGCTTCCAGTGACTCGATGGGCAGCTGAATGCATTCAGGACACCCTGGCTCTTGAGGTGTTGGGCACCCTGCTGCTCAGTTGATTGACCTTGGCCACCAGCTGGTCCTGCTGCTGCTTAATGTGCTCCAGCAGGCTTAAAATGTGGACCTGAGCAGCTGTTGAATACATAGTATTGTAGAATAATGATTTCCCCTCCATTTCACCCACTTAAGTTCCCCGTGTCCCACTTGGTTAAAGTCAAGGTATTATTCTTGTATGGGTTCATATTGGTGTCAAGCTTATACAACATACACAACAGTCACACAGACTTAAGAAACATTCACAGAGGACAACTGTAAGATGACTACATTTTCAGTATGCATAGAGCAGATAAAGCTAAAAGCTGGATGAGTCTGTTGAGCATGCTAGTGACAAGAGTCTGCCACTAAACTTGCTCTTCCGTGTAGTGAGTGAGGGTCATTTTGTGGTTTGTGTATGTGTTTTTTTTGTGGTGGAGAAATAGAAACATATTTATATGTAGGAATTATTAGGAAATGAATACTCTCTGACTCTTACTTTGACAGAGCTCTGGACTATTTGCATGGAGTTGGTGACTTGTCCCAGCAGATGACCTGGATTTGGACCTCTTTGGGGGTCGGTAGTCCTCCTCTATATCAGTGTCACCAAAGAAATGTCTGTTTAAAAAAAAAAAAAAGATCTTTATCTACATGCAAATCAAAATTTAAAGGAGACTGAACAGAAAGGAGAATGGTTTAACAGGGCATTGATCTCTGTTCTGTCTTTTTAATAAAAGTATATGGTGTTAATGTTTGTATGTGTAACATGAAGGAAAAACACTGACTTCACTGTTGTTCTCCTTCTCCCAGGCTGTTCCTGTTCATCCTCAGTTTGGAGGTCCGAGGTGCTACATGTCAGAGCCTTCTTCATGATTCGATGTGCCTCCATGTAAGTATCTGAAAGGTAAACATGGAGCTTGACATGAGTCTTAAAGGAACATGCCACCATTTATGAAATTAATTATTCACGGCCTCCCCTACAGTTAGATAAGTGCGCAAAAACATTTTTGTCTCAGTGCATTGTCTTAGTCTGGCAGCGCCCCTGCTAGCTTAGCATGCACGGAGACAAAAAAGTTTTTGCTCACTTATCTTACTCAAGACTACAATAAGGGAGACCGTGAATAACCCATTTTCATAAAACTGTGGCATATTCTTTTAAATAGTGGTGGTAGTGGATTTGTAGGTGTAGGATTTGTAAAAACCACTTGACCAAGAAACAACTTTGAGATTTGGCATACCAGATGATTTGATGATTCTGATATCATGTGTCTGCCAGTCATCCTGTGGCTCCTCTCCATGTTTTACTGCCCTGTTTATTCTTTCATCACTGTTATAAGTTGGCCACAATGCTCAACCATCCTCGTACCAGCTTTGGGGCACCACTGCTACGGTTTTATTGGTGACAAATTCAACTACATGGAACATCCTTAATGGAGAAGACAAGAAAAGAAACAAGTGTGAATGCACAGTTATTGTGACTCAGAGTAAGTAGATCTAGTGGAAAAAGCTTTGACATTTTGTTTTTGTTGATTTTGATAATATAGGGGCTCATGTGAAGTGTCAACTTGCACAACACTGATACTGACAGTTGACACCTGAAAGATGTGAAAGATTAATTTCAGCAAAGTACTTACAGCAACTTATCAGTCCGTTTCCCGATGCAGCCACTGCCAGCAAGTCAAACTTTGGTTAGTCCTCAGACCCTGATATAAACTAGTCATGCTATGATTATGATTGGTACTAAAACAATGAACAAAAGAGGAGTCAAGGTGACCATGCTGCTGAACTTCACCTGCCAGATGGGTTATGCAGTGTACATTATACACAACGTGGTGTCTCCATAAAGTGTAGCAAAGTGCTGCACAAACGATTTCAGTAAAGTGTCTGCATAATCAGTGAGGTTGGAAAATGTTGGGCTTGCTAAGATGGAGATGCCAGAGAAGAGAAGCATAAAATTCTGATTGAATTGAATTGAATTCAACTTTATTGTCATTACACGTCACAAGTACAAGCAACAAACTGCAGTTTGCATCCATCCAGAAGTGCTTTAGAGAGAATATAGATATATTAGAAAATATTATATATTGTATATATGTGTAAGGAATCACCGGAGGCAGTCAGGTCCATTTGCAACGTTTATTAGAGAGTAGTCAAACAGGAAAAGGGGTCAGGCATTGGCAAGATCAACAACACAGAACAGGCTCACACTTGTCAAATCCAGGCGGAGGGTCAGGGCTGGCAGCGAGCAGAAGTAAATCCAGGGACAAAGCAGAGGGTCGACAGGCAGGCAGCAGATAACGGTAGAATCAAGTCAGGGGAGGTCAAACACAGGCAATCAGAATACAGGAATAACACTTAGAATGTTCACAGAAGAAACGAGACTTCGCACTGTTTGTGATGTGAGTGAAGCTTATATGATGGTAGGTAACAAGATGCAGGTGCGTGATTAATCAGTGATGACAGGTGCATGAGTAATCAGTCCAGGAATGATGTGTGAGACTCGGGTGAGTGTGCCCTATGGTGGTCAGCGAGGGATCTCATCGAGTCTGAAATTTGTGACAGAGCCCCCCCTGCGAGCGACTCCTGGCGCGAGGATGTTGCCGGCGTTGCCTTGAGTCCAGTAGTTGGTGTACTAGATAAGCCTCCTCACCCTCTACCAGGATGGGTGGAGGATTCAGTTCCTGGGGTCGGTTCTCTCCTCCCTCAGTGGGGTCGACGGCGGGTTTGAGGAGTGAGACATGGAAAGTGGGAGCAATACGGAAATGGTTAGGCAGGGCAAGACGGTAGGATACTGGAGTGATTTGACGAAGGATTTTGAACGGACCCACGTACCTTGGACTGAGTTTCTTTAAGGGGAGCTGGAGACAAAGATCTCGAGCGGACAGCCACACCCATTGTCCTGGTTGATATTCTGGACTGGCTCGACGGCGACGGTCAGCCTGTCCCTTGAAGCAGTGGACTGCTCGTTAAAGGTGTGTGTGTGCTTGGTCCCACGTCTCCTCCCTGCGTCATACCCAATTGTCGACGGCAGGAACGTTTGCGGGTTCCCCAGACCATGGGTATAAAGGTGGTTGAAAGCCCAGAACACATTGGAAAGGAGTCAAACCCGTGGAGGATTTTTGTATGGAGTTCTGGGCGTACTCCGCCCAGATCAAGTATCGGCTCCAATCCTCTTGATGATGATCAGTAGGTACGGAGGAATCTGATAATCTCTTGATTGAGACGTTCTACTTGCCCGTTGGCTTGAGGACGATATCCGGACGTGAAGCTCACGTTAACTTGAAGGGCTTTGAAGAAGGCCGACCATTCTCGGGAGGTGAACTGGGGTCCTCTGTCGGAAACAATATCCTCGGGTAGACCATACAACCTGAACACCCAGTTGCAGAGATGCTCCGCTGTTTGTAAGCTGAATAGTGGCGGTAACTCCTGGATGACCGGAACTGGGAAGAGCATGAACGTGCTCGAGGACCTGGTTACGAAGTGTCTCGGGGACAAAGATTCTGTGAGGCGGACAGGCTGGTGGAGCTTCCGTTTGAGCATTAGCCTGTTCCAGCTCGGTCTCAAGATCCCATTGGATGGGACCGACGACGAGGTTGGGGCCCAAGATGGTTTCAGGAGCTTGAGTGGCTGGTTCTGGGTCGTAGAGTCGGGACAGAGCATGGGCTTTAATGTTCCTAGACCCAGGACGATAGGTAACCGTGAATTGGAAACGGGTAAAGAAGAGGGACCAGCGGGCTTGTCGGGGGTTTAACCTCTTGGCGGTGCAGAGGTATTCCATGTTTTTGTGATCAGTGAGTACAGTGAAGGGAGTAGCGGTTCCCTCCAGCCAGTGTCGCCATTCCTTGAAGGCGGCCCCTATGGCCAAAAGTTTGCAATCTCCCACTTCATAGTTTCTTTCAGCTGCGTTGAGTTTTCTTGAGTAGAATGCACAGGGGTATAGTTTGGGTGGAGACCCATGCCGTTGGGACAATACAGCGCCTAGGGCAGTGTTAGACGCATTCAATTCCACCACGAAGGGTAACTTGGGATTGGGATGGTGCAAGATAGGAGCAGACGTGAACAGTTGTTTCAATTGATTTAAGGCACAGGTGGCTGACTCATTCCAGGGAAGATGTGATGTGTTCTTTTTTACCAGAATGTCAAAGGATTTGCCACAATGTGAAGTTACGGATGAAGCGGCAGTAGAAGTTGGCAAACCCGAGGAAGCGTTGTAGCTCCTTTTTTTTTTTTTTTTTTTTTTAAATATGTTTATTGTCCTTTTCTCATTTTTAAACCACAGAACAAGTACACGTTTACACCCTTTACATGTACATCTTCAATTTACACTTCTTAAAGGAAGCAGAAAAGAAAAAAAAATAATAAATAAATAAATAAATAAAATAATAATGAATAAATAAATAAAATAAAATAACAGTACATTAAGTGTCATGATTCTCCCATCAGGTCTGTGAGTTCTAGTATTTTGGCAGGATCATGACAGACCCATGTTCTGTGTGCAAGCACATGGCCTTGTGTTTTGGTCATGTGCTTGTGTTGTCTCGTCTCGTTACCCCGCCCCCTTGTTATCCTGATTCTGTCATTAGTGTTTCACCCGTGTCACCTGTTATGTTTGATTAGTCTTCCTATTTAATCCCCTTGTGTTTGCTGTCTTGTGTCGGTTCATTGTTATACGTTGATCGTGAGTACCCTCTGTACATCTAGTCATTGTTAGCGTCTCTTGAAGTCTTGTTTGGTTTCTTGTTCATTTGTTTCCCAGTTTAGTCTAGTCAGTCAGGTATTCTGTGTTCCATCTGTTTTGCCCTCTCATGGGTTTTGTTTTCCTGTTTTTGTCATTAAACCGTGTCTTACCGTGACATTAAGTTGTTAAGACAGTGTTTACAAAGTTTTAATCTAAGTTTTATCTGTAAGGTCTACATTCCCAGTTCACATGATATTTATGTATGGCGTCCACAGCTGATCAAAGTCTTTCCTCTTGCATTTAACAATGTAAGTTTGCCTTTCCAGTCCGATACAGTTTGATATGTCCTTTATCCACATTTTCATGGACGGAGCATCCATACTCTTCCAGCATAATGCAATAGCTCTTCTGGCTTGAAGCAGACCAAAGTCTATAAGTTGAATCTGTCTTGCTGTTTGTATAAAGTCCATTGGATACATTCCAAGAATACAAAGTTTTACATTCAGAGTAATTTTTATGTTAAACATGTTTGACATACATTTTAAAACCTCCTTCCAGAAGTTTTGTATTTTTGGACATTCCCAGAGGCAATGGCAGATGTACCTTTATTATCCAAGCATGTAGAACACACATCTGGAATATTACCGGACATTTGATGAAGTTTGACAGGTGTTATATAGGTTCTCATTAACCATTTATATTGCAGTAATTTAAACCTTGTGTTTATTGTTTATGCTTTAAGACATGCATATTTCCAGTCTGCCTCATCTATATCTTCCTGTATATCCATTTTCCAGGCATGTAATTTGTCCAATGTTGATTCAGTACTGTGTTTGACCATTAAATTATAGTACACAGATACGTAACCCTTGCCTTCTAAATTTCCAAGAGTTATTTCTTCTAATTTTGATAAAGATGGCATACAGATTATCCGTTCTTCTTTTGATAACATGTAACTTTTCAACTGCAAATACTTAAAAAAATGCTTTTTGGGGATTGTATATTTCTGGCACAGCTGGTCAAATGAAAGTAAAATACTATCTTCATATAGATCCCTAATTTTCTGAATGCCTCTTATATTCCATAACTTAAATCCTCCATCTTTATTACCAGGTATAAATTGTTCATTACCCCAAATAGGAGTAAATTGGGATAATCTCCGCATATCACCAATATGCTTATGTGCAGCGTGCCAGATTGAAACAGTATTTTTGAGGAAAGGATTTTTTGTTTTCTTCTTCAATGACTTAATATCTGAGGAGTATAGATACATTTTTAATGGTGTTGTAGCTCCTTTAGAGTGATGGGCCGCAGCCACTCGAGAACCGCTCGAACTTTGCCCTCGTCCATGGCGACGCCCTCAGGGATTATGATGTATCCCAAGAATGTGGTGGAGGTTTGATAGAAATCACACTTCTCGATCTTTGCATATAGCTGGTGTCTTTTAAGGACCGTTCGGACGTGCTGTATGTGGTCCTTCAGGGTGTCGGAGTAAATCAAGATTTCGTCAATGTAGACGATGTCTGTTCTATGGAGCATGTCTCGGAACACATCGTTGATGAAGGACTGGACCACGGCTGGCTGTTAGATAGGCCGAACGCATGACCAGATATTCGTAGTGCCCCGTGCAAGTGTAGAAGGCTGTTTTCCACTCATCCCCTTCGCGAATGCGAATGAGGTTGTAGGCACAGCGTAAGTCGAGCTTGGTGTAGAACTTAGCCGTGCGGAGTAGTTCCAAGGCTGCTGGTACCAGAGGGAGGGGTAGTGTAATTTGATGGTCCGGTCATTGAAAGCCTGATAATCAATACAGGGTCGGAGACCGCCGTCTTTCTTCTTGATCAAGAAGAAGCGGCTGAATGCTGGTGCTGTCAGAGGGTCGTATGAAGCCCTTTGCAGGTCCTCCTCGATTATTTTCTCATGGCCTCTGTCTCAGGATAGGGCGGAGAGAGGGAAGATGCGGCCCTTGGGAGGCGTGGAGCCTATAATAAGATTGATGGCACCAGCAAGTTGTGCGTTAGAGGAGGAAGTTTGGAGGCTTTTACCTTACTGAAGGCTACTGCTAGGTGTGGTATTCGGTTGGGAGGCGGATGAGTCAGTCCCCTCCTGGGGAACAGTGATACTTCGAACAGGCAGAGGAGTCACAGAGGCAAGACAGGTGGAGCAGCAGGATTTACCTCCAGTGAATGATTTGACCGGTTCCCGCCCCGAATGTGTGGATCGTGCTTTCAGAGCCAGGCAGACCCCAGGATGGACTGGTGTGTAAGAGTTTGAAGAACGAAACCTGAATGGTTTCAGTGTGAAGAGCTCCCTGTTCGCATGTGGATGTGCTGGGTGAGGTTACTCGACCTGAGCTAGTGGTCTTCCATCGATGGCCTCGACTGTGAGACAAGAGTAACAATGGGTTAGAGCAATGTTATTTCGTAGAACAAAGTCTTGTGACCTAAAATTCCCAGCGGCCCCGGAGTCAATTAAGGCATGGGTGATAATCTGACGGTCATTTATGGTGAGCCCCGAGAGACACAGATGCAAAACGTCAGGGTTCGGGTTGTCAGCAGGGAACTCACCGGCCGTAGATTTCTCAGAGGAGGACGGATGGGGAAGTTAATGCGGAATGACCAGCCTCGCCACAATACAGACCAGGTTTTGACACCTCCGTCGTTCTTTCTCTTCCAGAGTTAGTCCGAGAGTTGTTTATCTGCATGGGCTCGACCTTGTGCATGTGTGGGTGGAGAGTCTGGGAATGACAATAGCGCGTGAGGTAGATACGGGACGATGACTCACGCGGCGAGATCGCATAAGGTTGTCGATCTGGATCGCCAGATGAATGAACTGGTCCAGACCTCTCCCCTCATCACGGCAGGCTAATTCTGCTTGTAGTTCGTGACTCAGACCTCTACGAAACAACACCTTTAACGAGTCGTTGGTCCAATCCGTCTGCGCGGCGAGGGTTCGGAATGAGAGCACATACTCGGCGGGCAGTGGATCGGCCCTGTGTGAGTTCAAGAAGTCGGTCGCCGCCCCCTTGCCCTCCTTGGAATGTTCAAAACTTCTCGAAACTGTTGGATGAACGCTTCGAAGGTGAGAAAAGCCGTGCCATCCGCGCGCCACACCGCTGTGATCCAGTCAAGTGCTTTTCCGGTTAGTAGAGAACAAACAAAGGCAATTTTACTGTTTAGGTGGGGTAGAGCATGGGTTGTTGGGCAAGGATGAGTGTGCATTGCAGGATAAAGCCTTTGCATCTCCCTGACTCTCCATCAAACCTCTCGGGGAGTGCGAGGCGAGGGCTCGCGCTCGCGGAAGGTTGAGCTTCGGTGGCGCGTATAGCGGGTTGTGGTATTGGCTGTGGAGGCGGAGCAGGGTTTTTGCATGGCCTGAATGGCTTTCACCAATTCCTCTGTCACCGAGGTGACATGGTTGAGTTGATGGTGATGAGTGGTGAGTTGATATGCTTGGGCAGTGAACGCTGCGGAGAGCGCAGACATGGTTGCTGAACCTTGTTCTGGCGAAGTCTCCTGTAAGGAATAACTAGAGGCAGTCAGGTCCATTTGCAATGTTTATTAAAGAGAGTAGTCAAACAGGAAAAGGGGTCAGGCACTGGCAAGATCAACAACACAGAACAGGCTCACACTTGTCAAATCCAGGCGGGGGGTCAGGGCTGGCAGCGAGCAGTAGTAAATCCAGGGACAAAGCAGAGGGTCGACAGGAAGGCAGCAGATAAAGGGAGAATCAAGTCAGGGGAGGTCAAACACAGGCAATCAGAATACAGGAATAACGCTTAGAATGTGCACAGAGGAAACGAGACTTTGCACTGTTTGTGATGTCAATGAAGCTTATATGATGGTAGGTAACAAGATGCAGGTGCGTGTTTATACAGTGATGACAGGTGCATGAGTAATCAGTCCAGGAATGATGTGTGGAAAAGTCAATACTCGGTGGTGAGGGTGCCCTCTGTGGTCAGCGAGGGATCTCATCAAGTCTGAGATTGTTACAATATGTTACAAATGTACACGGTATGAAGATATATTATGAATATACTATAACTAAGTATACAGGCTATAACTGTAGTGAATTACAGGCTATGAACAGGCTATAACAGACTATAAATATACAATATGCAAGTATTAACCCTCTGGGGACTAAGCCCTTTTTGGTCCGTTTTCACAATTTTTACATTTGGGCTTATAAACCATATGTAATGGAGATGGAACACCATGTGTTTGGTATCTATGGATTCAGAAGACCCTAAGCTAACATAATAATGCATGTAATGTGTTTAAAGGAAGTTTGAGTAAAAAAAATTACAATAAGCTAGACAATTTCAAAAACGAAATTTTATTTTTGTCATTTATTATTGAAAATCACACCTCACACAACAGTGAACAGTTTTTGAACAAAAAAATATACTTTTCAAACCCTTTGCTTGACAGACATTTGTAACTGTTCAATCACAAGTGTAGAAAACAATGAAATAATGAACTTTATATACAAACAGTCCCAGGCGTTTTTTCTCAGGCATGCCAGTGAGCAAAGCAAGGCCTCTCCAGTAAGTTGCAGAGGACCACCTGGCATGCCCCACACTGCCAGGGGTCTTGTTGTACACTCTGCTTGCCTTGCAGTGCTCACAATACTTTCTGGTATCTGCAGGCTTGTGTGCAGGGTTTGCTGGGTCCAAGGGGGCAATGGGCAGGGGTGTGTGATGAGTTGTCCTGTCTGCAGCCACTGTTGTCTATGTCCACAAAGTGTAAGAACAGTCTTATACCATCTATGTGCTTTGTGGTGAACAGAGGGTGTACCTGGATGAGCTGATCGGACAAGTCCACACCCCCCATGTATTTGTTGTATTCCACTACAGGAGTGGGAACTGGAATGCTCACTTTCTCCCGGTTCTATCTCTCTTTTTTTTGCCTTCTCGCGACCTTCTCAGATGTGTAGGCTTGATGGATGGTCGAGCAGATGGACACCTCTCTTGTGTCCATCCACTTGACAAAGAACAAGTCACCATCTCGGATCCATCTGATTGTGCCTAAACCGGCTCTAAAGTGCAGAGACGACAGGTGTCTGAATAGCTGAGGGCTTGTATAAACAGATATCACAATAAATGTGATAACCACTTCCCAAATATGGTTTGTCCAGGACACCTATAACTGCGTCATAGGAAAGTCCAAGCCCGTGGGGAACTTTGCCTTCCCCGTGTACACGGTAAGCTAGACGTGTATCCATTTTAAGAGTTGGCCAAAATGAACAGTTTGAATCCCCACTTAGTTGGTTTGTCCTTTATGTACTGTGTCATCCCTGTTTTGGCTTTTGTTGCCACCATCCTTCATCTATTGCCAGATTTTTGTTTGGCTGGTTAAAGGACTTGCATGTTGCCTTGATTTCTGTCATCAGAGACTTGAGGCAAAACAGTGGGTCATTGTCTGAAGTGCCCTTTTTGCTGTCATTCACACGTCCTCAGCCGGATCGCTCATTTGCACATTTGAGGAAATGCAGAGCCACCTGTCCCTTGGCATCACTTTGTTTGGAAATGGCACTGAAAAATGTTTTTTTTGCCTTCAGTAAGCTTTCACTGATCCAAGTTTTAGCAGTCCCATGAAAATGATACGGGCAAGATATTTAGCAAGTCTGTGGGGGTGACATCAGCCCATTTGAATTGCAGCCCTTCTGCTATCCTCTTTGTAGCTTGCTATTTGTGTTACTGCACAATTTTCTGATGACATTATTACAAAAAAAATGCTGGAACAAATCAAGTGGACTGTACACTGTGGATTTATCCAGTTGCACTCCTGGGGGCTGGCAGGGGCAAACCTGGGGAGAATGGGTGCCACATCTAGATCGCTTTCGGTTTTCCAGTGTTGTTCAGGTGATGTATGGTGTGGGGAGTGTGATCTTGAGCGGCTCAGTGTGGGCCTCTGAACACTCTGTGTAGATTGTCTGCATCTCCTCCTCGGTGGAAGCTGAGGTGCTGTTGCCGGTGTTGCTGATGTGCTAGGCTGGTTTGTTTCGCTCCTCGGTGGAGGCTGAGGTGCTGGTGCCGGTGTAGATGATGTGCTTGGGTCATTATCATTACTGAAATAAATGTAAAAGGAGAGAGCAATTACACAATGAACTGGAAGCTTCTTTTTATGTCAAAATTCAATGTAGAAAAACAAAACAAAAAAAAACAACTCCACTAGAAAACTCATGTAACCCTATGAAAACCCCACTGTACACTAAAACAAACATTTCATGTCTCAATCTATCTCTCTCTGCCCAAAAATCCAATACATAACATTACACATAGGCCTACTCAAGATGCATGAGAAATAATGCTAAAGTTGAAGTTACATACCAGTCCTCAAATGGATCTTCCCCATCCTGGTAAAAATAATTCGTCATCTGTCAAAAAGCTGTCAGCTTTGGATTTCTCCTCGTCACTTTCCAGTAATTGTGCCAGAGCTTGTTCTGAGGTAAATATTTACTGCGTGCCATCATAAAAGTTATAAAACAATAAAATAATGTATAATGACATAAGGATATACTATATATATATATTATATATATATATATATTATATATATATATTTATATATAAATACAGGTCCTTCCCAAAATATTAGCATATTGTGATAAAGGTAATTATTTTCCATAATATAATAAACAATTAAACTTTCATATGTTTTAGATTCATTGCACACCAACTGAAATATTTCAGGTGTTTTATTGTTTTTATACTGATGATTTTGGCATACAGCTCATGAAAAACCCAAAATTCCTGTCTCAAAAATTAGCATATCATGAAAAGGTTCTCTAAACGAGCTATTAACCTAATCATCTGAATCAACTAATTAACTCTAAACACCTGCAAAAGATTTCTGAGGCTTTTAAAAACTCCCAGCCTGTTTCATTACTCAAAACCGCAATCATGGGTAAGACTGCCGACCTGACTGCTGTCCAGAAGGCCATCATTGACACCCTCAAGCAAGAGGGTAAGACACAGAAAGAAATTTCTGAACAAATAGGCTGTTCCCAGAGTGCTGTATCAAGGCACCTCAGTGGGAAGTTTGTGGGAAGGAAAAAGTGTGGGAAGGAAGAGGTGACCGGACCCTGAGGAAGATTGTGGAGAAGGACCGATTCCAGACCTTGGGGAACCTGCGGAAGCAGTGGACTGAGTCTGGAGTAGAAACATCCAGAGCCACCGTGCACAGGCGCGTGCAGGAAATGGGCTACAGGTGACGCATTCCTCAGGTCAAGCCACTTTTGAACCAGAAACAGCGGCAGAAGCGCCTGACCTGGGCTACAGAGAAGCAGCACTGGACTGTTGCTCAGTTGTTGCATGTCATTCGGAAATCAAGGTGCAGAGTCTGGAGGAAAACTTGGGAGAAGGAAATGCCAAAATGCCTGAAGTCCAGTGTCAAGTACCCACAGTCAGTGATGGTCTGGGGTGCCATGTCAGCTGCTGGTGTTGGTCCACTGTGTTTTATCAAGGGCAGGGTCAATGCAGCTAGCTATCAGGAGATTTTGGAGCACTTCATGCTTCCACCTGCTGAAAAGCTTTATGGAGATGAAGATTTCATTTTTCAGCACGACCTGGCACCTGCTCACAGTGCCAAAACCACTGGTAAATGGTTTACTGACCATGGTATTACTGTGCTCAATTGGCCTGCCAACTCTCCTGACCTGAACCCCATAGAGAATCTGTGGGATATTGTGAAAAGAAACTTGAGACGCAAGACCCAACACTCTGGATGTGCTTAAGGCCGCTATCGAAGCATCCTGGGCCTCCATAACACCTCAGTAGTGCCACAGGCTGATTGCCTCCATGCCACGCTGCATTGAAGCAGTCATTTCTGCAAAAGGATTCCCGACCAAGTATTGACCGCATAACTGAACATAATTATTTAAAGGTTGACTTTTTTTGTATTAAAAACACTTATTTTATTGGTCGGATGAAATATGCTAATTTTTTTAGTTTTCATGAGCTGTATGCCAAAATCATCAGTATTAAAACAATAAAAGACCTGAAATATTTCAGTTGGTGTGCAATGAATCTAAAATATATGACAGTTTAATTTTTATCATTACATTATGGAAAATAATGAACTTTATCACAATATGCTAATTTTTTTAAAAGGACCTGTATATAAAGTAAATTGTGCTTATAAAAATACTCACCTGCTTATTGTGTGCGTATACACTCGACGTATTGAGGTGAAATATGTGTGACAAGTATTTTTGAAGTTATTGTAATATTTAGCTTTGTAGCATTTAGCGACAGTAGACCATAAGCCTAATGCTGACCGCTAACCAGCGCTATATAGAAAAACTCTTTTCATGACAGCTTATCTTTATCTAGGTAATCCTTTGTATTTTGCTTAGTTGTTTTCAATAGTCTGTATACAGACACCATGCTGGGATACACCATGCTGGGATATGAATACAAAAGCTGTGAGAGCGCAACAGGAGCAGCAGTGATGAGGAGGTTGATAACACCAGTGCCCAAGCTGCAAGAAAGACACAAAATACAATACAATACAATACAATATTTATTTATAAAGCACATTTAAAAACAGCCAAGGCCGACCAAAGTGCTGTACAAAGGAGAAGATATGATAAAATGCAGTACAGGACAATAGAAATAAGCAACTAAAAGTCAGGGAGAATTAAAAGCAAGAGAGAATAAAAAGTTCTTTAAAGAGGATTTAAATATGGATACTGATGGAGCCAGTCTTATAGAGGGGCAGACTGTTCCAGAGTTTTGGGCCTGAAGTCGCAAATGCACGACCGCCTCGTTTTTTAAGTCTGGATCTAGGGACGGTAAGAAGGCAGTGGTCACTGGATCTTAAGGTACAAGACGGAGTGTACAGACAGAGCAGGTCGGTCAGGTACTGAGGGGCCAGGTTGAGAGCTTTATAAACAAAAAGTAAAATTTTAAATCAATTCTAAATTTGATAGGTAGCCAGTGAAGTTTAAATAAGATGGGAGTGATCGATTCATACTTGCGTGTCCCAGTGAGGAGTCTAGCCGCTGCGTTTTGCACTAACTGTAAGCGGAGAGAGAAGACTGGGATAGACCAAAGTAAAGAGAATTGCAATAGTCTAGTCGAGATGTTACAAATGCATGAATTACTATTTGGAGATTGTGGCCGATGCCGATATTGAGAAAGCAATCTGGCCGATTGGCCAATATGAGGCCGATATGAGGCCGATACAATACATGCAAATACAGTAAATGAGAGACAAAGGACAGGAATTTTGGGTTTTCATGAGCTGTATGCCAAAATCATCAGTATTAAAACAATAAAAGACCTGAAATATTTCAGTTGGTGTGCAATGAATCTAAAATATATGAAAGTTTAATTTGTATCATTACATTATGGAAAATAAAGAACTTTATCACAATATGCTAATTTTTTGAGAAGGACCTGTATTTGCATGCTCGATTAACATTAAATCCGACCGGAACATATCAAAAGGTATACTACATACAATATTACGGCAATCGTGGATAATTAAATACAGCAGATAGAGATAAGAATAACATTTTCAAGTTTTTTTTCCCAAACTTATTATTATTAGTATTATACCATACAGTGTTCTCTTCTCATCCACCTCACACGATCACTGATCTGTAGTGCACGCTACCCAGCTTTTCAGTCCGTGAGGAATCAGCGTAAAATTCATCTTGTTCTAAAATATCTTGTTCTAAAAAAATAAATAATTGTTAATAAATCATTTTCTGAAATAAATAGTGTGTGATTAGTCATGTCATAGTGGTGACTTGTAATGTTTCTGCAAATGTATGTATAATAATTTGCAAAAGCAGATAATTCAAAATATATCAGAAAACAACAACAAATTCTAACTCTGACAAAACTACAGATTTTTTATGTATTTCAAAATGTTTAAATAAATATTCACAAAATATATATATCATAAAGTTGTGAGGAGAGGTTGAAGCATCAAGAAAAAATAAGTGAAAATGATTGAGTCTCTATGGCCCTCTATAGGTACATTTGGTCATTGCACTTTAATTCCTTAACTATAAGAAATAAAGTTGTTCGACTAACCTTTAGATTGCAGTATTGTATCCCTAACACATAGAGTAATGTCCAAAAACTATTTAAATTTAATTAATATCATAATTTAAGTGATTTTTTCTTTAAAAGAATATTTTTTCATGATCCAATTTATAGCCTAGTTATGTAATTATGCAGTAAATAGGTACAAAACTTCAAAATTTCCACAAATACACAGTATAAATGTATAGTTGAGAAGTAAATAAATTAATGATATATAGTTTTCCAAATAAAAAAATTATATTTCCTTATGCAATCGCTCTTTAAAAGTTTGGGGTCAAAATGACCCAAAGACCTTAAGTATTGTCCTTTTCTAGGAGTGATTAAGGGTTAATAAAATAATAAACATGATTTTTTTTCTTTATAGGCTGCATGGCTAGGTTATCAAGTTTAGCATATATCATTCACAGGCATAGGCTAATGTTAAACTGAAATGTACTGTAACGTCGGTGCCTACGCACTACGGCTCTGACGCTGATGCATGCTGGGATTCTGGGAGAACTTTGGGGTTGTTTCGTGTGTGTTATGCCTTATTTACCGTTTATGTAATGTACGTGTTTTAGTGTAGCGTGATTACCCTTTTAATTCTACCCCGTGTGTGACCCTTCGTGTGTGGGTGACTGCGTCCACCCTGTGTGTGTATTTTACTTTCCTATGTGTACTGTGTTCGTGCCATGTTCTGCTCCCAATCCTTGACGACAGCTTGATTGAATTTAATGTAAATATGTATACTTTGATTTTTATGCAGAAAGGTAATCACCATGGATTTTCTAAATGAGCTTTCTTTGTTTAACTTCAAACAAAATGCAGACAGCTCTTCCTCTGTCTGCATCTGTTCCACAGATGTGGCCTGTTCTTCCATGACTTCTTGCTGCTGTTTCAAAATCATTTCTCGCAGCTGACGCAGCTCTGCCATAATTTCATCAACCTTTCGATTCAGTGTTCGGTAGTCTGACCATAAAAATACAACACGTGCATTCAAATTCTGCATCGCATATAACATGTAAACACAACAACTCAGTGTAGCATAACAGTAATTACTTTGCTCTTCATCTGTGCTCTGACTTCTTTTTTGACAGGCCACTGCTGATGCTATGAGGTAAAAAAAAAAAAAACAACACCACACATTTAACAAAGGAAAGTTAAGATTTAATTTATGGACAGAGCATAAAATGTATTCATTGCCATTGTGCATATTACTAGAAACTGAAGGTCCTATTGTACCTGTTTCTGCTCAAGTGTTGGTAATAGAGCTTAAGTTATATTGATCCCAAAACATTCCTTCAAAATGTTTGTTAATTAATAAAATTATTAATGTGTGTGTATGTATGTATGTATGTATATATATATGCAGAATATTTTTAACACTTACTTGATGGGCAAGGTGTTGTCAAGTCAAGTCAAGTGTATTTATATATATAGCGCTTTTCACAATATAAATTGCATCAAAGCAGCTTCACAGTATCAATCAAATAACATAATAATGTTTGTTTCTTAGTGGAAAAAACATCCACGTTTGGTAGGGCTGATCAATGGTATTAATGCTTGGTTAATTAATTTGAATATCCCCAACTGAGCAAGCCAAAGGCAACAGTGGCAAGGAACCGAAAAACTCCATCAAGTGACCTACTGATGTCCTAAAACTCCATCAGGTGACTTAATGGAGAGAAAAAAAAAAAAAACCTTGGGAGAACCCAGGCTCAGTCGGGGGCCAGTTCTCCTCTGCCGTTTATGAACTAGAGGCCGGATTTACAGTAACTGTAATTTGATACAGAATTTTGTTTTATTTTATCACTTCGGGGTGGGTACGCGAACCGGAATCACAACGTTTTATCTGTAGAGTGGTAAAGGGATCCTCCATAGGGAGAGGCTAGTTGGCACTTCAGCACTGCGTTTTTATCGGGTCCAGGCAAAGCTCCTAGTCAGATCTGGATACGGCCTGGATCCGGTAGGCTGCGGGGACACCTCGGGATAAACAAAGACACTAAAATTAGCGTAGATGCCATTCTTCTTAAGATGATGTAACGAGTACATCAGGATTTAAGGGAAGTGTTCCCAGTTCCGGCTGACCTAATCTATGCAGCCTAACATTGAATTATAGAAGTCTATAATATATTATGTGTATGCTAGGTCAAAGAGATGTGTTTTTAGTCTAGCTTTGAACTGACAGAGTGTGTCTGCTTCCCGGACAATGGTAGGAAGACTGTTCCAAAGTTTTGGTGCTAAATAGGAAAAGGATCTACCGCCAGCAGTCGATTTTGATATTCTAGGTATTATCAACTGGCCCGAATTTTGAGATCGCAATAGACGTGAAGGACTATAATGCGTTAAGAGCTTGCTCAAGTACTGCGGAGCTAAACCATTTAGTGCTTTGTAAGTAATCAACAATATTTTAAAATTTATACGATGTTTAATAGGCAGCCAATGCAGTGTTGACAGAATATAATATGGTCATATTTCCTGGTTCTAGTAAGAACTCGAGCTGCAGCGTTTTGGACCAGCTGTAGTTTATTTATTAAGCGTGCAGGGCAACCACCCAGTAGAGCATTACAATAATCTAGTCTTGATGTCATGAAAGCATGAACTAATTGTTCCGCATTTGTTAATGAGAGCATATGTCGTAATTTGATATATTTTTAAGATGGAAAAATGCGGTTTTACAGATACTAGACACGTGACTTTCAAATGAAAGATTGCTATCAAAGAGCACACCCAGGTTCCTAACCGACGATGAAGACTTAATAGAGCAGCCATCAAGTGTTAGACAGTATTCTAGGTTATTACGTGTGGAAGTTTTTTGTCCAATAATTAGAATCTCTGTTTTTTCAGAGTTTAGTAGTAGGAAATACTTTGTCATCCATTTTTTTTTAAAATCAGCTATGCATTCCGTTAATTTTGTGAATTGGTAAGTTTCGTTAGGTTTTGAAGAAATATACCGCTGAGTATCATCGGCATAACAGTGAAAGCTAATTCCATGTTCCTAATGATATGTACCTAATGGTAGCATGTACAGAGTGAACAGCAGCGGTCCTAGTACTGAGCCTTGTGGTACGCACCATACTGAACTTTGATCGATAAGACACCTCTTCATTTACTGCAACAAACTGATAACAGGTCAGATAAGTATGATTTAAAACCATGCTAGTTTCAATTCCACTAATGCCAACATAGTTTTCTAGTCTATTTAAAAGATGTTGTGGTCAATTGTGTCAAATGCAGCACTAAGATCAAGTAACACTAATAGAGAGATACAACACGATCGGATGATAAAAGTAAATCATTTGTAACTCTAATGAGTGCTGTCTCAGTACTATGGTGCGGTCTAAATCCTGACTGAAAATCCTTGCAGATATCATTTCTTTCAAGAAAGGAACACAGGTGTGAGGATACTGCTTTTTCAAATATCTTTGACAGAAAAGGCAGATTTGAGATCGGCCTGTAATTGACTAATTCTGAAGGATCAAGTTGCGTTTTTTTAACAATCGGTTTTATCATAGCCAGCTTAAAGGTTTTTTGGTATGTATCCTAGAGACAAAGACGAATAATGATATTAAGAAGAGGATCTATGATCTCTGGAAGCATCTCTTTCAATAGCTTAGTCGGTATTGGGTCTAACATACACGTTGTCGATTTAGATGAATTAACGAGTTTGCAGAATTCTTCCTCTCCTATAGCAACAAATGAATAAAATTTTTCCTCAGGGAGACTATAATGCACTCCTGATGCGATACTGTAGTAGACGGTTGCATAGTTATAATTTTGTCCCTGATATTATCAATCTTATAAGTGAAGAAGTTCATAAAGTCATTACTGTGTTGGCCTGAAACTTCTGTGCTTGAAGCTTTCTTTTTCGTTAGTTTAGCCACTGTTTCAAATAAATACCTAGGATTATGTTTATTTTCTTCTAATAGGGTTGAAAAATAAGCAAATCTAGCAGCTTTTAAAGCCTCTCTGTAAGCAATCAAGCTCTCTTTCCATGAAATCCGAAATACCTCTAGTTTTGTTTTCTTCCAGTTGCGCTCCATTTTTCTGGCTGCTCTCTTAAGGGCCTGAGTGTGCTTGTTGTACCACGGCGTTTGGACTATTTTCTTTAATCTTCTTTAAGCGCAACGGAGCAACTGCGTCTAAAGTGCTGGAAAAGAGAGAGTTAAAAGTTTCTGTTGCAATATCAAGTTCTTCTAAGCTATCCGGGATGTTGAGATGATGAACTGATTAGGAAGATTATTGATAAAGCAATCTTTAGTGCAGAAGTTATAGGTCTAACATATTTATAACACGGAGTCGGCTTCGCAGCCTTGGCTAATGTAATTTACATGAGACTAGATAATGGTCTGAGATGTCATCGCTCTGCTGCAGAATTTCAACGGCATCAACATCTATTCCATGTGATAATATTAGATTCTAGAGTATGATTACGACAATGAGTGGGTCCTGACACGTGTTTGTCTAACTCCAATTGAGTTTACAATGTCTTTAAGTGCCAATCCCAATGCATCTTTTTCATTATCTACATGTATATTAAAATCACCAACAATTAGTACTTTATCGTTAGCCAATACTAATTCTGATAGAAAGTCCGCAAATTCTTTGATAAAATCTTTATGGTGCCCTGGTGGCCTGTATACAGTAGCCAGCAGAAATCTCAAACGTGATTTATCGTTTACACTATATATTTTTACATTAAGCACCAACACTTCAAAGAAGTATATTTAAAAATAGATTTCTTAGTGGTTTTGAAAATATAACTATAAATTACAGCAACACCTCCCCCTTTGTGTTTTAGACGAGGTTCATGTTTATAACAGTAATCTTGTGGAGTTGACTCATTTAAAGTTGTAGCAATTCCTGTCTGTTAATTTTAAATGGTTATAAACATTTTGTATTAGCTCATTTATTTTTTATCTATTTGTATTGTTAGTTTGATGTAAACAACTTTAAACAAATTGTTCTTGCAGGTTACTTATTGTCTTGTGGCATGGCTCATCATGCTCCCTTTTATTTATAAATACAGGAGCTTGAGGTCTCTTGAGGTTTCCATCCATACATTTGGACCTAGGATGCTTTGCTGGTGTGAACAATTCTGTGAGTGAAAACCACACATATTGAAACGGTTATATCATTCCAAATTTTGCTAAATGCCTGATTCTTATTAGTTGACAGACAGTTCATTTTCACCACTGGTCACTTTTAAATGTTATATTCTGTGGCGGAAACAAGCTTCCATACCCCCCTGGCCTCTTCCTCCCATCCATCCTCCTGACACGTACCGTTACGGTAGGGCCAGCCCAGCTATCGGTAGGCGGTGCCGTGGTAGCCTACCTGAAGAAAACGTTTTGGAAAAGACAGGCTATGGACCCCAACCAACTCTATAGGAGGGGAGGGGAGGAGAGGCTGCGCGCTGCGTGTGTCAGAATGCGAAACGTGTGAGCCTAAATATAACATACGTGACAAATGTGAAGAAGAAAAAAATCTCGACCGGCCCAAAAATGAAGTGGCCCACCGGGAATTCTCCCGATTACCCCACTGCTGGCCTGCACTGCTGTATATCAGCCTTTCATTTTGATTGCAGATTTAGTCGCACAAACAGCGCAAGCGGCTCGTGACAGAACACAGACCAACTGAATGACACTTTAATTTAAGTAGAAAATCTCAAATGAAGATCGCTGAACTCCAGCTTGTCTGTGTTTTCAGATCATCCACGGCGTAAAGAGGATTGATTGATATTTAGATACAATAACAGTCTATTTAAAATTATTTACCGTCCTCCGTATCACTTTCGAAACGACTTGGTCGCCTGTGTGTTGTTTTCTTCATTTGGGAGTCTCCATCCGTTTCAACATTGGAGAGCTCCTCAGCACGCTTTAGGTAAACCAGAGTTTTCTGATAATTTGCTAAAAAAAACAAAATTATGATTAAATTATCAAGTATATGGAAGCCAATATTGTTGGTGTACTTGCTCTAATGATGTTGCCACTTTATTTTTACAACACTAACAATTTGAATTAAACATTAAAAATGTTTAGGCTACATATTTGTTACAGGTTACCGATGTTCAGCCGCAACACCGGTTACATCAGTTGCCCACCATGGTACCACCCCACATCTCCGTAAACATGAAGCTAAGTGTATTTAAGCATTAGCATTAAAGTATTCTAAAAATATATATTTAGCTAGGTTGCTAACAGACCCAGAGTATGCAATCAAAATTTGAAATCAAAACATTTTCACTTACATGTAAAGGATTTTTCCTGAATTCTCTGGAAAAGGAGGTTCCACGTCCTCTTATCAGGCAGGTCTCCGCTTTTTGCCTTCTTAGATGGCTCAGATGGAGGCCAAGTAGCAGCTCAAAATCTGTTTGTATAGACAAAATTGCAATCATATACCATTCAAAAAGTGAAAAGGCTTTTACAATATTATACAGTCCATATAGTGTATGTACTTTATCACAAAATCTATGCAATAGCAATACTTACATTTCCATTTGCCACAATCCATGACCTGCATACAATTGCAACAGTCTTCTCTTTTTCAAACTCTACCACAACGTAGGTAATCATCTAAAAAAAAAAATAGAATTTGGTTATTGGTCATTTTAAATTTGCTAATTGGTAAATGTAGCAATGTTCAGGGAAGAAGGAGGCGGGAACCGGCGAACAATCAAAATATAATTTATTTAAATAAAACAAACAAACGAAAATACCGCCAGCAGCCCCTCGCGGACGACTGCTGGCTACCGAAAATAAATATAACTGCCAGCAGCCCCTCGCGGACAACTGCTGGCTAAAGTAAAATACAAAAAACAAAACACAACTAAAATACAGGCCTGTTCCTCTCTCGATCATCAACGTCGTCGCTCCCCCTTTATGCTTCCGCTCCTCCGTGAGAGATGCGAGACCGGTGTGCTTCACAGGTGTTGCTCATTAGCAATCGCACCACCGGCCTCGCGCCGTTCTCTCACGTTCCTCGGCCGTCCTGTTCGCCACATACCCCCATCGCCCCTCACAGGCCGGGGGGTACCCACGAGCCTGTGCCTACTCCCCCCCCCGGCGGCGGCGATCCCTGGGGAGTATGGACAGACAAACCGAGGGAAACGGAGACGGAAGCATGAGGAGCGACAGATCGAGAGAGGGGAGAGAGGAAAAAAAAAACTTGGTCCGGTTCCCACAACGCGCTGCCATCTGGTCCCCCACCAGCTGTGCGCTCTCCTCCGCGGTGCCTGGCGGTGACGCTGGGTAGCCCTCGGTGGACGGCTCGACGCTCCTCCGCCGCCCGGTGGACGGCGACGGCTCCTCGGGTGCCTTGGGCAGACGGCAGGAGTCCCCCGCTCCCTGCTCCTCCCCTTCACTGGTGGACGGCAGCAGGCTCCGGCCCACGGCGAGCGGCGGCGACTCCTCCTCTCCCTCCCGGATGGCAGCCGCCCCTCCAATACCCAGGCGGCCGGCAGCGAGCTCGACCGTCCCACCGGCAACTCACTCCAGCGCACCCCCTCGAGCGTCCGTGGCCGCGAGTCCCCCGCTCCCTGCTCCTCCCCTCGCTCGGCGGATGGCAGCAGGCTCCGGCCCACGGCGAGCGGCGGCGACTCGCGCACCAGGCTCGATGGCACCGCGGATTCCCCACACCGGCGAGGACTCTCTGACAGCGCGTTCCTCCCTCTTCCCGGGTTTCGGCACCAGTGTAGCAATGTTCAGGGAAGAAGGAGGCGGGAACCGGCGAACCATCAAAATATAATTTATTTAAAATAAAACAAACAACCAAAATACCGCCAGCAGCCCCTCGCGGACGACTGCTGGCTACCGAAAATAAACATAAGGAACTGCCAGCAGCCCCTCGCGGACGACTGCTGGCTAAAATAAAATACAAAAACAAAACAACTAAAATACAGGCCTGTTCCTCTCTCGATCATCAACGTCGTCGCTCCTCCTTTATGCTTCCGCTCCTCCGTGAGAGATGCGAGACCGGTGTGCCTCACATGTGTTGCTCATTAGCAATCGCACCACCGGCCTCGCGCCGTTCTCTCACGTCCCTCGGCCGTCCTGTTCGCCACAGTAAATAAAGCACTTTTGTAGCAAATAAGGATTAAAAAAATTTGTATATATTTTTTTTTTTAAATGATTCACTTACAGATATTTGATATAAAGATTCCTGTAATAAATCCTGAATAATCATGAATTCTTGTAATTTAAATGCAGGTTTTACTAAATCATGATTACTATAAAATTTGCATTATTAGTGTTGCATGATTCCTGAAATGTCATTCACATTTTAAATGTTCATAGGGTCAAGCAATGTCCATGATCGGTGTGCAAAATGTAAAGAAACAAAATATGGTTCTTATCCACATGGTCAATCATGATTGCTTGAGATTTGAGATCAGATTTTAATACTCTCCAAATTGTTGACTCCCTTGCTTTGCCAACATAGGAACCAACAATGCCAGAGTCACAGGGCTCTGTGTAGAGGGGAGCTGTCTTGTCGTAGACCCTACATTGGAGTGTTTGTTTTTCCAGCCCATCTTCTTCAATAACCTCAAAGAAGGTCTGGTCAACTCCAAACAAATTGATGGGTCTTGTACACTTGATGTGTTCCTCGATTGTTCCCTTCTGCATTTTCCCCTTCAAGAATTCTTCTTGTTACCTGAGCCAGTGGACTTCTTCCAGAATGAACCATTCTCTTTAGTTTCTGGTTGAAGTTTTCAAATGGAAAAGCACTACATTCATCCAGACCCTCAAATTGTTTTGCAACATCTGCAATATGGAGCATCTGATGGACATTGTACACAAGGAAACCTTCTCCATACAGTTCTCTGCATTGTAGCACAAAAAATCTCAAAAGATCTCTCGTGTATTGCCAGTGTTTCCTTGTGAGACTTGGTTGGACCAGAATGCACATTCCTGTAGAGAAGCACATGAAGTTGTCATACAGCTCTTTTTTAAGAATTCCTTTCAGAACAACCTTTCCTGTGTACAACATTAGCTGTCTGTACTCGGTCGCTTTCCATCTGTCAATTTCATTTAGTCTCATGGGGCGTCTGGCAAACACACTTGGAATGCTGTTTCGGAGATTTTCAAGCTTGTTGCTTACAATCATTGTGTGTCCAGCAGACATCATTGTCTCTTTTGGCCCTCGAATCCATGTCAGGACAAGTTTTTTTTCATCACTCCAAGACATGCTTGATACATATAATCAATAGGGAAACAAGAAACCATATCAATATTTAAGTGGCAAAATGGAGTTTCTTGTTCTCTGTTGTGGTGCTCTTCCTGCTGCCTTTGTCTGAAAGACCTGTCAGTACGCAACTGAAGATTGTCTACCTGTTGATATGTCATACGCCCCAGCCACTGACCTTTCTGAATGCATCTGTCACATCCATAATACCCTGAGAATTGTTTGATTGATTTGACGAAGGCCTTGGCAGGTGCATCACAGATAATGCCGCTAATTTTAACTATGATGCGTCTTCCATGGTACCACAGACCCGGGCTTTGTTTTTCCACATGTGATGGCCACTGGGAACACATTTGTAGGTTTTAGATTGGTATTGCAAAGAACTGACCAAAAGCAAGTTTTTTCACTTTTGAAGAGTGGGAGGCCATCAATATTAAGTCTCAACTCCAGGGTATGCATCTTCTCAGTTGTTTCGACCGGGTATTTCTGTATGTGATTATTTAACATTTTTTCTACTCCAAAGTAGAAATACTCCATTCCTGACTTGTGCTGAATATTTACAGTTTTTGGTGTCTCAAGCAAGGTTCTGGAACAAGATGGAAGATCGTTTGTTCCATGTTTCTTCAATAATTTTAGAAGACTATCCATAGCATTATGGGCAATTCCATTTTCTATGCTCCAAGAAGCGATGTCACTGGCTATATTTGACTTTGAATCACCCATCATCAGGGAATCATCATCTGAAAATTCATCATCTTCAAAACATCTGAATCTTCAGAAATGTGTTCTGTTTCTAAGTTCAGCGTTTCATTTTCATCATTGTCCATGTGTATGTCATGCATCACTTGGTTTTTCATTACTTCCACCATATTTGTGTCAGCAGTTTCACATTTGGCTGTTACTAAAAGTTCTGACTCTGTTTGTGACCCACTCCCTGTCATACTCTCTCTTCCTACTCTTCCTGTCCATGGCTTAAATTAGAGAGAAGGAAAGGGTAGCAATTAGGCAAGGCAAGTTTATATAGCACATTTCATACACAATGGTCATTCAAAGTGCTTTGCATAGAAGAAATTAAAATAAGCATAACAAATAAGAATAATTAAAACAGTTTAGAACAAAAAATAAAATAAAGTACAGTAAAAACAGTCGGACGAATAGTGGCACAGTGCTCATTCAGTAAATACATATCTAAACAGATGTGTTTTGAGTCTGGATTTGAATGTGACTACTGTAGGAGCACATCTGATCTCCTCTGGAAGCTGGTTCCCCATATGGAAAAGGTTTGCTAAAAACACCTGCGATTCTTATATGTTCCAACAGAATATTGTAAGGGACATATATGCTGCAAAATCCACATATATAAATAGCATTATGTTAATGTATTTTTAATCATATATGCCGTATACTGTATGTCCTACACAGGGGCGGATTAAGGTTGTCAGGGGCCCCTAGGCTGCTCTTTGTGTGAGGCGAGTGGAGGATAGCCCTGAAGACGCCTAGCACCCGAATCGTCCCGCGAGCTGTTCGTTTAATAGTCGACTCGGAAGAAAGCGAACATTTTGACAAAAATAAAAAGCGAGGCGGAAGAAATTTTGCCATTGTGCACCGCCATAATAAAATAAACATAGAGGAAACACTGGATTGTGGAATAACTCCCCAAATTCCCTGAAATATTACGATAACATGATGAGCTAGCTGCAGGCGTTTCAGCTAGCTCCGTTCCGGCAGTCTGCGGTGGATCTTGTCTTCGACTGGATGAAGATTCAGCAGCTTTTAAATATCCAGTCAATTTAGGAATTTTTTCAATATATCTTGGTCCCGTTGTTCTCTTAATTTAAGTTTTTGTGCTCCACTTTCATGCTTTCTTTCAGCCATTCTGCCACTATGCCGTCCAGCAATATAGCAGTGACGTAAATGAAAATGATTGACATGATTTGACCAGCAGCAGCTGATTGGATAACCAATTCACATCTACCCAGCCCTGAAGACGCCTAGCAATGGTTTAACCTTTAGTTAAGTTATACCTTAAGAGTCTTCGTAGCGCTAAGAGATAACGTTATCGGGAAACGCAGCCCATGAATGCTGCTCATGATCAGAGCCGGAGTGGGGCCACTTTTCAGCCCGTGAGTTTCAGGCCCAAGACCGGCCCACTTTTTCCATGGAGGAAATTAGATAAATGAAGCAACTGTTCAGCTCTTACTATTGTGTAGTTTTTATTAATACCATGGTTCAACAATAATGTAAAGGTTAAATAATAATTCACTTAAGCTGAGAAGTTAACAAAAAATATCATGGTCATTATCATTATTCTGCATGGGTATCAAATTGTGGTATCAAATTATCACGTACCGTCATATACTGCTCTTTCTTAAAATTACAGTGGGATTTATGGATATCTACTTTTGTTATCCTGTAAATCAGAATATACTGTCAATAGCCTTAAAAAAATGATTTTCACATGTTTTTTGGAATAAAATGTTATATAAATCAGGCTACGAAGAATATATTTACAAATCCCTCTGTAAATGTCTTCATAGTATAACTAAGTACACGACTGGAAAGTGTGGTGTATATAGGTGCTACTGAAGTGGAGATTTCGGACTTGGAGTATGAGAGAAAGGTCATTTTGAGAAAATGGGCTTTAAAGATTTAGCATCAGCCAATGAGATTGCGCATACAGAGTTAAATCCCCCTTTTACTTTCAGGAGTGGTTGCTGATAAAAAGGAAATGACCATATTTGGATCCGACAGCATTGTACAGCAGAGAGAGAACTTTCTAGCGGTGTGTGTGATGACAGGGTGACCTAAAGACCTAAATGTGTATTTCGGACTTTTTTTCACCACAAGTCTGAAAGAAAACAAATACCCCAAAATCTCAAAATTGACCAGTAAAAAAAATGTTTTTGCCTGCCGTGTCTCGCCTTAATTATATTTATTATTTTGCTTGTGAATAGGTTGACATGCTAATCATTACTAGGCCTATCTCTCTTTACCTGTTGCCACTTGTGTTTGTCCTCTTGAAAATAAATCTGTAAGCTTGGCACATTTGGCAGCATCCTCCTCCAATGCCTTTCTTTTTTTCAACCTGGCTTTACCAGCCCCTCCTGGCCTCTTCCTCCCATCCATCCTCCCTGACCCGTACAGTTACGGTAGGGTCGGCCCAGCTATCGGTAGCCTATACTACCTGAGAAAACATTTTGAAAAAGACGGGCTATGGATCCAACCAACTCTATTTGGAAGAGGAGGGGAGAATTCCCTTACATGGTACAACCCATGCAGAGGCTGTGCGCTAAAGTGTTAGAATGTGGAACGTGTGTAAAGATAGACAACGTGACAAATGTGAAAAAAAAAAAAAAAAATCCTCGACCGGTCCAAAAGTGAAGCGGCCCACCGGGAATTCTCCCGATTCTCCAAAATACCCACCCCGGGCCTGCTTATGATGCGTAATGGAGATTTCAAAGCGCTCTTCTTTGATCAGAACCACGGAGAGCGATCGCGGATAGGTCTGTCCTATGCACCGAAACCTTTTTACAATGCAAAAAAATATTTAAAGAGCATCAAGCTATTAAAATCTATATGATGTATAGTCACAGATAATTTAATAGTATATTAGTCAGTAATTTTTATTAGGTTAAACTGATTAGATAATGTTTTAATTTAACGTTCACAATTGGCCTGGCCCATCCAAACTGGAATCCGTGCCTGATTCGCGCTGAAGTAAAAAAAATTTAAATAAAAAATTGTCTGGCCAATTCGAGGCCCCCTGAACACGTGGGGCCCCTAGGCTGCAGCCTATGTAAGCCTATGCATTAATCCGCGCCTGGTCCTACATACAAAAGCCATCTAGATTTTCATGATGTAAAAACATAGGAAAATAATGCTAATTTAATATTCATGCCCAGCATATATCTTAAAGTATTAGTTCACTTTCAAACTCACCCTGATGCCATCCAAGATATCCATGTCTCTTTCTTATTTTTTTTATACACAGACTGGACTTCAATGGCAACCAACTATTTAAATGTTCAAAAAAGTTTCAAATGTATATATATTTATTTTTTTTAGAAAATGACTGATCGTTTCGCTAGATAAGACCCTTATTTCTCGACTGGGATCGTGTTGAGACTTTGAAGCTACATTGAGACGGACATTTGAACCTTCTTTGAACATTTGAATATTTGGTTACCATTGAAGTCCATTCTGTGTATAAAAATCCTGGAATGTTTTCCTCAAAAACCTTAATTTATTTTCGACTGAAGAAAGAAAGACATGGATTTCTTTGATGACATCAGGGTGAGTAAATTATCAGAATTATTTTTTTTTTGAAAGTGAACTAATCCTTTAAGAGGTATAAAACAGTGCAGTTTACCAATCAGTATAAGGCTGCACTTCACTCATGCTTTTACCTTGTCCTAAGTGGAGCCCTATCCCTATAGTCAATCATGGTCATATACTGTATAATCAACATTAGATGAAACACAATATTGAAAACTACAAACACGCACACATTTGTATTCTACAAGATACAGTTGAATATTTTACATATCAATAGTTTTTATTTAAAAATCTGTATCACCAGATTTCATTTTCATTTGTGACAATTTCTCTAAACTTTATCACAGTACTAACTTCAGTATACAACCGTTCTATTCTTAAGGACATATAAAACTTTCCTTAATGTCAAAGTGATTCTTATGCAAATCACCACCAGAGTTCATGTCACATATACAAAAATATAGCACAGCCAATTTTCAACATTTTATTCACTGTTCTAGAAACATATTTGACTCAACTTTGTTAATTTGCCGCACGATCGGATCTAAATAACACGCGATGAGTCACATCCGGGACATTTACGCGCTGAGTGCTAAAAAACGAGCTGAGACTTTTTATATAGACGCCATTTTCTTTGACTCGCGATGAAAGGCATACGGGGAGGGAAAACGCATGGATTAAGTGTTTTATCGCATTTATATATGCATCTTATAACATATTGTTTTATAATGTGTATGTGCACGGTTAAACCGGTCTGTATTGAGCTGTATCTCTCCCATGTTAAAATGCCCAACTTTACAGCCGAAAAAAACATGTTTACAGCCTGGTGCCTTAAGTTGTTTTGGTCTATACAGCTAATTTTGCCCTTCATGACAACTGTGAGGGGGGTGAATTTTTTTATAACTCATCCGTTTAAATGATATTAAGCCTTACATTTCTGCATAATTAAGGGCGTGGCCACTTGAGTGACAGGTGGATTGCGGCTGCTGTCACTGCTAGCCGTTTGTCTGCTGTGTGTTACCGTCACCCTCAGCTAATCCCAGCCGCTGCTGTACTTGACATCTCTGCTGTGTGTGTGTTTTTTTCTGGATTATTTCATACAATTTAATACACGCATTATACCTTCGCCCACACCGTTGTATTCCGTCGTTGTCGAGTATGGAGAGAACAACCAGCGCTGTATTTCCAGTTGTTTTGCACTAATGGATGTCAGACAATTTCGCTGCTATTTGGATTTTAGATTTAAAAACGTCTAAAGTTATAGATATAAAGACACTCGTTATGCGGCACTGATGCTCTGACGGAAGATATGCTTATTTAACTTTTTAGTGTTAAATAAAAAGTACAGTCAGATGAAATCCTGCAAGTGACAGTGCTTTCTCTCTGTCCATGCAATAACGTTAGATGCACACCCTTGAATGAGCGCGGATTTCTAGTGCATTTATTTGAACTTCTGAGGAAATATCTTTGGTTTAATCCATTTGAGAAATTGAGAGGCGGACTCTTTACGAACTTGACGTGCGATGCCGCGCTTGACATGTATGCGCATGAATCACTCGCACAAGCTCAGAGCAATATTGTTAAAGTGACTGCATGATAATACATTTTTAACTACCAGAATAATAATGCATCACGATAAACACAGTCTAACTTTTAGTAACATCTTTTAACTATTATAGTATTTCAAAGGGCAAAAACATGAACTTTAAACAGCTTTACTTCAGTCAGCTGTCACTTTAGCGCGAGGCCAGTAGCATATAGTATTAGCACCTCAGCTCCACCCACGTCCCGCCTCTTTGCCCATTTTCGGTTATCCGGGACTGACGCGCTGCCAAGATGGCGACGATCGGCTACACCCACTTTAGGCTTCAAAAACGGTCTTCAGAAACCTACGGGTGATGTCACGCACACTACGTCCATTCTTTTTACAGTCTATGATTTCATGGCATTATATTGTTTTGTAACGATATTTATGTGATGTGCGCGCCTAAACCTTTCTCACAGACTAAGCCTGCATCTTCTTAGACTTGTGACGCAGTCTTGACACGGATTTAGTAAAAACACATAGTAAGTGTTTTACTTTTAACTCATTACAATACGTGTTTTATATTATGACAATATTTGTGATGTGCAAATATCAAAAGTATGCATTTATCCTCAAACTAGGGTTGCCAACTGTCCCGAATTAGCCGGGACATCCCGATTATTGGGCCTATTTTATTTGTCCTGTACGGGATCTCTCTTGTCCCGTTTATTGAGTGCTACGCTGACTGATACAACAGCGTCACGACACTTGAGAATGACCACGACACCGGTCATCGTCCAATCACGCGCATCAGACCTTACCAATAAACTATAAATTGAGAATGAATTATTCTTTTTGGACAAAAAAATTGATTTGCGAACAGGATCCTCTGCTGTCTGGTCGCTCCCGGTTCGATCCGGTCTCGCGCTAATGGCAAATCCCTTTCACTGTCCGGCTGGGTTTTGATTTCGCCAAATCAGTTTTGGTGAATTTAAACAACGTGATTATTGTTCATGAGTCCAACATCCAGCCACGCAAGAAAACATGCAATCTACCTGAGGGAATAATATGCTGATGTGATTTGCAGCCCAAGAAACATGTCTGATTATTATTAATGTTTTTTTTTAAAAAAGAAGTCAGGATTATTTGATGAAATGAAGGTTCAAAGGAGATTTATCCGAAATAAAAAAGCTTTTGTAACATTGTCTTTATGTCACTTTTGATTCATTTAATGCGTCCTTGCTGAATAAAAGTAGGCTATTACTTTCTTGAATTTCTTTAAGTGTATGTTACAAAAGCTTTCTATTTCAGATAAATGCTATTATTTTGAACTATATTTTGTGTGTAATTAATGTGACTTTTTTGTGTGACCTTAAAATTCGATTTAGAATTAAATTTAAGGCTACATAAACAGATTCAGCAAAACAAATATCTTTATGTCTGAGATCCTTTTAAACACATACGAACCTGAAATGACATATAGCCTAGGCTACTGTGTGATACAGTATAAATATTTTGAGTGTCCCTTATTTTCCTGTAAAGAACCACGATTGTCCTGCATTTTTCTTTTCGGAAGTTGGCAACCCTACCTCAAACTATCTTTTACTCTCAGCACACATAGCGTATGAGTGAAAAACAAGGACAACTCCACAGACTGCAGACCAACAATGCACGTGAAATTGTCACTTTATTTCCTTATTTGGAGGACCAATTATTTTAGAATGGGTAACTAATTCTTTCAGATTAAATATTTATGCAAAATTTACTTATCAGATTAACTTTTGGTTGATGTTTTGGTGGTTATGCTTTCATGTTTAAATGTATTGATTTAGCTATTTGTGTTTGCTAGGACCATTTCTATGATGCACCGAGTGGCTAAGGCTAACCATGCTTGGAGTTTAAAGACTGTAACGTTACAGATTAGAACCAGGTGATGGTATAAGATTTAACAGATAACATGAGAGAATCATGGGCAGAAAAATAAAAAATAATCATAGTTTTGTTGCTATTTGGTATAACAACTAGATTTTCTGTTTCATAACTCATTTTGAATTTGTCCAGTCAAATTACTTTACAAAAGTAATTGAAAAAAAGGTACAATTTAACTTTCTGGACTGTTTTGAAATAAAGTTTTGAATAGAGTGATGTTTATTTGTCAGTTTATTTTACAGTTCTTTAAAGTAGAATTCCATGATGAGTGATTTTCATTTTCTTTTAAAGTGTTAGGTCAACACCAGAACAGTGTAGAATTTAAACTATGCCAGTGTTTGCTTCACAGCTCTGTAACAGTGTTGTTCTCTGCATTGGTGGTCATATTTAGGGCCCAAGCCTTGAAAAGGCGAAGGCCCTATTGTTTTCCTTAGGATTATTTTTATTATTATTATTATTATTATTATTTTACTACCTTTTGGGCACTTTTGGGGCCCTTAACGTGCTCGAAAACTCTTGAAACTTTGCACACGGGTCAGAACCCGCGGCCATCAGCCCCCTGGAACGGGATTTGAAAACATGTCTGTATATCAAACACGCTTGCATGAATTAATCTGAAAATCGGCACACATATAGATCTCATCGTTTCATATATCCTTTGCACTCTTACTTTTTACGCCAGCCCGACAGGAAGTCGGCTATTATGGGTTGTTTGGAAACTCATGTTCAGGAACTCCTCCTAGGGAATTTACCCGATCGTCACCAAACTCGGTGTGCATGAAGTCAAGACATTGAGGATGAAAAATTGCCAGGGGATTTTTGATATCTCGAACGGTTTGGCCGTGGCGAGGAAACGAAATTATGGCGAATAATGGAAACAGGAAGTGTGTTATAACTTCTGCATACATTGACTGATCTTGATGAAACTTCAGCAGTGTGTTCGCTGTAAGAGGCCGATCACATGGATGTGACTATTGTGAGTCAAAGTTATAGCGCCACCAACTGGCAGCAGGAAGTGTGTCACTTTCAAAATGCTTTGAAATCACCCTCTTATTTTTACCCGATTTGCTTCAAACTTTATGTGTATAATGTAAACACACGGCAGATTTAGACCTGTGAAAGGATTATTGATATCTTAGATACTGTTGCCGTGGTAACGCATCAAACTTTAAGATTCTTTTTTGATGCTTTTGAGACTCTTAGCATACTTGAAATTGCATGAAACTCGATAGACACATCACATTTATTAGCCAGTAGACATGTGCAAAGTTTCAGAAACGGGCGTGGTGCCGGGGCTCAGTAGCGCCACCTTTTGACAAAAGAGGGGGAGTTAGGTCTATACTTTTATCTACAATCTTAAAACTCAGTATGTATAATGTTCATATCGAGCTGGACAACTTTCTAATTTACACTTATTAGCTCAGACCAACAGGAAGTCAGATATTTTGGTTTGAATGTGGATGTTTTGGAGAATTTTCTCTTCCTCTCTCTCTGACCCTACGTCTCTCCGTGTGTTTGAGGGGAGGGGGGTTTGTCTGCTGAGTGAGAATGCTTTTATTTTAGTTTTTCAAGGTTTTGGGGCCCTTAACGTGCTCGAAAACTCTTGAAACTTTGCACACGGGTCAGAACCCGCGGCCATCAGGGCCGGGCTGAAGCTGGTACCCGGGCGTGGCAGGGGGGCTCGACAGCGCCCCCTGGAACGGGATTCGAACACTTGTCCATATATCAAACATGCTTGCTTGTAATAATATGAAACTCGGTACACTTATAGATCTCATCGGGCCGAACAACTTTCGTGCTCTAAGTTTTACGACAGCTCAACAGGAAGTCAGCTATTATGGGTTGTTTAGAAAATGCATGCTTTTATTTTTGATATACTTCTCCTAGAGAATTAATCCAAACATCACGAAACTCGGTCAGCGTGAAGTCAAGACATTGAGGATGCTAAATTGCGAACGGATTTTTGATATCTCGAACGGTTTGGCCGTGGCGAGGAAATGAATTTATGACTAAAAAAGGACACATAAAGTGTGTTATAACTTAGTTAATTTTATCTACAGTTACAAAACTCTGCGTGTATATTGTTCTCGTCAAGCCGAACAACTTTCTAATTTATTGTCATTAGCTCAGACAAACAGAAAGTCAGATATTGTAGTTTGAATGTGGATTCTGAGAATTTTCTCTCCCTCTCTCTGACAGAGAGAATGCACCCTGGCATTCTGTATGTGTGTGTGTGTCTGTGTGAGGAGGGGGAGGGGGAAGGGGTATCCTCGGGTGATAGTTTAAACACAAAGTCATTCATGGGGCCATACTGCCCTCTTGTGTCCAAAATTGTATTTATACGCACTTTTATTCATTTATTACGTGTATTACACACACACACACACACACAGTTCGATCGCACCCGCGCCTCTCTCTCTCTCTCTCTCTCTCTCTCTCTCTCTCTCTCACACGCACACACACACACACACACACAGTTCGATCGCTCCCGCGCACACACACAGTTTGATCGCGCCCGCGCCTCTCTCTCCCACACACGCACACACACACACAGTTCGATCGCTCCCGCGCCTCTCTCTCTGTCTCACGCACACACAGTTTGATCGCGCCCGCGACTCTCTTTCTCCCACACACGCACACACACACACAGTTCGATCGCGCCCGCGCCTCTCTCTCACACACACACGCACACACACACACACACAGTTCGATCGCGCCCGCGCCTCTCTCTCTCTCTCTCTCTCTCTCTCTCTCTCTCTCTCTCTCTCTCTCTCTCTCTCTCTCTCTCTCTCTCTCTCTCTCTAATGTGCTATATTAGATCAATAATGTGCTATATTAGATCAATATATTTTCCTTAAAAATTTTATTCTCTCCCACACACACACACAGTTCGATCGCGCCCCTTTCACACACACACACACACACACACACAGTTCAATCGCGCCCGCTCCTCCGTCTCTCTCTCTTTAATGTGCTATATTAGATCAATGTTTTCCTTAAAAATTTTATGCACACTACATTTATTCTCATCATATTTATAAATGATTGTATAAAATAATATTACCATTAAAAAAACATTTGATTTTCTATTTTAATCAATGTAGAATGTGTAACTTAAAAATAAACAGATCAGTGCTCTGAGGACAAGAAATTAAAACCAATGCAATATGATGAATGTCCAAAAGATGGCACTCACAGACTGTTTTTAAACGAGGTTGGATAAATATTTTTTGCTTTTAAACTGTGTGTGTGGGTGTTGGTGTGTGTGGGTGAGATTTTGGTTGGGGGACAGTTGTAGGTTACAGTTTGAGTTTATAGTTTGACAAAAGCACTTTGTGTTTTATTGTGAGTGTACATACATATAAATAAACACTTTGCAGTTTGAATTTACGTCCTCGATTAACAAAATGACGGAGTATGTTTTTATGTGTAACAGTTCAATCGCACCCACACCTCAACCACACACACACACCAAACACACACACACACACACACACATACACACACACACACACTCACACACATATTGGAACGTGAGTGAAGTACAAAGCCTATAATAAAGAAAAAAATTAGCATCCAAATACATCACAAATGTTGAAACAGTTTGATTCTAATGAGAGAGTTACGTGAGCCCAACACCACTTACTTTCACTTTCGCTTTACATTATTTCGGTTACTTCTTGTTTATAGTTTTTTAAAATTCTTGTTCTGTTCTGAATATCATTACATTTAAACGATTGCTTGTGTAATATTTTGAGTGTATCATCAAATCAGAATAATTATCTCGGTTTCCCTAGTTATTTATTTTTATTTTTTCATTTACTAAACAGGTAAGGCAAGTAATATTCTCTGTGTCTTTATATATGTATATCTATCTATCTCTCTATCTATCTAGATATATGAATTATAAATAACTTATTTCTGTATAAAATAAAAATTCCCGAATAATCCAGACCGCTCAGAGCGCACTATTCCTACAACATCATCAGTGCTGAAGCGGAACTAACAGAGCCGTTCGGCAGATAGCGAGCAGATGCAGCATGTGTTGTATCGAGGCAGGGTCAGGCCAGGGGAATCCATTTGCAGCTTTTTATTAAGAATGGTCAAGACAGGCAGGGTGAACTATGGCAAACAGGGCAGAACAGAAAAAGCAGAGACAAACTTGGTTGACAGGCAAAGGACAAAGACCTCCAGATAAATACTGGGCTTCTGGATTTACACATTTAAGTGCTGCAAAACATATTGACCTAAAAATTATTCTAATTTTAAATGATCTCATATATGTGGCTATTGTGGTTCACGGTCATAGGCCCTGTCCCCAAATTGCACACTTCATATGAATTTTCGGTCTTGTGTACTTATTTCATGTGTCTGTTAAATCCATGAGACCGTAGGCTGTCTCATTTTTCAATTTGGGTTTCAGAAGGTTGCTCACGCATACTTTGTGGTTTATATGTGCCCTGGATACGCACTTTTGCAGAGGCCACACTGATGCGAGCTCTACAGCACACTTCTTTTCAACAGTCAAAGCGGGGTTACGTTTTTGCACGTCGTGCACAATAACCCTAAAGGCACCGGGGCGGCGGTGCCACCGGCTTGGGCCCGCAATCGCTGCTCGCAGCTATATTTTACTCTTAGTGTTCACATTGTAACACTGTGTCAGTGTAACGAGAGGAAACACTTTTGAAAGTGTTGAGATTTCCAGATTTCAAATTTACTGTTCAAATCCTGAAGGAAAATGACCAGTCCTCATAAAGGTCAGAGATATTTTGACACTACATCCTCCAACCAGCTTCTGCACTGTACAATTTCCAAATTTGCAAACTGCATATAAGTGATGTTGGTCATCTAAACATGCAATCTGTATTGACACACTTCATATAACAATTATAAAAAAAATACACAAAATAATGTATAAATCCTATATGACTTTAATTTGACTAGCAAATGATTCAATATAATAACTTTAAATGATTTGTATATGAATTTATTTGTGAAGTTAAAGCAGCGCTCGGTAAGACTGGCAGTTTCTTTGCTGTTTTCTCGCAGGTTTCTCTCTCGAGCTCCCCCTACAGTTTCGGAGTATATATATATATATATATATATGTAACAATGTTCAGGGAAGAAGGAGGCGGGAACCGGCGAAGAATCAAAATATAATTTATTTAAAATAAAACAAACGAAAATACCGCCAGCAGCCCCTCGCGGACGACTGCTGGCTACCGAAAATAAATATAACTAAAGTAAAATACAAAAACAAAACACAACTAAAATACAGGGCTGTTCCTCTCTCGATCATCAACGTCGTCGCTCCTCCTTTATGCTTCCGCTCCTCCGTGAGAGATGCGAGACCGGTGTGCTTCAGGTGTTGCTCATTAGCAATCGCACCACCGGCCTCGCGCCGTTCTCTCACGTCCCTCGGCCGTCCTGTTCGCCACATACCCCCATCGCCCCTCACAGGCCGGGGGGTACCCACGAGCCTGTGCCTACTCCCCCCCGGCGGCGGCGATCCCTGGGGAGTATGGACAGACAAACCGAGGGAAACGGAGACGGAAGCATGATGAGCGACAGATCGAGAGAGGGGAGAGAGGAAAAAAAAAATTGGTCCGGTTCCCACAACGCGCTGCCATCTGGTCCCCCACCAGCTAGGCGATCTCCTCCGCGGTGCCTGGCGGTGACGCTGGGTAGCCCTCGGTGGACGGCTCGACGCTCCTCCGCCGCCCGGTGGACGGCGACGGCTCCTCGGGTGCCTTGGGCAGACGGTAGGAGTCCCCCGCTCCCTGCTCCTCCCCTTCACTGGTGGACGGCAGCAGGCTCCGGCCCACGGCGAGCGGCGGCGACTCCTCCTCTCCCTCCCGGATGGCAGCCGCCCCTCCAATACCCAGGCGGCCGGCAGCGAGCTCGACCGTCCCACCGGCAACTCACTCCAGCGCCCCGCCTCGAGCGTCCGTGGCCGCGAGTCCCCCGCTCCCTGCTCCTCCCCTCGCTCGGCGGATGGCAGCAGGCTCCGGCCCACGGCGAGCGGCGGCGACTCGCGCACCATGCTCGATGGCACCGCGGATTCCCCACACCGGCGAGGACTCTCTGACAGCGCGTTCCTCCCTCTTCCCGGGTTTCGGCACCAGTGTAACAATGTTCAGGGAAGAAGGAGGCGGGAACCGGCGAAGAATCAAAATATAATTTATTTAAAATAAAACAAACGAAAATACCGCCAGCAGCCCCTCGCGGACGACTGCTGGCTACCGAAAATAAATATAACTAAAGTAAAATACAAAAACAAAACACAACTAAAATACAGGCCTGTTCCTCTCTCGATCATCAACGTCGTCGCTCCTCCTTTATGCTTCCGCTCCTCCGTGAGAGATGCGAGACCGGTGTGCTTCAGGTGTTGCTCATTAGCAATCGCACCACCGGCCTCGCACCGTTCTCTCACGTCCCTCGGCCGTCCTGTTCGCCACAATATATATATGAGAAAACTGTTGTAAACTCTTGTCAACTCTCCCCCCTCCCATCTCGCTCAGGCCATGTGCATTTGTTTTCAGAGAAGCCGGCGAACAAAGTTTTGTTTGTGTATATGTGGGTAAATCAATATACAAAGTTGCATTATTAGCTAGCAGTTCTCGTGTCGGTTTATGTATTATATGTCAAGTCAGCACGGTAACATATAACGTTACTAATTCTGAGGCAGACGACAAGCATAATTTGTAGAATATCATATCGATTTATAGGTGATCTGAGTAACACAAATAAAACCTGATGGAGGAACGGACAAAACACTACAGAAAACAAACACGTTTGTTTACTAATGAAAATGCTAACATCTAAGTTACAGTATCTAGCGTACCAGTAAGCCCGTAACAGACAGCGACCATAATAAAAACCTAAACAGACAATAGCAAACATCCTGAGGTCACAATTATAAGAAATACAAACATTAAACACAATTTATTCTAAAGATACTTACAAGTGCAACAGCAAGAAGGCCAGGTCAGCATCAGTTTAGCAGGCTTCGCTTTCTTTCAGTTCTCTCAGCGTTCGCCTTAGCCAACTCATTCACCACTAACGGAGCGAGCTGGAAAATCAAACTTTTCCTGAACCCTGTGGAGGGAGGGCCTCAACATCATGGCCACCAACAAAACTAAGCAAAGATTGTTCTTGCTCCGGCTTTAACTTCGAGTAGCCAGGCTACTCTTGCGCTACTTCTGTTATGAAGGACAAATGGACTTGCAATGGTCTGTCATGTCCAGTGTAAACAGCTGTAATGGTCTCGTCCAGTTTAAACATGGTGTAACAGTTTAAGAATTTCAGATTCTGGTGTGCTGATATTTGTGTGCAGCCCAACTTACCTTCAAACACATTCTTTGACATTACATTCACTGCATGTGCAACTGCCCCACAGACCTTTAGTGGGGATGACAAAACCCATAACCACAATGACATATTACTTAACAGTTAATTAATAGTCACGTGCCTCAACAAGTAAAGTCAAAACATAATGATACCTTTGCAAATCATTAGCTAATGATTAATTAAAGCAGACAACTGGAAGTTGAAGTGCATAGCGTTGACTAATTGTGGTAATTAACACATTAATTTACACTAATAAAATATGTTATTAAGGAATTAATACATGATGACATTTAATTAATAGCAATTCATTTATTACTTAATCCATTAATCATATAGACTCTTTATTAGTTGCTGATGTAGTAATCATTAATGATTAATAATTACGCGCCTCCGCATGCCTTAGACACCATTTACTACACACAATAGGCTTTTTTTCTCTGATTTTGAAAACTCTTCGCGAACGACTTAAAATGCTTCCAAGATCGACTTGTCGCGATCGACGGGTTGGTGATTCCTGTAACATACTGTTTTACGGTCAATGACAAGAGTACTAATCAGCTGTCTCACGAACAACCAGAACATTTATCCCCACATTGCAAAGCCATAACACAGCGATGGAGGAGAACTAAGTTACATGAAACAATCCAACTATATATTTTACACCACTGACAAGCAGGCACGCTGGAAGCTGTTTCATGCGAGGGGGGCTGAGGGTTGGAAAATATGTGACGTCATTATGTTATGGCTGACGACAAGACATGACATTTCTCTGTACTGTAGCCTATATGTGTTGTAGCATTAAAGAAAACATTTAGTTTCATATGTATGTTTAAATATTATAGGCTAATGTTATTTTTTTATTTAATCAATGTTGATTATGAAAGTGAGCATGCAGCGTGAGAAAGATATGATACATGAGATCATGAGATACCCAAAATGTCTAGAGACATGTCACATGGAGTGGGTAATACATAATTTTTACCTTCACTAAGTTTTTGTTTGTTTGTAGAAAGACTCTTTTTAAAAGATTTTCGTTTAGTATAAATTGTATCTTAATTTTGATCAATGTCTTATCAACCAATTGCCTGTTTTTAATAAATAAGAAGCAAACATATGGCAAACAATGTAAGGCGCCGGCGATCACTTGCATTGCACGTGAACTGGAGGGCGCCGAAACTCAGCTTGTGCCTCACAGATGTGAGAAATATAAGGTATCTATTAGCTTGAAATGTCTACTTTTAAACAAAACTATTCAAAACGAAAAGAAATAGGCTACCCTCTGATTATGTAGACCTAATCAAATGTGCATTTCTCTCTGGCGTTCATGGTGAGTCCACATAACTTCATCTTTGCAGCGACTCAGAAAACACCTGTTTATTAATAAACAATTAAATGTCTCCTTGCTATTTTTGACACATTAATAATCATTACTTTCGCCAGTTCTTTGTGGCAAGCTTTATGAGCGCGGCAATATTAGGCTACGTAAACGCTCATCCTGTATAGCCTATTTAAGTAATTAAATCAATATAAAGGGGCGATGTGTCCACAGTGGCTAAAATGAACAACTACTAGTCGACTAGCGAAAAAAACTTTAGTCGGAGGCAGCCCTTATTCCACATATTTTCGAACCAGCAGGACATTCTGGGTTGAGCGCGCGACCCTGAGCGGAATAGCGGAGCGTAATATTCAGATGCGCTCTCCGCTCATGCTCTGATAGGAACAAGCATGACAAATTCAAAATTTATTTCATTTTCTCCGTAGCTTGAACACTAACTACATTATCAAACACAGCATGTCTATTTTTTAGACATCTTTTTATCTCACGTTTTTTAGTAGCCTACAATGTTATGTTTGTTCACAGCCCCCACTTCCCACGCTACTGTTGACAAGGGAAAGTCACTACTCACGGTGTCTATCTGGCTTCTAGCTTTCTGCGGCTTCTCTTTCAAGGTAGTGACAAAACGCGCTCTGTAGCACTGTGTGTTCGCTGTCGGCCAAGGTAGAAACATAACGTCACAATATGGCAACCTTCATAGAAGGGGATTCCCGCGCCTATGTAGATATAAATGACTCAGTCTAAGGTAATACTAACTTAACGGTTCATTAAGTAAGGTCTTTATACACCACTAAACACATAGTTATGGATCTTCTATTGCATTTCTGTCAATAGATCCACAGAAATATTACACACTGGACCTTTAATATACCATTTTGAATAATGAATAAAACGGCTTTATAATAAACTATTAGTGTAATGCGAATACATTTTTAATGAGCTGAAATGCTATTTAAATGTTCTTGAAGTACATTAAAATTAAGCTTCAAATATATTATAACTGTAGTTTAAGATATATGAAAGTATATTTTTTAATGAACTGTAAAAAAATTCACTTAAATGTACTTAAAGTGATTCAATTTTAGCACAATTTAATATATTAAAATATAGTGCAAATAGCTTAAAACTGATCTTAAGCATATCTTGAAATACACTTTCCAAGAAGCAGAACTGGCTTGTATACATTGCATGGATTTTCTCAAGCTGCAATGACAACATTGTGTATTTTCTGTTTAAAGTAATAGAAAAACATCTAAGCATATTAATTATTGAGAAAATATAACATTATTGATGACAGCATCCAGGTTAATACCATCAGGATTAGTTTAGTTTAGCTTTTGTATAACCAATGTGCAAACAGGAAAGGCTCAAGCAGTAGAAGCAAAAAACAACTCTTCTATATTGGCAAAAATATTAATCTGACACCATAAGGGTACAATAGAACTTTTTGCAACATTAGTAGCTCGGGTTTGGGACCTGATAAGATTGTGTAATCTCTGTGCAATTGGAAAGTGACAGTTTATAGATTTATGCAAAATAAAGGCAGAACCTTTGTGAATATATGACCAAATGGGTGAATGCTGTACATAAATTTACAGTTGATGAGTGTACATTGTAAAGTGCTTTGAGTAGTACAGTATGAATGCACTAGTATGAATGCAGTCCATTTGTTAATTCTCTTTCACTTTACAAGAAAGTTTGATTATTATATAGCACCTGTGATTCTGTCATAATGCTTGTCTGTATTTATGAACTCAGAATTCCAGAGTATCACTTATATATGTGTTTTCCAATTTAATTTTGTTGTGGTAGAATCATTTAAAAAATGAATTCAACTTTATCTATATTCTCAATTAGATAAATGGGACAGTTTAATATCATTGAAGAAATTGCACATACCATGACAATGGCTTTATCCTTGATGGATGCAATGTTGTGGTTATTCTTATGACCAACCACCCATTCCTCTGACTTCTCATCAAACATCTGAAGCTTCTTCTTGAGGCGCTGCTTTAGAGGCTGCTCCTTTTTACAATGGACAGACTGACTGACAAAGACCGATAAGACAGACAAGTCGACAAAGACAAATAGAGAGGAAAGATTAAGGAAATAGATAAAGACTGTGAGATAGATATAGATATAGATTGGAGAGATGGGTAGAAATACAGATAGTGAGATAGATGGACTGAGAATTTGCAGGAGATAGAAAGAGGTTGGCTCTTAAAAGTGCCTCTGGATGTTGAAAATCAGGTGTAGTTTGGTTCGAAAAGGGGAAGTTTGACAGAATCTGCAGGGAGAACAGAAAATGTTAATTATGTAGTGTAGGCTAGTTAAGTTGATATAAGTTTTAAAAAGTGTACCACAATAGTGAGAGATTACTTAAATTTAATACATTTAATTTATTTTATTTTAATTTAATTAATTTCCAAAACTAATCCCCCGTTCTCACAATCGAAGGAGAAACAATTTAAACTGAAGGTCATATCAGTCGATACGGCTCATGGTTAGGCTACTGCATATAGATTACCATTAGATGACACACCAAACCGATGGAAAAACGGTATTTCACAAAAAATAAACTGCAATATTTAGAAGCGATAGCCATAGCACAACTCTGCAGTCTTGTTAATTAACTGGGAAAGTATATTTACTATTTTTTGACTGGAAGGAACCAAGGACGATGGTTTACAATGGTGAGAAGCCTATAAAGTAATAAAAACGAGGACAAAAAAATGTCTGATTAAATTTTGAGTAGCCTAATGTAGCGCTTAAAGTTAAAAAAAAAAAAAGACCAATGAGAAAAAACAATGCTCCAGAATGGCAGGAAGAAAAACATGGTGCAGACACGAAATATAGGCTACTTCCTATTGAAATACCTTAGATTGAAACTCGTGCTGAGTTACACGAAAAAAAGGGGGAAAAGACGTGTTCACGAACACGAATCAATCGATTAAATTTCGTGACTATGTCACGAACTTCCGTGTGTCATGTTTTTTCATGTGTTAACTTCTGTTTTGTGATCTTGTTTCCCCCTGTCTTTGTGATTTTGGTTTAGTCCTGTTAGTTTTTCCCTGTCGATTTGATTAGAAATTCCCATCACCTGTGTTCTGTTAATTATCCCATTAGTCCTAGTTCATTTAAGCCCTGTGTTTTCCCTCAGTGTTCGTTGGTCGTCGTCCGTGTACGGTTGTGTGTTTGAAGTCCTGGAGTTTCCTTTCCCTTGTTCCTGTATGTTCATAGAAGTGAAGTTTAATAGAAGTGAAATAAATTACCTAAACCGCAGTTCCTGTGTCCTCGTCTTCAGCTACCTACACAAACCTGACACCGTGAGACTGGGTAACTTTTGTTGTATTGCTAAAAAAAAATCTGCCCTTGAGTCGTTAACATATATAATTTCGTGTATCGCAAATTACCAAGCCTGGGTTTGGACGCAGACATTGTGAAATTTACATTTAATTAAAGCTGCAAGCAGCATTGAAAGGGCCCTCGCACACCCAGTGGCTTTAGGAAGACAGAGCACGGTGGGCAATGTTCATTTAAGTAGGTAAACATAGGAGGAGTATGTCAAAGTCAGTTACAAAAATGTCCTTATTATGGGGATAATAGCATGCATTATCACTCAGATAAGTGTTGCTAGCATGTTTTAGCATGTTTAGAACTCAATGGCATATTTACTATGTTGCTAGTACTGCATCACAGTGAAAAACATGTCACTTCCTGTCGACAGTAGATGACGCTATTAGTTTAACTTAAAATTGTCATGTAGATACGTTCAGGGCAGGACTCTTATCAAACGTGTGAAGTTTGGGGCAGGTTAGGGTTAGGCTTAGGGTTACTTCATCACAGTGTAAAACATGTCACTTCCTGTTGACAGTAGGTGGCGCTATTACTATAACTGAAAATGATCATGTAGATGTGTTCAGGGCAGGACTTTTATCAAAAGTGTGATGTTTGGGGCAGATTGGACATTCCTTGCCTGAGTTAAAACAACTTCCTGTTTCATGGCATTAATAGCATGATTTAACACTTAACTAAGTATTTCTAGCATGCTTTAGCATGTTTTTGACATGTTTAACACTCAATGGCATATTTTACTATGTTGCTAGTACTGCATCACAGTGTAAAACATGTCACTTCCTGTTGACAGTAGGTGGCGCTATTACTATAACAGAACATTCTCATGTAGATGTGTTCAGGCCATGACTCTTATCAAACGTGAAGTTTGGGGCAGATTGGACATTGCCTTCTTGAGTAACAACAACTTCCTCTTTCATTGCATTAGCATGCTTTAGCACTTAGCTAAGAATTGTTAGCATGTTTTAACATGTTTCTAACATGTTTAACACTCAATGGCATATTTTACTTTGTTGCTAGTAATGCATCACAGTGTAAAACATGTCACTTCCTGTTGACAGCAGGTGGCGCTATTACTATAATAGAAAATTCTCATGTAGATGTGTTCAGACCATGACTCTTATCAAACATGTGAAGTTTGGGGCAGATTGGACATTGCCTTCTTGAGTAACAACTTCCTTTTTCATTGCATTAGCATGCTTTATCACTTAGCTAATAATTGCTAGCATGTTTTAACATGCGTCTAGCATGTTTATAACTCAATGGCATATTTACTATGTTGCTAGTACTGCATCACACTGTTAAACATGTCACTTCCTGTTGCCAGTAGGTGGCGCTATTATTATAACTGAAAATTGTCATGTAGATTTGTTTAGGGCAGGACTCTCATCAGACGTGTGAAGTTTGGGGCAGATTGGATATTGCCTTCTTCAGTAACAACAACTTCCTGTTTCATTGCATTAGCATGCTTTAGCACTTAGCTAAGAATTGCTAGCATGTTTTAACATGTTTCTAACATGTGTATAACTCATTGGCATATTTACTATGTTGCTAGTACTGCATCACACTGTTAAACATGTCACTTCCTGTTGCCAGTAGGTGGCGCTATTATTTTAACTGAAAATTCTCATGTAGATTTTTTCAGGGTAGGACTCTTAACAAACGTGTGAAGTTTGGGACAGATTGGATATTCCATGCCTGGGTTACAGCAAATTCCTATTTAATTGCAGTAATAACATAATTTAACATTTAGCTAAGTGTTTGCTAGCATGTTTTAGCATGTTTGCAGTATGTTGCTAGCATGTTTAGCACTTGCTGGCACTTTTTATGTATTATTAGGAGTCCACAACAGTGTAAAAAATGTCACTCCCTGTTGCCAGCAGGTGGTGCTATGACTGTAACTGAATTTGAGCATGGACATGTGTTCAGGACAGAACTCTTATCAAACGTGTGAAGTTTGAGGCGGATTGGACATTGCCTTCTTGAGTAACAACAACTTCCTGTTTCATTGCATTAGCATGCTTTAGCACTTAGCTAAGAATTGCTAGCATGTTTTAACATGTTTCTAACATGTTTATAACTCAATGGCATAATTAATATGTTGCTAGTACTGCATCACAGTGTTAAACATTTCACTTCCTGTTGCCAGTAGGTGGCGCTATTACTATAACTGAATATTCTCATGTAGATGTTTTCAGGCCATGACTCTTATCAAAAGTGTGAAGTTTGGGGCAGATTTGATATTCTATGCTTGAGTTACAGCAAATTCCTATTTAATTGCAGTAATATCATGCTTTAGAACTTAGCTAAGTGTTTGCTAGCATGTTTTAACATGTTTCTAGTATGTTGCTAGCATGTTTAACACTTACTGGCACTTTTTTATATATTATTAGGAGTCCACAACAGTGTTAAATATGCCACTTCCTGTTGCCAGCAGGTGGCGCTATGACTGTAACTGAATTTGAGCATGGACGTGTTCAGGACAGAACTCTTAGCAAACGTGTGAAGTTTGGGGCAGATTAGACATTGTTTGCCTGAGTTACAGCAACTTCCTGTTTCATGGCGAAACATCGAAATTTGTCAGGCCGCTGAGGACACGCCCTTCGACGAAAACTCAAGATCTTCGCAATTTAACGTCGTAAAGGCCTTAAGATAACACTCACCAAATTTGAAGATCAGATTAAAAATGTAGGAGGAGTTCGTTAAAGTGCGAGGCCTGAAAATGGCAAAAACTGCACAAAAATCTGAGAGGAAGTTCAAAATGGCTGACTTCCTTCCTGTTGTGTTTAGGGCTATGCTCCAAGAGACTTTTTTGTAGGTATTGGGCCATTACATGTATGTACCGAATTTCGTACACGTACGTGAAACGTAGTGGGAGGCGCACTCCGTTGAACCTTTATAGGTGGCGCTATCGAGCCATTTTGCCCCGCCCAATTTTTGAAACGCATATCAGATGTAAATTTTCGCCAGTTCTGACGCGTGTGCAAATTTTCGTGAGTTTTCGTGCATGTTTAGGCCCTCAAAAATGCGATTCATTGCGGAGAAGAAGAGTAATAAATATAGCTGCGAGCAGCGATTGCGGGGCCAAGCCGGTGGCACCACAACCCCGGTGCCTTTAGGGTTATTGTGCACGACTGGCAAAAACGTAACCCTGCTTTGACTGTTGAAAAGAAGTGTGCTGTAGAGCTTGCATCAGTGTGGGCTCTGCAAAAGTGCGCATCCAGGGCACATATCAACCACAAAGCATGCGTGAGCAACCTTCTGAAACCTAAAATGAAAAATGAGACAGCCTACGGTCTCATGGATTTAACAGACACATGAAATAAGAAGACAAGACCGAAAATTCATATGAAGTGTGCCATTTGGGACAGGGCCTATGATCGTGAACCACAATAGCCACATATATGAGATCATTTAAATTTAGAATAATTTTTAGGTCAATATGTTTTGCAGCACTTAAATGTGTAAATCCAGAAGCCCAGTATTTATCTGGAGGTCTTTGTCCTTTGCCTGTCAACCTGGTTTGTCTCTGCCTTTTCTGTTCTGCCCTGTTTGCCATTGTTCTCCCTGCCTGTCTTGACCATTCTTAATAAAAAGCTGCAAATGGATCCCCCTGGCCTGACCCTGCCTCGATACAACACATATGCTGCATCTGCTCGCTATCTGCCGAACGGCTCTGGTAGTTCCGCTTCAGCACTGATGATGTTGTAGGAATAGTGCGCTCTGATTGGTCTGGATTATTCGGGAATTTTTATTTTATACAGAAATAAGTTATTTATAATTCAGATGATATATATATATATATAAAGACAGAGAATATTACTTGCCTTACCTGATTAGAACAATGAAAAAAATAAAATAAATAAATAAATAGGGAATAACTAAACCGAGAGAATTATTCTGATTTGATGATACACTCAAAATATTACACAAGCAATCCTTTAAATTTAATGATATTCAGAACAGAGCAAGAATTAAAAAAACTATAAACAAGAAGTAACCGAAATAATGTAAAGCGAAAGTGAAAGTAAGTGGTGTTGGGCTCACGTAACTCTCTCATTAGAATCAAACTGTTTCAACATTTGTGATGTATTTGGATGCTAAACTATTCTTTATTATAGGCTTTGTACTTCACTCACGTTCCAATGTGTGTGTGTGTGTGTTTGCGTGAGAGAGAAAGAGAGAGGCGAGGGCGCGACCGAACTGTGTGTGTGTGGGGGGGGGGGGGGGGGGGGGGGAGATGCGGGCGCGATCGAACTGTGTGTGTGTGTGTGTGTGTGTGTGTGTGGGGGGGGGCGCGATTGAACTGTGTGTGTGTGTGTGTGTGGGGGGGGGGGGGGGGGCGCGATCGAACTGTGTGTGTGTGTGTGAGAGAGAGAGAGAGAGAGAGAGAGAGAGAGAGAGAGAGAGAGAGAGAGAGAGAGAGGCGCGGGCGCGATCGAACTGTGTGTGTGAGACAGAGAGAGAGGCGCGGGCGCGATCGAACCGTGTGTATGTGTATGTGTGTGTGTGTGAGACAGAGAGAGAGACGCGGGCGCGATCGAACTGTGTGTGTGTGTGTGAGAAAGAGAGAGAGAGAAAGAGGCGCGGGCGCGATCGAACTGTGTGTGTGTGAGACAGAGAGAGAGGTGCGGGCGCGATCGAACTGTGTGTGTATGTGTATGTGTGTGTGTGAGACAGAGAGAGAGACGCGGGCGCGATCGAACTGTGTGTGTGTGTGTGTGTGTGTGTGAGAGAGAGAGAGAGAGAGAAAGAGACGCGGGCGCGATCGAACTGTGTGTGTGTATGTATGTGTGTGTGGGAGAGAGAGAGGCGCGGGCGCGATCGAACTGTGTGTGTGTGTGTGTGTGTGTGTGTGTGCGTGAGTGCGTGAGTGAGAGAGAGAGCGCGGGCGCGATCGAACTGTGTGTGTGTGTGTGTGTGTGTGAGAGAGAGAGAGAAAGAGAGAGGCACGGGCGCGATCGAACTGTGTGTGTGAGACAGAGAGAGAGGCGCGGGCGCGATCGAACTGTGTGTGTATGTGTATGTGTGTGTGTGAGACAGAGAGAGAGACGCGGGCGCGATCGAACTGTGTGTGTGTGTGTGAGAAAGAGAGAGAGAGAGAGAGAGAGAGAGAGGCGCGGGCGCGATCGAACTGTGTGTGTGTGAGACAGAGAGAGAGGCGCGGGCGCGATCGAACTGTGTGTGTGTGTGTGTGTGAGACAGAGAGAGAGACGCGGGCGCGATCGAACTGTGTGTGTGTGTGTGTGTGTGAGAGAGAGAGAGAGAGAGAGAGAGAGAGAGAGAGAGAGAAAGAGACGCGGGCGCGATCGAACTGTGTGTGTGTATGTATGTGTGTGTGGGAGAGAGAGAGGCGCAGGCGCGATCGAACTGTGTGTGTGTGTGTGTGTGTGTGTGTGTGTGTGTGCGTGAGTGCGTGAGTGAGAGAGAGAGCGCGGGCGCGATCGAACTGTGTGTGTGTGTGTGAGAGAGAGAGAAAGAGAGAGGCACGGGCGCGATCGAACTGTGTGTGTGTGTGTGTGTGTGTGTGTGTGTGTGTGTGTGTGTGTGTGTGCGTAATACATGTAATAAATAAATAAATAAATAAATTAGTGTGTGTGTGTGTGTGAGAGAGAGAGAGAGAGAGGCGCGGGCGCGATCGAACTGTGTGTGTGTGTGTGTGTTAGAGAGAGAGAAATAAATAAATAAATAAATAAAAGTGCGTATAAATACAATTTTGGACACAAGAGGGCAGTATGGCCCTATATATGAATTTGTGTTTAAACTATCACCCGAGGAGACCCCCCCCCCTCCCCCTCCTCACACACACACACACACACACACACACACACACACATACAGAATGGCATTCTCTCTGTCAGAGAGAGAGAGGGAGAGAAAATTCTCAGAATCCACATTCAAGCCAAAATATCTGACTTTGTTTTTTGGAGCTAATGACTGTAAATTAGAAAGTTGTTCGGCTTGATGAGAACAATATACACGCCAAGTTTTGCAACTGTAGGTAAAACTAACTAAGTTATAACACACTTTATATGTCCTATTTTAGTCATGGAAATTCATTTCCTCGCCGCGGCCAAACCGTTCGAGATATCAAAAATCCGTCCGCAATTTAGCATCCTCAAAGTCTTGACTTCATGCACACAGAGTTTGGCGATGATTGAATGAATTGCCGAGGAGGAGTACTTTAAATTCCACAGCAAACGTTTTCCAAACAACCCAAAATAGCCGACTTCCTGTTGGGCTGGCGTAAAACTTGACCGGGGGAAAGATGTTCGGCCCGATGAGATCTATATGTGTACTGAGTTTCATATTAATTGATGCAAGCGTGTTTGATATATGGACCAAATAGTCGGATCCCGTTCAAGGGGGCGCTGTTGAGCCCCCCTGCCACGCCCGGGTACCAGCTTCAGCTGGCCCTGATGGCCGTAGGTTCTGACCTGTGTGCAAAATTGCAAGAGTTTTTGAGCACGTTAAGAGCCCCAAAAGCCCCTGAAACCTTGAAATCCATTAAAAGCAATACACAAATCCCTCACACACACAGACGGACAGAGAGGGAGAGAAATACCTCAGAAACATCCACATCCACTAAAATATCTGACTTCCTCTTGGTCTGAGCTAATGACAGTTAATTAGAAAGTTGTCCAGTTTGATCTGAACAATATGCGTACCGAGTTTTATGATTGCAGGTAAAACTATAGACCTAACTCCCCCTCTTTTGTCAAAAGGTGGCGCTACTGAGTCCCTGCACCACGCCCGTTTCTGAAACTTTGCACGTCTACTGGCTAATAAATGTGATCTGTCTGTCGAGTTTCATGCAATTTTAAGCAATTTCGGGCATGCTAAGAGTCTCAAAAGCATCCAAAAAGAATATTAAAGTTTGCTGCGTTGCCACGGCAACAGTATCTAAGATATCAATAATCCTTTCACAGGTCTACATCTGCCGAGTGTCTACATTATACACATCAAGTTTGAAGCAAATCGGGTAAAAATAAGAGGGTGATTTCAAAGCATTTTGAAAGTGACACACTTCCTGCTGCCAGTTGGTGGCGCTATAACTTTGACTCACAATAGTCAGATCCATGTGATCGGCCTCTTACAGTGAGCACACTGTTGAAGTTTCATCAAGATCAGTTAATGTATGCAGAAGTTATAACACACTTCCTGTTATCATTATTCGCCATAATTTCGTTTCCTCGCCACGGCCAAACCGTTCGAGATATCAAAAATTCCCTGGCAAGTTTTCATTCTCAATGTCTTGACTTCATGCTGACCGAGTTTCGTGGCGATTGGTTGAATTCTCTAGGAGGAGTATATCGAATTCCAGGGGCATACGCTTCCAAACAAACCATAATAGCCAACTTCCTATTGGGCTGGGGTAAAAAGTAAAAGTACAAAGGATATATGAACCGATGAGATCTATATGTGTACCGAGTTTCATATTATTACATGCAAGCGTGTTTGATTTATGGACCAAGTTTTCGGACCCCATTCCAGGGGGCGCTGTCGAGCCCCCCTGCCACGCCCAGATACCAGCTTCAGCCCGGCCCTGATGGCCGCGGGTTCTGACCCGTGTGCAAAGTTTCAAGAGTTTTTGAGCACGTTAAGGGCCCCAAAATTGCCCAAATAGTCGTAAGAAAAATATAGAAAATGACTTTCCAAACAACCCATAATAACCTACTTCCTGTTGGGCTGACGTAAAACTTAGGGCACGAAAGTTGTTCGGCCCGATGAGATCTATAAGTGTACCGAGTTTCAGATTATTACATGCAAGCGTGTTTGATATATGGACAAGTGTTCAAACACCGTTCCAAACCGCGGGTTCTGACCCGTGTGCAAAGTTTCAAGAGTTTTCAAGCACGTTAAGGCCCCCAAAAGTGCCCAAAAGGTAGTAAAATAATAATAAAGAATAAATATAGCTGCGAGCAGCGATTGCGGGCCCAAGCCGGTGGCACCGCCATCCCAAAGCCTTTACCTAAAGGTGCCGCCAGCTTTGGCCCTTAATCACTACTCGCAGCTATATATATATATATATATATATATATATATATATATATATTATTGTGGCGAACAGGACGGCCGAGGGACGTGAGAGAACGGCGCGAGGCCGGTGGTGCGATTGCTAATGAGCAACACCTGTGAAGCACACCGGTCTCGCATCTCTCACGGAGGAGCGGAAGCATAAAGGAGGAGCGACGACGTTGATGATCGAGAGAGGAACAGGCCTGTATTTTAGTTGTTTTGTTTTTGTATTTTATTTTAGCCAGCAGTCGTCCGCGAGGGGCTGCTGGCAGTTCCTTATGTTTATTTTCGGTAGCCAGCAGTCGTCCGCGAGGGGCTGCTGGTGGTATTTTGGTTGTTTGTTTTATTTTAAATAAATTATATTTTGATGGTTCGTCGGTTCCCGCCTCCTTCTTCCCTGAACATTGCTACAATTATATATATAAACAAGCCCTTTAGAGTTATTGTGCACGACGTACAAAAACGTAACCCCGCTTTGACTGTTCAAAAGAAGTGTGCTGTAGAGCTTGCATCAGTGTGGGCTCTGCAAAAGTGCACATCCAGGGCACATATCAACCACAAAGTATACGTGAGCAACCTTCTGAAACCTAAAATGAAAAATGAGACAGCCTACGGTCTCATGGATTTGACGGACACATGAAATAAGTACACAAGACCGAAAATTCATATGTAGTGTGCCATTTGGGGACAGGGCCTATGATCGTGAACCACAATAGCCATATACAGGTCCTTCTCAAAAAATTAGCATATTGTGATAAAGTTCATTATTTTCCATAATGTAATGATAAAAATTAAACTTTCGTATGTTTTAGATTCATTGCAGACCAACTGAAATATTTCAGGTGTTTTATTGTTTTAATACTGATTATTTTGGCATTCAGCTCATGAAAACCCAAAATTCCTGTCATATCATGAAAAGGTTCTCTAAACGAGCTATTAACCTAATCATCTGAATCAACTAATTAACTCTAAACGCCTGCAAAAGATTCCTGAGGCTTTTAAAAACTCCCAGCCTGTTTCATTACTCAAAACCGCAATCATGGGTAAGACTGCCGACCTGACTGCTGTCCAGAAGGCCATCATTGACACCCTCAAGCAAGAGGGTAAGACACAGAAAGACATTTCTGAACAAATAGGCTGTTCCCAGAGTGCTGTATCAAGGCACCTCAGTGGGAAGTCTGTGGGAAGGCAAAAGTGTGGCAAAAACAACGAGAAGAGGTGACCGGGCCCTGAGGAAGATTGTGGAGAAGGACCGATTCCAGACCTTGGGGGACCTGCGGAAGCAGTGGACTGAGTCTGGAGTAGAAACATCCAGAGCCACCGTGCACAGGCGTGTGCAGGAAATGGGCTACAGGTGCCGCATTCCCCAGGTCAAGCCACTTTTGAACCAGAAACAGCGGCAGAAGCGCCTGACCTGGGCTACAGAGAAGCAGCACTGGACTGTTGCTCAGTGGTTGCATGTCATTCGGAAATCAAGGTGCCAGAGTCTGGAGGAAGACTGGGGAGAAGGAAATGCCAAAATGCCTGAAGTCCAGTGTCAAGTACCCACAGTCAGTGATGGTCTGGGGTGCCATGTCAGCTGCTGGTGTTGGTCCACTGTGTTTTATCAAGGGCAGGGTCAATGCAGCTAGCTATCAGGAGATTTTGGAGCACTTCATGCTTCCACCTGCTGAAAGGCTTTATGGAGATGACGATTTCATTTTTCAGCACGACCTGGCACCTGCTTACAGTGCCAAAACCACTGGTAAATGGTTTACTGACCATGGTATTACTGTGCTCAATTGGTCTGCCAACTCTCCTGACCTGAACCCCATAGAGAATCTGTGGGATATTGTGAAGAGAAAGTTGAGAGACGCAAGACCCAACACTCTGGATGAGCTTAAGGCCGCTCTCGAAGCATCCTGGGCCTCCAGAACACCTCAGCAGCGCCACAGGCTGATTGCCTCCACGCCGCATTGAAGCAGTCATTTCTGCAAGAGGATTCCCGACCAAGTATTGAGTGCAAAACTGAACATAATTATTTGAACGTTGACTTTTTTTTTGTATTAAAAACGCTTCTTTTATTGGTCGGATGAAATATGCTAATTTTTTGAGATAGGAATTTGGGGTTTTCATGAGCTGTATGCCAAAATCATCAGTATTAAAACAATAAACGACCTGAAATATTTCAGTTGGTGTGCAATGAATCTAAAATATATGAAAGTTTAATTTTTGTCATTACATTATGGAAAATAATGAACTTTATCACAATATGCTAATTTTTTGAGAAGGACCTGTATATGAGATCATTTAAATTTAGAATAATTTTTAGGTCAATATGTTTTGCAGCACTTAAATCTGTAAAACCAGAAGCCCAGTATTTATCTGGAGGTCTTTGTCCTTTGCCTGTCAACCTGGTTTGTCTCTGCCTTTTCTGTTCTGCCCTGTTTGCCATTGTTCACCCTACCTGTCTTGACAATTCTTAATAAAAAGCTGCAAATGGATTCCCCTGGCCTGACCCTGCCTCAATACAACACATATGCTGCATCTGCTCGCTATCTGCCGAACGGCTCTGGTAGTTCCGCTTCAGCACTGATGATGTTGTAGGAATAGTGCGCTCTGGTTGGTCTGGATTATTCGGGAATTTTTATTTTATACAGAAATAAGTTATTTATAATTCAGATGATATATATATATATATATATATATATATATATATATATATATATATATATATATATATATATATATACATACACACACATATATAAAGACAGAGAATAATACTTGCCTTACCTGATTAGAACAATGAAGGAAAAAAAAATAGGGAATCACTAAACCGAGAGAATTATTCTGTGTTGATACACTCAAAATATTACACAAGCAATCCTTTAAATTTAATGATATTCAGAACAGAACAAGAATTTTTAAAAACTTTAAACAAGAACTAACCGAAATAATATAAAGCGAAAGTGAAAGTAAGTGGTGTTGGGCTCACGTAACTCTCTCATTACTGTTTCAACATTTGCGATGTATTTGGATGCTAAACTATTCTTTACTATAGGCTTTGTACTTCACTCACGTTCCAATTTGTGTGTGTGTGTGTATGTGAGAGATAAAGAGAGAGGCGCGGGCGCGATCGAACTGTGTGTGTGTGAGAGAGAGAGAGGCGCGGGCGCGATCGAACTGTGTGTGTGTGTGTGTGTGTGTGTGTGTGTGTGTGTGTGTGTGTGTGTGTGTGTGTGTGTGTGTTTGTGTGTGTGTGTGTGTGTGTGTGTGCGTGGGACAGAGAAGCGCGGGCGCGATCGAACTGTGTGTGTGTGTGTGTGTGTGTGAGAGAGAGAGAGAGAGAGAGAGAGAGAGAGAGAGGTGCGGGCGCGATCGAACTGTGTGTGTGTGTGAGAGAGAGAGAGAGAGAGAGAGAGAGAGAGAGAGGCGCGGGCGCGATCGAACTGTGTGTGTGAGAGAGAGAGGCGCGGGCGCGATCGAACTGTGTGTGTGTCTGTGTGTGTGTGTGTGTGTGTGTGAGAGAGAAAGAGAGAGAGAGAGAGAGAGAGAGAGAGAGAGAGACGCGGGCGCGATCGAATTGTGTGTGTGTGTGTGTGTGTGTGTGTGTGTGTGTGTGTGTGTGTGTGTGTGTGTGTGTGTGTGTTTGTGTGTGCGTGTGCGAGAGAGAGAGGCGCGGGCGCGATCGAACTGTGTGTGTGTGTGTGCGTAATACATGTAATACATAAATAAAAGTGCGTATAAATACAATTTTGGACACAAGAGGGCAGTATGGCCCTATGTATGAATTTGTGTTTAAACTATCACCCGAAGAGACCCCTCCCCCCTCCCCCTCCTCACACAGACACACACACAAACAGAATGGCAGGGTGCGTTCTCTGTCAGAGAGAGGGACAGAAAATTCTCAGAATCCACATTCAAGCCACAATATCTGACTTTCTGTTGCTCGGAGGTAATTACTATAAATTAGAAAGTTGTTCGGCTTGATGTGAACAATATATACGTCAAGTTTTGTAACTGTAGGTAAAATTATCTAAGTTATAACACACTTTATGTGTCCTTTTTTAGTCATATATTCATTTCCTCGCCACGGCCAAACCGTTCGAGATATCAAAAATCCGTCCGCAATTTAGCATCCTCAATGTCTTGACTTCATGCTGACCGAGTTTCGTGGTGTTTGGATTAATTCTCTAGGAGAAGTATATCAAAAATAAAAGCATGCATTATCCAAACAACCCATAATAGCTGACTTCCTGTTGGGCTGGCGTAAAACTTAGAGCACGAAAGTTGTTCGGCCCGATGAGATCTATAAGTGTACCGAGTTTCATATTATTACATGCAAGCATGTTTGATATATGGACAAGTGTTCGAATCCCGTTCCAGGGGGTGCTGTCGAGCCCCCCTGCCACGCCCGGGTACCATCTTCAGCCCGGCCCTGATGGCCGCGGGTTCTGACCCGTGTGCAAAGTTTCAAGAGTTTTTGAGCACGTTAAGGCCCCCAAAAGTGCCCAAAAGGTAGTAAAATAATAATAAATATAGCTGCGAGCAGCGATTGCGGGCCCAAGCCGGTGGCACCGCCGCCCCGGTGCCTTTAGGGTTATTGTGCACGACGTGCAAAAACGTAACCCCTCTTTGACTGTTGAATAGAAGTGTGCTGTAGAGCTTGCATCAGTGTGGCCTCTGCAAAAGTGCATATCCAGGGCACATATCAACCACAAAGTATGCGTGAGCAACCTTCTGAAACCTAAAATGAAAAATGAGACAGCCTATGGTCTCATTGATTTAACAGACACATGAAATAAGTACACAAGACCAAAAATTCATATTCATTCGAAGTGTGCCATTTGGGGACAGGGCCTATGATCGTGAACCACAATAGCCACATATATGAGATCATTTAAATTTAGAATAATTTTTAGGTCAATATGTTTTGCAGCACTTAAATGTGTAAATCCAGAAGCCCAGTATTTATCTGGAGGTCTTTGTCCTTTGCCTGTCAACCTGGTTTGTCTCTGCCTTTTCTGTTCTGCCCTGTTTGCCATTGTTCTCCCTGCCTGTCTTGACCATTCTTAATAAAAAGCTGCAAATGGATTCCCCTGACCTGACCCTGCCTCCATACAACACACATGCTGCATCTGCTCGCTATCTGCCGAACGGCTCTGTTAGTTCCGCTTCAGCACTGATGATGTTCAGAGGCGGACGGAGTACACAGCTTCATTACTTGAGTAAAAGTACAGATACCCCTTGCTAACTTTTACTCAAGTACAAGTAAAAGTACTACAGTCCGATGTCTACTTAAGTAAAAGTACTGAAGTACTTGTTTTTAAAAGTACTTGAGTATCAAGAGTACAAGAGTACATTTTCGCATTACTACTGCCACATTGCCTACATTTATTTACAGAGACGTCCTACATGGAGTTATGAAAAATGTTAATATTAATACCTTGGAGAATGTAAAAGGAATTGAAAGTAAAATCAAGTCATTTTCATCTTTTTACCATGTTGCCTTATTTAACATTTAAGAAAATTTCAGAAAATTCAGAAAATGTAAATAGCCTGGCGATGTGGGGCCATGGGTTGGCACATTCCCGGGAGGGACCCGCTGCGTCTTCATCCATTGTTACATCCATGGTTTCGTCTCTTATCTAAATCTGACCATGAGTTGACTTTGGCGGAAAGCTGAAGGTGATTGCTGATAGGCTGTCTCAATCAGTGGCGCCTGCACAATCCAATCACGTTTGAGAGGGAAACAACAAATTGGGGGGTTCCGAAATTTTTATTAAAAAAAAAAAAAAAAAAAATTTTTAGAAGTAGTAACGGGTACTCACGGTTATGGATAGAAATGTAGTGGAGTAAAGAGTACAATATTTGCCTCTCAAATGTACTTGAGTAAAGTCATGAGTACTCCCCAAAAATGATACTCGAGTAAAGTACAGATCCCTCAAAATTGTACTTAAGTACTGTACTCAAGTAAATGTACTCCGTTACTGTCCGGCTCTGATGATGTTGTAGGAATAGTGCGCTCTGGTTGGTCTGGATTATTAGGAAATTTTTATTTTATACAGAAATAAGTTATTTATAATTCATATATATATATATATATATAGATAGATAGATAGATATACATATATAAAGACACAGAGAATATTACTTGCCTTACCTGTTTAGTAAAATGAAAAAATAAAAATAAATAACTAGGGAAACCGAGATAATTATTCTGATTTGATGATACACTCAAAATATTACACAAGCAATTGTTTAAATGTAATGATATTCAGAACAGAACAAGAATTTTAAAAAACTATAAACAAGAAGTAACCGAAATAATGTAAAGCGAAAGTCAAAGTAAGTTGTGTTGGACTCACGTAACTCTCTCATTAGAATCAAACTGTTTCAACATTTGTGATGTATTTGGATGCTAAACTATTCTTTATTATAGGCTTTGTACTTCACTCACGTTCCAATATGTGTGTGTGTGTGTGTGTGTGTGTGTGTGTGTGTGTTTGGTGTGTGTGTGTGGGTGACGTGTGGGTGCGATTGAACTGTTACACAAAAACATACTCCTTCATTTTGTTGATCGAGGACGTAAATTCAAACTGCAAAGTGTTTACTTATATTTATGTACACTCACAATAAAACACAAAGTGCTTTTGTCAAACTATAAACTCAAACTGTAACCTACAACTGTCCCCCAACCAAAATCTCACCCACACACACCAACACCCACACACACAGTTTAAAAGCAAAAAATATTTATCCAACCTCGTTTAAAAACAGTCTGTGAGTGCCATTTGGACATTCATCATATTGCATTGGTTTTAATTTCTTGTCCTCAAACAGAGCACTAATCTGTTTATTTTTAACTTACACATTCTACATTGATTAAAATAGAAAATCAAATGTGTTTTTTTAATGGTAGTATTATTTTATACAATAATTTATAAATCTGATGAGAATAAATGTAGAGTGCATAAAATTTTTAAGGAAAACATTGATCTAAAATAGCACATTAGAGAGAGAGAGACGGAGGCGCGGGCGCGATCGAACTGTGTGTGTGTGCGTGTGTGAAAGGGGCGCGATCGAACTGTGTGTGTGTGTGGGAGAGAGAATACAATTTTTAAGGAAAACATATTGATCTAATATAGCACATTAGAGAGAGAGAGAGAGAGAGAGAGAGAGAGAGAGAGAGAGAGAGAGGCGCGGGCGCGATCGAACTGTGTGTGTTTGTGCGTGTGTGTGTGAGAGAGAGAGGCGCGGGCGCGATCAAACTGTGTGTGTGCGTGAGACAGAGAGAGAGGCGCGGGAGCGATCGAACTGTGTGTGTGTGTGTGTGTGAGAGAGAGAGAGAGAGAGAGAGAGAGAGAGAGAGAGAGAGAGAGGCGCGGGTGCGATCGAACTGTGTGTGTGCGTAATACAGGTAATAAATGACTAAAAGGGCGTATAAATACAATTTTGGACACAAGAGGGCAGTATGGCCCCATGAATGACTTTGTTTAAACTATCACCCGAAGATACCCCCTCCCCCTCCCCCTCCCCCTCCTCACACAGACACACACACACACACATACAGAATGGCAGGGTGCATTCTCTCTGTCAGAGAGAGGGAGAGAAAATTCTCAGAATCCACATTCAAACTACAATATCTGACTTTCTGTTGGTCTGAGCTAATGACAATAAATTAGAAAGTTGTTCGGCTTGAGGAGAACAATATACACGCAGAGTTTTGTAACTGTAGGTAAAATTAACTAAGTTATAACACACTTTATGTGTCCTTTTTTAGTCATAAATTCATTTCCTCGCCACGGCCAAACCGTTCGAGATATCAAAAATCCGTTCGCAATTTAGCATCCTCAATGTCTTGACTTCACGCTGAGCGAGTTTCGTGGTGTTTGTATTAATTCTCTAGGAGAAGTATATCAAAAATTAAAGCATGCATTTTCCAAACAACCCATAATAGCTGACTTCCTGTTGAGCTGTCGTAAAACTTAGAGCACGAAAGTTGTTCGGCCCGATGAGATCTATAAGTGTACCGAGTTTCATATTATTACATGTAAGCATGTTTGATATATGGACAAGTGTTCGAATCCCGTTCCAGGGGGCGCTGTCGAGCCCCCCTGCCACGCCCGGGTACCATCTTCGGCCCGGCCTTGATGGCCGCGGGTTCTGACCTGTGTGTAAAGTTTCAAGAGTTTTCGAGCACGTTAAGGGCCCCAAAACCTTGAAAAACTAAAATAAAAGCATTCTCACTCAGCAGACAAACCCCCCTCCCCTCAAACACACGGAGAGACGTAGGGTCAGAGAGAGAGGAAGAGAAAATTCTCCAAAACATCCACATTCAAGCCTAAATATCTGACTTCCTGTTGGTCTGAGCTAATAAGTGTAAATTAGAAAGATGTCCAGCTCGATATGAACATTATACATACTGAGTTTTAAGATTGTTGATAAAAGTATAGACCTAAATCCCCCTCTTTTGTCAAAAGGTGGCGCTACTGAGCCCCGGCAACACGCCCGTTTCTGAAACTTTGCACATGTCTACTGGCTAATACATGTGATGTGCCTGTCGAGTTTCATGCAATTTCAAGTATGCTAAGGGTCTCAAAAGCATAAAAAAAGAATCTTAAAGTTTGATGCGTTACCACGGCAACAGTATCTAAGATTTCAATAATCCTTTCACAGGTCTAAATCTGCCGTGTGTTTACATTATACACATAAAGTTTGAAGCAAATCGGGTAAAAATAAGAGGGTGATTTCAAAGCATTTTGAAAGTGACACACTTCCTGCTGCCAGTTGGTGGCGCTATAACTTTGACTCACAATAGTCACATCCATGTGATCGGCCTCTTACAGCGAACACACTGCTGAAGTTTCATCAAGATCAGTCAATGTATGCAGAAGTTATAACACACTTCCTGTTTCCATTATTCGCCATAATTTCGTTTCCTCACCACGGCCAAACCGTTCGAGATATCAAAAATCCCCTGGCAATTTTTCATCCTCAATGTCTTGACTTCATGCACACCGAGTTTGGTGACGATCGGGTGAATTCCCTAGGAGGAGTATATCGAATTCCTGAACATGAGTTTCCCAACAACCCATAATAGCCGACTTCCTGTTGGGCTGGCGTAAAAAGTAAGAGTGCAAAGGATATATGAAACGATGAGATCTATATGTGTACCGATTTTCAGATTAATTCATGCAAGCGTGTTTGATATACGGACATGTTTTCAAATCCCGTTCCAGGGGGCGCTGTCGAGCCCCCCTGCCACGCCCGGGTACCATCTTCAACCCGGCCCTGATGGCCGCGGGTTCTGACCCGTGTGCAAAGTTTCAAGAGTTTTTGAGCACGTTAAGGCCCCCAAAAGTGCCCAAAAGGTAGTAAAATAATAATAATAATAATAAATATAGCTGCGAGCAGCGATTGCGGGCCCAAGCCGGTGGCACCGCCGCCCCGGTGCCTTTAGGGTTAATTGTGCACGACGTGCAAAAACTTAACCCCGTTTTGACTGTTGAAAAGAAGTGTGATTTAGAGCTTGCATCAGTGTGGCCTCTGCAAAAGTGCACATCGAGGGCACATATCAACCACAAAGTATGCGTGAGCAACCTTCTGAAACCCAAATTGAAAAATGAGACAGCCGACGGTCTCATGGATTTAACAGACACATTAAATAAGTACACAAGACCGAAAATTCATATGAAGTGTGCCATTTGGGGACAGGGTCTATGATCGTGAACCACAAGAGCCACATATATGAGATCATTTAAATTTAGAATCATTTTTAGGTCAATATGTTTTGCAGCACTTAAATGTGTAAATCCAGAAGCCCAGTATTTATCTGGAGGTCTTTGTCCTTTGCCTGTCAACCAAGTTTGTCTCTGCCTTTTCTGTTCTGCCCTGTTTGCCATTGTTCTCCCTGCCTGTCTTGACCATTCTTAAAAAAAAAGCTGCAAATGGATTCCCCTGACCTGACCCTGCCTCGATACAACACATATGCTGCATCTGCTCGCTATCTGCCGAACGGCTCTGGTAGTTCCGCTTCAGCACTGATGATGTTGTAGGAATAGTGCGCTCTGGTTGGTCTGGGTTATTAGGAAATTTTTATTTTATACAGAAATAAGTTATTTATAATTCATATATATAGATAGATAGATAGATAGATAGATAGATTTACATATATAAAGACACCGAGAATATTACTTGCCTTACCTGTTTAGTAAAATGAAAAAATAAAAATAAATAACTAGGGAAACCGAGATAATTATTCTGATTTGATGATACACTCAAAATATTACACAAGCAATTGTTTAAATGTAATGATATTCAGAACAGAACAAGAATTTTTAAAAACTATAAACAAGAAGTAACCGAAATAATGTAAAGCGTAAGTGAAAGTAAGTGGTGTTAGGCTCATGTAACTCTCATTAGAATCAAACTGTTTCAACATTTGTGATGTATTTGGATGCTAAACTATTCTTTATTATAGGCTTTGTACTTCACTCACGTTCCAATGTGTGTGTGTGTGTGTGTGTGTGTTTGGTGTGTGTGTGTGTTTGGTGTGTGTGTGTGTTTGAGGTGTGGGTGCGATTGAACTGTTACACATAAAAACATACTCCGTCATTTTGTTCATCGAGGACGTAAATTCAAACTGCAAAGTGTTTATTTATATTTATGTACACTCACAATAAAACACAAAGTGCTTTTGTCAAACTATAAACTCAAACTGTAACCTACAACTGTCCCCCAACCAAAATCTCACCCACACACACCAACACCCACACACACAGTTTAAAAGCAAAAAATATTTATCCAACCTCGTTTAAAAACAGTCTGTGAGTGCCATCTTTTGGACATTCATCATATTGCATTGGTTTTAATTTCTTGTCCTCAAACAGAGCACTAATCTGTTTATTTTTAAGTTACACATTCTACATTGATTAAAATAGAAAATCAAATGTGTTTTTTTTAATGGTAGTATTATTTTATACAATAATTTATAAATGTGATGAGAATAAATGTAGTGTGCATAACATTTTTAAGGAAAACATTGATCTAATATAGCACATTAAAGAGAGAGAGACGGAGGAGCGGGCGCGATTGAACTGTGTGTGTGTGTGTGTGTGCGTGTGTGTGAAAGGGGCGCGATCGAACTGTGTGTGTGTGTGGGAGAGAGAATAACATTTTTAAGGAAAACATATTGATCTGATATAGCACATTATTGATCTAATATTGATAATAATATTGATCTAGAGAGAGAGAGAGAGAGCGAGAGAGAGAGACAGAGAGAGAGAGAGAGAGACAGAGACAGAGAGACAGAGAGAGAGAGAGAGAGAGAGAGAGAGAGAGAGAGAGAGAGAGAGAGAGAGAGAGAGAGAGAGAGAGAGAGAGAGAGAGAGGCGCGGGCGCGATCGAACTGTGTGTGTGTGTGTGTGTGTGTGTGTGTGTGTGCGTGTGTGTGCGGGAGAGAGGCGCGGGCGCGATCGAACTGTGTGTGTGTGTGCGTGTGTGGGAGAGAGAGAGGCGCGGGCGCGATCAAACTGTGTGTGTGCGTGAGACAGAGAGAGAGGCGCGGGAGCGATCGAACTGTGTGTGTGTGTGTGTGTGTGTGTGTGTGAGAGAGAGAGAGAGAGAGAGAGAGAGAGAGAGAGAGAGGCGCGGGTGCGATCGAACTGTGTGTGTGTGTGTAATGCAGGTAATAAATGAATAAAAGTGCGTATAAATACAATTTTGGACACAAGAGGGCAGTATGGCCCCATGAATGACTTTGTGTTTAAACTATCACCCGAGGATACCCCCTCCCCTCCCCCTCCTCACACAGACACACACACACACACACACACACATACAGAATGCCAGGGTGCATTCTCTCTGTCAGAGAGAGGGAGAGAAAATTCTCAGAATCCACATTCAAACTACAATATCTGACTTTCTGTTTGTCTGAGCTAATGACAATAAATTAGAAAGTTGTTCGGCTTGACGAGAACAATATACACGCAGAGTTTTGTAACTGTAGTTAAAATTAACTAAGTTATAACACACTTTATGTGTCCTTTTTTAGTCATAAATTCATTTCCTCGCCACGGCCAAACCGTTTGAGATATCAAAAATCCGTTCGCAATTTAGCATCCTCAATGTCTCGACTTCACGCTAACCGAGTTTTGTGGTGTTTGGATTAATTCTCTAGGAGAAGTATATCTGAAAATAAAATCATGCATTTTCCAAACAACCCATAATAGCTGACTTCCTGTTGAGCTGTCGTAAAACTTAGAGCACGAAAGTTGTTCGGCCCGATGAGATCTATAAGTGTACCGAATTTCATATTATTACATGCAAGCATGTTTGATATATGGACAAGTGTTCGAATCCCGTTCCAGGGGGCGCTGTCGAGCCCCCGTGCCACGCCCGGGTACCATCTGCAGCCCGGCCCTGATGGCCGCGGGTTCTGACCCGTGTGCAAAGTTTCAAGAGTTTTCGAGCACGTTAAGGGCCCCAAAACCTTGAAAAACTAAAATAAAAGCATTCTCACTCAGCAGACAAACCCCCCTCCCCTCAAACACACGGAGAGACGTAGGGTCAGAGAGAGAGGAAGAGAAAATTCTCCAAAACATCCACATTCAAACCAAAATATCTGACTTCCTGTTGGTCTGAGCTAATAAGTGTAAATTAGAAAGTTGTCCAGCTCGATATGAACATTATACATACTGAGTTTTAAGATTGTAGATAAAAGTATAGACCTAACTCCCCCTCTTTTGTCAAAAGGTGGCGCTACTGAGCCCCGGCACCACGCCCGTTTCTGAAACTTTGCACATGTCTACTGCCTAATAAATGTGATGTGTCTATCGAGTTTCATGCAATTTCAAGTATGCTAAGGGTCTCAAAAGCATCTAAAAAGAATCTTAAAGTTTGATGCGTTACCACGGCAACAGTATCTAAGATATCAATAATCCTTTCACAGGTCTACATCTGCCGTGTGTTTACATTATACACGTAAAGTTTGAAGCAAATCGGGTGAAAATAAGAGGGTGATTTCAAAGCATTTTGAAAGTGACACACTTTCTGCTACCAGTTGGTGGCGCTATAACTTTGACTCACAATAGTCACATCCATGTGATCGGCCTCTTACAGCGAACACACTGCTGAAGTTTCATCAAGATCAGTCAATGTATGCAGAAGTTATAACACACTTCCTGTTTCCATTATTCACCATTATTTCGTTTCCTCGCCACGGCCAAACCGTTCGAGATATCAAAAATCCCCTGGCAATTTTTCATCCTCAATGTCTTGACTTCATGCACACCGAGTTTGGTGACGATCCGGTGAATTCCCTAGGAGGAGTATATCGAATTCCTGAACATGAGTTTCCAAACAACCCATAATAGCCGACTTCCTGTTGGGCTGGCGTAAAAAGTAAGAGTGCGAAGGATATATGAAACGATGAGATCTATATGTGTACCGATTTTCAGATTAATTCATGCAAGCGTGTTTGATATACGGACATGTTTTCAAATCCCGTTCCAGGGGGCGCTGTCGAGCCCCCCTGCCACGCCCGGGTACCATCTTCAACCCGGCCCTGATGGCCGCGGGTTCTGACCCGTGTGCAAAGTTTCAAGAGTTTTTGAGCACGTTAAGGCCCCCAAAAGTGCCCAAAAGGTAGTAAAATAATAATAATAATAATAATAAATAATCCTAAGGAAAACAATAGGGCCTTCGCCTTTTCAAGGCTTGGGCCCTAAATATAGCTGCGAGCAGCGATTGCGGGCCCAAGCCGGTGGCACCGCCACCCCGGTGCCTTTAGGGTTATTGTGCACGACGTGCAAAAACGTAACCCCTCTTTGACTGTTGAAAAGAAGTGTGCTGTAGAGCAGCATCAGTGTGGCCTCTGCAAAAGTGCGTATCCAGGGCACATATAAACCACAAAGTATGCGTGAGCAACCTTCTGAAACCCAAAATGAAAAATGAGACAGCCTATGGTCTCATTGATTTAACAGACACATGAAATAAGTACACAAGACCGAAAATTCATGTGAAGTGTGCCATTTGGGGACAGGGCCTATGATCGTGAACCACAATAGCCACATATATGAGATCATTTAAATTTAGAATAATGTTTAGGTCAATATGTTTTGCAGCACTTAAATGTGTAAATCCAGAAGCCCAGTATTTATCTGGAGGTCTTTGTCCTTTGCCTCTCAACCTAGTTTGTCTCTGCCTTTTCTGTTCTGCCCTGTTTGCCATTGTTCACCCTGCCTGTCTTGACCATTCTTAATAAAAAGCTGCAAATGGATTCCCCTGACCTGACCCTGCCTCGATACAACACACATGCTGCATCTGCTCGCTATCTGCCGAACGGCTCTGGTAGATCCGCTTCAGCACTGATGATGTTGTAGGAATAGTGCGCTCTGGTTGGTCTGGATTATTAGGAAATTTTTATTTTATACAGAAATAAGTTATTTATAATTCATATATATAGATAGATAGATAGATAGATATACATATATAAAGACACAGAGAATCTTAATTGCTTTACCTGTTTAGTAAAATGAAAATAAAAATAAATAACTAGGGAAACCGAGATAATTATTCTGATTTGATGATACACTCAAAATATTACACAAGCAATTGTTTAAATGTAATGATATTCAGAACAGAACAAGAATTTTAAAAAACTATAAACAAGAAGTAACCGAAATAATGTAAAGCGAAAGTCAAAGTAAGTGGTGCTGGGCTCACGTAACTCTCTCATTAGAATCAAACTGTTTCAACATTTGTGATGTATTTGGATGCTAATTTTTTCTTTATTATAGGCTTTGTACTTCACTCACTTTCCAATATGTGTGTGAGTGTGTGTGTGTGTATGTGTGTGTGTGTGTGTGTGTGTGTGTTTGGTGTGTGTGTGTGTGTGTGTGTGTGTGTGTGTTTGGTGTGTGTGTGTGGGTGAGGTGTGGGTGCGATTGAACTGTTACACAAAAACATACTCCGTCATTTTGTTAATCGAGGACGTAAATTCAAACTTCAAAGTGTTTACTTATATTTATGTACACACAATAAAACACAAAGTGCTTTTGTCAAACTATAAACTCAAACTGTAACCTACAACAAATCTCACCCACACACACCAACACCCACACACAGTTTAAAAGCAAAACATATTTATCCAACCTCGTTTAAAAACAGTCTGTGAGTGCCATCTTTTGGACATTCATCATATTGCATTGGTTTTAATTTCTTGTCCTCAAACAGAGCACTGATCTGTTTATTTTTAAGTTACACATTCTACATTGATTAAAATAGAAAATCAAATGTGTTTTTTTAATGGTAGTATTATTTTATACAATAATTTATAAATCTGATGAGAATAAATGTAGTGTGCATACATTTTTTAAGGAAAACATTGATCTAATATAGCATATTAGAGAGAGAGAGACGCAGGCGCGATCGAACTGTGTGTGTGTGTGTGTGTGCGCGTGTGTGTGTGTGTGTGTGAAAGGGGCGCGATCGAACTCTGTGTGTGGGAGAGAGAATAATATTTTTAAGGAAAACATATTGATCTAATATAGCACATGAGAGAGAGAGAGAGAGAGAGAGAGAGAGAGAGAGAGAGAGAGAGAGAGAGAGAGAGAGAGAGAGAGAGAGAGAGAGAGAGAGAGACGCGGGCGCGATCGAACTGTGTGTGTGTGTGTGCGTGTGTGTGTGTGTGAGAGAGAGAGAGAGGCGCGGGCGCGATCAAACTGTGTGTGTGTGTGCGTGTGTGGGAGAGAGAGAGGCGCGGGCGCGATCGAACTGTGTGTGTGTGTGTGTGCGTGTGTGTGTGTGTGTGTGAAAGGGGCGTTATCGAACTCTGTGTGTGGGAGAGAGAATAATATTTTTAAGGAAAACATATTGATCTAATATAGCACATGAGAGAGAGAGAGAGAGAGAGAGAGAGAGAGAGAGAGAGAGAGACGCGGGCGCGATCGAACTGTGTGTGTGTGTGAGCGTGTGTGAGTGTGAGAGAGAGAGGCGCGGGCGCGATCAAACTGTGTGTGTGTGTGCGTGTGTGGGAGAGAGAGAGGCGCGGGCGCGATCAAACTGTGTGTGTGCGTGAGACAGAGAGAGAGGCGCGGGAGCGATCGAACTGTGTGTGTGTGTGTGTGTGTGTGTGTGTGTGTGTGTGTGTGTGTGTGTGTGTGTGTGTGTGTGTGTGTGAGAGAGAGAGAGAGAGAGAGAGAGAGAGAGGCGCGGGTGCGATCGAACTGTGTGTGTGCGTAATACAGGTAATAAATGAATAAAAGTGCGTATAAATACAATTTTGGACACAAGAGGGCAGTATGGCCCCATGAATGACTTTGTGTTTAAACTATCACCCGAAGATACCCCCTCCCCCTCCTCACACAGACACACACACACACATACAGAATGCCAGGGTGCATTCTCTCTGTCAGAGAGAGGGAGAGAAAATTCTCAGAATCCACATTCAAACTACAATATCTGACTTTCTGTTTGTCTGAGCTAATGACAATAAATTAGAAAGTTGTTCGGCTTGACGAGAACAATATACACGCAGAGTTTTGTAACTGTAGATAAAATTAACTAAGTTATAACACACTTTATGTGTCCTTTTTTAGTCATAAATTTATTTCCTCGCCACGGCCAAACCGTTTGAGATATCAAAAATCCGTTCGCAATTTAGCATCCTCAATGTCTTGACTTCACGCTAACCGAGTTTTGTGGTGTTTGGATTAATTCTCTAGGAGAAGTATATCAAAAATAAAAGCATGCATTTTCCAAACAACCCATAATAGCTGACTTCCTGTTGAGCTGTCGTAAAACTTAGAGCACGAAAGTTGTTCGGGCCCGATGAGATCTATAAGTGTACCGAGTTTCATATTATTACAAGCAAGCATGTTTGATATATGGACAAGTGTTCGAATCCCGTTCCAGGGGGCGCTGTCGAGCCCCCCTGCCACGCCCGGGTACCATCTTCAGCCCGGCCCTGATGGCCGCGGGTTCTGACCCGTGTGCAAAGTTTCAAGAGTTTTCGAGCACGTTAAGGGCCCCAAAACCTTGAAAAACTAAAATAAAAGTATTCTCACTCAGCAGACAAACCCCCCTCCCCTCAAACACACGGAGAGACGTAGGGTCAGAGAGAGGGGAAGAGAAAATTCTCCAAAACATCCACATTCAAACCAAAATATCTGACTTCCTGTTGGTCTGAGCTAATAAGTGTAAATTAGAAAGTTGTCCAGCTCGATATGAACATTATACATACTGAGTTTTAAGATTGTAGATAAAAGTATAGACCTAACTCCCCCTCTTTTGTCAAAAGGTGGCGCTACTGAGCCCCGGCACCACGCCCGTTTCTGAAACTTTGCACATGTCTACTGGCTAATAAATGTGATGTGTCTATCGAGTTTCATGCAATTTCAAGTATGCTAAGAGTCTCAAAAGCATCAAAAAAGAATCTTAAAGTTTGATGCGTTGCCACGGCAACAGTATCTAAGATATCAATAATCCTTTCACATGTCTAAATCTGCCGTGTGTTTACATTATACACATAAAGTTTGAAGCAAATCGGGTAAAAATAAGAGGGTGATTTCAAAGCATTTTGAAAGTGACACACTTCCTGCTGCCAGTTGGTGGCGCTATAACTTTGACTCACAATAGTCACATCCATGTGATCGGCCTCTTACAGCGAACACACTGCTGAAGTTTCATCAAGATCAGTCAATGTATGCAGAAGTTATAACACACTTCCTGTTTCCATTATTCGCCATAATTTCGTTTCCTCGCCACGGCCAAACCGTTCGAGATATCAAAAATCCCCTGGCAATTTTTCATCCTCAATGTCTTGACTTCATGCACACCAAGTTTGGTGACGATCGGGTGAATTCCCTAGGAGGAGTATATCGAATTCCTGAACATGAGTTTCCAAACAACCCATAATAGCCGACTTCCTGTTGGGCTGGCGTAAAAAGTAAGAGTGCAAAGGATATATGAAACGATGAGATCTATATGTGTACCGATTTTCAGATTAATTCATGCAAGCGTGTTTGATATACGGACATGTTTTCAAATCCCGTTCCAGGGGGCGCTGTCGAGCCCCCCTGCCACGCCCGGGTACCATCTTCAACCCGGCCCTGATGGCCGCGGGTTCTGACCCGTGTGCAAAGTTTCAAGAGTTTTCGAGCACGTTAAGGCCCCCAAAAGTGCCCAAAAGGTAGTAAAATAATAATAATAATAATAATAATAATAATAAATATAGCTGCGAGCAGCGATTGCGGGCCCAAGCCGGTGGCACCGCCACCCCCGGTGCCTTTAGGGTTATTGTGCACGACGTGCAAAAACGTAACCCCGCTTTGACTGTTGAAAAGAAGTGTGCTGTAGAGCTTGCATCAGTGTGGCCTCTGCAAAAGTGCACATCCAGGGCACATATCAACCACAAAGTATGCGTGAGCAACCTTCTGAAACCTAAAATGAAAAATGAGACAGCCTATGGTCTCATTGATTTAACAGACACATGAAATAAGTACACAAGACCAAAAATTCATATTCATTCGAAGTGTGCCATTTGGGGACAGGGCCTATGATCGTGAACCACAATAGCCACATATATGAGATCATTTAAATTTAGAATAATTTTTAGGTCAATATGTTTTGCAGCACTTAAATGTGTAAATCCAGAAGCCCAGTATTTATCTGGAGGTCTTTGTCCTTTGCCTCTCAACCTGGTTTGTCTCTGCCTTTTCTGTTCTGCCCTGTTTGCCATTGTTCTCCCTGCCTGTCTTGACCATTCTTAATAAAAAGCTGCAAATGGATTCCCCTGGCCTGACCCTGCCTCGATACAACACACATGCTGCATCTGCTCGCTATCTGCCGAACGGCTCTGGTAGTTCCGCTTCAGCACTGATGATGTTGTAGGAATAGTGCGCTCTGGTTGGTCTGGATTATTAGGAAATTTTTACTTTATACAGATATAAGTTATTTATAATTCATATATATATATATATATATATATATATATATATATATATATATATATATATATATATATATATATATATATAGATAGATAGATAGATAGATAGATAGATAGATATACATATATAAAGACACAGAGAATATTACTTGCCTTACCTGTTTAGTAAGATGAAAAAATAAAAATAAATAACTGGGGAAACCGAGATAAGTATTCTGATTTGATGATACACTCAAAATATTCCACAAGCAATTGTTTAAATGTAATGATATTCAGAACAGAACAAGAATTTTAAAAAACTATAAATAAGAAGTAACCGAAATAATGTAAAGCGAAAGTGAAAGTAAGTGTTGTTAGGCTCATGTAACTCTGTCATTAGAATCAAACTGTTTCAACATTTGTGATGTATTTGGATGCTAAACTATTCTTTATTATAGGCTTTGTACTTCACTCACGTTCCAATGTGTGTGTGTGTGTGTGTGTGTGTGTTTGGTGTGTGTGTGTGGGTGAGGTGTGGGTGCGATTGAACTGTTACACAAAAACATACTCCGTCATTTTGTTCATCGAGGACGTAAATTCAAACTGCAAAGTGTTTATTTATATGTATGGTCACTCACAATAAAACACAAAGTGCTTTTGTCAAACTATAAACTCAAACTGTAACCTACAACTGTCCCCCAACCAAAATCTCACCCACACACACCAACACCCACACACACAGTTTAAAAGCAAAAAATATTTATCCAACCTCGTTTAAAAACAGTCTGTGAGTGCCATCTTTTGGACATTCATCATATTGCATTGGTTTTAATTTCTTGTCCTCAAACAGAGCACTAATCTGTTTATTTTTAAGTTACACATTCTACATTGATTAAAATAGAAAATCAAATGTGTTTTTTTTAATGGTAGTATTATTTTATACAATAATTTATAAATCTGATGAGAATAAATGTAGTGTGCATAATTTTTTTAAGGAAAACATTGATCTAATATAGCACATTAAAGAGAGAGAGACGGAGGAGCGGGCGCGATTGAACTGTGTGTGTGTGCGCGTGTGTGTATGAAAGGGGGCGATCGAACTGTGTGTGTGTGCGTGTGTGTGTGTGAAAGGGGCGCGATCGAACTGTGTGTGTGTGTGGGAGAGAGAATAAAATTAAGGAAAACATATTGATCTAATATAGCACATTAGAGAGAGAGAGAGAGAGAGAGAGAGAGAGAGAGAGAGAGAGAGAGAGAGAGAGAGACAGAGTGGGAGAGAGAATACAATTTTTAAGGAAAACATATTGATCTAATATAGCACATTAGAGACAGATAGAGAGAGAGAGAGAGAGAGAGAGAGAGAGAGAGGCGCGGGCGCGATCGAACTGTGTGTGTGTGTGTGTGTGAGAGAGAGAGAGAGGCGCGGGCGCGATCGAACTGTGTGTGTGTGTGTGTGTGTGTGTGAGAGAGAGAGAGGCGCGGGAGCGATCGAACTGTGTGTGTGTGTGTGTGTGTGTGTGTGAGAGAGAGAGAGAGAGAGAAAGAGGCGCGGGTGCGATCGAACTGTGTGTGTGTGTGTAATACAGGTAATAAATGAATAAAAGTGCGTATAAATACAATTTTGGACACAAGAGGGCAGTATGGCCCCATGAATGACTTTGTGTTTAAACTATCACCCGAGGATACCCCCTCCCCTCCCCCTCCTCACACAGACACACACACACACATACAGAATGCCAGTGTGCATTCTCTCTGTCAGAGAGAGGGAGAGAAAATTCTCAGAATCCACATTCAAACTACAATATCTGACTTTCTGTTTGTCTGAGCTAATGACAATAAATTAGAAAGTTGTTCGGCTTGACGAGAACAATATACACGCAGAGTTTTGTAACTGTAGATAAAATTAACTAAGTTATAACACACTTTATGTGTCCTTTTTGAGTCATAAATTCATTTCCTCGCCACGGCCAAACCGTTCGAGATATCAAAAATCCGTTCGCAATTTAGCATCCTCAATGTCTTGACTTCACGCTAACCGAGTTTTGTGGTGTTTGGATTAATTCTCTAGGAGAAGTATATAAAAAAAAAAAGCATGCATTTTCCAAACAACCCATAATAGCTGACTTCCTGTTGAGCTGTCGTAAAACTTAGAGCACGAAAGTTGTTCGGCCCGATGAGATCTATAAGTGTACCGAGTTTCATATTATTACAAGCAAGCATGTTTGATATATGGACAAGTGTTCGAATCCCGTTCCAGGGGGCGCTGTCGAGCCCCCCTGCGACGCCCGGGTACCATCTTCAGCCCGGCCCTGATGGCCGCGGGTTCTGACCTGTGTGCAAAGTTTCAAGAGTTTTCGAGCACGTTAAGGGCCCCAAAACCTTGAAAAACTCAAATAAAAGCATTCTCACTCAGCAGACAAACCCCCCTCCCCTCAAACACACCGAGAGACGTAGGGTCAGAGAGAGGGGAAGAGAAAATTCTCCAAAACATCCACATTCAACCCAAAATATCTGACTTCCTGTTTGTCTGAGCTAATAAGTGTAAATTAGAAAGTTGTCCAGCTCGATATGAACATTATACATGCTGAGTTTTAAGATTGTAGATAAAAGTATAGACCTAACTCCCCCTCTTTTGTCAAAAGGTGGCGCTACTGAGCCCCGGCACCACGCCCGTTTCTGAAACTTTGCACATGTCTACTGGCTAATAAATGTGATGTGTCTGTCGAGTTTCATGCAATTTCAAGTATGCTAAGGGTCTCAAAAGCATAAAAAAAGAATCTTAAAGTTTGATGCGTTGCCACGGCAACAGTATCTAAGATATCAATAATCCTTTCACAGGTCTAAATCTGCCGTGTGTTTACATTATACACATAAAGTTTGAAGCAAATCGGGTAAAAATAAGAGGGTGATTTCAAAGCATTTTGAAAGTGACACACTTCCTGCTGCCAGTTGGTGGCGCTATAACTTTGACTCACAATAGTCACATCCATGTGATCGGCCTCTTACAGCGAACACACTGCTGAAGTTTCATCAAGATCAGTCAATGTATGCAGAAGTTATAACACACTTCCTGTTTCCATTATTCGCCATAATTTCGTTTCCTCGCCACGGCCAAACCGTTCGAGATATCAAAAATCCCCTGGCAATTTTTCATCCTCAATGTCTTGACTTCATGCACACCGAGTTTGGTGACGATCGGGTAAATTCCCTAGGAGGAGTATATCAAATTCCTGAACATGAGTTTCCAAACAACCCATAATAGCCGACTTCCTGTCGGGCTGGCGTAAAAAGTAAGAGTGCAAAGGATATATGAAACGATGAGATCTATATGTGTACCGATTTTCAGATTAATTCATGCAAGCGTGTTTGATATACAGACATGTTTTCAAATCCCGTTCCAGGGGGCGCTGTCGAGCCCCCCTGCCACGCCCGGGTACCATCTTCAGCCCGGCCCTGATGGCCGCGGGTTCTGACCCGTGTGCAAAGTTTCAAGAGTTTTCGAGCACGTTAAGGGCCCCAAAAGTGCCCAAAAGGTAGTAAAATAATAATAATAATAATAATAATAATAATAATAATAATAATAATAATAATAAATAATCCTAAGGAAAACAATAGGGCCTTCGCCTTTTCAAGGCTTGGGCCCTAATAAATATAGCTGCGAGCAGCGATTGCGGGCCCAAGCCGGTGGCACCGCCGCCCCGGTGCCTTTAGGGTTATTGTGCACGACGTGCAAAAACGTAACCCCGCTTCGACTGTTGAAAAGAAGTGTGCTGTAGAGCTCGCATCAGTGTGGCCTCTGCAAAAGTGCGTATCCAGGGCACATATAAACCACAAAGTATGCGTGAGAAACCTTCTGAAACCCAAATTGAAAAATGAGACAGCCTACGGTCTCATGGATTTAACAGACACATGAAATAAGTACACAAGACCGAAAATTCATATGAAGTGTGCCATTTGGGGACAGGGCCTCTGATCGTGAACCACAATAGCCACATATATGAGATCATTTAAAATTAGAATAATTTTTTGGTCAATATGTTTTGCAGCACTTTAATGTGTAAATCCAGAAGCCCAGTATTTATCTGGAGGTCTTTGTCCTTTGCCTGTCAACCAAGTTTGTCTCTGCTTTTTCTGTTCTGCCCTGTTTGCCATAGTTCACCCTGCCTGTCTTGACCATTCTTAATAAAAAGCTGCAAATGGATTCCCCTGGCCTGACCCTGCCTTGATACAACACACATGCTGCATCTGCTCGCTATCTGCCGAACGGCTCTGGTAGTTCCGCTTCAGCACTGATGATGTTGTAGGAATAGTGCGCTCTGATTGGTCTGGATTATTCGGGAATTTTTATTTTATACAGAAATAAGTTATTTATAATTCATATATCTAGATAGATAGATAGATAGATAAATATACATATATAAAGACACAGAGAATATTACTTGCCTTACCTGTTTAGTAAAATGAAAAAATAAAAATAAATAACTAGGGAAACCGAGATAATTATTCTGATTTGATGATACACTCAAAATATTACACAAGCAATCGTTTAAATGTAATGATATTCAGAACAGAACAAGAATTTTAAAAAACTATAAACAAGAAGTAACCGAAATAATGTAAAGCGAAAGTCAAAGTAAGTGGTGTTGGTCTCACGTAACTCTCATTAGAATCAAACTGTTTCAACATTTGTGATGTATTTGGATGCTAATTTTTTCTTTATTATAGGCTTTGTACTTCACTCACGTTCCAATATGTGTGTGAGTGTGTGTGTGTGTGTGTGTGTGTGTGTGTTTGGTGTGTGTGTGTGGTTGAGGTGTGGGTGCGATTGAACTGTTCCACATAAAAACATACTCCGTCATTTTGTTAATCGAGGACGTAAATTCAAACTGCAAAGTGTTTATTTATATGTATGGTCACTCACAATAAAACACAAAGTGCTTTTGTCAAACTATAAACTCAAACTGTAACCTACAACTGTCCCCCAACCAAAATCTCACCCACACACACCAACACCCACACACACAGTTTAAAAGCAAAAAATATTTATCCAACCTCGTTTAAAAACAGTCTGTGAGTGCCATCTTTTGGACATTCATCATATTGCATTGGTTTTAATTTCTTGTCCTCAAACAGAGCACTGATCTGTTTATTTTTAAGTTACACATTCTACATTGATTAAAATAGAAAATCAAATGTTTTTTTTAATGGTGATATTATTTTATACAATCATTTATAAATGTGATGAGAATAAATGTAGTGTGCATAAAATTTTTAAGGAAAACATTGATCTATCACATTAAAGAGAGAGAGACGGAGGAGCGGGCGCGATTGAACTGTGTGTGTGTGTGTGTGTGTGTGTGTGCGTGTGTGTGTGAAAGGGGCGCGATCGAACTGTGTGTGTGTGTGTGAGAGAGAATAAAATTTTTAAGTAAAACATATTGATATAATATAGCACATTATTTATATAATATAGCACATTAGAGAGAGAGAGAGAGAGAGAGAGAGAGAGAGAGAGACAGAGAGAGAGAGAGAGAGAGAGAGAGACAGAGAGAGAGAGAGAGAGAGAGAGAGAGAGAGAGAGAGAGAGGCGCGGGCGCGATCGAACTGTGTGTGTGTGTGTGCGTGTGTGTGTGAGAGAGAGGCGCGGGCGCGATCGAACTGTGTGTGTGTGTGCGTGTGTGGGAGAAAGAGAGTCGCGGGCGCGATCAAACTGTGTGTGTGCGTGAGACAGAGAGAGAGGCGCGGGAGCGATCGAACTGTGTGTGTGTGTGCGTGTGTGGGGGAGAGAGAGGCGCGGGCGCGATCAAACTGTGTGTGCGTGAGACAGAGAGAGAGGCGCGGGAGCGATCGAACTGTGTGTGTGTGTGTGTGTGTGTGTGTGTGTGTGTGTGTGTGAGAGAGAGAGAGAGAGAGAGAGGCGCGGGTGCGATCGAACTGTGTGTGTGTGTGTAATACAGGTAATAAATGAATAAAAGTGCGTATAAATACAATTTTGGACACAAGAGGGCAGTATGGCCCCATGAATGACTTTGTGTTTAAACTATCACCCGAGGATACCCCCTCCCCCTCCCCCTCCTCACACAGACACACACACACACACATACAGAATGCCAGGGTGCATTCTCTCTGTCAGAGAGAGGGAGAGAAAATTCTCAGAATCCACATTCAAACTACAATATCTGACTTTCTGTTTGTCTGAGCTAATGACAATAAATTAGAAAGTTGTTCGGCTTGACGAGAACAATATACACGCAGAGTTTTGTAACTGTAGATAAAATTAACTAAGTTATAACACACTTTATGTGTCCTTTTTTAGTCATAAATTCATTTCCTCGCCACGGCCAAACCGTTCGAGATATCAAAAATCCGTTCGCAATTTAGCATCCTCAATGTCTTGACTTCACGCTGACCGAGTTTCGTGGTGTTTGGATTAATTCTCTAGGAGAAGTATATCAAAAATAAAAGCATGCATTTTCCAAACAACCCATAATAGCTGACTTCCTGTTGAGCTGTCGTAAAACTTAGAGCACGAAAGTTGTTCGGCCCGATAAGATCTATAAGTGTACCGAGTTTCATATTATTACAAGCAAGCATGTTTGATATATGGACAAGTGTTCGAATCCCGTTCCAGGGGGCGCTGTCGAGCCCCCCTGCCACGCCCGGGTACCAGCTTCAGCCCGGCCCTGATGGCCGCGGGTTCTGACCCGTGTGCAAAGTTTCAAGAGTTTCCGAGCACGTTAAGGGCCCCAAAACCTTGAAAAACTAAAATAAAAGCATTCTCACTCAGCAGACAAACCCCCCTCCCCTCAAACACACGGAGAGACGTAGGGTCAGAGAGAGTGGAAGAGAAAATTCTCCAAAACATCCACATTCAAACCAAAATATCTGACTTCCTGTTGGTCTGAGCTAATAAGTGTAAATTAGAAAGTTGTCCAGCTCGATATGAACATTATACATACTGAGTTTTAAGATTGTAGATAAAAGTATAGACCTAACTCCCCCTCTTTTGTCAAAAGGTGGCGCTACTGAGCCCCGGCACCACTTCCGTTTCTGAAACTTTGCACATGTCTACTGGCTAATAAATGTGATGTGTCTATCGAGTTTTATGCAATTTCAAGTATGCTAAGAGTCTCAAAAGCATCAAAAAAGAATCTTAAAGTTTGATGCGTTACCACGGCAACAGTATCTAAGATATCAATAATCCTTTCACAGGTCTAAATCTGCCGTGTGTCTACATTATACACATAAAGTTTGAAGCAAATCGGGTAAAAATAAGAGGGTGATTTCAAAGCATTTTGAAAGTGACACACTTCCTGCTGCCAGTTGGTGGCGCTATAACTTTGACTCACAATAGTCACATCCATGTGATCGGCCTCTTACAGCGAACACACTGCTGAAGTTTCATCAAGATCAGTCAATGTATGCAGAAGTTATAACACACTTCCTGTTTCCATTATTCGCCATAATTCCGTTTCCTCGCCACGGCCAAACCGTTCGAGATATCAAAAATCCCCTGGCAATTTTTCATCCTCAATGTCTTGACTTCATGCACACCGAGTTTGGTGACGATCGGGTGAATTCCCTAGGAGGAGTATATCAAATTCCTGAACATGAGTTTCCAAACAACCCATAATAGCCGACTTCCTGTCGGGCTGGCGTAAAAAGTAAGAGTGCAAAGGATATATGAAACGATGAGATCTATATGTGTACTGATTTTCAGATTAATTCATGCAAGCGTGTTTGATATACAGATATGTTTTCAAATCCCGTTCCAGGGGGCGCTGTCGAGCCCCCCTGCCACGCCCGGGTACCATCTTCAGCCCGGCCCTGATGGCCGCGGGTTCTGACCCGTGTGCAAAGTTTCAAGAGTTTTCGAGCAAATTAAGGGCCCCAAAAGTGCTCAAAAGGTAGTAAAATAATAATAATAATAATAATAATAATAAATATAGCTGCGAGCAGCGATTGCGGGCCCAAGCCGGTGGCACCGCCACCCCGGTGCCTTAAGGGTTATTGTGCACGACGTGCAAAAACTTAACCCCGCTTTGACTGTTGAGAAGAAGTGTGATGTAGAGCTTGCATCAGTGTGGCCTCTGCAAAAGTGCACATCGAGGGCACATATCAACCACAAAGTGTGAAGTGTGCCATTTGGGGACAGGGCCTATGATCGTGAACCACAATAGCCACATGCTGTAGAGCTTGCATCAGTGTGGCCTCTGCAAAAGTGCGTATCCAGGGCACATATAAACCACAAAGTATGCGTGAGCAACCTTCTGAAACCCAAATTGAAAAATGAGACAGCCTATGGTCTCATGGATTTAACAGACACATGAAATAAGTACAAAAGACCGAAAATTCATATGAAGTGTGCCATTTGGGGACAGGGCCTATGATCGTGAACCACAATAGCCACATATATGAGATCATTTAAGTTTAGAATAATTTTTAGGTCAATATGTTTTGCAGCACTTAAATGTGTAAATCCAGAAGCCCAGTATTTATCTGGAGGTCTTTGTCCTTTGCCTGTCAACCAAGTTTGTCTCTGCTTTTTCTGTTCTGCCCTGTTTGCCGTAGTTCACTCTGCCTCTCTTGACCATTCTTAATAAAAAGCTGCAAATGGATTCCCCTGACCTGACCCTGCCTCGATACAACACACATGCTGCATCTGCTCGCTATCTGCCGAACGGCTCTGGTAGTTCCGCTTCAGCACTGATGATGTTGTAGGAATAGTGCGCTCTGATTGGTCTGGATTATTCGGGAATTTTTATTTTATACAGAAATAAGTTATTTATAATTCATATATATAGATAGATAGATAGATAGATAGATAGATAGTTAGATAGATAGATAGATAGATAGATAGATATACATATTTAAGACAGAGAATATTACTTACCTTACCTGTTTAGTAAAATGAAAAAATAAAAATAAATAACTAGGGAAACCGAGATAATTATTCTGATTTGATGATACACTCAAAATATTACACAAGCAATCGTTTAAATGTAATCATATTCAGAACAGAACAAGAATTTTTAAAAACTATAAACAAGAAGTAACCGAAATAATGTAAAGTGAAAGTGAAAGTAAGTGGTGTTGGGCTCACGTAACTCTCTCATTAGAATCAAACTGTTTCAACATTTGTGATGTATTTGGATGCTATTTTTTTCTTTATTATAGGCTTTGTACTTCACTCACGTTCCAATATGTGTGTGAGTGTGTGTGTGTGTGTGTGTGTGTTTGGTGTGTTTGTGTGGGTGAGGTGTGGGTGCGATTGAACTGTTACACATAAAAACATACTCCGTAATTTTGTTCATCGAGGACGTAAATTCAAACTGCAAAGTGTTTATTTATATGTATGTACACTCACAATAAAACACAAAGTGCTTTTGTCAAACTATAAACTCAAACTGTAACCTACAACTGTCCCCCAACCAAAATCTCACCCACACACACCAACACCCACACACACAGTTTAAAAGCAAAAAATATTTATTCAACCTCGTTTAAAAACAGTCTGTGAGTGCCATCTTTTGGACATTCATCATATTGCATTGGTTTTAATTTCTTGTCCTCAAACAGAGCACTAATCTGTTTATTTTTAAGTTACACATTCTACATTGATTAAAATAGAAAATCAAATGTGTTTTTTTTAATGGTAGTATTATTTTATACAATAATTTATAAATGTGATGAGAATAAATGTAGTGTGCATAAATTTTTTAAGGAAAACATTGATCTAATATAGCACATTAAAGAGAGAGAGACGGAGGCGCGGGCGCGATCGAACTGTGTGTGTGTGTGTGTGTGTGTGTGTGTGTGTGTGTGTGTGTGTGTGTGTGTGTGTGTGTGTGTGTGTGTGTGAAAGGGGCGCGATCGAACTCTGTGTGTGTGTGTGTGCGTGTGTGTGTGAAAGGGGCGCGATCGAACTATGTGTGTGTGTGGGAGAGAGAATATAATTTTTAAGGAAAACATATTGATCTAATATAGCACATTATTGATCTAATATAGCACATTAGAGAGAGAGAGAGAGAGAGAGAGAGAGAGAGAGAGAGAGAGAGAGAGAGAGAGAGAGAGAGGCGCGGGCGCGATCGAACTGTGTGTGTGTGTGTGTGCGTGTGTGTGTGAGAGAGAGGCGCGGGCGCGATCGAACTGTGTGTGTGTGTGCGTGTGTGGGAGAAAGAGAGTCGCGGGCGCGATCAAACTGTGTGTGCGTGAGACAGAGAGAGAGGCGCGGGAGCGATCGAACTGTGTGTGTGTGTGCGTGTGTGGGAGAGAGAGGCGCGGGCGCGATCAAACTGTGTGTGTGCGTGAGACAGAGAGAGAGGCGCGGGAGCGATCGAACTGTGTGTGTGTGTGTGTGTGTGTGTGTGTGTGAGTGTGAGAGAGAGAGAGAGAGAGAGAGAGAGAGGCGCGGGTGCGATCGAACTGTGTGTGTGTGTGTGTGTAATACAGGTAATAAATGAATAAAAGTGCGTATAAATACAATTTTGGACACAAGAGGGCAGTATGGCCCCATGAATGACTTTGTGTTTAAACTATCACCCGAGGATACCCCCTCCCCCCCCTCACACAGACACACACACACATACAGAATGCCAGGGTGCATTCTCTCTGTCAGAGAGAGGGAGAGAAAATGCTCAGAATCCACATTCAAACTACAATATCTGACTTTCTGTTGGTCTGAGCTAATGACAATAAATTAGAAAGTTGTTCGGCTTGACGAGAACAATATACACGCAGAGTTTTGTAACTGTAGGTAAAATTAACTAAGTTATAACACACTTTATGTGTCCTTTTTTAGTCATAAATTCATTTCCTCGCCACGGCCAAACCGTTCGAGATATCAAAAATCCGTTCGCAATTTAGCATCCTCAATGTCTTGACTTCACGCTGACCGAGTTTCGTGGTGTTTGGATTAATTCTCTAGGAGAAGTATATCAAAAATAAAAGCATGCATTTTCCAAACAACCCATAATAGCTGACTTCCTGTTGAGCTGTCGTAAAACTTAGAGCACGAAAGTTGTTCGGCCCGATGAGATCTATAAGTGTACCGAGTTTCATATTATTACATGTAAGCATGTTTGATATATGGACAAGTGTTCGAATCCCGTTCCAGGGGGCGCTGTCGAGCCCCCCCTGCCACGCCCGGGTACCATCTTCGGCCCGGTCCTGATGGCCGCGGGTTCTGACCTGTGTGCAAAGTTTCAAGAGTTTTCGAGCACGTTAAGGGCCCCAAAACCTTGAAAAACTAAAATAAAAGCATTCTCACTCAGCAGACAAACCCCCCTCCCCTCAAACACACAGAGAGACGTAGGGTCAGAGAGAGGGGAAGAGAAAATTCTCCAAAATATCCACATTCAAACCAAAATATCTGACTTCCTGTTGGTCTGAGCTAATAAGTGTAAATTAGAAAGTTGTCCAGCTCGATATGAACATTATACATGCTGAGTTTTAAGATTGTAGATAAAAGTATAGACCTAAATCCCCCTCTTTTGTCAAAAGGTGGCGCTACTGAGCCCCGGCACCACGCCCGTTTCTGAAACTTTGCACATGTCTACTGGCTAATAAATGTGATGTGTCTGTCGAGTTTCATGCAATTTCAAGTATGCTAAGGGTCTCAAAAGCATCAAAAAAGAATCTTAAAGTTTGATGCGTTACCACGGCAACAGTATCTAAGATTTCAATAATCCTTTCACAGGTCTAAATCTGCCGTGTGTTTACATTACACACATAAAGTTTGAAGCAAATCGGGTAAAAATAAGAGGGTGATTTCAAAGCATTTTGAAAGTGACACACTTCCTGCTGCCAGTTGGTGGCGCTATAACTTTGACTCACAATAGTCACATCCATATGATCGGCCTCTTACAGCGAACACACTGCTGAAGTTTCATCAAGATCAGTCAATGTATGCAGAAGTTATAACACACTTCCTGTTTCCATTATTCGCCATAATTTCGTTTCCTCGCCACGCCCAAACCGTTCGAGATATCAAAAATCCCCTGGCAATTTTTCATCCTCAATGTCTTGACTTCATGCACACCGAGTTTGGTGACGATCGGGTGAATTCCCTAGGAGGAGTATATCAAATTCCTGAACATGAGTTTCCAAACAACCCATAAAAGCCGACTTCCTGTTGGGCTGGCGTAAAAAGTAAGAGTGCAAAGGATATATGAAACGATGAGATCTATATGTGTACCGATTTTCAGATTAATTCATGCAAGCGTGTTTGATATACGGACATGTTTTCAAATCCCGTTCCAGGGGGCGCTGTCGAGCCCCCCTGCCACGCCCGGGTACCATCTTCAGCCCGGCCCTGATGGCCGCGGGTTCTGACCCGTGTGCAAAGTTTCAAGAGTTTTCGAGCACGTTAAGGGCCCCAAAAGTGCCCAAAAGGTAGTAAAATAATAATAATAATAATAATAATAATAATAATAATAATAATAATAATAAATAATCCTAAGGAAAACAATAGGGCCTTCGCCTTTTCAAGGCTTGGGCCCTAATAATAAATAATCCTAAGGAAAACAATAGGGCCTTCGCCTTTTCAAGGCTTGGGCCCTAATAATAATAAATAATCCTAAGGAAAACAATAGGGCCTTCGCCTTTTCAAGGCTTGGGCCCTAATAAATAATCCTAAGGAAAACAATAGGGCCTTCGCCTTTTCAAGGCTTGGGCCCTAATAATAATAATAATAATAAATAAAGCTGCGAGCAGCGATTGCGGGCCCAAGCCGGTGGCACCGCCGCCCCGGTGCCTTTAGGGTTATTGTGCACGACGTGCAAAAACGTAACCCCTCTTTGACTGTTGAAAAGAAGTGTGCTGTAGAGCTCGCATCAGTGTGGCCTCTGCAAAAGTGCGTATCCAGGGCACATATAAACCACAAAGTATGCGTGAGCAACCTTCTGAAACCCAAATTGAAAAATGAGACAGCCTATGGTCTCATTGATTTAACAGACACATGAAATAAGTACACAAGACCGAAAATTCATATGAAGTGTGCCATTTGGGGACAGGGCCTATGATCGTGAACCACAATAGCCACATATATGAGATCATTTAAAATTGGAATAATTTTTAGGTCAATATGTTTTGCAGCACTTAAATGTGTAAATCCAGAAGCCCAGTATTTATCTGGAGGTCTTTGTCCTTTGCCTGTCAACCTGGTTTGTCTCTGCTTTTTCTGTTCTGCCCTGTTTGCCATTGTTCACCCTGCCTGTCTTGACCATTCTTAATAAAAAGCTGCAAATGGATTCCCCTGGCCTGACCCTGCCTCGATACAACACACATGCTGCATCTGCTCGCTATCTGCCGAACGGCTCTGTTAGTTCCGCTTCAGCACTGATGATGTTGTAGGAATAGTGCGCTCTGATTGGTCTGGATTATTCAGGAATTTTTATTTTATACAGATATAAGTTATTTATAATTCATATATATATATATATATATAGATAGATAGATAGATAGATAGATATACATATATAAAGACACAGAGAATATTACTTACCTTACCTGTTTAGTAAAATGAAAAAATAAAAATAAATAACTAGGGAAACCGAGATAATTATTCTGATTTGATGATACACTCAAAATATTACACAAGCAATCGTTTAAATGTAATGATATTCAGAACAGAACAAGAATTTAAAAAAACTATAAACAAGAAGTAACCGAAATAATGTAAAGCGAAAGTCAAAGTAAGTGGTGTTGGGCTCACGTAACTCTCTCATTAGAATCAAACTGTTTCAACATTTGTGATGTATTTGGATGCTAATTTTTTCTTTATTATAGGCTTTGTACTTCACTCACGTTCCAATATGTGTGTGAGTGTGTGTGTGTGTGTGTGTATGTGTGTGTGTGTGTGTTTGGTGTGTGTGTGTGGTTGAGGTGTGGGTGCGATTGAACTGTTCCACATAAAAACATACTCCGTCATTTTGTTCATCGAGGACGTAAATTCAAACTGCAAAGTGTTTACTTATATTTATGTACACTCACAATAAAACACAAAGTGCTTTTGTCAAACTATGAACTCAAACTGTAACCTACAACTGTCCCCCAACCAAAATCTCACCCACACACACCAACACCCACACACACAGTTTAAAAGCAAAAAATATTTATCCAACCTCGTTTAAAAACAGTCTGTGAGTGCCATCTTTTGGACATTCATCATATTGCATTGGTTTTAATTTCTTGTCCTCAAACAGAGCACTGATCTGTTTATTTTTAAGTTACACATTCTACATTGATTAAAATAGAAAATCAAATGTGTTTTTTTTAATGGTAGTATTATTTTATACAATAATTTATAAATGTGATGAGAATAAATGTAGTGTGCATAAAATTTTTAAGGAAAACATTGATCTAATATAGCACATTAAAGAGAGAGAGACGGAGGAGCGGGCGCGATCGAACTGTGTGTGTGTGTGTGTGTGTGTGTGTTTGTGTGTGTGCGTGTGTGTGAAAGATCAGTCAATGTATGCAGAAGTTATAACACACTTCCTGTTTCCATTATTCGCCATAATTTCGTTTCCTCGCCACGGCCAAACCGTTTGAGATATCAAAAATCCCCTGGCAATTTTTCATCCTCAATGTCTTGACTTCATGCACACCGAGTTTGGTGACGATCGGGTGGATTCCCTAGGAGGAGTATATCAAATTCCTGAACATGAGTTTCCAAACAACCCATAATAGCCGAATTCCTGTCGGGCTGGCGTAAAAAGTAAGAGTGCAAAGGATATATGAAACGATGAGATCTATATGTGTACCGATTTTCAGATTAATTCATGCAAGCTTGTTTGATATACGGACATGTTTTCCAATCCCGTTCCAGGGGGCGCTGTCGAGCCCCCCTGCCACGCCCGGGTACCATCTTCAACCCGGCCCTGATGGCCGCGGGTTCTGACCCGTGTGCAAAGTTTCAAGAGTTTTCAAGCACGTTAAGGGCCCCAAAAGTGCCCAAAAGGTAGTAAAATAATAATAATAATAATAATAATAATAATAATAATAAATAATCCTAAGGAAAACAATAGGGCCTTCGCCTTTTCAAGGCTTGGGCCCTAATAAAGAATAATCCTAACGAAAACAATAGGGCCTTCGCCTTTTCAAGGCTTGGGCCCTAATAAAGAATAATCCTAACGAAAACAATAGGGCCTTCGCCTTTTCAAGGCTTGGGCCCTAATAATCCTAAGGAAAACAATAGGGCCTTCGCCTTTTCAAGGCTTGGGCCCTAATAATAATAAAGAATAATCCTTAGGAAAACAATAGGGCCTTTTCAAGGCTTGGGCCCTAATAAAGAATAATAAATAATCCTAACGAAAACAATAGGGCCTTCGCCTTTTCAAGGCTTGGGCCCTAAATATAGCTGCAAGCAGCGATTGCGGGCCCAAGCCGGTGGCACCGCAACCCCGGTGCGTTTACCTAAAGGTGCCCCGGTGCCTTTTTATATATATATATACATATATATATATATATTTATATAAACAAGCCACCACCCCGGTGCCTTTAGGGTTATTGTGCACAACATGCAAAAACGTAACCCCACTTTGACTGTTGAAAAGAAGTGTGCCGTAGAGCTTGCATCAGTGTGGGCTCTGCAAAAGTGCGCATCGAGGGCACATATCAACCACAAAGTATGCGTGAGCAACCTTCTGAAACCTAAAATGAGAAATGAGACAGCCTACGGTCTCATGGATTTAACAGACACATGAAAAAAGTACACAAGACCGAAAATTCATATGAAGTGTGCCATTTGGGGACAGGGCCTATGATCGTGAACCACAATAGCCACATATATGAGATAATTTAAATTTAGAATAATTTTTAGGTCAATATGTTTTGCAGCACTTAAATGTGTAAATCCAGAAGCCCAGTATTTATCTGGAGGTCTTTGTCCTTTGCCTGTCAACCTGGTTTGTCTCTGCCTTTTCTGTTCTGCCCTGTTTGCCATTGTTCACCCTGCCTGTCTTGACCATTCTTAATAAAAAGCTGCAAATGGATTCCCCTGGCCTGACCCTGCCTCCATACAACACATATGCTGCATCTGCTCGCTATCTGCCGAACGGCTCTGGTGGTTCCGCTTCAGCACTGATGATGTTGTAGGAATAGTGCACTCTGGTTGATCTGGATTATTCTGGAATTTTTATCTTATACAGAAATAAGTTATTTATAATTCAGATGATATATATATATATATATATATATATATATATATCCTTTAAATTTAATGATATTCAGAACAGAACAGGAATTTAAAAAAACTATAAACAAGAAGTAACCGAAATAATGTAAAGCGAAAGTGAAAGTAAGTGGTGTTGGGCTCACGTAACTCTCTCATTAGAATCAAACTGTTTCAACATTTGCGATGTATTTGGATGCTAAACTATTCTTTTTTATGGGCTTTGTAATTGACTCACGTTCCAATATTCGTGTGTGACACATGTCTACTGGCTAATAAATGTGATCTGTCTGTCGAGTTTCATGCAATTTTAAGCAATTTCAGGCATGCTAAGAGTCTCAAAAGCATCAAACAAGAATATTAAAGTTTGATTTGTTGCCACGGCAACAGTATCTAAGATATCAATAATCCTTTCACAGGTCTAAATCTGGCGTGTGTTTACATTATACACATAAAGTTTAAAGCAAATCGGGTAAAAATTAAACGGTGATTTCAAAGCATTTTGAAAGTAACACACTTCCTGCTGCCAGTTGGTGGCGCTATAACTTTGACTCACAATAGTCACATCCATGTGATCGGCCTCTTACAACGAACACACTGCTGAAGTTTCATCAAGATCAGGTAATGTATGCTGAAGTTATAACACGTTTTCTGTTTCACGTTTCTCGCCATAATTTCGTTTCCTCGCCACGGCCAAACCGTTCGAGATATCAAAAATCCCCTGGCAATTTTTCATCCTCAATGTCTTGACTTCACACTGACCGAGTTTTGTAGCATCTCAATCAATTCTCTAGGAGGAGTACTTTAAATTCCATTGCATGCGTTTTCCAAACAACCCTAAATAGCAGACTTCCTGTTGGGCTGGCGTAAAACTTAGAGCACGAAAGTTGTTCGCCCCGATGAGATCTATAAGTGTACATGCACATTATTACATGCAAGCGTGTTTGATTTATGGACCAAGTTTTCGGACCCCGTTCCAGGGGGCGCTGTCGAGCCCCCCTGCCACGCCCGGGTACCAGCTTCAGCCCTGCTCTGATGGCCGCGGGTTCTGACCCGTGTACAAAGTTTCAAGAGTTTTCGAGGACGTTAAGGGCCCCAAAAGTGCCAAAAAGGTAGTAAAATAATAATTTTCCTAATTTGCCTAAGGAAAACAATAGGGCCTTCGCCTTTTCAAGGCTTGGGCCCTAATAATCCTAAGGAAAACAATAGGGCCTTCGCCTTTTCAAGGCTTGGGCCCTAATAATAAATAATCCTAAGGAAAACAATAGGGCCTTCGCCTTTTCAAGGCTTGGGCCCTAATAATAAAGAATAATAATAATAAATAATCCTAACGAAAACAATAGGGCCTTCGCCTTTTCAAGGCTTGGGCCCTAATAATAATAATAAGAAGAATAATAAATAATCCTAAAGAAAACAATAGGGCCTTTGCCTTTTCAAGGCTTGGGCCCTAAATAATAATAAACAGAGCAATTCCAAGAGGGTCCTCACACCATCGGTGCTCGGGCCCTAATAAATACATTAAAAAATACATTTTAGGATCGATAAAAAAAGATTGGTATACTGAAGTCTTTGCTTATAGCAACAATCTTTAATGTAAGCAACATTTGAACATGAAAAGCCATTTGCGGTTTAACTAGATCAGCCTAATTCAGATCATTTAAGTCAAGTCATCTTCATTTATATAGCGCTTTTAACAATGTAGGTTGTTTCAAAGCAGCTTTACAGAGGTAAACATATAATGTATGGTTTGATTGTTTTGGCTTTATAGCGGTTCTTGATTAATGTTATTTTCCAGCTAAAGTTAGTTTTGATTGATTCGCTTCCGTTGAAATTATCATTTGTTATCAAATTAGGGGCCGCTAAGATGACACCGTTCTCTCTAAACAGACTTTAAACGTGAACCTGTGATAAACGCTGATGGCGTTTACATGCGCATTAAGAATTGATTCTGTAGTTATGTGCGTTTGAATTATGTGCGCAGGTTTGTAATTCCCTACAAACCATGCCTAAACAAACTACCTGTCTTGCCTATAAATTTGAAACAGAATTTTATTTAATTTTATCACTTCGGGTTAGGTACGCGAACCGAATTCCTCACAACGCTTTATCTGTAGAGTGGTAAAGAAAAAAAATACTCTTCAAAGCAAAGAAAGTTATTTGTTCTGGCTTCAGAGTTCAAGAACATCAGATCGATCAAAAACATCAAATCGCTGCTGAATCTCTGCAACGAGCATACTCAGGTCCTTAAGAGAGCAGCCAGAAAAATGGAGCGAAACTGGAAGAAAACTAGAGGTATTTTGCATTTCATGGAAGGAGAGCTCGATTGCATACAGAGAGGCCTTAAATAGACTCGAAAATGATAATGGCATTAGTGGAATTGCATTAGCATGGTTTAAATCATACTTATCTGAACGTTATAAGTTTGTAGCAGTAAATGAAGATGTCTTATCGATCACAAGTTCAGTATGGTGTACCACAAGGCTCAGTACTAGGACTGTTGCTGTTCACTCTGTACATGCTACCATTAGGAGATATCATTAGGAAGTAGGGATCGACCATATGGATTTTTTACTGCCGATAACGATTTTTTTCCATCAGCTGATGACCGAAACGGGCTGCCGATATTTGGAGCCGATAATGCTTTTGCTCCCTCAATTTACATCATAAAAATGACACGATGATAACAAATGTTAGGTCTCAATTTTAAAAAAGTAACATTTAACTATATATATATATATATATATATATATATATATATATATATATATATATATATATATATATAGTACTTTCTACTAAATTATTTCACATCCTGCCCAATGATATCCCACAAACAATGTTGATATTGAAGGATATGGAAAAAAATATATTGACTGTAATGTAGGCTATGCAATATAGTATGTGCAAAAAGGTGCTTAAAATCACATTACATTCTAACATTACAATCTAAAACCAAAAAATAATTATTTTGTTTTTAACCCTCTGAGGTCGGCTATCGCGATAGTCTTGCTTTTTTTCTTATCAGTGCAAAAGAAACTCAAAATACTCTGTTGATTTTGATCTTACATATTAGTGTTAGACATCATTCGATCCTGTTAAGTGTCTATTATTTTTCTGTATACTCACAATAAAAACAAATTGTTGTGCTTTTTGTCAAATAAAGAAAAACAAACATGATGCGAGTTTTGCCTTCTCTCTGTCAGTGCAGTCCATTCTGAATCGCGTCCGAAAATTAACTATAACTCCGCAAATACTTGTCATACAGGCAAGAGAGTTTTTTTCTTTATGAAACTTGAATTCTCTTCTTTTCAATGAAGTAATTTATATAAAAAACAAATATTTTCAGTTTATGTAATCTGTATGAAAAGAGAGTATGTCAGTATTTTTTCCACCCAGCTCATTAAACTTAATTATGCGTTAATCTGACACGCCCACGGAGGACGCGCGCTATTCAAACCCAAATGATCTGAGGCAAGCCATGCAAACGGTTAACGCCCACATCAGCTGGATAAAACATCCAGTTTAATAAGAATCTTGTAGGCTACTTACCTCGTCTTGCTGCGCTGTTATCTTAATAATCCTGGAAAAGTTACATCAGAAGTGCTCAGAATAAGGACCGCGGATTCAGCTGATGAAGTAAGTTATTTATTCTTAAGTGCTTTGTTCTAATCGCGTTATTGTATAGTGTACGTAAACTGCACAAAGACTGTTTAAATAAGAATTGCGTGTCTGTGTGTGAATGAATGAATGGCACAGACGCGCGCGCGATGTTACTACAGCTGTCCATCGCATCTGTGCCGTTCATTCACTCTCGCTCCTACATTAGTAAACGTTATTTTTACATGAACACATCCAAACTATATAGCCTACTGAGATTTCTTCTAATCGCGATATAGTGTCTGTAATGACAACTTTTCGTTCACTAGTTTTGGATAGTTTATAAAGTTTTATAAAATAGACATCAAATAAGCTTTTGTTAGACAGTTTCTGCTCATATGTTAAATATATACTGCTAGTAGGCTATGTTTTGTCACAAATAAACTAATCAACTGTTATAGTGTTTGTTCTAATGCAAGCTATATCAAAATAATGAATCCTTAACTTTGAAATACCTATGATAATAAAATGTGTTGGCCTACTTTAAAAAATAATACTTTATAAGACATATATGGAAAAAGAAAATTTTCTTTTCAAGATGTTTTCAACCAATTCTGTAGAATGGCCCATATAGCCTATTTGACCAGGATTTGTTTCCAGGTGTGACTATAAATATGCTTTTGACTTTCATTTATGTTTTGATTGTGTATGTATGTATATATATATATATATATATATATATGTATGTGTGTGTGTGTGTGTGTATGTATGTATGTGTGTATGTATGTATGTATATATTTTTTTATATATATTGTCCTTGTATTCATTCTTGTGTGACACCCCTGAGTGAAAGGCTCATTAGTATGCAGTCTGCTCATTAGTATGCAGTCTGCTCAGGTGAGAACTGCCTAATTATTCATGAGGGGGTTGGGCCGTTCACGCCCATCTGCATATTGACTTCTCAAACAAAAAAATGTTTTTCACAATTTAAAACAATCTATTGTTTTATGTGTATGATAATGCAGGATGATTTTCAGATTATTTTCAAGCAAAAACTCTAGGCGACAACATCCATTAGTCAAAGTCTTGTGGACAGATATTTAGTATGTGTTTTGTGGCCTTAAACTTTAAAGCTTTATTTTTTAGTTTTTTTAATAACCACGCATAAACAATATTCTCTCAAAAATTCAAACATGTACATTTATGTTGCTCACATATTATGGTAGCCCTGTTTGTGCTATATAGAGTGAATTTACACCTTTGCCATTAACATGTTTATAAATAACTGAAAAAAAAAAAAACACAAATGTAAGGGCATGTCAGAACATCCCAATGGCCCCAAAAAACACCTCAGACCCCAGAGGGTTAAATTGACTAAAGGCTAAACTAAAAATGAAAATAAAAACAAAAGCACAAATTATATTAGCCTGCATTTGATTACCCCATTATAATGGTCACTTAAAACGTAAACTTGTACGATTAAAATTCTACATATGGCACATGTATTGTCCCCAACAACAAATATTTTAGCAATATGTATTTTTGTCAGAATTATTGCGCTACTATTGTGCTCCGTCTGTTTGGCGCGCTCGTTCACAGAAGCTTGAATTTTAGCGGAGAATGGTTTACTTGCAGAAGCTCGTCCTCTCCTGACAGTGAGTCAGTGACATGTACAGTTTATTTAAGTTTAAACATATTTGACCATCGTATTACCTACACAAAAACAAGTAAATCAACTAATGGCCAAGACCGCAGAGCTCACTCTGGCTCGCCCGCAGGCACTCTTTCTCTCTCTCTCTCTCGCCCTCACGCTTACGCATTACGGTTTAAATGAACAACAACAAACAAATGTTGAGTGCTGATCAAGAGTTTTGTGCAAGCAATTTAAGTTTGCGACTCTTGTCCCAAATATAGCAGGCTTCATTCAGTGATTGAAACAAATAATATTAACATTAATTGAAGTTTCACAGTATACAGAACCGACATTGAACGCTCTGAGCGAGCTGTGCTGTGGTATACATCTGCTACCGCGGGCGTGTTTTTCCACATTCGAATATTAATTTTCACTTTCGAAATTCAGTTTTTTAAAACTATTCGAATATATATTCAAATTTAGAATATTCGTTTTCAGCCCTAACTGAACGGATAGCCTACAACTTAGCTATTTGCAGCTCCCTAAATACAGTGGCAAGCAGTTTTATTGATGAGGCATTTGCGGTTTCCATTTGGACCCACAAACTTGCTTAACTATAGTTGCAAGCACATAGAGCAACGTATTTCCATTTTCAAAGTGTATGACAATATTTCAGCAAAGTCCAACAGTTAAAAGATGCTTTGAAAGTTTAAAACTTAATGTTACCGTTATCTTGAAGAGCAGATTGCACTCTCCTAGTGGGAGGGGCAGTGCATGGTCTGCATGTGAACTGCACAGAGCTGCCTGTGGATGCCTGTCTGTAAATAATGGCGGGAATAAACATTATCGGTGAACGCGGCGTCCGCGTAATGGCCGATTCCGATAGATGTAAAAACCGCAAAATATCAAATATCACTTTTAGGAAGTATGGAATTAGTTATCACTGTTATGTCGATGATACTCAGCTGTATATTTCTTCACGCCCTGACGAAACTTATCAATTCATAAAATTAATGGAATGCATAGCTGATATAAAACAATTGGATGACTAGTAATTTCCTACTACTTAATTCTGAAAAAAAAAAAAACGAGATTCTAATTATTGATCAAAAAACTTTTTCACGTAATAACCTAGAATACTGTCTAACACTTGATGGCTGCTCTGTTAAGTCTTCGTAGTCGGTTAGGAACCTGGGTGTGCTCTTTGATAGCAATCTTTCATTTGAAAGTCAAGTGAATAGTATTTGTAAAACCACATTTTTTCATCTTAAAACAAGATAGGTCTGGCTGCAGAACCGCAGAACCATTACGTCATAACAGTCTGAGGACGACAGCGCCAGCCCGACAGTCTGAGGGCGGAAGTGGGCGCGGCTAGGCATTACGCTACTTCCGTGTTTTGGAAAGTTTTAAAGTTTAAAACAACGTTATTATAAAAACTTTGTTTTAAACGATTTAATTGAAAATGTATATTTAAGATTGCTTAACAATATTATACATTAAACAAAGCATAAAATGGAAAATAAATAATACAATGAAAACAAAGCTTGAGAGTTTGAACAATTTATTCAATTGAAAATACTTTTAAATACTCAACCAACAAAGACCACCATACACAATAATATGATGGACTGAAAACACAAAAAATATTAATTTAAATAAAATGAGTTTTTTCCTCTGAAATATACAAATAAATCACACACTAGCTGTTTTCTAATTAAATAAAATTACAAAATTAAACTATATAAATAAGTTATATAAAACAAAATCAAACCAAAGAAAACAAATCTTATAAAAGTTATACAGGCACAAATTTGTCAACAATAATTCTCAAGAGAAAAATAAATAACAAATTAAAACTCCATACACATGGAGTTTATTCTGAGGTGCCTTTCGTCGTGACATTTGAAAAGAAAAACTTCCATGTCCTGTTGAAACTGGAACCGAAACATGAAAGGCTCTTTGGCCAGTTCCAGAGCATCTTTTCCTTCTTCCTTTCCTTTCCTTCTGCTGATATTGTTAATTTAACTTACAAAATACTTCGTTTCAAAATACTTCCTTTCAAAAAAACATTTCAGTACAGAGCCGTTTTGTATAAGCGTAACGTTATTATGTTAAGTATGTTGCATGATCCATATCAAATTTATAACTTCTTTTTACCTCTTTCTCTTCTTCTTTTCCTTGTTCTACAGTGTGCTCCGCCATAATTAAACCTTTTACTGTCTATCTTTTACTGTCTAAAAACATTTTACTGTCTAGTCTAAACACATGTCTAAACATGAACTCCGTACACTTCCGGCATCGGACTGCTACCCGCCCACTTCCGCCCTCAGACTGTCGGGCTGGCGCTGTGGTCCTCAGACTGTTATGACGTAATGGTTCTGCGGTTCTGCAGTTGGTTATTATTGCTTAAAACTATATCTTAATCACGTCATATGCTCTCATTGACAAATGCGGAACAATTAGTTCATGCGTTCATGACATCAAGGCTAGATTATTGTAATGCGCTACTGGGTGGTTGCCCTGCACTCTTAATAAACAAATTACAGCTGGTCCAAAACGCAGCAGCTCAAGTTCTTACCAGAACCAGGAAGTATGACCATATTAGCCTGGTTTGTCAACACTGCATTGGCTACCTATTACACATTGTATACATTTTAAAATATTGCTGATTACTTACAAAGCACTAAATGGTTTAGCTCCGCAGTACTTGAGCGAGCTCTTAACGCATTATAGCCCATCATGTCTATTGCAATCTCAAAATTCCGCCCAGTTGATCTAGAATATCAAAATCGACTGCTGGCGGTAGATCCTTTTCCTATTTAGCACCAAAACTTTGGAACAGTCTTCTTACCATTGTCCGGGAAGCAGACACACTCTGTAAATTCAAAGCTAGATTAAAGACACATATCTTTTGACCTAGCATAATACATTATCGACTTCTATAATTCAATGTTAGGCTGCATAGTGTAGGGAAACCTGGGTCAGGCTATGGGGATATGTATTCAAAAATTAGTAATTTTTCAATTAATAATTATTCATACGGGTGGACCCAGATAATCATACATGTTAAATCTCCCAAAAAGGGATAATATTTTTCCTGCATCTTTATTCATATGTGTACATAGAAAATGAATCACAAGGGATTATGATTAATGGCATATGTAGACTATATTTTACAGACAGGTTATTATCAGCTCAATTGTATATTAATACTTAATCACAACGGATTATAATTAAATATTTAATTTATCAATTATGTCTATCATAGATCTATCATCAGGATAATCTTAAAGGGGACTAACTTAGAATCAAATCATCTGTTTGTCCAGCAAACCTGATCATTCGATCTAACCAAACCTCACCAAAATTATCCTACTTATAGACTTTCAAGAGAAGTTATCCCTCTGGCCACAAGGGACAACCTTCCTGGTCTATAACGATACGGTTTAAGTATCAATAAATGTTGTAAAGCACGTAGCTTTGGATCTTTATACATTAAAGGGACTTGAATGAGCAGAGACAGAATCAATAAATTAATATAATGCATTTTATAAAGGAAAACTACGTATACAGTTACTAACGTTTGAATAAATGTATTTACAAACACAATAATGGCAACGGCACAATGAAAGAGAAAGCATCAATAAAGAGAGAGAGAGAATGAGAGAGAGAGAGAGAGAGAGAGAGAGAGAGAGAGAGAATCTGGAAGGATCAGTGGCAAATTACAAACCTTAAAATCTTTGAGGGACAACACGGGGAAACACATCTTAATGCACTTAAAGCTCGGTACGAATAAGTGCACTGGCTCGTTGTGTGGCTGCTTCGAAGGCGTGTGGATGTGTTCCGTGGAAGAGTCACGTGGCCTGCGGATGGGTCCGGAGCGCGCTTAAAGGTTTGCGTCACTGCACGCTCCCTGGGTCGGGCGATGTCCACGTTAGTGGTCCAGGAGCGACACCTTTGGCTGAACCTCTTCGGCGACACTGTGGAAAACTTTTCCCAGAAGTTTTCCGCGCACAGAAGCAGACAGAGGTAATTAAGCACATCCTGACCCGACGACCAGCTGCTGCCTCCACCCGGTCGTCGGTGGCGCCTCCGCCTGCAAGAGGAGCACCCAGCCCGTCCAGGCCCCCCGCTAAATCAGGCGGTAAGGGCAAGCGGCCCTGAGATGGGCGACCCAGCGATGGATGAAGTTGCTCTTCGGGAGATAGTGTCTGCACCTCTCCCTCCCCCGGAGGAGGACCGGGTGGAGAATCCTTTGTTTAATTTTGGTTCTGTTCCGCCGTCCAGTGGTACCCACATTTTCAATAAAAGAGCAATTTCTTCCACCTCTGGATCACAAGAGGGCGCGGATTGCAGTGAGCAACACTCCCATGCCTTGCCACTCTTTTCCCCCTCTTCCATCCCCAGTGGGCAGCAGTGTGCGGCTCAGGGACACGACCAAGCCTTCCCACGCACCCTCTGCCCCACCCTGGAACCAGGTAAGTTTGGAACAACACACTCAGACTCCGGCCGAGTCACAGGTCCGGCTCCTCAGCAGAAAAACAAGGATGGGAGGCACCTGCTGCTCATATTATCGCATGCCAATGTGCATTGGCTCGTTTAGTTTAACTCGAAGTAGATAGGCTCTCGCAAGCGATCCCCATTTGTCAGTCTAGACTTATGTCTCCGTTCCCTCCTCGGGGAACGAGGGTTACCATATATAACCGAGACGGTAACACGTCTTATTCTTACCATATACCAATAGTAATAAAACTATTTTATATACAATTTAATAATATGAATATAATAGATTTAATTTACTTTTGAACAACAGAGAAACTGTGCTTTAACTGGAGCAAAACCACGCACGAACGTGGATGCTGCATTTAGGCTAATTCTGTCATGTGACACCACATTTATTTGCATGAAAGCCCTTTTTCACAACAAAAAGTATTTCAAAACTATTGTTGTGTCGACACTTATGGATTTCCGGAAAAAAAAAAAAATCTTTGGATGGAATCTAATGACATAATGCCAATTTAGTTGTCCTATTTATTAATATATATTTTTTTAAATTACATTAAAATGCAATTCCATGACTCCTCTTGTATGATGATTTATTACAAATTATGAAATTGTATTAAAATTTATTTCAATATATTATTGAGAGATAATGTAATATATATAATTGAGAGATATATAAGGTAAAAACTCCTGCAACCCTAGGACAAGAGGTTTGGCAAATCATTGTATTGGAGGGATAGATGGATAAAAAACAAAAGTCAGGGTGAAATGTCCTGACATCATAATAAATAAAATAGGCTAATTAAAACAAATACATTCTAGAAAAGAACCCTAAATAAACAGTTTAAAAACATATTTAACCAATACTCATAGTACATGTATAAGAAATCTGAACATATTGTAACCTAGATGGCAGGGCGAAGCAGCGTCTCGTTCCCTCTCAGGGAACCAGGGTTACATACGTAACCTGAGACGTTCCCTTTCAAGGGAACTCGAACTGCGTCGAGACACGGTGGGAACACTGTACCCGCGACGCCATAATAGCAAATGCCTGTTCTGTGTGAAGTAATTGCGCACACTAAGAAACACCCCAGACCCGGAGTGGAGCCTAGATCCAAGTCTGTTATGTCCTACAGAGTAATTTTATTTAGTTTATCGGTATATTATGGGTGACAGGCCACTGGGTGGCAGTAGTGGTTGTTTCTCTGTCATCTTCTGTGCAGGTAAAGCCAGGTGAGGGTGATCACCTCTGCTGATGACTACTCGGTTGGGATTAGTCTTCAAAGGAAAAGAAGAATATTAAGCCTCTCTGATCTCCAAGGAAAGGAGGCTTGTTTTCCTGCTGGTTGGCTTTGACTTTGTTGTGTCTGTACATTGCTGCTGCTGTTTGGTTGTGACCCATTTCAAAATCTACCCACTTTATTTTCTTCTTGTTGTCTAAAGCCTCTATAAGAGTGTTACGTTGATGTATATACTTTTTGTTGCTGAACCCAACTGTTATACTGTTTATTTTTATGTTTATTTTGTACATATTGTATATAGACAAACTTGAAAGTCTAGGGAGTGAGTGCCTTTTTATTTATTTTTGGAATGCTTTTCTCCTGTTTAAAATAGAGAGGGAGGCAGGGACCTATTTTGTTGTTTCTTTCCTTTTTCTTTCCTTAGGTAAGTGTAGAATGGTTCCCTAGTTAGAAGTATATTTCTTAATGTATTTTCTTTGGCTTTTCTCACTCCTGAAGTCTTAAAACTTCCTATACTTGTGTTACACCAAATAAATTTTGTTGTACCACATTAGTTGTTGATTGGTATGTAACCTTTGGAGCCAAACGTTGTTTTGTTGTAATTTTAGTTCTTTAATGTTACTTCCCCTATCCTAGACTGGGTGGCTCGTAACAAAGTCATAAAATCTAACAAATGTACGCTGTAAGGAACCAGCCTGCCGCATCACAGATGTCATGGAGGGAAACCCCCGATAATAAAGCCTTTGAGGCAGCCATACTCCTAATATCTTGGTCAGACGCCTCACAGTGCCACGAAGGAAATGTACTACAAGATGTCTATTAAAGGATACACCACTTAAAGGGACGTGGTAAGCAGCTAAGGCAGCCATGTACACCTTTAGTGTGGAGGGGGATAGACCTGTGGAGAAACGCTCCTGCAGGAAATCCAGCACTGCAACGACAGGGCAGATAACTGGGTCCAGCTGGTGCTCTCCGCACCAGGAAGTGAACAATATCCACTTCAAGGTGTAGAGTTTCCTTGTGGAGGGAGCTCTGGAGTGGAGAATGGTCTCAACAGCCTCAGTTGAGAGACCTGAACTTATGAGCTGGGCCCCCTCAGAGGGCAAGCCCAAAGTCTCAACAATTATGGGCGGGGGTGAAAGATCAACCCGGTCGCCTGAGAGAAAAAAGCTGAAGGGAAGCACCCGATATTGGTACACTTCGCTCACGAAAGTGAACCTCAGGGACTTCCTGTGATGAGGACGGATGGCTACACGGAAGGACGTGTCCTAAATCTATCGTGACAAACCAGTCCCTGGACTGAATCTGTGACACAATCTGTTTGAATGTAAGCCTCCATCCTTCTTTGGAACAATGAATTAACGGCTGTAAACCCCTGACTCCCTGCTGGGAGGAGGAACCCTTTCTATAGCCTCCTTTCGCAGAAGAGTATGTACTTCTTACAGTCTGTACTTGTAACGGCAAACCGGCAGGGAACAACCGAACTGGCAGCGCTGCGACCCTCCTTCGACCCTCCTGCCGGGAGCCAGCGCGCGTGACATCAAAGCAAATTTAAAAGTGCTGGCTAATGCTAATTGTAAATTCTCTAAGATCATTATTCATGTCGGCACTAATGATGTTCGACTCCGCCAGTCGGAGATCACCAAAATGAATATTAAAGAGGTGTGTGAACTTGCAAGTATGATGTCAGGCACTGTAATTTGCTCTGGTCCCCTTCCTGTTCGCAGGAGTGATGAGATGGTTTGCAGATTATGTCCACTCAATCGCTGGTTGTCTGAGTGGTATCCGCATAATAATGTAGAATTCATAGACAATTGGAAAAGTTTTTGGGGCAAGCCTGACCTGTTGAAAAGAGATGGTATTCATCCCTCCTGGGATGGTGCTGCTCTTCTCTCTAGTAATTTGGCTCATAATCTTAGAGCTAAAACATGACAAATTTGGCACCAGGTCAGGAAGCAGACAGACTGGCTAAACCGACCGTCTGCTAGCGGCCTCGCGTCACCAAGGTCAGATAAATCCCATCACATAGACCCTCTTTCATCTAGATATCATCATATAGAGACTGTGTCTTTTCCCCGAATTTGGAAATCCAAAAAACGTCCAAACACATCTAAGGTTAAAAATTAAATGTTTAACAAAAAAAAAAAAAACAGATATAATACAGATGAGCAAATGATACAGCTTGGGTTGCTGAATATTCGATCCCTTACTTCAAAATCACTCATAGTTGATGATAGGATTTCAGATTATAACCTAGATGTGCTGTGTTTGACAGAAACCTGGCTAAAACCAAATGATTACATTGCTTTAAATGAGTCCACCCCGCAAGATTACTGTTATAAACATGAACATCATCCAAAACGTAAAGGGGGAGGAGTTGCTGTAATTTATAGTAATTGTAACGATGGTTCTTTGTGGGGGATGAAAGAAGACAAGGGTCGGCGTGACGGGGCTCGAACAATTTATTAAAATAAATGAAAAGGAAAGAAAAGGTGCGCCACGTGCGCGGACAGTGTAAAACAACGGAGATTCTTCAATCAACAACAGGTATTCTTTGTCTTTCAGGCAGTAGCTGCTCGATGGCTGTTCAGAGCCCCAGTCCTTCTCTCTCTCCCTCTCCTCTGGACCAGACGGTTTATATGCGGTCTCCCCACGCCAATTACTGCAATCAGACACAGGTGTTCGTCATTTTGCACTTGACCTACTTACTTACCGCTCGGCTCCTCCCTCGCTCCCCCACTGCAAACTCCGCGAAACCACGCCCCCCTCATCACAGTAATATTTTCAAAACCACTAAGAAATCTTGTTTTAAATATACTTCTTTTGAAGTGTTGGTGCTTAATGTAAAAATACATAGTGTAAATGATAAATCACGTTTGAGAATTCTGCTGGCTACGGTATACAGACCACCTGGGCACCATAAAGATTTTATCAAAGAATTTGCGGACTTTCTATCAGAATTAGTATTGGCTGCAGATAAAGTACTAATTGTTGAAAATTTTAATATACACATAGATAATGAAAAATATGCATTGGGATTGGCTTTTAAAGACATTGTAAACTCAATTGGAGTTAGACAACACGTGTCAGGACCTACTCATCGTAATCATCCTCTAAATCTAATATTATCACATGTAATAGATGTTGATGCCGTTGAAATTCTGCAGCAGAGTGATGACATCTCAGATCATTATCTAGTCTCTTGTAAATTACATTTAGCCAAGGCTGCAAAGCTGACTCCGTGTTATAAATATGTTAGACCTATAACTTCTGCCACTAAAGATTAATCTTCCTAATCAGTTTCATCATTTCAGCATCCCGGATAGCTTAGAAGAACTTGATATTGCAACAGAAACTTTTAACTCTCTTTTGCAGCTCTTTTAGACACAGTTGCTCTGTTGCGCTTAAAGAAGATTAAAGAAAATAGTCCAACGATGTGGTACAACGAGCACACTCAGGCCCTTAAGAGAGCAGCCAGAGAAATGGAGCGCAACTGGAAGAAAACAAAACTAGAGCTATTTCGGATTTCATGGAAGGAGAGCTCGATTGCTCACAGAGAGGCTTTAAAAGCTGCTAGATCTTCTTATTTTTCATCCCTATTAGAAGAAAATAAACATAATCCTAGGTATTTATTTGGAACAGTGGCTAAACCAACGAAAAAGAAAGCTTCAAGCACAGAAGTTTCCAAGCAACACAGCAGTAATGACTTTATGAACTTCTTCACTTATAAGATCGATAATATCAGGGAGAAAATTATAACTATGCAACCATCTACTACAGCATCGCATCAGGGAGTGCATTGTAGTCTCCCTGAGGAAAAATTTGATTCATTTGTTGCTTTAGGAGAGGAAGAATTTTACAAATTCGTTAATTCATCTAAATCGACAACTTGTACGTTAGACCCTGTACCAACTAAGCTACTGAAAGAGATGCTTCCAGATGTCGTCTTTCGTCTTTGTCTCTAGGATACGTACCAAAAACCTTTAAAGGGGTAGTTCGAAATTTTGGACATAGGACCTCATTTCCAAGTGAGCCTTAGTGTTATTTATCAGTAGAGAATTTTTTTTTAAATTTTCATCCAGTCGTCCCAGTTGCATAGTTCGCCGGTGCTTGGCTAGCGTGAGTCAACGGTATCTTTTAGCATGCCATTAAAAACAGTTTTACCCACTCTACAGTACACTAAAAGCAAATCAATTATAACGCCAGACTATCGATGTAAGTGTCTGTTGAGAGAATAATGTTAGACATCAAACTATCCTTTTCATCTTAATGATTCCATTACATTTACATGAACTAGTTTCTCAGCAGCGGCAGAAATTTACTTCGCTCTGGTTAGTAGTAACGTTACTGCGTCAAAAAGTAAACAGAACAGATAAGCGTGACAGTCGTGTGGACCGGCTCTCTCGGTTGCTAGGTAACATATCACTCCGCCGCTGCTGTAGACTGTGCTAATAAATATAGGTAAAACAATATAACTATTGCAATGTGATGAAAAGGATAGTTTGATTTCTAACATTATTCTCTCAACAGACACTTACATTGATAGTCAGGCTTTGAAATTGATTTGCTTTTAGTGTACTGAGGAGTGGGTAAAACTGTTTTTAATGGCATGCTAAAAGAAACCGTTGACTCTCGCTAGCCTAGCACCGGCGAACTATGCAACTGGGACGACTGGATGAAATTTTTAAAAAAATGTCTCTACTGATAAATAACACAAAGGCTCAATTGGAAATGAGGCCCGATGTCCAAAATTCCGAACCACCCCTTTAAGCTGGCTATGATTAAACCGCTTGTTAAAAAAACGCAACTTGATCCTACAGAATTAGTCAATTACAGGCCGATCTCAAATCTGCCTTTTCTGTCAAAGATATTAGAAAAAGCAGTATCCTCACAACTGTGTTCCTGTCACGTTTCTATAAGTTTAAGTTCTGTTTTGTGATCTGGTTTCCCTTGTCTTTGTGATTTTGGTTAGTCCTGTTAGTGTTTCCCGGTCTGTTTAATTAGTAATTCCCTTCACCTGTGTTCTGTTAATCATCCTATTAGTCCCTGTTCAATTAAGCCCTGTGTTTTCCCTCAGTGTTTGTTGATCGTCGTGGATGTATGGTTGTGTGTTCCTGAGTTCCTGTGCTTTCCTGTAACCTGAGTTTGTGAATAAACCAGCTGCATTGAAATTCTTTTCCCTCGTCTTCAGTATCCTGCAACAACCCTGACAGAACGATCAACCTTTAAAAGAAAAAAAAAAAAAAAACTCCAGTGTAAGCCTCCAGTCGATCATGGAGATCGATAAACAGGCCTTTGTGGGAATCCGCAAAGCTATTTTCCGGGGGATCCGTGGAGGTCACTGGGGAGGATATGGGCGATATGGGTCCAGACAACTTTTTCGCCATCAACATCTCTGCGTCCAGCCCAATCCTCATCTCATCAGCCCTGTCGAGCAAGAGCCAGAGCCAGTCTTCGAGCAAGAGCCTGAGCCCGTCGCCTGTTCGCCAGAAACAGAGACAATCGCCTGCCCGCTAGAGACTGAACATGCCGCACTTGAGTCTGCTCTGGAAGACACAGCGCTCATTGTGGTGTCCGTGGCTGTTTTGTGGGCAGCACATATATCAGCTACAGCCCATGAACCCAGCCCAAAGTTTCCTTCGCCACCGTTCCCATCCAGCCCAGAGTTTCCTTCGCCGCTGGTCCCGTCCAGCCCAGAGTTTCCTTCGCCGCTGGTCCCGTCCAGCCCAGAGTTTCCTTCGCCGCTGGTCCCATCCAGCCCAGAGTTTCCTTCGCCGCTGGTCCCGTCCAGCCCAGAGTTTCCTTCGCCGCTGGTCCCGTCCAGCCCAGAGTTTCCTTCGCCGCTGGTCCCGTCCAGCCCAGAGTTTCCTTCGCCGCTGGTCCCGTCCAGCCCAGAGTTTCCTTCGCCGCTGGTCCCGTCCAGCCCAGAGTTTCCTTCGCCGCTGGTCCCGTCCAGCCCAGAGTTTCCTTCGCCGCTGGTCCCGTCCAGCCCAGAGTTTCCTTCGCCGCTGGTCCCGCCCAGCACAAAGCCCTCTTCCCTGCTGATCATGCCCAGCCCCGAGCCCGTTGATCCTGCGCCAGAGCCCGTTGATCCTGCGCCAGAGCCCGTTGATCCTGCGCCAGAGCCCACTGTTCCTGAGCCGGTGTCTGTTCCTGAGCCGGTGTCTGTTCCTGAGCCGGTGTCTGTTCCTGAGCCGGTGTCTGTTCCTGAGCCGGTGTCTGTTCCTGAGCCGGTGTCTGTTCCTGAGCCGGTGTCTGTTCCTGAGCCGGTGTCTGTTCCCAAACCTTACCCTGTCCATGGGGGGCTATACGCCTCCGCCATGGCCGCCTGAGGGGTCCTCACCGCCGTGGCCGCCCGAAGGATCGTCTCCGCCACGGTCACCCGAAGGGTCCTCACCGCCATGGCCGCCCAAAGGGTCCTCACCGCCACGGCCACCCGAAGGGTCCTCGCCACCATGGTCACCCGAAGGGTCACCACCGCCCTGGACGCCCGAGGGTCCGACAGCTCCGCCCTGGACGCCCGAGGGTCCGACAGCTCCGCCCTGGACGCCCGAGGGTCCGACAGCTCCGCCCTGGACGCCCGAGGGTCCGACAGCTCCGCCCTGGACGCCCGAGGGTCCGACAGCTCCGCCCTGGACGCCCGAGGGTCCGACAGCTCCGCCGTGGCCACGCCCACAGCCTGCTCCGTCCTGGTCCCCTGACCAGCCTGCTCCGCCTGGACCGTCCTGGAGTCCAGGATGCCCACCCTCCCACCCCTTTGGATGTTACACGGCGCGAGGACGCGCCTTCGGGGAAGGGGGAGGTACTGCCACGTTTCTATGTATTTAAGTTCTGTTTTGTGACCTGGTTTCCCCCTGTCTTTGTGATTTTGGTTTAGTCCTGTTAGTGTTTCCCGGTCTGTTTAATTAGTAATTCCCTTCACCTGTGTTCTGTTAATCATCCTATTAGTCCCTGTTCATTTAAGCCCTGTGTTTTCCCTCAGTGTTTGTTGATCGTCGTCGATGTATGGTTGTGTTTTCCTGTAACCTGAGTTTGTGAATAAACCAGCTCCATTGAAATTCTGTTCCCTCGTCTTCAGAATCCTGACAGTTCCTTTCTTGAAAGAAATTATATCTGCAAGGATATACAGTCAGGATTTAGACCGTACCATAGTACTGAGACAGCCCTCATTAGAGCTACAAATGATTTGCTCTTATCATCCGATCGTGGTTGTACATCTCTATTAGTGTTGCTCGATCTTAGTGCTGCATTTGACACCATTGACCACAACATTCTTTTAAATAGACTACAAAACTTTGGATCAAATAAATGCAGCTTTGTTGAGCAGAAGAGACACTAAAGAACAATAAAGAATTCTTACCGATCTAAATGATTGAACAGTAGTGCGTGTAGCCCACATAGGCTGTCAAAATGAAAGGGTTTATTTTGTTTTTTCTTCTCGGATTAATGCGTAAAATGTTTTTATTAACACAGTATAACGCAATTAACACAGTATCTGTTTTTTTTTACGGATTTTACATATTGCGCGACAGTAGGCCAATTGAATTACGTTGTAATTCATTCAAGTGATGTTAAGAAATTCACATAAAAAATAAAAAAATAAATAATCTGGTGCTCTCTGTAAAGCGGCTCTGTGAACAAACACCCGAAACGAGCGGCACTTCAGTGCCGGATTGATTTATATTATAGGCCTACATTATGTAAAAATTCAAAGTTTTGTCTAGTATCTATCCTTTTATGCACAGTCTTAAATGAGTTTTAAAAAATCGTTAAATGAACATAAAGGGCCCCATGGCCCTGGCGCAATGAAGCGCCAGGCGCGGCGACACAAGTGCCTTTGGCTAGTTTCAGCCTGACATGCCCCACATTGTTTAAATAGCAAATGCATTTGCGCCCATTTGTGCCTCCATGGGCGTGCTGGTCTGAAAACGAGGTGTTTTTCAGGCGCATTGTTGCCGCGTTGCTATTTTGAGGCAACTGAAATACCAACTGAAACCTGGTCTAAAGTAAATGGTGCGAGCACGTTAGGAATGTGCGCCTATAGGCGGGTCCACAACTCTCTGCTTATTACACACCACACAGGGACCATCATTGTGAGCAGCAGCACACAAACTAGCCAAACAATAAAAATAAAAGAATTACAATGTAAAATATTAATATTGTGTACATAAAGATATGGTGGAATCCAGCTTGTCCCGTAGATGGTCTGCTTGCACGCTTTAACCTCACGCTATCCGTTTGCATTCTGGTTCAGTCTTTCCCACAATCCGCCACGGTGCGAGCACAACTGGCTTTAAAAGGGAATGGGAGATGAGACTCTGGTTAGTTTATTACACGTTACGCCCAAAACACACCCATTACTCATTAAGAGAATAGGGACAACCCTTTTAGACCATGCACTGGGTGCGCCGACCATTTTCCTGTTGATAAATTAGCAAAAGTGGATTGGTCAAGCCCTAAGTGCACTTGAACCCTGTGCTTAGATCGTTAAAGTAGGGCCCAAAGAGTTGTGAGAAAATAGTATGTGTTAGATCCTTGTCATGTTCCTCAGGGTCCGGTCACCTCTTCTCGTTGTGCAGCGTTTTTTGCCACACTTTTTCCTTCCCACAGACTTCCCACTGAGGGGCCTTGATACAGCACTCTGGGAACAGCCTATTTGTTCAGAAATTTCTTTCTGTGTCTTTCCCTCTTGCTTGAGAGTGTCAATGATGGCCTTCTGGACAGCAGTCAGGTCGGCAGTCTTATTGCGGTTTTGAGTAATGAAACAGTCTGGGAGTTTTTAAAAGCCTCAGGAATCTTTTGCAGGTGTTTAGAGTTAATTAGTTGATTCAGATGATTAGGTTAATAGCTCGTTTAGAGAACCTTTTCATAATATGCTAATTTATTGAGACAGGAATTTTGGGTTTTCATGAGCTGTATGCCAAAATCATCAGTATTAAAACAATAAAAGACCTGTATATCAGTTGGTGTGCAATGAATGTAAAATATATGAAAGTTTAATTTTTATCATTACATAATGGAAAATAATGAACTTCATCACAATATGCAAATTTTTTGAGAAGGACCTGTATTTTTAAAAATAGGGTCGGCTCTTCAGATATGCGAGCTCCCGACGTTCGCCTCATTCACGTCACTACTGGAAGAGGATTACTTTTTTGTTTATTCAAATTCGAAGTCCATCTGTCTTATTTGCAATGCAAGAGTGGCTTTACCGAAGAAGGGCAATTTGGAGCGGCATTTCAAGACCGTGCACAAAAGCTATGACGCAAATCAGCTCCACGCACCCGAAAAGTCCGGGAATTGAAGAGGCAGTTAGCAGCACAGCAGTCAATTTTTACCAGGCCAAACACCAAGGGTAAGGCTGTAACTATAGCATCTTATCGTGACAGTCATGTTCTTGCAAAACACAAGAAGTCTTTCAAGGACGGCGAAGTTGTGAAAGGAGCGTTTGTCGAGGCTGCAGACGCACTTTTTGGTGACCTTAAGAATAAAAGTGACATCATGGCTGCCATTAAGGACGTGCAATTATCCCGTGGCACTGTTACACGGCGATGTGAAGGAATGGTAGAGGATGTCGAGGAGCAGTTAAGGAGGAATGTTAAACAGTGCAAATGTTTTTCTCTTCAATTAGATGAGTCAACTGATGTTGTTGACGTGGTACAACTATGTGTTTTCATTAGAATGGTTTTTGGAGACATGGGTACAAAAGAAGAGCTGCTCACCATTTTACCATTGAAAGGACACACAAGAGGTGAAGATACTTTCCAAGCTTTCATGGAATTTGTCAACAAGACCCAGTTGCCCCTCTTCAAACTCATCTCTATCACAACAGACGGTGCTCCAGCAATGGTGGGCCGTACCAGCGGATTCATTGCATTGTGCAAACCGAGTGAATATTTCCCGGACTTCCTCAATTACCACTGTATAATCCACCAGCAGGCACTATGTAGTACGAATTTAAACATGAAAGAAGTGATGGATGTTGCAATGAAAATTGTGTGTTCCGTTCGGGCCAGGAGTCTACAGAGAAGGTTGTCCCGTGCTCATTTGGAGGAGACCAGTGCAGAGCACACAGACCTGTTGCTGCACACAGATGTTAGATGACTGAGTAGAGGTACATTTTTAGCGAGATTCTCAGAGTTGTTGCCTGAAATCAAAGATTTTCTGAAGCTTTCGAAACATACAGAATATGCCCAGCTAGAGGACTACCAGTGGCTATTGGATTTAGCGTTCCTGACAGATCTCACTGACTTGCTGAATGATTTTAATTTAGAGCTGCAGGGTAAAGACAAACATGTAATCAACATGATCAGTGCAGTAAACATTTAAAAGCAAGCTACAACTGCTTTCAAATAGGCTGCAACGCTATGACCTACGGAACTTTCCTCACATGCCGGCAGAACTTCAGCGTCAGGGCAAAGACTTTGTGCAACTTGACAGAGCACGTTTTGAGGAGCAAGTTCAGAGCATCTTGTTAAAATTTGAGAGGCGCTTTACAGATTTTGGATCCATCGAGCCTGTTGCCAGCTATCTGTGTTTTACATTTGGTCCAAGTATTGATGTGGATTGTATTTAGGGTTGCCAACTTCCGAAAAGAAAAATGCGGGACAATTAGGGTCATTATTGCTATATTTTGGCGATCGGGGGGGGGTGGGTGGGGGGGGGGTTGTTACCTCGCAGGCAAGGTCTCTCGCTCTCTCCCTCTATGGCGCGATACACGGTTTGGCGCTGGCGCACATATTTCGTCTCGCATGCGCAGCTCTAGATTCCAGAAGAGTTGAACTCATTTATGGGCATCAGTATGCGGGATATTTATAAATAATTTATAACTAGATTGATTGGATAATTCATTCTCAATTTATAGCTTATTTGTATGTTCGGATGCGCGTGACTGGATGATGACCGGTGTCGTGGTCATTCTCAAGTGTCGTGTTGCTGTTGTATCAGTCAGATCAGCGTAGCACTCGATAATCGGGACAAGAGAGGTCCCGCACGGGACAAATAAATTAGGCCCAATAATCGGGACGTCCCGGCTAATTCGGGACAGTTGGCAACCCTGATTGTATTGCCTCCAAAATTGTATCACTGTTCCACTTAGATAACACTGCTGTTGAGAATGAGATTCTCACACTGCGAAATGACATTGAGATCAAATCCATCTGACATGAATGGAGAGTTCTGGAACTTACTGACTGAACAAAAGTATCACAACCTCAGAAAATGTGCTTTCGGGTCAACCTACTTGTGTGAGTGTGCTTTCTCTCACATGAAAATCATCAAGTCAAAGTACAGATCTACAATGACTGATGACCACCTTCTGGCCTGCTTAAGGCTTGCAACCAGCTCTTACTGCCCTGACTACGAGAAACTAGCTGCCTCCTCCCAGTGCCAGAGGTCCCACTAAGGTAGAGAAATAACTTTAGTATATGTTTTTGTTATTATGCATGTCAGAGCGTTTCTGGTTATCCTTGCCTGCCTGTGTCTCTGACCCTTGCTATCTCTAACTCTCTCTGATTGTCTGCAGACTACCAATTGACCCTAGCCTGTTTCTGGATTCTGATTGTTCTGCTGCCTGCCTAGTGACCCAAAGCCTGTTTGTGGATTCTAATTGTTCTGCTCCCTGCCTAGTGACCCAAAGCCTGTTTCTGGATTCCTGCCTCTGACCTCCAGAATGGTTATAGACTCGCCTCTGTTTGATCCTTGAAACTGTCTATACAGAAATTGACCTTTGCCTGGAGTTTCTGTGTAATAAATTGTTGCAAATGGATCTGTCTCTGCCTTCTGATTCCCAACAGATTTATTATATATGAATTAGAGCTACTTTTTTTGTTTGTTTTGTGCATATTAAATCTGCAGATGCGCTGTGAGTAGCGACTGGCTTTCTGTTTGGACTGGCAGATCTCGGCACACTGATAAATCTAAAAGTAGATTTTTGTTCAAAAAAGGTTGGGCTCCCCTGTGTTAGACCTACCTGGAAATCAGGTAAAACTTTTGTTCACAAAAAAAAAGATATAAAAAAAAAAGTTGCACAAACTAATTTTACTGAAAATTACCTTGTGACCACGACAAGAGAACATATAAATAATGAATGGCCTCATTGACTCATTGACAATGATCTATTTTTCTTTTATTTAATAAAACAAAAGCTTGTATTTACATCTTGTGATAAATGTATTCCTGAAAGTTTATAATATATGGCACAAAAGCCGTTTCCATTTCTGTAATAATTTATTGGCTGATATTTCATATTAATACATTTTTAGGTTACATTAATATGTAAAACATCACACATTTTAGAATATTATAAAGCAATGTTTTATAAAAAAAACTTTTTATTTGTATATCTGTATTTTGTTTAACTCAGAAACATGCTGAATGACGTACACAAGATTATACATCTGTTAAGACAACAAGTGTAATTATAAAACTATATTAATGCAAATTTATATTAGATAAGTTTGCTGTTCTAAACTGTTTTTGTAACAACCATACAGTATAGCAATTATGTCAGTTAATGTCAAAGCTTACGCATTAAAATCACATAATGTATCATATATTATAGTAAACAGTTGGCACGAGAGTTGTATGTGTCTCAGAGGGCTTTTGATGGTATTTTACCCATTAAATGTTTTTTGGTATTCTGCTCTGGTCTAAACACTATAATGAAACACTTAGGGGCAAAAATACAGAGAATCAGACCGAAGCTAGAAGCTAAAATTGCAAATATCTCCACAGCTACAGTAAATTTCCCTGGAGAGCTGACATAAGCTGGAACAAATGTGATCCAAACAGCACAGAATATGAGCATACTGAATGTGATGAATTTAGCCTCATTGAAGTTATCAGGGAGCTTGCGGGCCAGAAAAGCTAAAATAAAGCAAAGGAAAGCTAGGAGGCCAATATAACCCAGTACAGCCCAGAAACCAATAGCTGATCCTAAACTGCATTCTAGAATTATTTTTTCTTTGTAGTGTTGCATATTGTTGTAAGGAAAAGGTGGGGATATTGTTAACCAAAGCACACATATAAGGATCTGTACAAGAGTGAAACCAAAAACACTGAGTCTCTGTTGTGCAGGCCCAAACCATTTCATAACATTACTTCCTGGAAGTGTAGCCCTGAAGGCCATTAACACCACTATTGTTTTCCCCAGAACACAAGAGATACAGAGGACGAAAATGATTCCGAACGCTGTGTGACGCAACATACAGGACAACTCAGTTGGCCGGCCAATGAAAGTAAGTGAACAGAGGAAACACAGAGTCAGTGAGAAGAGCAGCAGGAAGCTCAGCTCTGAGTTGTTGGCTCTTACTATTGGAGATGTCCTGTTTTTATAAAACACTAAAGCCATGCTCAAAGCCACTAAAGCCCCAGCTATAGAAAAAACAGTGAGGATGATACCGAGGATCTCATCCCAAGAGAGAAACTCCACTGGTTTAGGAAGACACTTATCATTCTCTTTGTTGGGCCAGTACTCCGGAGGGCATGGATAGCAATCTACAGAATCTGGAAAATGAATCAAAGGTTTAAATTACACAAAATCACACAAAAGATGATGGAGAATACCATATACTGTGGGATAGAATGACCAGCCTTGAACAGAAAAGCAAGATATTTTCTTTTGGGGGCATACAAGATGCAAAGAAATATGGATTCTTTATTTAGCAGAATCAGCCTAAACAAAGTACCTGTCTCATTGCTGATCTCTCCTTCAGCACAGTTAATGCAGTCATAACAGCAGACAGGTCTTCCTTTTTGCACAGCCTTCCTAGAGCCTGGAGGACAGCTCTCACTGCACACAGACACAGGCACCTGCAGGAGACAGGAATACAGCACTCAGATATTCACAGTTAACTTACTCATGAACAGAACAAAACAATGTATACCATTTCCCTGCCATCGTTCCAAATTATCGCTCTGCTCAATCTGAATTCTTGTCCTTTAGGCTGTGCTGCATCATATTGACCCACTGTAACAAAATCAATTGAACCGTCTCCCTGAAGCTGCCAATTCACAAGTTCATAGGTGGCCACAGGGTCTCCATTGGTGTCAAATGAAACAGAATAATTATTTTTGGTGAAGTTCACTCGCTTGAGCTGATCAAAAACCTGCAGGGTGGACATTCAAAATTCAGATGTATTTTGACATTGTGTTGATTGAAATATAATTTGTTGAATTATCAGTGCAGAAATACTGGGTAAGATTCTGAAATATTGTTGTTGTTGTTTCTTTCTTTCTCTCATTTTGAAAACTTACCTGCCGGGGCTCAGCTTTTATGTTTTTGTCACAATGCTTTTCCTTACATATAATGCCATGGATAGCATGAGCTATAGCATATGTGGCTTTGTACACCATGTTAGTGATCCTCAACTGGGATGTGTCTGTGTACGGGTTCTGTAATGCGTGCAGGTCCTCTGTCCCATCACATGCTGGCATACCAGTAGAAGAACCTGTCTGCCGTTTTAGACTACAGCTAAATAAGCTTTCCCAGAATTCTGTTAACAGGGGAAATTTCAGCGCCTGCTCTGGAGACAGATCAAGTAAAAAGTTAAGAAATCCCGGGATAACAGACTGCGGGATTCCAAAGCCTACAGCACCGATACACAAATTAAACCGCAGCATTTCTGGGTCTGTAACCCACGCCTCGCTGCCAACCCACTGCATCGGAGGAGGAGGCTGCTGACTTAGCTCTTCTAAAAGAAGTCTCATATCACCTGAGGCCAGGAAGGCAACAATTACACGAGCCGTTGATCTGCGAATGACATCAGCGACTCTTTTCAGTTTACTGCGCGGCTGGGTCCTGTAGTAGGCCTCAGAATACTCCACACAGATTCCCTCCTCCTCCGCAGCCTTCAGGAATGATGCCATGCCATTGTTCCCGTAGTCTGAATCACTGCGCACTGTCCCGATCCACGTCCATCCGAAGCGCTTGACCATCCGTGCCAGTGCGGCCGCTTGATGGTGATCGCTGGGGATGGTCCTGAAGAAAGTAGGATACTGCCGCTTGTCACTGAGACACGCGCATGTTGCATAATGACTCACCTAGTGTACCGTAAAAGGAAAGTGAAAAAGTAAGCAACCAAACAAAAAAACAGCTAGGTCAATTATATACATTCTAATGGTTGTTCTTTGTATAGATGCAGTAAAAGAACAATTTAGGACATGGTTTTTAAATTTCTCTCAAATGTTCATCGAGCCCGGTCTTAGCCAATACTAAGCCTTATGTCAGTGTTTTCAATTGTAACTATATATATATGGATATAGCAATAATGTATATCTAAACTACATTTTAATTTATTTTTAAAACGACATGAAATAATCATATTGAACCCGCACCTGTGGAATTCCAAATGGACCGAGAAGTCTTGAAATGCTTATAGATGGTGTGGAGCCAGATTCTGCGACTACTGCTGTAACAGCTGCAGATTTTGCACAGGAATCAGTGTCATTAAATATGAGATCTAGTCCGTTGGCAAGCTGAAAGGCTACTTTGATTGCCATTGGCACAGAAGCACAAGAGTCATATATATGATATCCTAAAGTTACACCTGGTAAGAGATCGGAGCTGTTGTTGATCTCATTGATGGCGAACTCAAAGGCACGAACAAAGCGCATCTCTCTGAAACCAATGCTGTTGAGATAAACACAATAAATAAATAAAAATAGAATAGAAAAATAAATATACTTTTACATGAAAACAGTTACACATATGATTTCTCTTAACTTTATCACATTATTACAAACATCAGATACTATTTTTATGAATATATTAAAATTATTTAAAACAATTTCAATATCAACATGTTATATTAAGAGTGATACTCCATATTATGTATGCTCACCTCCCACTGCACTCTAGTGGTTGTGGCCATCTAGTATAGAGGTGCTTCTCTGTCCTCAGATAGTCATGAATAGAGAAAACCCCTCCAATAACAAAGTCTCCATCCTTTAAGAGGGCAGGTGGCTGAGGGTCACCTTGCAGGATGCAGATGCCTAAATTAACCCCACACACATCAGGACAAAGTCTGCCAATGCAAAGTACTGTAACAATTAATAAAACATTCATTTCCCTTGTTTGGACAGCGAGCTCTCCAAATATCAGGTGAGCACTGCACCATGTTTAAATAGCCACGATTGTTCTCTGTGGCAATGAATTTGCAAGGGGAAATGTAAGAGGGTGTGGTTAATATATTTGAATGCTTAGTCATAAATAAAGTTATTATGTGCTGTGGGTGTTCATAAAGTTTCTAAACTTGAAAAACAGGGCCTAGCTTCTTTAAAGTCCCCCCACCCCCTGTCAACCACACGATGAATGTTTTACATTCAAAATTAATTGTAACATTTGTTTCTCACCTATGGAGCTAATAATATGACAAAATGATTTGAATTTCAATTGTGTAAATTTGAATTATTTGCAAGTGTAATCTATTTAAATTGAATTTTAGGTGGTAGTTTAAATAGTTCTGAATTTGATTTTTTTTGGTGATTTTACTTCATGAAAGTTGCACTAATACATTTTTTACTTTAATATGATTATTGAGTGGTAATCGCTTTAGAAAAGCAATAAGGTACTCAAGGCTATAGTGCTGTCTCGTGAATAAGTCACGTCTGAAGGGGTTGCAAGCACTCCAGTTCGCATCGTATTCAAGATACAGCACACCCTCTCGTATACCTTATGCTTACATGTACAGTCTAGACCAGACGCGAGCGGTGCGACGCAACCCGTGAAATCCCCAACAGCACACGGATTCCCCATCCTATTTCGCACCTAGTCCCAGCTCTTTGCAACAGTCGTTTCAAGCACTGTGTTTGCGTCGTGCCGTTCGCGTCCTGTCTGTGTAGTAGACACGGTGGCATTCTAATGAATTTTACACAAAATATACTTTAAAACAAACACCAGAGACCGCTTAGACAAATGTCTCACGTGCTGAGAACGCTAACCTAACATAACCACAAAATCATTCATGTTTAAGAATCACTGATCAGAGTCAGAGAGTGGCAACCTCTTGAACCACCACCACGTTCGTGCTGGAGAACTTCTGCAGTCCCTAATTGGCCAAAATGCTCTGTTCGACTTTTCTGAGATCATCTACTCTTCCCTGTGGATGACCTGTGACCTACTTTCTGTAAGATCTGAATTTTTGAGATTGAATTTTAGAAAACTGAATTTGAAGTTCCGAATTTCTTCATCTTGAAAACTTGACTCTGTATTTTTTTTAAACTGAATATTTGCAGTATAAGAATTCAGAACAAAAAACTAGCTGCTTGAAAACACGTCTATAAAATTCAGCCATAAAAACATTTCAATTAGTTAAATTTCAAATGTTCAATATTCGTTTAAAAAAATCAATTCAGAACTATTTAAACTACCACTTAAAATTCAATTTTGTTAGATTACACTTGCAAATAATTCAACTAATTAATTTACACAATTCAAATTCAAATCATTTTGTCATATTATTAGCTCCATACTCACCATCCTACTTATTTTGACAAGTTTACAATGAGATCTGTCCTTAATTGCGGGACGCTTTGCATTCTTTTTTATTTACCACCTTTTTTCATATCACATATTTTAGTAATAATCATAAATTAGGAATCAGTCATTCGAAAGCTGACAAACTCAAAGTTCATCCTGTGAAAACTGTTTTGAAATTGGACGACGTTGTGTTACCATGGAAAATGTACTAGTTCCCTTTCGTTGTCACTCCGAGTTACGTCGGGTGACGACGAATGGGGTTTCGCTTAGAAAGCCTATCAACTTCGAGTATTACAAAACGAGCCAATGGTAAAGAAATGCCATGAGTCTTCGGAATTTACATGACGTAACTCCGCCCCACCTCGTGGGTATAAAAGGAGGACGCCGGCAACATGCAGTTATGTTTTCGCTTCGGAGCCAAGTTTATTCTTCTCTCCACAAGCCATCTCTGAATTGTCAGCTTCACGAATGAGTTCCTCTGGTGTTGGTGTGACAGCGAGTGTGCGCTTCCTGCTTATCTGTGCAGTGGTTTGCCAGAGAGTGCGTGTCTCCCCGGGCGCTTCAACACTTCAAAACAGAGAGTTTCTCTCATAAAAGAGCTTGAACACGGCACGTCTTTTTAAAGATGCCTCGCCCGTGTACTTCTGGTTGCGGCAGATTGGTATCGGACTCTGATGGGCACGAGCGCTGTCTAGTATGTTTGGGCATGGATCATGCTAGAGCAGCGCTCGTGGATGACTCATGTTCTCTTTGTGGGAACATGACCATCGCGTCATTAAAGTCGAGACTCAATGAACTCGCAAGAGTGAGGGTCCCCTCATCCACACCCCGATCTAGTGCTCCCTCGTGGGGTGCTACTTCGGCTGGTGGCCAGGGTGACCTGAGGGTGATGGTCTGGAACAAGGCGCCGACTCTGTGTCTGCGACCCCAGCCCCCCTCTTCAGTGACGGTGCCCGCTAGTGAACTGCCGATTCCCGCGGGTCTACCTTCGGGTGGCCCGCGTGTTTTGGTTGAAGCTACAGAGGATGATGCTGTGTCTGCAGCAGCATCACAAGGTGGGTTTGAGTCTTCTGGAAGTGAGGGCTCAGCACAGCTGCCACCTTCCGGTGTGCATACGGCTGTGCCTGAGTCTGATCAGGAGATGACGGCCATGCTTTCCCGGGCAGCCGCGAGCATCGGACTAGAGTGGAGGCCTCCACCCTGTCCTGAGCGCTCGCGGCTGGATGATTGGTTTTTGGGTAAGGCCGCCGACCCTCGTCCACAGCAAACCCCAATTCCTTTCTTCCCGGATGTGCATGATGAGATCTCGAAGTCCTGGAAGACCACCCTGTCTTCTCGGGACCGCTCGTTGGTCTCATCCACCTTTCCTCCCCTCGATGGGGCAGCTGTCCGTGGGTACACTGGGCTTCCCCCGGTTGAACGCTCTGTTGCGATGCAACTGTGTCCTCAGAGTGCTTCTTCTCGTGGTGAGCCTAAGCACCCATCCAAAGCCTATAGATTTTCGTCGACCCTGGTGGCGAAGTCTTACAGAGCGGCGGGACAGGCAGCTGCTTCACTGCATGCTATGGCCACTCTGCAGGTCTACCAGGCCTAGATGCTCAGAGACATGTACGAGGGCAGGACAGACCCAGGGCTCTTCGATGAGCTGCGCACCGCAACCGACCTTGCCCTCCGGGCGTCGAAGGTGACCGTGTGCTCCCTGGGTTAGGTGATGTCCACTTCGGTGGTCCAGGAGAGACATCTGTGGCTGAACCTGGCCGACATGCGGGATACCGAGCGGACTCGTCTTCTTGATGCACCCGTCCCAGGCCGGCCTCTTCGGCGGAGCGAATTGAGGACCCAACAGTTCTCGACTGCGCAGAAACAGACCGAGGCCATTAAGCACATTCTGCCTCGCCGACCCGCTGCTGCCTCCACGTCGGTCGGGCAGACGCTTCAGCCTGTTAACCACCGAGGGCACCCTCTTACGGCTCCTGCCCCTCCCGCTCGGCCGAAGCAGCAGCCTCCACCCAGGCCCAGTCATGGAGGAAGCCGTAAGAAGGAGCCACAGCCCTCTCCAGCCCCGCCCCCCGCCAAGCGGCGCTCCTGAGACAGGCTGCTCAGGAATGATGGTCGTTTTTTAGGAGATGGTAGCAGGACCACTCCTTCCCCCGGTGGAGGGCCAGGGGAGAATCTTTTGTTCTCCGCTCCCTGCTGCTCACCCATGGGTGGGCAGTACCCTAAAATGGTTAAAGGAAGAAACAATCCTCTCTTCCCTGAGCTCACAGAGTCTTCGGACGACACAGAGCGCTGCCCCCAAGCCGTGCTCTCCTCGTCCCCCTCTGTCCCAGAGTCAGTTGACACGGCATGCCGTCCACGGACCGCTTCGCCCTTGTCCCCCTCTATCGCCAGACCCCTGGCAGAGCAGGCCCCCACGGGACGACCTTCCTGGTCCTTCCCTGGCCCCCTTTGCACGGTTGTTAACTGTGCCCCCACACCGGGTCGCTATGCCGTCCACGTCTGGGCAGTTACTCTGCTTCGCTGCCCCTCCGCGGGGACGCCTGTGATTCGCATGACCCCGCTGGTTCTGTTCCTGGGAGCCTGGCTAGAGCCCGTCTGTCCCGCTTGGTCGCCCGAACCATCAGGCTCGGGTGTGCGATTCAGTTCGCACGGCCTCCTCCCCGTTACAGGGGAGTCCGCTCCACTTTGGTCGGTGGCATGCCCCCATCATGAGAGCAGAGATTGTCTGCTCTCAAGCAGAGATTGAGAGATTGTCAGGACAGTTGGACAGTATGGACATGCTGCCGTAATCATCAGAGATTGATTACCCTGCTGGTGAAGGGTCCAATCGAGACTGTACCTCCAGCCGAGATGAGGCCCGGCTTCTACAGCCCCTACTTCATTGTTCCCAAGAAAACCGGTGGGTTACGACCGATCCTGGACTTGCGCGTGCTGAACCGCTCCCTTCACAGGATGCCGTTCAAGATGCTCACCGCAAAACGCATTTTCGAATGTGTACGGTCCCAGGATTGGTTTGCAGCGATCGACCTAAAGGACGCCTAGTTTCATGTCTCCATTCTTCCTCGACACAGATCGTTCCTCCGGTTTGCTTTCAAGGGGCAGGCATACCAGTACGTGGTTCTTTTCGGGCTAGCCCTGTCTCCTCACGTCTTCACGAAGGTCGTCGAGGCAGCCCTTGTTCCCCTTTGGGTTCACGGGGTTCGCATCCTGAACTATCTCGACGACTGGCTTATCCTAGCTCACTCTCGAGACCAGGTTTGCGAACACAGGGACCTTGTGCTCCGGCACCTAGCTCGCTTGGGCCTTCGGGTCAACTGGGAGAAGAGCAAACTTTGCCCCGTGCAGAAGATCTCTTTTCTCGGCATGGACATCGACTCGGTCGCCATGTCCGCGCAGCTTACGAGCGAGCGCGCGCAGTCACTGCTGACTTGTCTGAAACAATTCCAGGGCAAGAGTGCGGCTCCACTGAAACATTTTCAGAGGGTCCTGGGGCATATGGCATCTGCAGAAGCAGTAACGCCGCTCAGATTGCTTCATATGAGACCGCTTCAGCTTTGGCTTTGCGACTGAGTTCCGAGGTGGGCATGGCAACAAGGCACGCTCTGAGTACCAGTTACTCCGACCTGCCGTCAGACCTTCACCCCATGGTCGAACCTCAATTTTCTCAGGGCGGGTGTCCCCCTGGAACGAGCTTCCCGGCATATTGTTGTCTCAATAGATGCCTCCACCACGGGCTGGGGAGCCATGTGCAATGGACATGCTGCCGCGGGCTCCTGGGCAGGACCCCAGCGCCTATGGCATGTCAATTGCCTCCAGTTGCTGGCAGTACGCCTTGCCCTGCACCGCTTTCGGGCGTTGCTCAGGGGTCAACACGTACTAATCCGGTCAGACAATACCGCCACTGTAGCGTACATCAACCATCAAGGTGGTCTACGCTCCCGCCGTATGTCGCAACTCGCCCGCCTCCTCTTATGGCGTCAGAAGCATCTGAGGTCGCTTCGAGCCATTTATATTCCCGGAGTCCTGAACTGGGCAGCCAACGAGCTCTCACGGCTTCAGCCCCTCCCTGGAGAATGGCGACTCCATCCCCAGTCGGTTCAGCTGATTTGGGACCAGTTCGGGGACGCACAGATAGATCTGTTTGCCTCTCACGACTCGACCCACTGCAACCTGTATTTTTCCCTGACCGAGGGTACGCTCGGCACGGATGCACTGGCGCACAGCTGGCCGCGGGGCCGCAAGTATGCATTTCCCCCAGTGAGCCTTCTAGCGCAGGTCTTGCGCAAGGTCAAGGAGGACGAGGAGCAGGTCCTTCTGGTTGCGCCTTACTGGCCCACCCGGACCTGGTTCTCCGAACTGGTGCTCCTCGCGACAGCACCTCCTTGGCCAATCCCTCTGAGGAAGGACCTCCTTTCTCAGGGATGGGGCACTCTATGGCACCCTCGTCCCGGTCTTTGGAACCTCCACGTGTGGCTCCTGGACGGGACGAGGCAGGTTTGAGTACCCTACCACCAGCGGTGGTGGCTACCATCACTTCCGCTAGAGCGTCGTCCGCGAGATATGCCTATACGTTGAAGTGGAACCTCTTCGTCAGCTGGTGCTCTTCTCGCCGAGAAGACCCCCGGAAGTGTTCGGTCGGTGTCGTGCTTTCCTTCCTTCAAGATGGGTCGGAGCGAAGGCTGTCTCCCTCCACCCTCAAAGTTTATGTTGCCGCTATCGCCGCACACCATGACTTGGTAGAAGGTAAGTCCTTAGGGAAGCACGACCTGGTCGTCAGGTTCCTGAGAGGAGCGAGGAGACTGAATCCTCCTCGCTCTCCTCTCGTTCCCTCTTGGGACCTCGCGGTGGTTCTAACTGCCCTGCAGAGTGCTCCCTTTGAGCCTTTGCAATCAGTGGAGCTTAAGCTCCTGTCAATGAAGACAGAGCTCCTGGTTGCACTGGCCTCTGTCAAGAGGGTAGGGGACCTGCAAGCATTCTCCGTTGACGAAGCATGCCTGGAATTCGGGCAGGCTTACTCTCACGTGATCCTGAGACCCCGGCCTGGATATGTGCCCAAGGTTCCCACCACTCCCTTCCGGGACCGGTGGTGAACCTGCAAGCGCTGCCCTCGGAGGAGGCAGACCCAGCCTTGGCACTGCTCTGTCAAGTACGCGGACAGAACGCAGTGTTTCAGGACCTCAGATCAGCTCTTTGTCTGTTATGGTGGGAAGCTGAAAGGAAAGGCTCTCTCCAAGCAGAGGTTGTCCCACTGGATAGTGGACACCATTGCTTTGGCATACCAGCAGCAAGGTCGACGGTGCCTTTTGGTGTGACTGCCCACTCCACCTCACTAACAGACATCTGCAGAGCTGCAGGCTGGGCGACACCTAGCAAATTCGCCAGATTCTACAATCTCCGAGTCGAGCCAGTGTCCTCTCATCTACTCCCTTCAACCAGTTACTATTGGACCCGCTCAGGTGTCTTCGCTTGCTCGCCATTCCACTCCACGGACTGGATACGTGCAATATTCTCCTCAGGTGAGCCTTTTCGAAGGCCCCGAGTTCCTCCAGCACTCCTGACGCTGGCGCCAGTGTCTATTGCCTGTGCATCGGCTAGGTGCCTCCCGTGTGCATGGTCCCTCTCCGGAGCTACCCCACATGTGTATTCCCACTGTAAGCCTCTCCGAGCATGTGTCTTTCCCTTGGAAAGCCACCATGCCACCCCTGGGGTTATATTCCACCTGCGGCTGGACACCCCAGTGTTCTCCATATGCATCCTTCGGGTCATGTGTGTAACCTTTGGAATAATTTAATACTCCTTCATATTTCAGTGAAGGGCTGTCTATCAACTCTATCAGAATCACTGACTTGCACTGTAATATATTTTATATGAAGGAGTATTAAATTATTCCAAATAGTCCATAGCTATTTATAGCTCTTTCTATTTATCCGACGTAACTCGGAGTGACAACGAAAGGGAACGTCTCGGTTACGGATGTAACCCTTGTTCCCTGAGTAGGGAACAGAGACGTTACGTCAGCCTGCCACTTCCGCTGTACCGCGGGGATCGCCTGAGCTCAGTCTTGGCTCCTCAGCGAAGAAACATAACTGCATGTTGCCGGCGTCCTCTTTTTATACCCACGAGGTGGGGCGGAGTTACGTCATGCAAATTTCACAGACCCATGGCATTTCTTTGCCATTGGCTCGTTTTGTAATACTCCAAGTTGATAGGCTTTCTAAGCGAAACCCCATTCGTCGTCATCCGACGTAACGTCTCCGTTCCCTACTCAGGGAACGAGGGTTACATCCGTAACCGCGACGATTCTTGGGTACCTCCCCTAGTGGGTGATGTCAGGTTTCATATTACAAAATGTATTTTAACTACTTGATTATCAAAACCTTTTAATCTTGACAAGACGTCTCGGTTACATATGGTAACCCTCGTTCCCTGAGGGAGGGAACGGAGACGTAGGTCATGACTGACCAATAGGAATCTCGCCAGAGAGGCCAATCTACTTCGAGTGAAACTAAAACAGGCCAATGCACATTGGCGTGCAATCATTTGCATCAGTTAGCGCGGGTATTTAACAAGCAGCTGAGCGATTGCACAGTTAGTTTTTTGCTGAGGAGCCAAGCCTGAGAAGCTGGCCGCCCCGGCGGGCGGCAGCAGATGTGGCGACGGGACCTACGTCTCCGTTCCCTCCCTCAGGGAACGAGGGTTACCATATGTAACCGAGACGTTCCCTATCGGTCAGTCACTACGACGTAGGTCATGACTGACCAATAGGAATCCCTACCAAAGCGCCACAGCTGCTGCACCCCATCCAGCGCCCCCGTGCAAGCCTCTACACCTTCTTGCCTGGAAGGACGATAGGAGGAGGCCTACACAGAGAGTTTGACACTGTTGTTCCGTGATAACCCACACAGTGACATATTGGATAACACTGGGAAAGCGTGCCTTTCCTGTTTAGGAAGGAACGCTGCGGAAGCCACTTCTTCAAAGAGTTACGTGGAAATACATATGGACTAACCCGAAGGCTGTACTGCATATGAAATAATGGGTGACTTAGCCCAAGGGAAAGACACGGGCTTCCGATAGGAGCATCCGTGGAATATATACACATATGGGATCCCCGTAGGGTCACACATATGGAACCCAGCCCAGATCCGGTTCTCAAGGATTCAACGGATAAGGGCCTGGCGCCGGACGCTCCGCCAAGTCCGGGCCGAGGGGTTTTGGAGGACTCGACAGGTTTTTCACTCTGGAGCAATAGGGGTGCACAGTAAGGTGCAGCAAGCCGACAGAGCCGGACCTCTCAGTGCTTCTACCCGTTTAGGGTGAGAACACGGGAGGAGACCGGCTCTACACGTAGGCTATAGTATCTAGCAAACGTGTTAGGTGTCGCCCAGCCCGCAGCTCTACAGATATCTGTTAGCGAGGAGCCACGTGCCAGCGCCCAGGAGGACGCAACGCCTCTCGTAGAGTGTGCATGCAACCTAAGCGGGCAGGGCACGCCCTGTGCTTGATAAGCCAAGGCGATGGCATCCACTATCCAGTGGGCCAACCTCTGCTTGGAGACAGCCTTTCCCTTCTGCTGGCCTCCGTAACAGACAAAGAGCTGATCTGAGGTCCTGATGCTTTGAGTTCTGTCTACGTACATACGCAGAGCGCGAACGGGACAGAGCAAAGCCAGGGCTGGGTCTGCCTCCTCCAAGGGCAGCGCTTGCAGGTTCACTACCTGGTCTTTGAAGGGAGTGGTAGGAACCTTGGGCACATAGCCAGGCCGGGGTCTTAGTACCACGTGGCCGTCACCCGGCTCGAACTCTAGGCACGATTCGTCGACCGAAAATGCATGCAGGTCTCCTACCCTCTTGACAGTGGCCAATGCAACCAGTAGCAAAGTCTTCATGGAAAGAAGCTTTAAGTCTACTGATTGCAGAGGCTCAAAGGGAACATCCTGAAGTGCTCGAAGCACCAGGGAAAGATCCCAAGAGGGTATGGAGGGGGGTCGAGGAGGATTTAATCGTCTCGCCCCCCTAAGAAACCTGACGACCAGGTCGTGCTTTCCAACTGTTTTGCCATCTATGTGGTCATGATAAGCAGAATAGCGGCAGCATGTACTTTGAGGGTGGAAGGGGACAGTCTACGCTCCAACCCCTGCTGCAAGAAGGAAAGCACAGACCCTATCGAACATCTTCGGGGGTCTTCTCGGCGAGAAGAACACCACTCGACGAACAGGTTCCACTTCAGGGCGTAAACACGTCTCGTGGACGGCGCCCGTGCTGAAGTGATGGTGTTAAGTACCTCTGGGGGTAAGTCACCTAGAACCTCCGCGTCCCGAGGGACCAGACATGGAATTTCCAGAGGTCTGGGCGCGGGTGCCATAGGGTGCCCCGTCTCTGAGTCAGGAGGTCCTTCCTCAGAGGAATGGGCCAGGGAGGGACTGTCGCGAGGAGCATGAGTTCCGGGAACCAAGTCCGGGTGGGCCAATAGGGAGCCACCATAAGGACCTGCTCCTCGTCCTCCCTGACTTTGCACAGTGTCTGTGCAAGTAGGCTCACTGGGGGAAACGCATATTTGCGGAGGCCCCGGGGCCAGCTGTGTGCCAGTGCGTCCGTGCCGAGTGTTCCCTCGGTCAGGGAGTAAAACAGCTGGCAGTGGGAGGTCTCTGAGGAGGCAAACAGGTCTACCTGAGCCTCTCCGAACTCTCTCCAGATCAGCTGAACAACCTGGGGGTGGAGTCGCCACTCTCCCGGAAGCACAGCTCGTGATAGCTCGTCGGCCACACGGTTGAGCACGCCGGGGACATACATGGCTCGAAGCGACCTCAAATGCTTCTGACTCCAGAGGAGGAGATGGCGGGCGAGTTGCGACATGCGACGGGAGCGTAGACCACCTTGTCGGTTGATGTACGCAACGGTCGCAGTGTTGTCCGTGCGGACCAGTACGTCCCTGCCCCGTAGTGGCCTTTCAAGCGGCTCAGAGCGAGATGTACTGCTAGCAACTCGAGGCAATTGATGTGCCAATGCAGTTGGGGAGCCGTCCACACCCCTGACACTGCATGCCCGTTGTACGTGGCACCCCAGCCGGTGGCAGAGGCATCTGTGAATACCACAGCATGCCTGGAGACCTGTTCCAAGGGGACTCCTGCCCGAAGGAACGAAAGGTCTGACCACGGGCTGAAGGTCTGACGGCAAGCCGGTGTGATTGCCACCCGGTGAGTGCCGTGATGCCACGCCCATCTCGGGACTCGGCCGTGAAGCCAGTGCTGAAGCAGTCTCATATGAAGCAAGCCGAGCGGGGTTACCGCTGCTGCCGCTGCCATATGCCCCAGGAGCCTCTGAAAAAATTTCAGTGGGACCGCCGTCCTGCCTTTGAACGTGTTCAAGCAGTTCAGCACCGACTGAGCACGCTGCTCTGTGAGGCGCGCTGTCTGAGTGACCGAATCCAACTCCATACCGAGAAAAGAGATCCTCTGCACAGGGGAGAGTTTGCTCTTTTCCCAGTTGACCTGAAGACCCAACTGGCTGAGGTGCCTGAGCACGAGGTCCCTGTGTTCGCATAGCTGATCTCGAGAGTGTGCTAGTATGAGCCAGTCGTCGAGATAGTTGAGGATGCGAACGCCCTGTTCTCTCATGGGAACAAGGGCCCCCTCCGTGACTTTCGTGAAGACACGGGGGGACAGGGACAGCCCGAAGGGTAGGACTTTGTACTGATATGCTCGACCCTCGAACGCAAAGCGCAGGAACGGCCTGTGTCGAGGAAGAATCGAGACATGAAAGTACGCGTCTTTCAGGTCGATCGCTGCAAACCAATCTTGGGGACGGATGCATTCGAAAATGCGTTTCTGCGTGAGCATTTTGAACGGTAGCTTGTGGAGGCTCCGATTCAAAACTCGCAGATCCAAGATCGGTCGTAACCCACCACCTTTCTTGGGTACAATGAAGTAGGGACAGTAGTGCCCTGACCTCATATCGGCTGGAGGGACCGGCTCTATCGCGTCCTTCGCCAGTAGGACTGCGATCTCCGCACGCAAGACATGGGCATCGGCTGCTCTCACTGTAGTGGAGTGGATGGCCCGAAACTTGGGGGGACGCCGGGCGAACTGAATCGCATAGCCGAGCCTGATGGTCCGAATGACCAAAGGGACCGCAGGCGTACCCGGAGTGGGGCAGCGAGGTGGAACACAGGGACGCGGCTCGGGGGGCTCTCTCTGGGAGGCGGCCCGTAGTGGGGTCTGTGTGCGCTTTGCAGCACTTACCTGGTTCCACAGGGCAGGAGGTGCAGGAGGCGGCTCGGTGGCGTTCTCGAACTGCACACTGCTGCTCACTGGCGATAGAGGAGGCGGATGAGAGTGGTGAGGATTCTGTCCCCCCACTGCTCTCCGGGTCCCCTTCGGACCCAGAGATGGTAGAAACTGCTCTTTTATTGAAAATTTGGGTACCGCTGGTTTTAAGGCCAGCGGCGGAACAAAAGGAAACAAGGGATTCCCCACCCGGCCCTCCTCCGGGGGAAGGAGCGATGCGGTCATCGTCTCCTGAAGAGCAGTTCCCTCCATCTCCGGGTCGCCCGTCCTAGGGCCGCTTACTCTTGGCTTTGCCGCCCCACTTGGCGGGGGCCTGGACGGGCAGGGCGCCCTGCCTGCGACTGGCTCCACGGCGCCGCTTAGGTGGAGGCTGCTGCTGCGGCGCGGGAGCAGGGGCAGACGCAGGAGGACGCCCTCGGCGACGAGCAGACTGAGGAGCCGCAGGCGGTGGAGTGGAGGCAGCAGCTGACCGCCGCGGCAGGATGTGACTGATCGCCTCAGTCTGCTTCTGTACAGCCGAGAACTGCTGGGCAAAGTTCTCGACCGCGTCGCCGAAGAGGCCGGTCTGGGACACGGGGGAGTTAAGAAACCTGAGCTTGTCGGTTTCCCTCATGTCGGCCAGACACAGCCAGAGATGGCGTTCCTGGACCACCAAAGTGGACATCGCACGACCCACAGACCGCGCGGTAACCTTCGTCGCACGAAGCGCGAGGTCCGTCGCGGTACGAAGTTCTTGGAGAACTTGTGGGTCGTGACCACCCTCGTGCAGGTCCTTCAGTGCCTTAGCCTGATGAACCTGCAACAACGCCATAGCGTGTATGGCAGAGGCAGCTTCCCCGCAGGCCTTGTAAGCCTCGTCGGTTAAGTCCGACGAGTACCTACAGGCGCGTGAAGGAAGACACGGTTCCCCACGCCAAGTGGAGTTAGGGCACAGTTGCATAGCAACGGCCCGTTCCACTGGCGGGACACGCGTGTATCCCTTAGCTGCCCCGCCATCAAGGGTGGTGAGGGAGGAGGAGCCACCGGGACGGTTTCTGGCAGTGAAAGGTGCCGTCCACGTCCCCGTGAGCTCCTCATGCACCTCCGGGAAGAAAGGCACTGGAGTGGGTAGCTGAGAACCAGCGCGCGCCACCCCGAGATACCAATCATCCAGCCTCGAGGGCTCGGGACACGGTGGAGGGTTCCACACGAGCCCGATCCTGTTGGCGGCCCGGGAAAGCATGGCCATCATCTCCGGGTCCGACTCGGGCACCGCTGGCACACCCGAAGGAGGCAGCGGCTCCGAGCCGTCGTCCGCGGAGCGGTCTGACCCACCCTCCGATGCAGCGATCGACATCTGGTCGTCGCGGGGAGCGCCGAACGAAACGACCGGTAAGCATCTCGAGGATGGTCCGGCGCGTTCCGTTGGCAGCTGAACTGGTTGCAGAGCATGAGAGGAGTGGGGGTTCCTAGGGGGTTGGTTCCCCGAAGGAAGCGCGCTCACTGTAATCCTCAAGTCACCCATGTCACTGCCGGAAGCAACCCGCGAAGGGGGGTTGGACCGAGGTGCAGGCACGGGGACTCCGCCCCTTTGCAGGAACGAGAGTCTCGACCTCAGCTCTGAGATGGTCATCTTCCCACAATGGGTACACGACTCATCCACGAACGCTGCCTGTGCGTGTTCGAGGCCCAGACACACAAGGCAGCGATCGTGACCATCCCGCGATCCCAGGTAACGACCGCATCCAGAAACACACAGATAGAACGTCATCTTGAAAAAGACGCGAACTATCTGTGTTTGCTCTTTTAGGGACTACTCTCACTGGTGCTGAAGCACGCAGGGGAGCAGCCTCAGCGATCACAGGGGAATGTGCACCCGACTGTGCGCTGGGAGATCTTACCAGCCGTTAAAACAGCTTTTTTGTTTGCTCTTTAAAGAGGAGGCTGCTCACGCTGCCGTGCTGTCGCGCCCAGCACCAGAAAAAAAGAGAGAAGTTCAAAAAAGAAAAGCCTGTAGAAGTTTTCCACTGCAGTAGAGGCATCGAAGTGTTTGGCTCCGAAGCAAAAAGCTAACTGTGCAATCGCTCAGCTGCTTGTTAAATACCCGCGCTAACGAGGTCGCGCAGCTGATGCAAATGATTGCACGCCAATGTGCATTGGCCTGTTTTAGTTTCACTCGAAGTAGATTGGCCTCTCTGGCGAGATTCCTATTGGTCAGTCATGACCTACGTCGTAGTGACTGACCGATAGGGAACACATGTTTTCATGAAAGTCTGAGTTTCAAGGTTTCAAATTTTGTGATATAAATGTATTCATTTGTTACAGGAGAAAAAAGAATTAGTGGAACGTGGGTGACATCCATTGGCTATTTTTGGTACAGTGCCTAAACAAAATCTCATAGGAACTTCAATGTGTGTGATATCAACTTCAAATTTGGAACACTTGGATAGACATATGGCTTTGATTTTTAGTCATTTTAGAGTCAAAATTATTTTGTACAATATTTATTTAAAATAAATACAAATATTTAGTACAGTATATTTGGCTTACAGTATGTTTAAACTTCCATAACTTTTTCTTTCATTATTTCAGTGATGGGCTGTCTATCAACTCTATCAGAATCACTGACTTGCACTGTAATATATTTTATATGAAGGAGTATTAAATTATTCCAAATAGTCCATAGCTATTTATAGCTCTTAATTTCATAGCTTTTCTCTTGGTTGCTGCTTCTATTAGTGTCTGTTTATGATAGAGATTTTATCCAATCATATTTCAGCCGTCATGTGTTGCCAGGGTCAAATAAATCTGCCTTGAGGCCTTCAGAATCTATTTGGGGAGGCTGCAGTAGCTTAAAATGAATGGCAATGAATTTGTTGCTTTAAGATAATCAGTTAGATTTAATCGGCCAATCAGAGTTCGATTTGACTGCACCATGGCCATCTAGCAGGCGTACAATAACGTCGGCATTTACACATCCTTTGATTGTGTGATTCAGAGCGCATACTATTACTGGTAGTCAGAGCTAGCTAACGCATCTGTAGCAAACTGCGTAAACTAAAATATGTTCCTGTATATTTAATCGTTTTTCAATCCACAAATTAATGTTTCTTTACCTCCTCGACCCCCAGCAGGTTCAAACATACCGGGAAAAAAAATCCTTATTCAGCCTGAGCTTAACGCAGAGTCACAGAACTCTATTCGATATGTCCGGGTAAAAAACAGAACTGACTATGCCACAAATGGTTTTGAAGGCAAAAGTCCCGCTGATCTCATTGATTTCCTTCAAAAATCTGTGTGAGAAAATGGGTCAGCTGTACACATCTTCATGTTTTCCGGTGACTGTCCCTGTGTCCACTGCTGGGCATTCTCAGCCCTAAAGCGTATTAAAACTTATGCCAGAAATATGACGGGACATGACTTTCAGCATTAGACTCAATAGAAAACACTTATTGTTGGAACTGAAACGCACAGATAACCTGAACAACAGAGTAATTGAACTCTTCTTGAGGAAAGAAATAATGGATTTTGTGTAAAAAAATAATCAGTAGTTTTGGTGAGTATAATGCTTTTTTTGCCCCCGTTCTTTCCGTGGTGAATATGATTTTCTTCTTAATTTTCCTTTTGAATTTATGATCGAAACTTCATTTTTTTTCAAACATTCATACTATTGTAAAGTCTGAAAAGGGACTATTGTAACCCTTGAACGACAAGTCAAGGGTGGCTCCTTTTCTGAACTTATAATAGGAACGCAAGAACCACTGTATACACTAACACAAGCCGAATTCACTCGCTCGTTTCTCTCTACCCAGCCTTTTCCGAACTCACAGCATTAACCCAATAACTGCCGGTGCAAAATAAAAACAGCAATTTCACATCAATTATAGAGAGTCTGAGCGCTGCTACATTATTAAAAGTTATTAATTCAGGTAGGACACCACTGAAGGCCTAAGTGTGAAATGCACGGTCCGCCACTACATTATTTGAAGTGCAATAATCTGCTGAGAGTCTTCTTTAAAACAAGACCAACTGTAGGTCTATATTCCAAATCATTTTTGAATTACAACCATTCACAAGTGCATTTTTCACGTCTATTCTCAAAAAGGGGGTGACAGTAAAGGGGTTTTACCTAAAATTTGTCTCACATTCTCAATCTCTAGCCTGAACTTCTTGTCTTTTAGTTATTATTGTTGTTATTATTTGTAAAGGGTATGTATGGCTGTAGTATCCCTGTAGAAGTGTAGGTCTGAGTTTGACTGTTCCATAATAGTCCTTTATAGGTTGTTGCTTGTAGTGCCCAGTAAATTGATGTACTCTTTGTACAAACACCCATTGTTAAAGCATTGTGTGATTACCCTATGGTTGATTTACATGCCTCGATGTGTACACTTGTTAACAATAAGACATCAAGTACCACTCATAATAGAATCTAAAAAAATTGCAGTAATATGTATACAGATATTAATAAAGAAAGGACAAATTATCAAGAAAAGTGCAAATTAACAATTACTGTTAATTTGATATTTTTGGATATTTATTTCATATTATTTATATTTCTTTCACTTTGTACTGGACTCAAAACTTGATCAATTGTATTATTTGTCTTTTCCCATTAGATGTTGCCTGGTGTTTTTCTCAGGCTTTAGTAAAATAATATAAACCTTGGGGGCAAATAAGCAGAGGAGCAGGCTAAAACTAGATGCTAAAATGGCAAAAATTTCCACAGCAGTTGTAAATTTACCAGGTGAACTTACATATGCAGGTACAAATGCCAGCCACACTGCACAAAATATAAGCATGCTGAAGGTAATGTATTTGGCCTCATTAAAATTGCCTGGTAACTTCCGTGCTAAAAATGCCAGAAAAAAGCAGACACAAGCCAAAAGGCCTATGTATCCCAACACACACCAGAAGGCCAGATCAGAGCCCACACTGCAATCCAGGATGATCTTGGACTGCTGATATTTAGTGTTTCTATAGGGGAAAGGTGGGGACGCTACAAGCCAGACAGTACATATAACCACCTGAACTAGAGTGCAGCAGAAGATTATGATTCTCTGCTGTATTGGGCCCAACCATTTCATTATATTGTTTCCTGGTCTGGTAGCTGTAAAAGCTGCCAGCACCACTAAAGTCTTGCCCAGGATGCATGATATGCAGAGGGAGAAGGTGATGCTGAAGGCAGTGTGTCGTAGCATGCAGGACCAGGATGTGGGTTCCCCAATAAACACCAAAGCGCATAGAAAACATAGAGTCAGTGATAACAAGATAAAGAAACTGAGCTCTGAGTTATTTATGCGTACAACAGGAGTGTTTCTGTAATAGAGAAATACAGCAAGCACAGCTAAAGTGAGGCAGGCCCCCACTACAGCTATTACTGTTAGGGTCATTCCCATTGCATCATGGGACAGGAATTCAACCACTTTTGGAATACACACTGTTCCATCAGCATTTGACCAGTAGTCTTCAGAACAGGCCATACATTCTAATGAATCTAAAGAGAGGGAAAGACTATAAAAATGAGGATAAAGGTCACAGTTTTTTTCTGAATTATTGAAGTTGTTCTCCAACCTGTCTTATTACTGATTTTGCCACTGTCACAAGGTATACAGTCAAAGCAGCACAGAGGCTGGCCACGACGGACAGCTTGCCTGAATCCCGGAGTGCAGCTGTTGCTGCACACAGACACCAGCACCTGCTTAAACAACACAGCCACACATATTAGTAATCCATACAAGTGTATATTAATAATGTTCCTGTATGTCAATAGCATTATTAATTATTTGACAAGAAACTAATTAGCTACTATGAAACTAACCTGTATATATATTTGAGTATAGGACATCCTGATTGAAAAACGCCTCAGGTTACGACTGTAACCCTAGTTCCCTGAGTAGGGATCGAGACGCTGTGTTGATGGCGCTTTGGGAACGCCGCTGCGTGATCGCGTCTGAAGCACGTGTCAACTAGTCCTATGGCGAGAATGAGTGTCACGGGTGGGTGACGTCATGACCAGGAAAGGATAAAAGCACATCCAGTCTGACCGGCGCTAGCTTCGAAAAAGCCAAAGCAAGACGATCACAGGGATGTAGGAAGTATGGCAAAGTGACGCAGCGTCTCGTTCCTAGTAGGGAACTAGGGTTACAGTCGTAATCTGAGACGTTCCCTTCCGAGGAAACAAGCGCTGCATCGATGATGCTTTGGGAATGAGAATGCCTGAACGCCATACGGTCAAGAGCATATTGTGTAAAACTGTCACGACATGAGAACCTGGTGCCTATTGGCAGGAAATGCCCGATTTGACTAACTTTCGACCCTCCTCAGAGGGTGCGAGTCCGACGCAGAGTTGTGTTTTTTGAGACACTGAATCAGAAGCTCACTGGAATCCGCTACGCCCCGAGGCACTGCTTCACTGAAGAGACCATGAGGCGATAGCGGAGTTCCAACAGAAAATATTTGTCATTATCTTTTATACCTGACAAATTTAACCAAAGGTGCCTTTCCGAAGCCACATTAGTTGCCATCGACGGCCCAATAGCACGAGCGGCCTATTTGTGCTCGGAGAGAAAGATCGGTGGCCTGACGCAGTTCTTGAACCACGTCAGGCCCCGCTCCCTTGCCAGTCTCAAGGTCCCTCAGCAGGTCAGCCTAGTATGCTTGTAAAATAGCCATAATGTGAAGGCATGCGCCGGCCTGACCTGCTGCTGTATATGCTTTATCCACTAACATTGGTGATGTCTTTAAAGGCTTAGTGTGCTGCATTGGGGACTTCAAGGACGATGCCGATGCTGGAGAAAGATAGGTAGCAAGTGGTTGTTCTACTTTTGGCATCATCCTATAACCATATTCATTCAGCCCCCTTATATCGGAGTATACGTGAACCTGAGGGCTAAAAACTCTAGACGAATATGGCTTATACCATGTTTTTGATAATTCTTTGTGTAAATCAGGAAATAATGGAAGTCCCCTAGGTGGAGGTATTGTGCTAGATGTGAGAAATCGCTCATCTAAAAGGCTTTTGGGACAAGCGCCTTGTTTCTCAGCTATTCAATATTCAACTTAGACACAGCTCAAGTTAATAATTCCACCAGCTTCTCATGTGTTGGGGAAGAAGCTGGCATTTCTTCTTCCCCCATTTCGATGCTCAGCACATATAGTTAGACAACTAGACTAGACATATAGTTAGACAAGGAACCGCGGGGCGGGCTTCCAACTCTGGAGAGAGAGCACTGGATCCCACGGGTAAAGGCGGAGAGAGGGCGGGGCCTGTCTCAAACCCCGCAGTGAGATCCATTTGCGATTCCCACGATAAGATCTTCCGTGCTGCCTCGGCAGCAGCGGGGCCCGAACTGCAGGGAACGCTCACCTGAATACTCTCCTCAAAGAGTGACAGGCGAGAGTGCAGCTTGCGAAGCGGCAGCCTCTCACAATCAGCCCCCTCAAAGGCTGACAGAGCATGCTCTGCTCCCAAACACATCACAAAAAGTTTGTGTGTATCCCCAACCGTAAGATAACGAGGGCACGGAGAAGCACACAACTTGAACGATTGTTTGGACACCATTTAGATATAATATTTACCTGTATGGTTTTGTGACAGACAACAATAAATATGACAGACAGTTTTGACATAGAGCACTTGCTGAGGCACAGAAGCTAGCGCTGGTCAGAACAGATGTGCTTTTATCCTTTCCTAGTCATGACATCACCTGCCCGTGACACTCATTCTCGCCATTGGACTAGTTGACGTGCTTTAGACGCAATCACGCAGGGGCATTCCCAAAGCGTCATCGACGCAGCACGAGTTTCCTCGAAAGGGAACAACGATTAATTTTGCCTTTTGCATTTCCTTCCCACAGACAGATCTTCCATCTTCAGAATAACAATTCTTTCATATTTCAAATTGATACTTACCTCCATTTGACCCTACAGAACTTCAGAACATGGAATCTCATGTACTGAAATACACTGTGAGAACAGCTTGCCTCAGTCTGATGTCCGGGCCACATGATAGCCTTCTCCTGGATAACCAGTTCTTGGCCAGATTCTTGTGCACCATCGAACATCCCCACATTAACAAACTCAATATTTCCAGCTGAGCCCCGCTGCCAGTTTATGAGGTCATAAGATGGGATAGAATCGCCTTTCATGTCAAAGTTCACTGTCTCTCCTGAAATAGTGAATGACACTTCTTGGAGATACCGCTGTAACTGCGTTTAGGAGATAAAATCAATTTACATTAGTTCAAGTCATGACTTTGTACAGAGTTAATTTATCATGAATCATTTAAGCATTCATTATTTTGAGTACCTGCCATGGGTAGACATTATGTTCATTTGCACATGTGGAGTTTTTGAACGGCCCTTTCCCAGGTGTACAGTGAAGAAGGTTATGCAGGGAATAAGCAATGGCATACACTCCTTTATAAACATTATAGGAAATGCGGGGGCTAGAAGTATTAAAATAGGCAGAGTGCTGCACCCTAACAGTCTCCTGCCCTGTACAGGAGGGCAGATGATTATTTAAGCTGGAACTGGAGGACGAACAGTCATATAAAGCCCCCCACAGCTCGTGAACCAGAGGATTTGAGGGGTAGGTTTGTGGGTTCACTGTTGTGAGATACTCACTTAACCCAGGAATTTGGCCCTGTCGTATGCCAAATCCAATGGTCCCTCCAAGGAAAGGGTAATATTCTTCTCCTGCGAACACAGAGGCTGTAACCCATGCCTCACTAGCAATCCACTGTATCCCAGTGACATTCTGTTCCATGTAATCTCTTAAGAAGGGTGTGAGCTCCCCTTCAGCTGAGAACACCACTACAACCCGAGCAGTGGAGTGGCTCATGACTTGAATGATTTCCAGTGCCCTCTGACGTGCATATAACAGAGGAATCATCTCCTGATAAGCAACACATATCCCTGTATTCTCTAACTCCTTCAGTAAGCCCTGAAGGGCAAAGCGACCATACTCATGATCTCCTCGTACCACTCCCACCCAGGTCCAGTTAAAATGCAGCAGGAGTTTTGCAATGGCCTTTACTTGATAGGCATCACTAGGGATGACTCTGAAGAATGAAGGGAATTCTCTCCTATCACTAAGACATGCACAGGATGAAAAATAACTGATCTGTCAAGAGAAAAAAAGAAGAAACTTCTATAATAGGAATATTATTAGATCTTAGGTTGCACTGCATGGTTTTACTGTACACAGCTAAGAATGTGTACATGGTTAACTCTCCATTACTGAAAATGTATTTTCTCAATTTAATCTCAATTCAATTATTTTCTCACAAAAGCATAAATAAACCATAATGCACTTTAAATTAACACAAAAATAATTGGAAATGTTTCTTTTTAGACTCACCATTGGTATCCCGAAAGGCTGCAAAAGTCTTGAAACTACAATAGACTGAGCTGACCCGGATTCTCCTATGATAGCAAGCAGTGGACCAGGACCTGCACACAGGGGCCTTAATTGCTCACTTGGCCCATTTAGAACAGCTACTGCTGATCTTTGCCCAGTCAGAGGGTATGCACAAGAGTCAAAGATTTTGTAACCCAGAGTGTATTCAGGAAGAAGATTGGCTCGCTTGTTTATTTCCTCTACAGCAAGTTTCATTGCAAGGGCCCAGCGGAAAGCTCTCGGATCAAATCTGCAGATGAAGTAAACAGAAAGAAGGAAATAAAAGGCATCCAAACTTGTTGTACACAGGTTTAAAAATTTCTACCAAAACACCCATTTAAGATATTTATACCTTACAAATAATATATTCTCTATAGGCAGTTTAAAAAAATACATTTTTGTTACTCACCCATTACATTTGACTGGCCCCGGTTTGTAAGAACAGTTGAGATCTGGCATTTCCTGATTGTAGTGCAAAGGAAAAATGCCACCTATTAGAAAATCTCCATTAGCCATGAGGCCTGGCTCAAAGTCACTTTGCAGGACACATTTAGAAGCATCTCCAGGAGTGAGCACACTGAGATGGTAAACCAGAAGCCACAGGAAAAGGACAGTCATTCCCTCTAATGCCTGCATCCCTCAGCATGACTACAGTGGGCAGGACACCCTGTTATATATATCAGACACAGGTCTCCATGCATCTCATTATGTGTCATGGTCATATGCCATCAGTACGATTCAAAATACTGATATTCATAAATATGTTTTATTAATATGATTCCTTTTTACAACAGTAGTGCAACCCATGGCCATATACATTGTATTCATTAGAAAGAGAGTAAATTTGTTTTAGGACATGATACAAATTTGTGGTGTATATAGTCTCATGTTATTTTAAGTATATACAAGTATTTACACAGTCTGTTTCCTATATCCCTATATGAAGATATCACATTAAAATACTTAACATATCTTAAAGAAGAAACTCCGGTCAATTTTAACATTGAGCTCATTTTTTTGTGCATTTGGAGTGCTGTCAGTACAGACAAAAATGACAAAAATCGGTGTTGCCTACACCGTGTTATCCTCTTTTTAAAATTCGCACCCTGTTGACTTCAATGGGGCAAGTTCTTAACCTTTTAGCCTCTTAACATCCTTGATTTATCATTACAAGTGATTACATTATGGTCAATCTGTTTGCAGTAGATGTGAAAGATATTAATAAAAGTGATGTTAATTCAGCCAGCTCACATACCTGTATTTACTTACTGTTTTCGGTCGAAGTCCACAGTAGTCGATTGTCGAGTTCGCGCACGCGATCATTGGTAACTAAGCAACAGTGGAGACTCAGACTGTCAGCTGTCAGCCGATGACGGTGCTATGTAGTGTTCTGATATTATGATATTCTATGACATTATGATATGATGTTGCGTAGTTACCAATGATCGCTCGCACGAACTCGACAATCGACTACTGTGGTCTTCGACCGAAAACAGGAGGTAAATACAGGTATGTGAGCTGGCTGAATTAACATCACTTTTATTAATATCTTTCACATCTACTGCAGTCAGATTGACCGTGGTCACTCTTAATAACACCACTCACATGGCTGTGCACTTGTAATGACAAATCAAGGATGTTAAGAGGCTAAAAGCAGGTTTAGAACTTGCCCCATTGAAGTCAACAGGGTGCGAATTTTAAAAAGAGGATAACACGGTGTAGGCAACACCGATTTTTGTCATTTTTGTCTGTACTGACAGCACTCCAAATGTACAAAAAAATGAGCTCAATGTTAAAATTGACCGGAGTTCTCCTTTAACATATTTAACATATAAATATTTAACATATCATCTTAGATAATAATTATATGTTATTATATTAATTTATGTGAAAATAATTATTGAATTTGAATTCAATATTTTGTGGATAATTATTCCACATTCAGCATCCCATTGCATCATTTAATAACTTTTCCCATGAGATGTTGCTTGGTGTTCTTTTCAGGCTTCAGTAAAATAATATAACATTTGGGGGCAAATAAGCAGAGGAGCAGGCCAAAACTAGAAGCTAAAATAGCAAAAATTTCCACAGCAGTTGTAAATTTACCAGGCTGGCTGACATATGCAGGTACAAATGCCAGCCACACTGCACAAAATATAAGCATGCTGAAGGTAATGTATTTGGCCTCATTAAAATTGCCTGGTAACTTCCGTGCTAAAAATGCTAGAAAAAAGCAGACACAAGCCAAAAGGCCTATGTATCCCAACACACACCAGAAGGCCAGATCAGAGCCCACACTGCAATCCAGGATGATCTTGGACTGCTGATATTTAGTGTTTCTATAGGGGAAAGGAGGGGACGCTACAAGCCAGACAGTACATATAACCACCTGAACTAGAGTGCAGCAGAAGATTATGATTCTCTGCTGTATTGGGCCCAACCATTTCATTATATTGTTTCCTGGTCTGGTAGCTGTAAAAGCTGCCAGCACCACTAAAGTCTTGCCCAGTATGCATGATATGCAGAGGGAGAAGGTGATGCTGAAGGCAGTGTGTCGTAGCATGCAGGACCAGGATGTGGGTTCCCCAATAAACACCAAAGCGCATAGAAAACATAGAGTCAGTGATAACAAGATAAAGAAACTGAGCTCTGAGTTATTCACACGTACTATAGGGGTTCCTCTGTTGTACAGAAATATCCCCAGCACTGTGACAGTCAGAAAGGCTCCCACTATAGCTATCACAGTCAGCGTGATTCCCATTGCATCATGGGAGAGAAACTCAACTATTTTCGGGACACACACTGTTCCGTTTGAATTGGACCAGTAGTCTTCAGGGCATGACAGACAATCTACTGAATCTAAAAAAGAAAAAAAAAAATAATAATAATAATAATAATCACAGTACATGTAAGAAATTTAGAATTGAAACAATTACATGAATGACATTATAAATAAATGCAAGTAAATATTTATACATAATAAATATTTATCACTCAACATGCAGTAAGGTGCAAACTACCTGTTTGATTACTGATCTTGCCACTCTCACATGGAACACAGTCAAAGCAGCACAGAGGTTGCCCACGACGGGCAGACGTCCTGAACCCTGGGGCACAGCTATTACTGCACACAGAGACAGGTACCTATGAAAAAAAAGTAAATATAATCACACATTTCATAAATGTATTTTCTGTATGTTTTCCTCAGTTATACGCAGCGTACATTAGCAACTGTTTCTGATTGAAAGCAGTTCAAGGACATCATAGTGAGTTATTTTGAAAAAACAACAGATGGCAGTGCAGTGCACAGTCAACACCTTGCCTTGTTCTGTTGTTTAGACCACATAATGGCCTGTTCCTCAATCACCAGTTCTCTCCCAGAATGCTGAGCACCATCATAGAGGCCCACTTTTACAAACTGAATATCTCCACTTGAGTGTCTTTGCCAATTTATCAAGTCATAATATGGAATTGAGTCTCCTTTATTATCAAAGTTAACATTTTCTCCGGATACTGAGAAGGAAACATCCTCAAGATAATGCTGAAGCTTTAGAATACATAAAATTACATTTTTTTTTTAAAAAGGACCATTAAAGATCAGATAAATTAGATAATTACATTTGCAATGAAAAAAAGTAAGCGAAATTGAAAGTATAAAGCCTAAAAAAGTTTTACCTGCAATGGAAACACATTGCTGATGTTTGCACATGATAAATTCTCAAATGGACCATTTCCAGGCCTACAGTGAATGAGATTATGTAGAGAATGAGCAAAGGCATACACTGCTTTATACACATTGTAGGTCACACGAGGGCTGGAAGTGTTCATGTAGGCAGAGTGTTCTTGTCGCAGAGATTCTTTCCCTGTGCAGGAGGGCAAATGACTGTTCAAGTTGGACGTGGAGGGGGAACAACCATACAGAGCCTCCCACAACTCCTGAACTTGGGGGTTTGAAGGGTACCTTTCTGGGGTCACTGTTTTGAGGTAATCCTGAAGTCCTGGAATGTGTCCTTGACGTATTGCAAACCCAATTGTGCCATCTAAGAATGGGTATGTTTCTGCTAACATTGAAGCTGTTACCCAAGCCTCACTTGCAATCCACTGAATTCCTGTGATATTTTGAGTCACAAACTCTCTTAAGAAAGGGTAAAATTCCCCTTCTACTGAAAAAACAACAACTACCTTAGCTGTGGATTCCTTCATTACTTTAAGAATCTTTAGGACTTTTTCTTGGGTGTAGTCTTTAGGTATCATTTCATGGTAGGCCAGACAAATGTTAGTATTATCAATTTCTCGCTTTAAGCCTTGTAAAGCAAATCTCCCATAGTCATGGTCTTCAGTGACCACACCAATCCATGTCCAGCCAAACTTTTTTAACAGCTGTGCAATAGCTTTGACCTGATAATCATCATTGGGAACCACTCTGAAAAATGTTGGGAACTGCTTCCGATTACTTAGACAAGAGCAGGTTGAGAAATAGCTTATCTATAAAACAGAGGAAGAAAAAAATAATTACCATAAAATACATCAAAATAATATATACATGTTGAGCTTATGTTTCCAAGATACAGAACATAAACAGAACGAAAATAACTTTTTACCATGGCTATTTGGAAGGGTTGCACAGTTCTGGAGAGAACAATGGATTGTGAAGATCCAGATTCCCCTATTAATCCTAATAAAGGGCCAGCCCCAGAGCACATTGAACTCTCAACAACATCCTGCCCATTCAGTACTGCCAGGACTGCTTTCTGAGCCGTTACAGGTGTAGAGCAAGAGTCAAAAATCCTGTAAGCCAGTGTATGATTTAAAAGGAGATCTTTTCTATTGTTTATCTCCTCAACAGCAAGCTTCATAGAAAGAGCCCAACGGAAAGCTCTTGGATCAAACCTACATTTAAAGCCACAAAAATAACTTTGTAAAATTGCTTTTAGAACATTGGTTTGGCATCTTATTATTTGATTTTGGCAAACGGAATACAAATTAAACAGCAGGCAAAATATTACATTTCCCAGAAATGATTGGCAAATAGCAAATATCCTTACCCTTGACACTGTGCTGCTAAAGGTCTCTTTTTGTAGTCTGTTGATGGAAGTTCTACTCTATAATGTAAAGGAAAAATTCCTCCTATTGTGAAGTCTCCACTAGACAAGAACACTGGAAGATCAAAGTCATCATGTGGAGAGCAGGTTGAAGTCACAGCTGCACTGGAAAGGTGAAATACAGAGAAAAAAATGTAAATCATTGTTCTATTAAGCTCCAAAAAAACTAAGAGAGTTAAGAGACGTTTCTATTTCTCAAAGTTTTTATATGGTTAGCTACCTTGCATATCATTATGTATGATCTCCATGGGTTACAGAATTTGCTAAATCAGGTGGCGTGTAATAGCAACCATTCAGCAAATAACAAATGAATATGTAAAATCTCATTTAAATACGATGCCTCGTCAAAAATTAAAGCTATATTATGGAACTGAGTAAAATTTAAGTAGTGAGCGATCACATCATAAAACTATTTTCCAAATCATGTTTTTGCCTTACCCTAAATCTATATGAGCCTATGATAATTATTTATATTTTAGAGTTGTCAGGACAGATTTTGGGAAACTGCATACTTTCATCATTCGTCTATGTGTATTTATGCCATATCCGTAAAGGAAAAAAGGTCAGGCAACTACTACATGGAGTGGAAGTACCTTAGCCACAACAATTGAACCTTGGACCGAAAAGGTTTTGAAAGCAAAAAGGGAAAGGGACATAATCGTAATAAAACACAAATCAACATAATTTGCATAGCATCAGACTTGCTGTGCATTCACTAGTTTCACAAACCAATGTTTATGTTGGTAACAATGCCAATCCCTAAACCAGTTACTACTTTTTCTAATTTGCCTAAAAATAACCTTGCCAAGTTACAACATCTTTATACAAGGTGTAAACAGGGCTTATAGGTGAATTGTGGTGATTCAATCATATACATTTTCCTTGGAATATTGGTAATGAATCCAGAATAACCCGGTCAGATAGGCTTTGATGATCGCATATTAGTCCTCTGTGAATAATCTAGGCCATTTAGAGAGTCCTAGCCCTTCATAGCACTTCAGTGCCCAGAGAGAAGAGTTCACACTTGGCATGTTTGGTTCGTTTAAAACGAACCCTAATGCTATTGTTCTGTGAGTGCCGTTCATTTGAATAAGTGTGAACGGTGCCATCCGAACCCTGGTGCGCACCAAACAAGCAGGCCGAGACCGGTGAAAAGATGGGTCTCGGTCCGCTTCCAAACAAACTTGGTTCTAATGGAATATGAATGCAACATGGACAAAAGACATGTAAACAAACCAAAATCGGGACATGATGCCACAAGATGCAACCCTAAAAAGGACAAAATGCTCAAGTGTCACAGGTCGGAGTGCCCCCCCCCCCCCCCCCCCCCCCCCCGGCGCGCACCACCCCTACAAATGTACCACCTCGAGGAGTTACCCAGAGACACCACGAGACCAGACAAGGTATTATATATAAAACAGATTTTATTGAATTAAAATAGGCTATCTCCTAAACTAAAAACTCAGTGATTCCTCTTCCGACTGCCAGGGGTGAGTGATGGGGTAGGCACTGGTAGTGGATGCACGCAGCGGTTCCTCTTCGGGCAGCCAGGGGTAAGTGATGGAGCAGATGCTTATCAGGAGTTCACAAAGCAGTTCCTCTTCGGGCAGCCAGGGGTAAGTGATGGAGCAGATGCTTATCAGGAGTTCACAAAGCAGTTCCTCTTCGGGCAGCCAGGGGTAAGTGATGGAGCAGATGCTTATCAGGAGTTCACACAGCAGTTCCTTTTCAGGCAGCCAGGGGTAAGTGATGGAGCAGATGCTTATCAGGAGTTCACACGGCAGTTCCTCTTCCGGCAGCCAGGGGTAAGTGATGGAACAAACACTGGAAAGGAATTCACATGACAGTTCCTCTTCGGGCAGCCAGAGGTAAGTAATGGAGCAGACGCTTACCAGGAATTCACACGGCAGTTCCTCTTCAGACAGCCAGGGGTAAGTGATGGAGCAGACACTGGAAAGGAATTCACACGACAGTTCCTCTTCGGGCAGCCAGAGGTAAGTAATGGAGCAGACGCTTACCAGGAATTCACACGGCAGTTCCTCTTCAGACAGCCAGGGGTAAGTGATGGAGCAGACACTGGAAAGGAATTCACACGACAGTTCCTCTTCGGGCAGCCAGAGGTAAGTAATGGAGCAGACGCTTACCAGGAATTCACACGGCAGTTCCTCTTCAGACAGCCAGGGGTAAGTGATGGAGCAGACACTGGAAAGGAATTCACACGACAGTTCCTCTTCGGGCAGCCAAAGGTAAGTAATGGAGCGGACGCTTATCAGGAATTCACACGGCAGTTCCTCTTTAGACAGCCAGGGGTAAGTGATGGAGCAGACACAGGACAGCAACAGCAGAAGGTAGCGGCGGACGGCAGAACCTCTGTTCACAGTACAGCAATGGTGAGTACAGAATCCAACAGTTAATAACTGAGTCTCCTTCAGTGTAAAAAGCTCAATGGGCAGATAATGCTTCCTCTTTGGATCAGGAGAATCAAACAGCAGCGCATGAATATTTAACAAAGCCTCCTCAAATCAACAATAGTCAAGTACTCACGATAGGGGTCTTCTTCAGTGTGGAAAGCTCAATGGGCAGATAATGTTTCCTCTTTGGATCAGGAGAATCCAACAGCAGTGCATAAATATTCGACAAATCCTCTTCCAATCGGAAAAGCTGAAACTACAATCCTGTACAGCAAACACTTAAAACACAGTCGTTGGTTAGTTTCGATTCAGCACTCTAGGTCAATGAGCATAACGGATGGGAACACGGGCAGACACAAGGTGATAATCTTCACACCGGTGCATACATCAATCACTTCAAATGGTAACACGTGTTCACTTCACACTAAGCACTGCAACTCACACCAACTCACAGCGTATAAGGTCTCCACTCGTTATCCCAGCCGACTCCCTCTTCCCGAGTCGATGAAACAGCACATCCAAACTGTAGGGGAAGTGTATGCTTGACGAGGTAACCTGGACCCACTGCCTCGCTTCCTCTGTTAATGTTGTTTCCCTTTATCCATCCACAAATGCCCACTCTATCCTTCAGCTCCGTTTTTCCCCTCTCCACACAAACATGTGCTTTTATAATCCCCATCATGGGTAACACCGCTCAATCTCCGCTCGTTCCACAGCTGACGCTCATTTCCCCATTTACGGAGCCCGGCCGGACTGTTTACATGGGGAAAAAAACCTGGAACCGGCCAGGTGTTCCATTGAAATTGCTCCCGACGGGAACAACACCAAAAAAAAATTGTGACACAAGCATACCTGTTTTTTCTCGCCATAGTCGCGATGTTGCCCATCACAGTTCGGTACAGTCATCAGAACACTCCAGCACATCTTTGTTTGATTCCTGCCGCTGTTTTGACTCCTTTACACATTTTATAAGTTCTTCGCAAAGTCTCAGCTGGTCAAAATACACTGTAAAACATAACAGCCCATCTTAATAAAAGAAGTAATTTAACATAACTTACTCCGCACAATAATTTGGAGTGACTCATTCACATGAATTTAACCTAACTCAAAATTGAATTGAAGTAATAACTTAGTTGTTTTGAGTGCACCTAAATTTGTGGGAAAGTTTAAGTATTGGTAATATGATTCCAGTTTGTTCCATTGACTTCTTTTTTTTAAAGTTGACTTTATATCATCAAAAAAAATTAAGTCTTTTATGTTCAAAAATCATCATATTGTGTCCAAGTACAAAATGAATATTTTGGGGGGTTTTGTACTGTTTATTGGACTATAATTTTGGACTGTAGGAAACTTTATGATGTTTTAGACCTGAAAATAAAAATAGTCCTTAGTTGCAGACTTTAAACTCGCTGAACAGGTAATGTGGACATCGCTGTCTTTGAGCATGCAGCGCCAAAAAGGTCCCGCAGCGCTGAACAGAGAAGACGTGACATGTTCTACCTGTTTGCACCACAAGTTTGCACGCGGCACAGCACTGGAATAACGGTGAAGCTCGCAACGACCCCTTGCACTGCTGCTGTGTGTGTGTCTTGCTGGTGACAGTGACATCATTTGCTGCAGGACACTGCTACACCTTTGTCTTCCACGCGAGGTGGCCTAATGATGTTCTGTTATTTTATTAATCTTACTGGTTTGCAAACTGTTTGCACTGATGTTTGAATCGGAATGTTACTAAGTTAGCTAACTTGCAGAGTTGTGCAAACATTAGCACTAACGTTAGCTTGCACCAATTCCCACTTTAATGGTTCATAAAAAATGTCTCTTTCGTTGATTCAATGTTAAGTTGGCTTAGTAACATTAATTTGTGAAAGTTTTATGTTAACGTTATCAAACTATGTTGGCTCGCTAGCTAATATGCCCTTGCCTTTTTTTTTCAATGTAACCTAAAGTTAAGGCGTTAACTGAGGTTACATTAATATAAAATTGCACAACAAGGGAATGACCTAGCTAACTGTTAAACATTATTTAGAGAGAGAATGTGCATGAAAATATGTTGGATTTTGTTAACTTTACTTGTGAACTAACGTTAATGCAGGCTTCAGATTAACAGTTAGACTGCAGGGATAGGTTGGGCCCAAATTGGCTCATGGGCTCGATTTGGTGCTTTCAGTCACGTTTTCCACTCTCCAGAATTAACGTTATCAGGGAAATAATTAAAAAAATTAACGTTATCTGGGGAAATGCTTCTGTGATTTTTTTTTTTTACTCTAGTTCAAAGCAAATAGCAAGGTTAACAGTTAGTCCACTGCCTAGACTTTGACAAAATAGGCAAACTGACTGTTGTATTTTTTGTTGTTGTTGTTGACTGGTATAAATTATGTGGAAATGTAAAATGTGTGTTTTTTTCTAGTGCCTTAAAAATACAGTTATTGAGACATTACAGACTCTATCATGGCCAGTATTCCACAATTTCACCATTACCTTGCCTGTTTAACAACTGCATGTGTCACGGGTGACCAATTTCTAGATAGGAACGCTTGATGTGAGCCAGAGTTTCCGGAAGGGAAGACTTCCGGTGCGGGACCCAAGAAGTTCCGGTTGTAGCGACCGATGAGGGAGCTCATCACTAGTAATTAGAAATCGGTGCGGGACGAGAAGGGTGCGCTGTGATTGGAACACGCGCAGATGGAAGAGAGGATAAAAAGTATTACCTCGCTGTAGTGTGTGTGTTGTTTTTTGGAGATCCGGTCGAGCCTTTTCGACGGGTGAAACCAGGTTGCGTTGTGCTGGGGGCCTAGCGGGACTCACAAAGCAGATGTGCCGGGCGGCCGGAAGATGGACCGAGGATACTTGTAGCAGGCTGTAGTCTGTTGGAAGAGAAAGATAAGTGACCTTGGGAACTGAAATTCGGCACATTTGATGATTGTAGTGAACATCGGGGGAGGATCAACATTGGAATGGATGTGTCTTTTGCATTCGGATGTGCTAAATACGTTGCCATTTGATTCCCACGGAGCTTCCAACATGAGTGGTGGACGGGGCCCAACACCTAAGCCTTAACTTTGTGAGTGCAGTGTTTTGCAGTGCTTTCCATGTTCTTTGTCACGTGTGCTTGTGTGTGAAGATTATAACCGAACACGAGTTTGGGGTGTTAGCCGAGGCAGTGGTGGGCCTGGATCATCAACGTGTCGATCCTTTTGGGTACCATCAGTGAAGGGGAACTCCGTTGGAGGTGAAGTATTGAATATGCTTTCTATTTCTTCCTCGCACCGTAACATTGATGAAACATTGATCATCCTCTCTGCTTGAGTTCCATGAGTATACAGCAATGCTGGTGAGACACGTACTCTTTCTCTGCTTGAGCCCTGTGAATGCACTGTAACGTTGATGAAACATTGATCATCCTCTCTGCTTGAGTTCCATGAGTATACAGTAACGCTGGTGAGATACGTGAATAGAATATGATACCATAGAAAATGGTGCCGTCAAGTCTAGCAAACTGGAGGATGGTTTTCAACTTGTCTGCTGTTCACAGACAAACGAGGCATGTCTTCTGCGCTCCGGCACCCGGTGTCTCCACAAACATACACTTCCCACACCACAGCAAGATCAGACCAACGTTGAATGGCAGCAATGGGAACGAGTTCAGGATCAAACGGCAGATGGGCTCCACTTCAACACAAGACTTGTGATTCACGGTGGCACGCTGGGAGAGCTTATCCAACGATATGAAGACAAACTGAAGACAGAAACAACCACACACGTCTGCTCAGTTCAGTACTAGACCAGAGAATACAGGAGCATGATCGAGAAGTGCAATGATAGCACAGTAATTGTGCATGCAGACTTTTCTGAGGCGTGGAAATGCAAGTATAGTTCTGAAGTACAGTGATGCCATTTTGGTCAGAACCTCCCACAGCTCAACCTGGACACTGGCATGTACTATACAAAAGAACAGAAGACAGGCTTTTGCACAGTATCAGAATCCAAGCGACAGGATGTGTCTGCCATTTGGACTCACATGGAACCAGTCCTGACAGATATCCATTTAAAGTTTCCAAAAGTTGATACTATTCACTTTTGGTCAGATGGCACCAGGAAGCAATACAAGAACAAGAAGAACTTTTCTCTCCTCTGCAGTGTCCCTCCAACTCGAGGTTTCAAGAGAACAACCTGGAACTTCTTCCCCACCTCACATGGGAAGGGAGCCCCAGACAGCATTGGAGGAACTGTGAAAAGGACTGTAGACAGCCTTATACTGCTTGGGAATGACATAGTGAATGAGAATATCTTCCATGAGATGGTTGGCAGAAGCCTCTGCACCACTAAGCTGTATATCGTTACTGAAGCTGACATGCAGCCATATGATGCACTCCTTTCTCAACAACTGAAACCTGTACCTGCAACAAGGAAACTACATCAGGTCACACCGACACAACTCTGAGATCCATTGCAGATCACTGTCCTGTTTCTGCAGTGAGCCACAGATGTATGAGTGTTTCAGCTCAACAATATTCCAGTTGACTGCAACACACCCAGGGTACAGGTTGAGGAGGATGGTCCTATACCAGTGCAAAAGAGGAACGGTCCTTTGGCAATGTTGATGGAGGAAATGGAACGAGAGGAAAGCGAGAAAGAGCCAATGAAGCAAGAACCATTGACCAAGAGTGGTCCTGACGGGATTGTGACAGATCTATCTGCTGATGTAGTTCATTGTGGAGATTGGCTTGCGGTCATTTATGACCAGAACTGGTGGTTAGCAAAGGCTGTCACTGTGGACGCTCATCATCAAGATGTGGCAGTGGAGTTTTTCCACCCTCATGGGCCCAACACACGATTCTGTTCAAAAGGAGGTGGAAAGGATATGAGCTTCATACCATTTGACCATATTCTGGTCAAACTTGTGGAACTGTCATCACCAGGTCATGCAAGCAGGACAAGGGAGATATACAACCTGTCTGCTGAAGTCATGGACTTCATAGAGGAGAAATATATACTTCCTGATAAAGCTAAATGAGTGGAGGAGTGATGTAAATCAGTCAGGGAATACTCACAGGAGTTCACATTTGAATTATTATTATTTTTATGCCAGATGTGTTGTAGTATTTACACCAAATGCTTTCTGTATTTTGAATATGATTTTATGAGTGGGGGGCACTACATGACAGTTAAATATGAGGTGATTTCTTTTTTACTTATGACTATTAATGGGTACTTTTATTAATGATATCCTATTGCTAATTGAACCCATATATTTATTGTTGAACGTTTGCCACAGTGCTCACAATTGTTATCTGTTCTTTATGTCCAATATACAGTTTACAGTCCAGTTTTCAGAAGAACACTAGATGACAGTTTAATATTTTGTCAGTGATGCATTGTACATTATTCCTACTGATATTGACTCTTTTTTTTTTTTACTATGATGATTTCTTTTTTGATGATATGGGGATGGGGTACTTTTAATAATGATATTGCTTAATTGTACCTTATAATCCTTGACAAATGTTTATCTAAGTGCTCAGGATTATTATTTTTTGGACCAAATATTTAAATAAAGTTGTTAAGCAAGAAGCCATTGACTTGAGTGGTATACATTTTGGAATTGTATGTTGTAGTGAAGCCACTGTCACCACCGTCAGTTCTAAAGTCACCACAGTCAGAGGGAGTTTTATTTGTTTTAAATGAATATGCATACAATGTTTCTTTAGTGCTGTTGAGTTATTAAAGTAATAGTCTCTTTTAATACAAAAATATGTTTGTTAAATGAAAAAACATTACTTTTTGTCTTTAGGCTTAAAGTAAATGTTGTATAATGTTAGATCTTTTAAGGGAGTACACGTGAAACAGTATAAAAAAAATGAACAAAAGATAATATTCAACATTTAACAGCATATATGTGTACTAAGAATGCCAGATAATGATTTAAAAACTCTAAATAAAAATTAGACCAAATAAATAAAAAATAATTTGCTGTTTATTGAGTCTGACTGTGTTGACAAAAACAAAGTAATAACTGGAAAATAACAACAACAAAAAAATACAAAATAAGGAGGTTGCACCGGTACATTGCTGAACAGCCAAGACCTTGGTCTATAATGACATACCTTCAGATTTTGTAATTTACCTAACTTTTTATTTTCAAAATTAAAACCTGTTTTATCCAAATTCCCAAAAATCAGTGATTTATGTGTGGCTCAAGAAGTTCACAAAGATAAGACGTTCCTTCCACGGAAAATCTGTATCTTTCATACAAGTATGTATCAGGAAAGTCAAATGGATTTTGTCTGTCCCTAAAAACTCTCTCTACGAAGTGCTCGTCTAACAATTTGCACGGAGATGTCCAAAGGATTTGGGAGAAAAGGTGAAGCCATTGCAACAGAGAACATACGCTGAGAATTAGTTACGTCACCCATATATGTTTCTTTGCTCACAACTGATTGTTCAAACTTCAGTCTGAGATCTTGAATCCAGAACATAACCTGCCCTGGAGCAGGTTAGCCGTGCAGCGTAAGATACCATGGCGACGAACACCGATTAAAGTCGAGCTGCTTCCATAGTACCTAAAACTAAGGATGGCTGGCGCAAAACAGACGTTCCGAAGCTTTGTGAGATCCCGAAGCAAAGATGATTCGAAACACTGATCCGAAGCGTGATTCAAAACACCCACGTCACGTGACAACGGCTAAATGAAGCGTCTAAGTGTTTCATCAGGTGGAGTGCTCAGCCGAATCAGGGTTTCATTGATTGGTCGGTTCGGGAACAAATCACACAATCACACAGTATAAAAGTTTTGTCAACGCATTTTCATATCGTGGGTTTTTGTGAGAGGAGTTTGGTTTTGAGATAGCGGATTTTTGGTGATATAGTGACATTTATAGTGCGATTTGTTTAGTTATATTTAGGATTTAATTTACATTTACACATTGACTTAGAGACACACAGAGCACATATAGTGACACATTAATAGATGCATTGATAGAAATATATATATATATATATATATATATATATATATATATATATATATATATAGATTAATAGATAGATACATGTATTACAGATACATATAGATTATTAGATAGATAGGCTACATATAAAATAGATAGATAGATAGATAGATAGATAGATAGATAGATAGATAGATAGATAGAAATGGAGGCTCCACAGAAGAGATGCCGTACATCTGTGGTGTGGGAGCATTTCCATTTGGAAACCCCAAATAAAGTGAGATGTGTGTATTGTGATTGGCAGCTAGCCTACTGCAACAATACATCATCCATTATGCGCCATTTGAGGAGCATTCATCCTGCCATTCTGCAGGGTGCAGAGGATGGTAGTGTTCCCCCTGTACCAAGGCCTGCTACTGACACTGCTGGGCCATCTAAGCAAGGTATGCATTGTTTGAAATATAGGCTAATTATAAGTGAAATATAATAACTAAGTGTTGGGCCATTGTTTAGAAAGGCCATGGACTAAGATATGCCTAACATCCCAATCACAACTGCCAATCACTTTAAAAACAAATGTTGTCAATATAATATTATACTTTGTGAATATACATTTTATATGTCTACATATGAGTACCCAATCTACAGCCAAGACATCATTTTGTTTTTTTGTAATTGTTGTATTTCTATAATGCACTTTATCTTTCTCTGCACACTGAGCATAAATATTCATAACATAACTTTGTTTAGGAAGGTTTCCAAATGAACCAGTAGACTACTTTCACGGTAGGCTACTATTTTTCCAATATATTTGTCTGAAAGTATGTTTTATCTTCTCTTTTAAAAGGCAGACAGAGGGAATTGGATGAGGCTCTTCTGAACATGGTGGTGAAGGATCTGCAGCCCTTCACCATCGTGGAGGATGAGGGTTTCAGGGCCTTTGTGAACAAGCTTGATCCAAGCTATGTCCTCCCATCCCGGAAGGTGCTTAAAACAATGGTCAGCGAAAGGTACAACACAACCAAGGAGAAGACAATGGAGGACCTACAAAAGGCGGAATTTGTTAGCCTTACGGCTGACATGTGGTCTTCCATTAATATGGATGGATATCTTGGTGTAACATGAGATTACATAACACCAGAGGCAACAATGGCAACTGTTTTACTGAGTGCAAGGAGGTTTTACCAAACCCACACAGCCCAGCATATCATGGAGGCTAAAGCCTTGCTAATGGCTGAGTGGGGAATAACCTCCAAAGTTCACTGTATGGTGACTGACAATGCATCCAACATGATCCTAAGTGCCCAGCTACTCAACCTTCGCCATGTCCCATGTTTTGCTCATAATTTGAATTTGATAGTGAAAAAGGCCCTGGATCAAACCCCAGTCATCAATGAAATTCGCCAGAAAGCCAGAAAGATAGTGGGGTTGTTCAGATCCAGCAGGAAAGCAAAGGACAAGCTTGTGGAGATGCAGAGCTTGATGGGCAGACCAAGTCTGAAAATGATACAGGAGGTTGAAACGAGATGGAACAGCACATTCGACATGCTACAACGCTTGTATGAGCAACGTGAGCCAGTGGGTGCTGCACTTGCCAATTTAAACAGTGATACTGCTCCCCTGACAAGTCTTGAGTATGATATTATTCAACAGTCATTGACACTTCTTCAACCATTCAAACTAGCAACAACAGAGATGTCAGAGGAATCAACTGTACAATTAGGTAGGACACTATGACCATACGTGTAATTGTTCATAACTCTCATATTGTTGTCATTATTTTAATTAATATGGGTTTCTCTCGTGTTGGCTCATAGGCTCACATCTACAAGAAGGTCTGCACTCCAGATGTGGAGGGTACGAGACTTTTAGAGCCTTGGCACTGGCTACACTGCTGGACCCAAGGTTTAAAAATGTGGCTTTTGGAAATCCTGCCAAAGCCCTGGATGCTGAAAAGCACATCACACTGGAGTGTGCTTCACTGATGCGTTCAAACACAACTCCTGGTGAGTTTCAGTCTATGTTATCTTATGTAATGTGATTCATGAAATTTATACTTCATATGTGTTGTCAGTTTATGATTTGTTACTAATTGCCGTTTTCTTTTAATTCAGAACCACAAATGTCAACATCAGGCCCATCATCATCAACACCAGTTGAAACACAAGACAGTTTATGGGAACATTTTGACAATCGTATCCGTGAGACCCAGATGATACACAATCCTACAGCTGATGCCACAGTGGAAGTGAAAAAATACCTCAGCGATGCGTTTTTTTCCCAGAACTCATGATCCTCTAACTTACTGGAAAGAGAGAGCAGTAATCTTTCCTCATTTGTATGTCCTAGCTAAAAAATATCTTTGTATGCCAGCAACAAGTGTCCCTTGTGAGAGAATTTTTTCAAAGGCTGGAGAAATTATCTGTAAAAAAAAGAAGTAGGCTGAGTCCTTCAAAAGCAGAGAAATTAATATTTTTGAATAAAAATCTATAAGAAAGGGAGACATTGTGGCTTGATTTATTTTTATTTATATTCATTTTTCATGACCAAAATAACATTATGCAATGTGAAGAGACTACAGGTTACAAGCTTCATATATTACAAAAATACAATAATAAAGAAAAAACCCAACACTTTTTTTATTAGCTCTTTGTAAAGGTTGTTTCAGATCAACACCTGCAAGTGACCACTAGGTGTCACCGTGGAGACGGGTTTCGGATTGATTCGAAGCCTCGAAACAAAATGGCACATTTGCTTCGACGTTTTCATTGCTTCACGAAGCCTCGATCTGCCCATCACTACCTAAAACCCAGGGTTGGCAGAAACTAAACTGGAACATAGCTGGGTGGCTAGCCACCCAAACCGGCTTCATGGTATAGGCCCCAGGACAAACTGAACAGAAGCAAACTAAATACAAGCACAAATCAAACATAACAAGGTGAAGACAGGTTACACGGATGAGGACGATGAACAGGTGGATAATTGAGGGAGTGAGTTCAGGTGTGGAGACAAGGAGGATTCTGGGAAGTGTAGTGCAAAAAAAGACAGACTGGTGCAGACAATGACTGTGTGATACACAGATCTTGGACTGATTCACTGGTGATTTTGTTTGGAATGATCTATGCTCTTCATTTGAGCTATCCTGAGAAGCTAAGTGGCTTCTTTGAGTTCATCCAGGTTATCCTCTTAAACCTTGATGATGGAAGAAAGCAGCGTAAGCCTAAGTTACAAGCCTTGAGAAATGAGCTAGAGTAAAGGTGTTAACATGTTCTTTTGTTGAAGGTCAGTAGTGTTCTGAAAAGTATTTTTTTGCTTGCATTCCAAAAATGTTTCTGTTTAGATTTCTGTGTGTTGAAACAGATACTTGTGTACATAATTACAGCTGGGTTGGTTGGCCTTGAAGCTGAAGTGAGAAACACGGGCACTAATTTAGTAACAAAAAAGATGCTCTAAACAGTTTCTCTATATTTATTTTAAACATTGTGAGGTAAATGTTCTTTCTTTCTAAATGTTGCCTCAATGCTGTAACTTTTTGTTAATGATAAACTCAAACTTTGCCAATTGAAACATACTAGTATACAGCAGCACACTGTATGTTACATAAATGGACAATTCAGTTGCAAATAACTTTATAGTTATAACTTGAAAGATTGTCAAGTTGTCTGCTTTTATTTTTACTACAATGTGTGTCTGCATTGTGTGGTATTCTGTGGTGTCTTCACAGTCTTTATTACCACATGGGAATAGCATTAGTTATATATTTAATTTTGATTTTATTTTTATGTTTCTAACAAACACTTTCTTTTAAAACTGTGTACATTGATGTTTTAACATTGTTATTCAGCATTCAACTAAATAAATATTTTAAGTTGTGTCAAACGTGTGTTTATATTGTGTTAATGCCACATAAAAGGTTTAAGGCAATCGGTTTCCTCAAATTAATTGAGTAGCCACAACCGAGTTTAAAGTTGTCACAACTAATACATTTGCTTTAGTGGAAATAAACTGAGTAAATGAAATTTAAGTGGTAACATTTGTGTAAATAAGAGGGATTTAAGTTAGTCTTACTTAAAACAGATATACTAGATTAACATATTTTTAATAATTTTGGAGAAATGCAACATTTGAGTCAAAAATACTTCATAGATTTAAGTTATATTAACTGAACAGAATACTCTGGATTTACCCAAGTTATCTTAACAATAAGTTGAGTTACTTGGACACAAATCAAATATTTTTTTTATGCTTAAATTGTTTGAGTTAATAAACTTAAATGATTTAAGGCAATCGGTTTCCTCATCTCATCAGGTTTTGCAGTTTACCATCATATGTAGGCTATGCACATACAATGAGCGCATTTAACCCAGCAGACAGCATTGTTTTGGATGATCGGTAAGTTCCATCATGAAATATATGTAATAAAAGCCGACCAATCAGGTTGTGAACATATCCCTATGCCTTTAGGTTTGGTGTTAAAATGCAATGTGAAGACTAAGCGGACCAGGACTAAATGTTGTTGTTGTTGTTTTGGTCTGGACCCAATGAACCAAGTGAACTGTACTAGCCTACAAGTGTGAACACACCTCAAATTACCAGTTCACAATGGTCTGCCCTAAAACAAGATCCATATCATTGAGAAGGTATCTCCTCTCTAAGTGGGTAGTTCAGAATAGGCAGCAATGGACCAGACCTTATGTCTGTAGCCAATAATCTAACTCTGGAAAAATAGAAGTGGAATAAGTGATACTGGCATACAGTTATGTCTGTATTCCCTAGCCTGAGGACAAATTGCAGGCCTCTTTTTTTCATGTCAAACACAGTTTTTATGTTATTTGTCCACATTAAAAGTCCCAAATGAAATACATAACAGGCTTTATTTTAATAGCATTTTGCATCAGCAGAATAGCAGTTTTAAATGTACATTTTAAATGTATATGTATTTCACTGCATCACATAAAAATATGTCATCTGCAAGGAAATCATGCTAGATCTTTTCTTTATTGTTTCATGAGTCATTTTTGCTGTTATATTACTGTTGGAAACTTTTTCCTTCATTGAAGACGTTGGGATATGGTAAAATGGGTATTGGTAAAATGACCAAGTACTTTTGAAAGCATTATATTATTAAAGACACCATTACATGAGAACTGAACTGAGCTGGATGATGACATCACTGTTTTCTCCAGAGTGGCTCTATATATAAATGAACTAAATTAATAACTTTTTACAACTAAGATGAACCATCACTGAACCCTGGACACTATTTTCTTCTAGATCTGCTGTACAGCCAAAACAAACTCTGTTGCATTATTTTCCTGTTCTCTCTGTAAAGATGCATTGAAACAATCTGTAAGCGCTATATAAATAAAGCTGACTTTACTTGACTTGACTTAAAGAATATATTTTTTTAAAGACGTCGTATGACATGCTATTTATTGTAAAAAAAAAACAACATTTAAAATATAAATTAATAATCAAATTTTAGTATTGTAATATTAAAATATTACAGATATAATTTGGTTTTCACAGTTATTTAGAGCTATAATTTCATTAATATGTCTTCTTGAAATCTGTTGTATTACAGATGTTGTCACAAAAATTTGTATCCATACAGTAAGACAAAATGGTTTTATTTTGTAACTTTTCCCATTAAATGTTGCTTAGTGTTCTTTTCAGGCTTTAATAAAATAATGTAACATTTGGGGGCAAATAAGCAGAGGAGCAGGCCAAAACTAGAAGCTAAAATAGCAAAAATTTCCACAGCAGTTGTAAATTTACCAGGTGAACTGACATATGCAGGTACAAATGCCAGCCACACTGCACAAAATATAAGCATGCTGAAGGTAATGTATTTTGCCTCATTAAAATTGCCTGGTAACTTCCGTGCTAAAAATGCCAGAAAAAAGCAGACACAAGCCAAAAGGCCTATGTATCCCAACACACACCAGAAGGCCAGATCAGAGCCCACACTGCAATCCAGGATGATCTTGGACTGCTGATATTTAGTGTTTCTATAGGGGAAAGGAGGGGACGCTACAAGCCAGACAGTACATATAACCACCTGAACTAGAGTGCAGCAGAAGATTATGATTCTCTGCTGTATTGGGCCCAACCATTTCATTATATTATTTCCAGGTCTGGTAGCTGTAAAAGCTGCCAGCACCACTAAAGTCTTGCCTAGGATGCATGATATGCAGAGGGAGAAGGTGATGCTGAAGGCAGTGTGTCGTAGCATGCAGGACCAGGATGTGGGTTCCCCAATAAACACCAAAGCGCATAGAAAACATAGAGTCAGTGATAACAAGATGAAGAAACTGAGCTCTGAGTTATTCACACGTACTATAGGGGTTCCTTTGTTGTACAGAAATATCCCCAGCACTGTGACAGTCAGAAAGGCTCCCACTATAGCTATCACAGTTAGGCTGATTCCCATTGCATCATGGGAGAGAAACTCAACTACCTTCAGGACACACACTGTTCCATTTTCATTGGACCAATAATCTTCAGGGCATGACAGACAATCTATTGAATCTATATTAAAAAAGAAGAAATAAAATAAAATAATTAAATCAAATGATGGAGGCTTTATATTTTATTGTCAATAGGAAAACATACATCACCTGTCCGATTACTGATCTTGCCAATATCACATGGGACACAATCAAAGCAGCACAGAGGTTGCCCACGACGGACAGCCTTTCTGAATCCTGGAGTACAGCCATTACTGCATACAGACTCCGGTACCTACAGTATAGCACAATTATTTTTATTATAAAGTAAAAAAAGTGCATTGACTCATTTAAATTGCATTGATGCATAAACAAGTGAATCCCTTATTATACTCAATGTGTTTATATTAATAGGGGCTCAAGGATCACATAGTGACATTTATTTGAAAAGAACAACAGATGGCAGTGCAGTGCACAGTCAACACCTTGCCTTGTTCTGTTGTTTAGACCACATAATGGCCTGTTCCTCAATCACCAGTTCTCTCCCAGAATTCTGAGCACCATCATAGAGGCCCACTTTCACAAACTGAATATCTCCACTTGAGTGTCTTTGCCAGTTTATCAAGTCATATGATGGGATTGAATCGCCCTTGATATCAAAGTTAACTTCCTCTCCAGAAACAGAAAAGGATATTTCCTGTAAATAATGCTGAAGCTTTGGAGTATAACATAGCAACAAGAAGAGGGGGCCCAGTTTAGTAAGAAGAAAGACACTTCATCTCATACAATATAATTGCTATTCTGTCTGAAAACCAGTTCTCATCAAACACTAAGGTACTTTTACCTGCAATGGAAACACATTGCTGAGGTTTGCACATGATAAATTCTCAAACGGTCCATTTCCACGCCTGCAGTGAATGAGATTATGTAGAGAATGAGCAAAGGCATACACTGCTTTATACACATTGTAGGTCACACGAGGGCTGGAAGTGTTCATGTAGGCAGAGTGTTCTTGTCGGAGAGTTTCTTTCCCTGTGCAGGAGGGCAAATGACTGTTCAAGTTGGACGTGGGGGGGGAACAACCATACAGAGTCTCCCACAACTCCTGAACTTGGGGGTTTGAAGAGTACCTTTCTGGGGTCACTGTTTTGATGTAATCCTGAAGTCCTGGAATGTGTCCTTGACGTATTGCAAATCCAATTGTGCCATCTAAGAATGGGTATGTTTCTGCTAAAATTGAAGCTGTAATCCAAGCCTCACTTGCAATCCACTGAATTCCTGTGATATTTTGAGCCACAAACTCTCTCAAGAAAGGGTAAAATTCCCCCTCTCCTGAAAAAACAACGACCACATTAGCTGTGGATTCCTTCATTACTTTAAGAATCTTTAGGACTTTTTCTTGGGTGTAGTCTTTAGGTATCATTTCATGGTAGGCCAGACAAATGTTAGTATTATCAATTTCTCGCTTTAAGCCTTGTAAAGCAAACCTGCCATAGTCATGGTCTTCAGTGACCACACCAATCCATGTCCAGCCAAACCTTTTTAACAGCTGTGCAATAGCTTTGACCTGATAATCATCATTGGGAACCACTCTGAAAAATGTTGGGAACTGCTTCCGATCACTTAGACAAGAGCAGGTTGAGAAATAACTTATCTATAAATTTAACAACAACAAAAAAAAAGAAGAAGAAAGAAAAAGAAAGAAAGAGCAACAACTGTTAGCCAACTTTGTACATGTATAACAAAAAAAAATGTATAGACAACACAAAAAACTCTCAAGAGCTGTTAACATACTTTCATTATAAGACATCATTATAAGTCATATATGTATATATATTTACCATAGGAATTCTCAAAGGCCCCAGAGTTCTGGAGACAACAATAGATTGTGAGGATCCAGATTCCCCTATAATTCCTAATAAAGGATTAGCTCCAGAACACATAAAACTTTGAACAACATCCTGCCCATTCAGTACTGCCAGGACTGCTTTCTGAGCCGTTACAGGAGTGGCACAAGAGTCAAAGATAGTATAAGCCAGAGTATGGTTTGGTAAAAGGTCTTTTCTGTTGTTAATTTCCTCCACAGCAAGCTTCATAGTGAGAGCCCATCGGAAAGCTCTTGGATCAAACCTGCATAAAAAAATAAAACAAAGAAATAAAATAAAAACACCTTAGTTAAAATTCTTGTAAACCAATGGATTAGTTTATCAGAATTATTTATTGGAAAAAGAATAAAGTAAACAGTAAACAATAGATTAGATTAGGTCATTTCCTAACTACAGGTTAGGAAAGACATGAACAAAAAAAACATAAGACATGTCCTTACCCTCGACACTGTGCTGCCAAAGGTCTCTTTATGTAGTCTGTTGGTGGAAGCTCTACTCGATAATGCAAAGGAAAAATCCCTCCTATTGTGAAGTCTCCACTTGTCATGAACACTGGAAGATTAAAGTCACCCTGTGGGTTGCAGTTTGAAGTCACAGCTGCACTGGAAAGGTGAAATACAGAGACAAAAATATAAATCATTATCCTGTTAACCTCCACGAGAAGAAAAAAAAAATACAAAGTGATGCTTCTCTCACCTTCGGTTTTATATGTTAGTCATGCATATCTTTATGCATGACGTCTTCCTAAGCTATATTGAATCAGGTGTACTATGATCTTTCCCATGATGCCTCAAACTGAATCTAGTATTAGTGTCTGTGTTAGACATATTATACATTACTGTATTTAACTACAATATCAATAATGGTTTATTTAGACTTGTCAGTCAAATTAACTACATCTGCTGATTAATTAATCAAATTATTTACAATCAGTTGCATATATGAATATTTGCTGAGAATTATGCATAAAATCATAAAACACAACTGCCAAATGCTTAACCTGTCACTGAAACACTAGCGTCAGCGTCAGACCTCTACACTCCGCCCACTCGTTCTGCATCCCCTGAGTTCTGATCACCTGGCAACTGTCATCATCACCTGTCGCCAATCTTCTGTCACTTCATTCACTGTTTAAAAACACCACCAGTTCTCTCACTCAGTTGTCAGGTCTCGTTGATTCACCATCGAATTACTGACTCTCTATTTCCGAAACCAAATCCTTACCTGCTTCGTATACTTACCTGCATCATTGAACTACCCGTCCTGTTGTCCTGATCTCCAGTCTTCAACCAGCCTATCTCTGTCAGCCTGCCTACCTTCTTCAGTCCTCTACTCATTCATCTTCCTGTAACAGATAAGAGACTTTGTCATTTCCATTCCTTCCGTGATTCATCCAATATATATCCACCACCTCTTCAACTTACCTGCCGTATCTGTTCCTGCGTGCTTTAAATAAATATCATTGCAACCTTCACCTGTTTGTGTTGTTCTGATTCATGACAGAAGACCTGACCAACATGCACGAACCAACAGATCGCGGCGAAGAGGAAGCTTCTGCCCCAGTCACTCTCGCCGATATCATGCCAGACATCCAGCGCTCCATTCCACCACCCGCCTTCCATCCTCCTTCGTCTGCCTCTGCTTTTTCCTGCAGTGCGAGCTCTACATGGAAATGCATGCTTCGCAGTTTGCCTCAGAGAGAGCGAAGGTCGATTTCATCATCTCTCTCCTCACTGGGCAAGCCCTACTCTGGGCACGAGCGCTTTGGGATTCAAAAGGTACAGTTACTCAAACTCTCACAGCTTTCATCGGCCACTTCCGTGAAGTATTTTCTCAAGTCACAAATTCTCTGTCTGTTCATGATCAACTATTTAGTTTACGACAAGGCAAGACTTTGGTTTCTTCGTATGCATTGCTATTTCGCACCCTGGTAGCTTCCAGCGGATGGAATGAGATGGCTTTAATTACTGCTTGCTTACCGTCAAGGTTTAGATTCTGAGATTCGTTTACAGTTTGCCATTTATGATGACATCATTGGTTTAGAAAGTCTCATCCATTGATCCATTCGTGTGGACCAACGCCGCACCGCTTGCCAGCTCGATAGCCCTGCACTGCCTCCTCCTTGTCCAGCAACCTCTGTCAGCCCTTCAGAACCTATGGATATCAATGCTTCACATTTATCTTCTGCCGAACGTTAACGTCGCATCAACAATAATCTGTGTTTCTATTGTGGAAACGCTGGCCATCTACTCATCTCCTGTCCAGTACGTCCCCCATGACCCCGCCAACGACCTATTCCCCAGACACTCCATATTCAATCCATCCTGGGTAAACCGCTCGGTCGTGGGCAGATTGGTCACAGCAGTCCCATCATCACCATGAAGATAGGCTGTCTTCACAAAGAGGAACTGTCATTTCTGGTGCTGGAGGGTTCAACGGCAGATATCATCCTGGGGCGCCCATGGCTAGAACTCCACTCTCCTAACATCTGCTGGTTATCGGGTGAGATTCGCCAATGGGGAATTGACTGCTTCTCACACTGTCAAAAACTCACCCAGACATGACATTTTAATTGACATTGATGGTGTTGAGATTAGGCCTTCAAAAACTGTACGGAATCTGGGAGTTTTGTTCGACCCCACGCTCTGCTTTCACTCACACATTAGTCAGACTGTCAAATCATGCTTCTTCCAGCTGCGGAATATTGCTCGTATTCGCCCCTCTCTTACCTTTACAGATGCGGAAACTGTTATTCATGCTTTTATCACTTCCAGATTGGACTTCTGTAATTCATTATATAGCGGACTACCCACCAAAGCAATACATCGCCTCCAAATGGTTCAAAACTCTGCTGCACGCGCCCTCACGTATAATAAAAAATCTGCTCACATCACTCCTATCCTTCACCAACTGCACTGGCTTCCTGTCATACACCGCATCCAATTTAAACTGTTAATCCTAATATTTAAAGCCCTACATGGCCCGGCACCCAAATACCTTGTTGACTTGGTACAGCCATATGTTCCAACTCGGGCCCTCAGATCTAGCACAGAAAACCTTCTCGTGGTACCCCGGGTCAGACTCTCCACGGTGGGCGGAAGGGCTTTTAATGTTGCTGGCCCTACGCTCTGGAATAAGCTGCCCCCGAATCTTCGTGCGAACGACAACATCCGGTCCTTCAAAAAACATCTGAAAACGAATTTCTTCAAGCTTGCTCAATAAATCATCTTCCTTATCACTGTTTTCTCTGTTCTGCACTTTTCCAACTCTATCTGCTACATACTTTGTCATAATAGCATATTTTGATAAATAATGCAATATCTCCTTCTTTTCATGCAAACCAGTGTATGCTTGTTTCCATCTGTTTTGTCTCTCGTAAGCAGATGGCCTTTGTATTTGTTCGCTTGTTGTTTGTTTGCTATTTGTTTTTTGTATTACATTGTGAAGCGACCTTGGGTTCTTGAAAGGCGCTATAGAAAATAAACTTATTATTATTATTATTACTGTCTGTATCCTGTCAATAAGATTCATCACTCATCATCTTCTCCAGTCCATGACGTTTCCATATGTTCAACCTCCGTCGAAAGTCCACCCACCAGCGAGCAGCAGGAAATACCTGTCTTCTACCTGGCGTTCCAGGATGTCTTCAATAAACAGCTAGCTACCAAACTTCCACCACACCGGCCATGGGACTGCACGATCGACCTGCTGCCTGGAGCAGTTCTACCGCGTGGTAAGGATCTATCCACTGTCCATCCCGGAACAGAAGGCCACGGAGTACATTGAGGAGGCTCTTCGTTAAGATTATATCCGTCCATCTACGTCCCCTGCCGCTTCGAGTTTCTTTTTCATAGGCAAGAAGGACGGAGACTTGCGCCCCTGTATAGATCCCGGATCCTCAATAACTCTACTATTAAGTATAGGTATCCCCTTCCTCTGGTCCCAGCAGCTCTAGAACAACTCCGAGGTGCTCGGATCTTCACTAAACTGGACTTGCGTAGTGCTTACAATTTGGTAAGGATTAGGAAAGGAGATGAGTGGAAGACTGCGTTCATCACCCCAGCTGGCCACTATGAATATCGGGTCATGCCCTTCAGACTGTCCAACGCTCCTGGAGTCTTTCAGGGTTTTATGAACGAGATTTTCCGCGACTTCCTGCACCAATTCGTCATCATTTATATCGACGATATCCTCATATACTCTTCCAACCTGTCCGAGCACCACCATCATGTCAACTCAGTCCTTCAACGCCTGCGTGATCATCAGCTGTATCTAAAATTGGAGAAATGTGAGTTTCATCAAACTATCCACTTCCTGGGATATGTGATCACTTCTCACGGCATCACCATGGACTAGAGGAAGGTGGAAGCAGTCTCCAATTGGCCACTACCTACCACTCTCAAAGAACTGCAACGTTTCCTGGGCTTTGCAAACTTCTACTGTAGATTCATTAAAGGTTTCAGCCAGATCAGTGCACCCATCACATCTCTTCTGAAAAAAGGGGCCAAGTCTCTGTCCTGGACCATGGAAGCCACCCATGCCTTTGAGAAATTTAAAGGCTCCTTCAGTTCCGCTCCTACCGTCGTCCATCCCAACCCAGATCTCCCATTCCTCGTCGAGGTGGAGGTGACCCTCAATCACCGGGGTAGGAGCGGTCCTATCTCAGTGGCAGGGGAAGCCTCCTCGACTCCATCCATGTGCCTTCTCCAAGAAGATGTCCCCGGCGGAGCAGAATTATGACATCGGCAACCGGGAACTTCTGGCGTTCAAATTCGCTCTTGAAGAATGGAGACACTGGCTGGAGGGAGCAAAACATTCGTTTGATGTCATTACCGACCACCGAAACCTGGAATACCTCCGAGACGCCAAAAGACTCAATACCCGTCAAGCCCGCTGGTCACTTTTCTTCACCAGATTCAATTTCAAAGTAACTTACTGTCCTGGAGACAAAAATGTCAAAGCCGATTCCTTGTCCCGTCTGTACCAACCTTACACTATCACTTCCAATCCAGAATCCATTCTCCCTCCAGCCATGATTGTCAGTCCTATGTAGTGGAGTTTAGACAATCCCATTGCTGATGCCACCCAGTCAGAACCTGCTCCGCCGGGAGGTCTGGAGGGACAGATTAACGTCCCGACTCATTTACGTCTGTCCCTCATGACTCAGTCCATACATCACCGGGCTCTAGACACCCAGGCAGCCATCAAACCCTCTCGCTCGTACAACAACGATACTGGTGGCCCAATATCACCCAGATGTCTTCCGGTACGTGAAGAGCTGCTCAGTCGGTGCCATGGCCAAAGTTCCGCGACGTCTCCCGGAAGGTAAACTAGTACCACTACCAGTACCCACAAGACCTTGGTCCCACCTAGGTGTGGATTTTATCACGGACCTTCCTTCCTCTGACTCTCACACGTGTGTACTGGTTGTCGTAGATCGCTTTTCTAAAGCATGTAAGCTCATTCCTCTGCCTGTTTACCCACAGCCTTCGAAACTGCTGAAACGTTATTCACTCAAATATTTTGACACTTTGGAATACCAGAAGATATTGTATCAGACCGAGGACCACAGTTCATATCCAGGGTATGGAAAGCATTCTTCAACCTTTTGGGAGTTTCAGTCAGCCTAATTTCAGGATATCACCCCCAGTCCAATGGCCAGACTGAGTGTAAGATACAAGAGATCGGGAGATACCTGAGGTCATATTGCCACAACCATTAGGACTGCTGGAGCAGGTATCTACCCTGGGCCGAGTATGCACAAAACTCCCTTCAACAGTCCACCACGGGTCTCACGCCCTTTCAGTGCATACTCGGCTTCCAGCTGCCCCTGTTTCCCTGGTCAGGAGAGCCATCCGAAGTTCCAGCAGTCCATCATTGGTTCCAAGAGAGCGAGAAGGTCTGGGACTCAGCACATGTCCATCTGCAAAGGCCTGTTCGGAGACACAAGAGCCAGGCCGACACAGAAGATCTGCGACCCCATTGTACCATCCGGGACAAAAGGTCTGGCTCTCAACCAGGGACATCCGTCTCCGACTGCCCTACGGCAAGCTGAGTCCCAGGTACATCGGTCCGTTCGCGATACAGAGGCAGGGTCCCAGGGTCTGGTGCTGATAACATACCTCCTCCGGTGGACCCTGCAGACGAGAACATCTATCGTGTCCAGGACATTCTTGATTCCCGACGACGATGCGGCCAACTGGAATATCTTGTCGACTGGGAAGGGTTTGGCCCTGAGGAGAGATGCTGGGTTCACCGCGATGACATACTAGATCCTACACTCTAACAGGACTTTCACTCAGCTCATCCCAGTCGTCCAGCGCCGAGAGGTCGTGGTCTGAGTTCTGATCACCTGCAGCTGTCATCATCACCTCTCGCCAATCTTCTGTCACTTCATTCACTGTTTAAAAACACCACCAGTTCCCTCACTCAGTTATCAGGGCTGATTAATATATCAAATTATTTACAATCAGTTGCATATATGAATATTTGCTGAGAATTATGCATAAAATCATAAAACACAACTGCCAAATGCTTAACCTGTCACTGAAACACTAGCGTCAGCGTCAGACCTCTACACTCCGCCCACTCGTTCTGCATCCCCTGAGTTCTGATCACCTGGCAACTGTCATCATCACCTGTCGCCAATCTTCTGTCACTTCATTCACTGTTTAAAAACACCACCAGTTCTCTCACTCAGTTGTCAGGTCTCGTTGATTCACCATCGAATTACTGACTCTCTACTTCCAAAACCAAATCATTACCTGCTTCGTATACTTACCTGCATCATTGAACTACCCGTCCTGTCATCCTGATCTCCAGTCTTCAACCAGCCTATCTCCGTCAGCCTGCCTGCCTTCTTCAGTCCTCTACGCATTCATCTTCCTGTAACAGATAAGAGACTTTGTCATATCCATTCCTTCCGTGATTCATCCAATATATATCAACCACCTCTTCAACTCACCTGCCGTATCTGTTCCTGCGTGCTTTAAATAAATATCATTGCAAACTTTACCTGTTTGTATTGTTCTGATTCATGACATAACCTAGAAGTTTATATAAATGTTATTGTATTATGTTGCATTTTCGGATAATTGATGGTATATAATTACTATACCATGTAAATCAAGGCTGTTTTTCGTGGGGGGAGGGGGTGTTATTGGTCTTTGTATTTGGTCTTTGTATTTAAAGGAATTAAATGATTACAAGGGATTTAAGGGAAAAAGAAAAATAAATAACACTGAAAGTTCCAGGTATATTGAAGTTATGAAGGAATCAAACTATTTCCAAAGAATATTTGATTTAAAAATTTTGCACACAATCACTCTTATTTGTATATTGGTTAAAATTGGCTAATGTGTTAAAAAGCTAAACATTTCTTGTCTTGTCACATTCCGTATTGAATTGCATGAATCATGTAAATTATAGCATATTTCATTATAGAGTTTCAATTTAAAACTCAATTTAAAAGTAATTTGTATCACACTGTCGGTCGTTTAACATTTCTATCGTAAATTTCTCTCACAGCAAAGATCATCGTCTGCATCCACCTCAGTGCTCGGGGGGTAAAGCTGCAACGGATTTCACACACACATGTATTAAATGCGTTGCATAATTGCAATACGACAAAGAAAATTAAAACAATTTCTAAACTGCATTGTAAAAAGCGCTTTATAAATAAAGTTTACATGACTTGTCCCCCTCAATGTATATGGTGATTACGGCCCTGATGTAAATATACCAAATGTAAAATTAGTAGACAACGCATTTATTACAGTGTCCATCCTACAGGTCTGATCCTTTTTTTAATTATTATTACATATTTACAGTGTTTATAGTCCAGAGTTAAAAAAGCACCAGCATAGATAGCTATAGCTAAAACAGCTGTGTTGACAAAATTAGAAAAAGTGATATTTCCCATTTACACAGCTCACTTGTGTTAAATGAATGAAATGCAGTTGTGTTGCTTCTACAGTACCGGACTTTGGTCAGCAGATGGAAAGCACATTCAACGATCCTTCAGCTCACTCAAAGTAAATCATCGCCATTTTGTGCAGTCAAATGCAATATTTCACAATCAACGTTTTGTCTTTGTGGACACAGAGGTGAGGTATTTTACTTTTATGCATTTATATAGGCTAGAGGCTGACAGTAGATTATCGCGGATATCGTGTTTTGTATGGTAGGCTATTTTAATGAATGAATGTTGCCGCGGTCCTCGTCTGGTTTTCGCATTTTTGTTAGTTGTTAGGCCTAACGTTACATTCGTGTGTTTCGATCTTATGTAATATGCATACTTGTTAACTTTGATGTGAGTTTCCTCACACAAAGACACAAATTACTTATTAAATTGCTAGTTAATAAGAGTTTCTCCATTTATGTGTTAACGGATTGTTGTGTGTACTGTATAAAGCAAAGCACTTTCACATTTTTTTAGTATTGTTATCAGTTTCAATAACTATCTAAAATAATGGTGTTTAGCATTTTTATTTAATGTCAAATGTTAACTCTCAAACTTTGGAAGACCCAAATAACAGCTATAAACACATTTGACAGGTGAAAAAGATGGCATCTGATGTTAGCTAAGTAATACAAGCTTGGTGGTTAGGCCTAATCTAAAGTGTAAACTATTTATCATGGATATATATATATATATATATATATATATATATATATATATATATATATATATATAAATACAGATTTTTACTGTTTGGAACACAACTTAATAAAAATTCATAAACCTATTAACTTATAATTTATAAATTACTTATATCTGAATTAACAAAACAATAAAAAATAGCATATCTCGTATTAGTCATTTATGAATGTTTTGTAAATGATTAGTTCATCATCAACTAATAACCTTATAAGTGACTTATAACTAATTTAACAAAACATTCATAAAATGTTAGCACAGGACTTATTAATCATTTGTGAATATAGACATGTTTTGTAAATTATTAGTTTATCATTAACTAATAACTTATAAGTCACTTATAACTGAAAGTTATCATAAGTGTTACAGTGTTGTTTATATTATTATTATTCTTTGGTGACTTACATCTTATTTTTTTCTCACAGAGTTTTGGAGTTCTAGAGTCCTACATGTGGCTGTGCAGAGATTGTGGCTCGTCTCACACATCAGGATCACAGCTTTTAAAACACTTCAGGTTGGTACATGGACACTATGGCCGCAGACAAGCATATCCATGCGCATATTCTTACTGTCCATGCACTTTTAAAACCTGGAATGCACTGCAGTCACACTAATGCAGATCACATGATAGTGAGCAGCAACCTCAAAAGCAAAATTCTAGCGAAAGTACAAAGATAAATTGTCATGTTTGTGGTGTTACTGACATTCCTTCAGTAAATGATTTCTTTCTCCACATAAATAAGCATTTGCGCAGTCATGAGACAGTAGGTTGTATGTTTAAGGACTGCTCGTTTAATCAAATGTGTATAGCACATTCAATTCACATAAGAGGCGAAAACAATGTCAGTGTTCATTGACTGATTTTAAGGAAGGAATAGTGAAAACACAAGAAGTAAGAGGAATATCTGATGACACTCTTTCAAACGAAGAAATCAATACATCTACGTTAGAGGAGGATTCCGATTGTATTGATACAGGAGAGGTTCCAGAGAACTTGCCAAAGTTGGTAGAGTTTAAATTTGCTTCTTTGCTGTTGAAGCTCGAGAATCACTATCATGTCCCAGGCACAGCTGTCGATGAGTTGTTGGAGGACTTGCATTATTTACTGAGTGATGCTTCTTTCCCTTTGTCATACAGAATTATTGTAGACACCTTACAAAAGCACAGGATTGACAATGATGAGTTTCTATTCAAGGACCTTATTACATCTTTAAGTACAACAAATCCTTTACTCACAGCAATAAAGCATGGTGGTCCACTAGCCTCTGCATTTAAACGTAAAGAATATTAGAGGGAACATTTTATTGTAGACTCCGTGGAGTATGTTCTTGAGGCCAAGAGAAACAGAACTTTTCAATATGTTCCAATACTTGAGTCTTTACAGAATCTACTTGGTCAGAATGACCTACTCAACAAAGTGGTTGAAAGTCACAGTTCTCAACAGTTAAGAAGAGATGTCCATCAGTACAGGTCAATTCAGGATGGTCAGTTTTTTAAAGCAAATGATTTCTTCTCAGATGAGTTTAGGATATCTGTGTGCTTATATGTCGATGACTTTGAAATTTGCAACCCTCTCGGGACATCAAGAAAGAAGCACAAGATATGTGCAATCTACTGGATTTTGGGTAATGTGCCATCCATGTTTCAGTCAACTTTGTCTTCAATTTATCTTGCCGTTTTGTGCAAAACAGAAGACGTGAAGACATACGGATTTGAGAAAATCTTGCGACCTCTTTTGCAAGATCTCCAAACTTTGGAACAGCAAGGTGTGTATGTCCACCAGCTGGGAACATTCCTTAAAGTAACAGTACAATGTGTTGTAGCCGATAATCTTGCTGCACATTCAATGGCTGGCTTCATTGAGAACTTTTCAGGAGAGTACTGTTGTCGATTTTGTACAGCTTCTCGTGCAGATTCTCAGACCAATGAAGTGAAGGCAGGTGAATTTACACTAAGGACTGCAGAAGAACACCAAGGACATGTGAAACTTGCAAAGGAGAAAGGTGTGAATGTCATGGCTTATCCACTTTAATGTTACAACAGGATGCTTCAATAGCAGCCTTAAGCTCATCCAGAGTGTTGGGTCTTGCGTCTCTCAACTTTCTCTTCACAATATCCCACAGATTCTCTATGGGGTTCAGGTCAGGAGAGTTGGCAGACCAATTGAGCACAGTAATACCATGGTCAGTAAACCATTTACCAGTGGTTTTGGCACTATTAGCAGGTGCCAGGTCGTGCTGAAAAATGAAATCGTCACCTCCATAAAGCTTTTCAGCAGGTGGAAGCATGAAGTGCTCCAAAATTTCCTGATAGTTAGCTGCATTGACCCTGCCCTTGATAAAACACAGTGGACCAACACCAGCAGCTGACATGGCACCCCAGACCATCACTGACTTTGGGTACTGGACTTCAGACATTTTGGCATTTCCTTCTCCCCAGTCTTCCTCCAGACTCTGGCACCTTGATTTCCGACTGACATGCAACCACAGAGCAACAGTCCAGTGCTGCTTCTCTGTAGCCCAGGTCAGGTGCTTCTGCCACTGTTTCTGGTTCAAAAGTGGGGACCTGGGGAATGCGGCACCTGTAGCCCATTTCCTGCACACGCCTGTGCACGGTGGCTCTGGATGTTTCTACTCCAGACTCAGTCCACTGCTTCCGCAGGTCCCCCAAGGTCTGGAATCGGTCCTTCTCCACAATCTTCCTCAGGGTCCGGTCACCTCTTCTCGTTGTGCAGCGTTTTTTGCCACACTTTTTCCTTCCCACAGACTTCCCACTGAGGTGCCTTGATATAGCACTCTGGGAACAGCATATTTGTTCAGAAATTTCTTTCTGTCTTACCCTCTTACTTGAGGGTGTCAATGATGCCTTCTGGACAGCAGTCAGGTCGGCAGTCTTACCCATGATTGCGGTTTTGAGTAATGAAACAGGCTGGGAGTTTTTAAAAGCCTCAGGAATCTTTTGCAGGTGTTTAGAGTTAATTAATTGATTCAGATGATTAGGTTCATAGCTCGTTTAGAGAACCTTTTCATGATATGCTAATATTTTGAGACAGGAATTTTGGGTTTTCATGAGCTGTATGCCAAAATCATCAGTATTAAAACAATAAAAGACCTGAAATATTTCAGATGGTGTGCAATGAATCTAAAACATATGAAAGTTTAATTTTGTATCATTACATTATGGAAAATAATGAACTTTATCACAATATGCAAATTTTTTGAGAAGGACCTGTATTGGTAGCTTTTTACTTTTATCTGGGATTTCAGCAAAAGGAAATTCTACAGGTGTTAATCTACCAACATGGCATTACCATATGTCTTAGGACTTTACAAAATATACTGCGCCGGAATAGACTTTACAGGCGAAAACACTTTCCAGACTGGATGGAGGTAGCCAGCTTTATATCTGAGGAAATCGCGGGATCCAGCCAAATGATTGGGTACAGAATGATGCACTTAAAATGTATCCAGAAAGGATTTACGGTGAAGAGGGAAACAGTAAGGTTACTTTTAAGTGTTCTCGACTCAGATGGCGTTGCCTATCGTCGAGCACGGAAACTCCGCCAAAGGAGGTACCACAATCCTGGTCCAAACTTCATGTGGCACGTTGACTCGTACGACAAGCTTAAACCGTACGGCCTCTGCATTAATGGATGTGTTGATGGATTCTCACGTAATGTGATGTGGTTGAAAGTGTATTTCACCAATAATGACCCAAAAGTCATTGCAACATATTGTATTGAGACAGTAAAGAATAGAGATGGTTGTCCCAGAAGAATCCGTGCCGATCGTGGGACTGAAAACGTTGCTATGGAGCAGATGCAGATCTTTCTTCGACGAGATGCTACTGATGAATTTGCTTTTCATCAGAGTTTCTTATATGGTTCAAGCAATCATAATCAAATAATCGAAAGCTTTTGGAGCATACTTCGGCAAGAGAATATTCAGTTTTGGATTAACTTTTTTCAGGCTTTAAAAGAAGACCATTTCAATGGGTACTTCCTTGACAAATCAATCGTGCAGTTTTGCTTTACAACACTTGTGCAGGTAAGAAATCATATCTATCTATCTATCTGTCTATCCACATATTTATTTGCTAAATTAGCTCAAATACTAGCAAGACTATAATAGGCCTATAGTAGCCTAATAATGTAATACAGAGAAAGTAGAACATACAGAAAAAATACCTATCTATCTATCTATCTATCTCTCTCTCTCTCTCTCTCTATATATATATATATATATATATATATATTAAAAGCTGTCATTTTTTAATGAGATTTTAATGGAGGACTTGATGTGCCTTTGTCATTTAAGGATGAACTTGACAGATTTGTGCAGATGTGGAATGCGCACAGAATCCGAGTGCAACGGAACATTACGGCACCTCATGGGCGTCCATCCATAATGTATATGGCTCCTCATCTTTATGGATCAGACGACTATGTTTTCCAGTGCAATTCTTTGGATGTTCAGAACTGCCAGGAGGAGTGTCACATGCTGACGTTCCCATGTGATGAGACAGTGTTTGAACTTTGTTGCCTGTTAATGGAGGAGCTTCATCTTCTTCCTCCAGAGGATGCTGAGGAAGGCAGAAACCTGTACATTATACTTAGACGGGAGATACTAAATTTGATGTAACACACACACAGACACACACACACATCCCTGTGACAAGCCTGTTTTTGTGTTCTGTGCACTTCTGTGCAAATGTAGCAGTATGAGTTTAACTCGTAACTACTGGACATTCCTTTGGCCATTTAGTGCCATAGCCCCCACCTATAAATACGGTAGTAGTCCTTCTGACTATCCTCTTGCTCGCTGGTGACGGAAGTGCATCATACTTCCGGGTCACTCACTCTGTGTTTTGCTGCTGCGCGTCTACAGGTAAAGTGGCGACTCTGCTGTCTCCGAAACCTATTTCACTGTTATGGGTTGCCGTTATGTTTACTATGCATTGAACGATCGTAGATCTCCGGTTGGTGGGCCAGTCCTTCACTCTGTTGCTGAACGCATTTACAAGCGAATGATACTGAAAGCTACCTGTACTGTTTGTACTTGTTGAGCTGCCTCCTCCTGGGTGATACAAACGCTGCTTGATCGGTATGTAGGATACACAATGTAGGATTTATTTGTTGGATTTGGGGTTAATTCATTTTTTTTTATAAATAACAGGAACTGGGCTGGTTCAACTGGAGATTCTCTTCAGTCGCAGAGCATTCATTCACTAGCTGCTGTTTTGCCTGGATTGCTGTTCGTTAAATGTGCATATTTTGAACATTGTGTCATCAACTTTAGTCGATTGCTGCATGTCTGCCCTGGACAGCAGTAATTGTGTAGGTTTTTGAACATTAAACCAACAGCTCTACTTGATCGCTGCACTGTGCTGCACTCATCTAACGTGCAAGTTTTTAACATTTTTACAAGAAACGTTACTGATTGCTGTCCACCCGTTCTGCCTTCACGACGGCCACTGGGCAATCACGGCCGATACGGTTGAATGTGCGAGCCTCCAGTTGGACGTGGGCTAGTATTTTAACTGTTTGAATGCAGCTGAAGGGGTCAGCTCTTTAGTTATAATTTGGGTTAAGGTTTATATTTCCTTTCTATTATTTTTGTTTTTTTATTCAGTTAATTTGCATTTATAGTTTGTTTCTTTATCAGTGATTTTAGTTTATCTTGTTAGATAAACTAATCCAGTTAATACATTTATATATCTTTTGTCTTATTCTGTCTTATTACTGAATTTGTTTTCCTTGGGCAAGGTTTTATTGTACTTTAATCCATGTTTATTTTGTTTTTCTTTGTTTATTGTAAAGTGTCTTAGAATGTATATCTTATTTGTTCTAGTGTACTGCCTTCTGGAACCATTGCTGGTTCTGGCAGTTTGGTTATTTTGTGATTAAGATTATATCAATTTGTTCTCTTTAAGTATTACATTGATCTTTTTTTCTTTTTGTGGAGTGAATCCCTTTTGATCGTGTGTGCTTGTGTCCGCTTTTAGTTGCTGAGAGACGGAGGTGGTGGTGTTGGTGTCCGGGTGGTGGTATCCCCTTCCCGTGTGCTGTGTTGTCTACCCCGTTTCTTTGTGTGCACTGTTGTGTTTTTCAGTGTTTGTGTGTTCAAGTGGCGACCTTTCCTGGGATTCCTTCGTGCTTTTGTGACTCCTTTCTCCTCCACTGGTAAGCCTCAGCAGCAAGAATGTGTTTTGAATTGTGTTTTAATGATTGGATAAAATGTATCCCTTTTAAAATTGAACCTCGTCTCTGGCTGAATTGTTTACTTACCTTTGTGTCCTTAAGTGAATCAATAGTATTGCAATTAGGAAATAAAGAAAATCATTCTCTGGGTGGAATTCCCAGGGTGGCGTAGTCTGTGTTTTTGGGGCAGGTTCCACCTAGACCATAACCTCCTCAGTACTGTTTGCTCTCTGTAACGCCACTCAAAGAAAAGGGATTAAATGCTCATCTGGACCCATACCATGCAGATGAACTGTACAAACAGTTAAGAATTGAGATACTAGAGAATATGTTGAAAGAAAAACTTTAAATATTTGTTTTACAATGAAAAGATAATTAAATTTCAGCCCAGATCAGACTGTATTACAAAACTGTTATGCTAATATATTGTATTATTTTTGAGCTGTAAGTGTAATAAACTTTTTTTTTCATCAAACACAGTTGTGATGTATGTTATGTTATGTTCCTGAACAAACAGGAAATTACAGTACACCAGTAACCAAAAGTAACCAGTAACCAACAGTTATCAAAATAAACTAGTAGTGCACTAGTAGAGGCAATACATGCAAAATACTTAACATACATGCCCAATTCAGATTTAACCCTGAGTTCCTTTGAATTACCTGCTCGTTTTATTAAAGTGCTTGCATTTGTATTCTCTCTCCGCTTCTTCCTTGCTGCATCGTAACAGAACGACCGACCAACAATGAATCCTGCAGCACGGATCTCGCCTGATCGACCGGATCTTCACAGCCGGGAGTTCGCTGGACAGATCGCGGCCTTGGCCCTGGATAGCCTCGATCTGCTCCAGTACACCTGGGAGTTTGTTCCTCTTGCTGCCTCCTGCTCTCTGAGTGATGTGGCGATAAAGCTGTGTTACCGACGGGGGGCTAAGGACGGGGGGCTAAGGTCGACCCGAGGGAGCTCCCGATCTCTCCGAACTGAACTGGAGAGAGGCAATCTCCAGATGTCTGGAAAGCTTCCTCCCGTGGTACACCAGGTCGCCGCTGGCGCCGTCCAGTCCAGAGCCCTCACCGCTGGCACCGTCCAGTCCAGAGCCCTCACCACTGGCCCCGTCCAGTCCAGCACCCTCTCGGAGACGGAGGAGGAGGAAGAGGACTTCCTGCATCCTGCAATGCCCGGAGGCCCTTCCTGAGCCTCCGGTCAATCCAGAGACTGCACACGTCACGTCTGCACAGCCAGAGACTGTCCACGTCACGTCTGCACAGCCAGAGACTGTCCACGTCACGTCTGCACAGCCTGTTCCTGTTCCCGAGCCAGGGTCTGTTCCTGTTCCCGAGCCAGGGTCTGTTCCTGTTCCCGAGCCAGGGTCTGTTCCCGAGCCAGCGTCTGTTCCCGAGCCAGAGTCTGTTCCTGTTCCCGAGCCAGAGTCTGTGTCGTCTGTTCCCGAGCCGGTGTCGTCTGTTCCCGAGCCGGTGTCGTCTGTTCCCGTGCCGGTGTCGCCACCACCACATCCTGCTGCACCGTGGCCGCCCGAGGGGTCGTCTCCGCCGTGGCCGCCCGAGGGGTCGTCTCCGCCCTGGCCGCCCGAGGGGTCGTCTCCGCCCTAGCCGCCTGAGGGGTCGTCTCCGCCCTGGCCGCCGCATGTGCGTCATGCTCCGCCCACGTTCCATGGTCCATGCCCGCCATTGCAAGGCCCTGGTCCTGTTCCCTGCACGGGTCTGGCCCTCCGTCCCTTCCCCAGGACCGCCTCCACTTCACCACCCTCCTGAACTTTAGTGTTTTGTTTCGAGGGGCGTCGGGAGCCGCCCATGGGGGGGGGGGGGGCTAAGTCACGGTGTGGGTTTTGTGTTTGTGTATCTTGTTCTTGTCTGTCATGTGTTCCCCTGTCCTTTCATGTTTCAGCTGTTCTCTGTTTTGTTGATTTGTCTCCCCATGTGTTTCTGATTAGCCACGCCCCCTTGTTATCTTATTTGGCTTGTTTGCCTGTGTATTTATACCCTTGTTCTTCAGTTGGTGTTTGTCGGTCGTTGAAGTTGTTTTCTGTTCTTGTCCCTGCCCTGAGTTCCTTTGAATTACCTGCTCGTTTTATTAAAGTGCTTGCATTTGGATTCTCTCTCTGCTTCTTCCTTGCTGTATCGTAACAACAGTGACTGCAGGAAGCATTTAAAAAAGCTTCCAAGAAATCTTGATGTACCTTTTTGAAACGTTGTTTAACTCTGTACTACTTAAACATTCTACAACATTCAATACGAATATGAACGATTATGTGAACATGTAAACAACATGTACATTGTTAACATGCAAAGTCTCAACAGCACAAGAGTTTTATGCAGTACATGCTCTAACACTGCTCAACTGGAGTATGAACCTATTTTTCTTCAGAATTCTACATTAATTTGAATCAACATAAACTAGGAATGTTAACATAATGTTACATAACTACAACGTAAACATGAAATGTAAACAATAGATATTTGCACAGGTACCACAAAGTCTCAAATAGTGTAAAAAGAGTGTTCTGCGCTTTGATATGTTTTCAAGTATGATCATGCTTCTTCTTAAATTCTGCATTTATGGGCATTGAGGTTGTGAGTGTGGATTGATAGTAATGATGTTCTGAGTTTATAAAATGTCCAGCTATACAATGTCCATGACCCAGATGTTACTATCCAGAACACAATTAAATTCAGCACGGAACTGTGGGAAATTGTCATATGAGTCAGAGAGTTCTAGGACCATCCCACAGGTATGTCCAATCGGCCTTCTGGTGAAGTCTGTCTGGACGGTGAACTGTACATGAATAGCCTCAGCAACCACCAAGTTGGAACCAGTACAGAATCTCAGAAATTTGCAGAGTTTGTCTTCGTCAGTTTCCCTTATATACATTTTCAGGTGGTTGGCAACCTCTGCTTGATTTTCTGACATTTGTGCTGGGAACTTCAACAGCCCAGTCACCTTTTTTGGTGTAGGCTTCAAGTCTTTGTATAGCTGTTGAATTTCTTCTTGACTAAGAGAGATCTGGCCTTTTGTGACCTCCCTCCAACAGTCAATAATGAACATTGGTTTCTGTATGAGTTCCTTGTGTGCAATTTCGTCAACATTTCCTGGTAGAGAGGAAACCGTGACTCTCCTCCTGCATTCATAAGTATTCATGATGTCCAGAAGGTCATCCATGTCAACAGAGGAAAAGTCATTGAGCACTTAATTGAGAACATCTCGTTCCTGGCAGCTCACAAAATGAAGGAATGCTGCCTTTAGGTCTGTACATACAGACCCAAACATCATTTCCTCAAGAAATGGTGGAGCAAGCTTAATGGGCAGGTATTTGCAATCTTTAAACCCTTTAAGAAGGATTCGCCCCACAGCTTTCCATTTGTCAGAGCTGAAGTCATGCCTGAGGAAAGGCACTGTAGCAATGTTCAGGGAAGAAGGAGGCGGGAACCGGCGAACAATCAATATATAATTTATTTCAAATAAAACAAACAAACGAAAATACCGCCAGCAGCCCCTCGCGGACGACTGCTGGCTACCGAAAATAAATATAACTAAAGTAAAATACAAAAACAAAACACAACTAAAATACAGGCCTGTTCCTCTCTCGATCATCAACGTCGTCGCTCCTCCTTTATGCTTCCGCTCCTCCGTGAGAGATGCGAGACCGGTGTGCCTAACAGGTGTTGCTCATTAGCAATCGCACCACCGGCCTCGCGCCGTTCTCTCACGTCCCTCGGCCGTCCTGTTCGCCACAGGCACTTTTACAGCTGTCCTGACAGTGCAGTGTTCATAGAAATCAGACCACAAGCTACTGTACACATCGCGAAGGACACCCGCACCACTGCCTGTTTCCTCTGAGTTGTTAGGAAGTATACGTCTCACTGTCAAGGACTGGTTGACAATCTTGTGGTCAGAAAATGCCTCTATCATGTCACTGAAGCTATTTGAGTAGTGTATGGTTACATTTCTGGTGGGCAAAGCATTGGGAGCACTCTGTGGTGAGTCAAAAGGCTCATGGATCACTGTGTCACTAAGAGAATCTCCATCATTATGGTGTTGTGGACCAAATGTAATCTCGGGGTCACTGCTGACATTGAGCGCAATGCTTGCAAGATGGTCTTGTGAGGAATGTATGCTCATCTCTTCATCAGAAACCAAGAACACATCAGGAAGGGTGTCTTGAGGCTCATTTACCTCTAGTTGCTCATAGTCATGAGTATACAAGTAATCACCTTCTGTCGAATCTGAATATCACTAACATGGTCATGTGCATCACTAGATTCATTAGACTCTTCAGTCAGGTTAATTTTTGGATGAGCTGCTATATAGAAACGCAACATTGGGAGTTTGACAGTTTTGTAAATTGTTCCGACTGAGAGATCCTTGGGGAGAGGATTTTACTTGAAGTCCCAAACTTCGAATTTGAAATCAGACTCTTGACCTTTGGTGGAAACTCCATTGAGAAAGAATAATGCCTTTCCTTCTTTTAGTATGTCATCATATCCTGCCTGAACATTTATCTGTAGTTTTCTAGTCCCCCCACCTTGCCTTGCTCTGACCTGTTTTATCCCTTTATTTTCTTTGTGAAGCCATCCAATTTCAATATTTCGTATGCATGATTTTACTTTGCTGCTTGCTTTTTTGTTTGAGGTTTGTGGTACCTCCTCATCCTTATTTCCCTCCTTTGTAAGCTTCATTTTCTCTCTTAATTTCTCTAAGAGACCTTGCTTTCGCTTCACAGATGGTGTCTGATGCCTGCAAAAATGTATCAAGGCAATCCTGTCACCATATGAGGGAAGGTACTTTGCAAGTTCCGCATTTTCCGTAAGCAGGATGACTTTGTCATGATTCTGCCATCATGTCCTTGTATTCTTCTAGTATTGTGGCAGGATCATGACAGACCCATGTTTTATGTACAAGCGCATGGTCTGTTTGGGCCATGTGCTTGTGTTGTCTCGTTTCGTTACCCCGCCCCCTTGTTATCCTCGTCTCGTCATTATTGTCTAGTCAGTTTCACCTGTCCTTGTCATTAGTGTTCCCTTTATAATCCCCTTGTGTTTGCTGTCCTGGGTTGGTTCATTGCTTGACTTTGTCATACGCTGTGTGCGTCATTGTTAACTTACCTGTGAGTACCTTGTGAGGTACTCACAGGTAAACCCTGATCCTGTTTCTGTTGTTAGTTTATAGTCTAGTTTGTCTAGCGTTAGTCTAGTTTAGTCTTAGTTAGAGTTGTAACCCTCTTAGTAACCCTCGTTAGAGTTGCCCTTGTTTTACCCCCTCGTGGGTTTTGTTTTCCCTGATTTCTGTCTACAATAAACGTTCTGTGATTGCATACTGTCTGCGCCTGGGTTCATCCACCATCCACATAAAAGACTTCTCTGTCAATCTGTGAAAGCAAAGGGACAAGGATGTTAGCTTTGGACACAAGAAAATCATACTGATCCATAACAGCTAAAAGGACATGTAATTAAAGAAGAGAACCGAATGTAAAATCTGGTCACTCATGTTAGATACAGTAATAGGCATGTTTAAATGGATATTACAAAAATTCTAAATGTTATGTTATTATTTACTTGACAGGAACTGGTCTTTCAACATAATGCTAAAAATAAACTACATTTTAATAAATATTTGTGTTCTTATTTTTTTTTATATTAAAGAATTAGTTCACCCAAAAATTAAAATAGTTTTTAATGAAATCTGAGAGAAATCTTTTTGTCCCTCCATTGACAGCTATGCAACTACTACTTTTAGGCCCCAGAATGGTAGTAAGGACATCATTAAAGTAATCCATGTGACCCCAGTGGTTTAAACTTGAAATTTTATGAAGCGATGTGAGTGCTTTGTGTGCACAAAAAACACTTAAATATTAATGTTCAATGCGTGTTCATCCAACAACATTTGCTCTACATCAACACAACATGCATGTGTCACGAGTAGACAAGAGACAAAGATGCATCGAGTTAGCTTTACTCTCCACTTCAATAAATCAGAACTGTACAGCAGTGAGATCAACACAACGTTAAACCGGAAACTCTAACTCACTTCCCCTCCCCTTAAAGGTATATTCCCTTGGTGACTGTCTCTGTGTTATTTGTGGGTCACCACACAGGCCCCCCCAGAATTCACCCATAAACAAGTCCAAACCGAACAGGTACCCCCAACAGAACATAGGACGCTAATCACCAGTGCCAAACATAACAGTCCAGCTCCTAACAGTTCCTATGAAAAGTCAATGTATAGGGGGGCGGATCGGGCGGCCATACCGGCTGCGCTTAACAAGAGAGGGGCAAGGGGCTAGGTGCGGGGCAGGCACATGGTTCGAGGCTGCCGCAGGGGGGCGCCCCCGCCGTGGGGGCAGGGCCAACTGCAGAGGTTCGCCAATATCCACATGAGCAGGCTTGAGCCAGTCTATAGCCACCCGCTCAGGCCTGCCTCCCATATCCACCTCAAAGTTCTTAGACCCTCCCGTTAGGACACGGAAGGGGCCATCATAGGGGGAGTAGCGGTGCGCGCAGCGGAGTACGATGTCCGTCGTGGCGGATGAACACATACTTGGCTGACGGTAAATCCTTGGGCACGTAGGTCTGGGGGAGGCAATGGTGCGACGTTGGAATGGGAACAAAAGCGTCGGCAATGTCCCGAGACACAGCACGATGGGAGGCAACCAACCACGGGGCCGTGGCATCTGGAAGAAACTCCCCCGGGACGCGCAGTGGCTGGCCGCACACCAGCTCGGCCGATGAGGCTTGAAGATCCCCTTTGGGGGCCGAGCGATGGCCAAGCATAACCCATGGGAGGTGGTCAGCCCAGTCGCTACCCGTGAGGCTGGGCCTGAGCGCGGCCTTCATGTCCCGATGAAACCGCTCGCAAAGTCCGTTGCTCTGCGGGTTATAGGCTGTGGTACGGTGGACCTTCACTCCCAGGACCTCGGCGACCGCAGTCCAAAGCTCCGATGTAAACTGCGGACCTCGGTCCGAGGAGAGGTCGGACGGCGTGCCGAAACGGGCCACCCAAGCCATAATGAACGCCCGTGCCACCTCAGCTGATGTAGTGGAGGCCAGGGGCACCACTTCCGGCCACCTGGTGGTCCTGTCCACCATGCTGAGGAGGTAGGTGTAACCACGGGAGGGGGGGAGTGGGCCCACCAGGTCCACATTCACATGATCAAAACACCTCTCTGGCACTTTGAAGGGTGCCAAAGGGGCCTTGGTATGACGAGTCCCCTTTGCGCGCTGGCACGCCACACAGGAAGCAGCCCAAGCCCTGACGTCCCTCCGCAGGCCCGGCCAGACGAACTTGGCCCCCACCAGCTTCGTTGAGGCCTTCACCCCTGGGTGGGAAAGACCGTGTATAGTGTCAAACACCTTACGCCTCCAGCCAGCAGGTACCATGGTGGGCGGTTGGCCAGTGGAGACGTCAGAGAGGAGTGTAGAGTTGGCAGCGTCAAACACCACATCCTCCATGAGCGCCGTGGGAGCCGTCCAGTAGGCTTGCACCTCAGAGTCCGCGGTTTGATCCTCAGCCATAGCTGCGTAGTCAAGGCCCAAGTGGACGGAACCAATGATCGCCCGGGAGAGGCAGTCGGCCACGAAGTTGTCCTTGCCGGCCACATGCTGAATGTCGGTGGTATACTCAGATATGGCAGAGAGCTGACGCTGCTGGCGACCAGACCATGGCTCCGAAGACTTGGCCACAGCCAACTTCAGCGGCTTGTGGTCAACGAAAGCCGTGAACCGCTGGCCCTCCAACAGGAAACGGAAATGACGGGTGGCGAGGAAAAGACCCAGAAGCTCCCTATCGAAGGCGCTGTATTTCCTCTCGTTGTCCCGGAGCTTCCTGCTGAAAAAGGCCAGCGGCTGCCAGGCTCCGCCCACCCACTGCTCACACACGGCCCCAACGGCGTAGTCCGAGGCGTCCGTAGTCAGAGCCACTGGGGCGGTAGGAGATGGATGCGCTAGCAGAGCAGCGTTGGCCAGCGCCGTTTTAGCAGCATCAAAAGCACCAGTCATCTCTGAGGACCAATCCAACACGTCCGCCGCCCGCCCACCACGCAAGGCATCGTACAATGGTCGCATGAGCTGAGCCGCATGGGGGAGGAAACGGTTGTAGAAGTTCACCATACCCAGAAACTCCTGCATGGACTGTACAGTGCGTGGGCGTGGGAAATTGGCGACGGCGTCAACCTTGGCCGGGAGGGGGACGGCCCCCTGCTGTGTGACATGATGGCCGAGGAAAGCGATGGATGACCGGCCAAACTCACACTTGGCCGGGTTGACGATGAGACCATGCTCCCTGAGCCTGCCGAACAACTGCTAGCGATGCGTCAGGTGGTCGTCTGCAGACGCGCTGGTCACGAGAATGTCGTCCAAGTACACAAACAGAAACGGCATGTCTCTCAGCACAGAGTTCATAAGGCGCTGAAACATTTGTGCTGCCCCTTTAAGGCCGAAAGGCATCCGTAGGAATTCGAAAAGGCCAAAGGGTGTTATGACCGCTGTGTTGGGGATATCCTGCGGGTGGACAGGCACCTGGTGGTAACTGCGCACCAGGTCCACCTTTGAGAATATGGTGGCGCCGGCTAGGTGGGCAGAGAAGTCCTGTATGTGCGGCACAGGGTACCGGTCGGGGATTGTAGCATTGTTCAGGCGACGGAAATCACCACAGGGAAGCCAACTGCCATCGGCCTTTGTCACCATGTGCAGGGGGGAAGCCCACGGGCTGTTGGAGCGGCGCACGATGCCGAGGTGCTCCATAGTGGCAAACTCCTCCGGTGGTGATGTAGTGCTCCACGCCATGCTTAGCCACCGCCGATGAAAACGTGGGTGTGGTGATGTCAGGGAACTCAGCGAGAAGGCATTGATACAGGTCCCCTGTGGCAAACGTGTTAGACAGATAAAGCGCCCCCGTCCCCCCCAGTGTACAGGTGTATGAAGCAAAAGAGAGGGCGTCGATCAGGCGGTGTTAGTAACGTCCACCAAGAGCCTGTAAGCACAGAGGAAATCCGCCCCTAGGAGCGACGTAGACACGGCGGCCATGACGAAATCCCAGCCGAAACGCCGTCCGCCGAAACACACTTCCACATATCTTGTGCCATAGGTACGAATGGGTGTGCCGTTGGCGGCATCCATCGGGGGGGCATGCCCGCCAGCCATGGTGTCCACTGGCTTCGCCGGCAGGATGCTACGCTGAGCCCCCTAATCGACCAGCAGCCGCCGGCCGGACAATGTGTCAGTGATGAATAACAGCTTGCAGTCCCGGCCAGCGCCCATAGCTGCTAATGAGCGCCGGCCCTGGCTTTTCCCTGAGCTCCAAGACTGCAAGGCTGGCGACACTGTTTGGCCTTGGCCCCAAACCTTGAATGGTAATAACACCACCCGTCTTCGCGCTGTCGGCGGGCTGTCACCGCAGCCGCGGTGTCCGAGTCGTCCGCCGCGGGAGGAAACGGGACAGTCGTGTGCAGGGGGGGAAGCAGTGCGTGGACAAACTGTTGCCGGTTGGCGAGAAAAATCCTGTCTGCCTCCACAGCAAGCGCTCAGTAGTCTCTGGAGGAGGGGAGGGCGGAGCTGGCCAGTGCGGTGCGCACGGGTGCTGGAAGCTGCCGCAGGAATATGTGGGCGAAAAGGAACGCGGGATCCGCCGCGCCCAGCACTGCTAGCATCCTCTCCATTAACTCGGACGGCTTACTGTCGCCAAGGCCGTTCAGGGACAGCAGGCGATCTGCCTTCTCCAGCTCCGACAGTTCAAAGAGGTTCAAAAGAAATGTTTTGAGTGCGTCGTATTTGCCATCAGCTGGCAGAGCCTCTAATAGCGCCATAGCCCTGGCTGTCGTCGAGGCATCTAAGGCCGCTACTACATGGAAATATTTTGTAACGTCCTGTGTTATTCCTCTCAGCTGAAACTGTGCCTCGATGTGTTGAAACCACGGCCACGGATTGTGTTGCCAAAAGTCCGGTAACTTGATGGTGGCCGCGTATATAGCGCCAACATTAGCCGCGCCGCTAACGGCGTCCGGCGCCGCAGCAGCAGCATTTTCGCCACCGCCGTTGTGTGACATAATTTAGCTGTATCCAACTCACGTCGGGGTCACCAAATGTGGAGTGCAATAAGTAGACAAGAGACGGAGATGCGTCGAGTTAGCTTTACTCTCCACTTCAATAAATCAGAACTGTACAGCAGTGAGATCGACACAACAACGTTAAACCGGAAACTCTAACTCACTTCCCCTCCCTTATATTCCCTTGGTGAATGTCTCTCAGTGTTATTTGTGGTTCACCACGTTATCTTAATACTTTCTTTATTTTGTAAATATGTAAAACAAAGCTCTCTTTTCTTCAGAAAATTGAGGTTAATGATGTCTTTATTACCTTTCTGGGTCTTTACAGATGCAAAGATAAATGAAAGTGGGTTTGGAACAACATGAGGGTGAGTAATTAATAACAGAATTTTCATTTTTAAACTAACCCGTTAACCTTTCTATTAGCTAGAGCATATTCAGTGTGCCTAGTGATTTATACAAACATCCAAAACACCATACCTTTTGCTTTTCAATGACTGTAATTGCTTCCTCAGAAATGCCTCGATTTCTCAGGAAACTGAAAACATCTTTATTTAGTAGTACTCTTTATATAGTAGAGTACAAAGGAGTTGTTTTAGAATAGGATAGATTAAAAATAATTGATAAGGCTAGTCGGGAAAATAGAGGTATTAAAAAATGTTGACCTGTTGCATGTCAAAAAAGCCTCATAAACTGAATAAATACATGTAATTGTATTTCCTTGATAGGTAACACTTTACAATACGGGTGAACTAATATGCTTTAATTCATACTTAAGTAATGCACAGATATTCATGAGTTAATGTATGACTCATGAAGAACTAGACCATTAATGAATTATTACTGCATCAGCAACTAATAAAGATTAATAGATTAAGTAATAAATGAAATGCTAACAATTAGTTTATAGTCATGTGCCTCAACAAGTAAAGTCATAACTTAATGATACCTTTTCAAATCATTATCTAATGATTAATTAAAGCAGACAACAGGAAGTTGAAGTACATTGCTTTGACCCATTGTGGTAATTAACACATTAATTTACACTATTAGTTAGGAATTAATGAATTAGTACACAATGGCATATTTAATTGATAGCATTTCATTTATTACTTAATCTATTAATCTGTATTAATTGCTGATGCAGTAATAATTCATTAATGGTCTAGTTCTTCATGAGTCATACATTAATTCATGATTATCTGTGCATTAGTATTAATGCATATTCGTGCACCCATATTGTAAAGTGTTACCCATTAATTCTAAGTTTGGTCTTAGTATGGTCTTTATTGTTACTGCAGTTTTTGTAACTACTACAGTCACACCGTTTTCTCTTAATCTTAACATAGTTTTCAACCAAATTCAAATGGACAGACCAGTGTTGTTTTTGAACACAAAAAAAGCCAAATGTAGCTTGATCACAGGGTGGCCTATGTGTTATTTTAATATTGAAATAGTTTTTTAATCTGAGTCTTTTTAATCTCTTTTTTCACCTTGGAGTCCAAATTCCTCATGTGTTGTCTTTGTAACTGCTCTAGATGTTTCTGTAATTTATTAAGTTTCTCCTGCTTGGTCTTTTTGAGTAGCGAAGTGATGGCAATAATTTTATTGTATGCCTCCGCTCCTTCATGAGAGATGCAATTGCAATCGCACCACCGGCCTTGCACCGTTCTCTTAAGGTTGGCTGGCGCGAAACAAACGTTCCGAAGCTTTGCGAGATCCCGAAGCAAAGATGATTCGAAACACTGATCCGAAGCATGATTCAAAACACCCACGTCACGTGACAACGGCTAAATGAAGCGTCTAAGTGTTTCATCAGGTGGAGTGCTCCGCCGAATCAGGGTTTCATTGATTGGTCGGTTCGGGAACAAATCACACAATCACACAGTATAAAAGTTTTGTCAACGCATTTTCATATCGTGGGTTTTTGTGAGAGGAGTTTGGTTTTGAGATAGCGGATTTTTGGTGATATAGTGACATTTATAGTGCGATTTGTTTAGTTATATTTAGGATTTAATTTACATTTACACATTGACTTAGAGACACACAGAGTACATATAGTGACACATTAATAGATGCATTATATATATATATATATATATATATATATATATATATATATATATATATATATAGATTAATAGAAAGATACATATATTACAGATACATATAGATTATTAGATAGATAGGCTACATATAAAATAGATAGATAGATAGATAGATAGATAGATAGATAGATAGATAGATAGATAGATAGATAGATAGATAGATAGATAGAAATGGAGGCTCCACAGAAGAGATGCCGTACATCTGTGGTGTGGGAGCATTTCCATTTGGAAACCCCAAATAAAGTGAGATGTGTGTATTGTGATCGGCAGCTAGCCTACTGCAACAATACATCATCCATGATGCGCCATTTGAGGAGCATTCATCCTGCCATTCTGCAGGGTGCAGAGGATGGTAGTGTTCCCCCTGTACCAAGGCCTGCTACTGACACTGCTGGGCCATCTAAGCAAGGTATGCATTGTTTGAAATATAGGCTAATTATAAGTGAAATATAATAACTAAGTGTCACGGTTGGTAAATCCTATGTCTCCTTCTTGTCTCGTGTTTCTTTTGTTGTATGTGTGTGCACTGATCAGAGGGGCGTGGCCGCTCATCAGCGCTCGTTCAGCAATCATTCATTACCTCATCACCAGCTGCAGTCTATCCATTCCTGTGTATATATCTCATCAACTTCTCATCTCCATTGTCAGATCGTTGTTTGTTGGTGTCCGGTGTCTGATCCCCTCTACGTTCCAGTTATCCTTCCTTGTTCCTGTCTGTTTCCCGTGGATGTTCTGGATTCGTCTCGTTGATCGTCACTTCTCATCACTTCCACTTCTGTTACATCTGACCATCGAGTCCCTGCGCCGCTAGCCTGTTGCCCTTGGACTGTGTCTGTACTCTTCCTATTAAACTGCTTAACTTGCACTTGCTTCCGAAGTGTTGGGCCATTGTTTAGAAAGGCCATGGACTAAGACATGCCTAACATCCCAATCACAACTGCCAATCACTTTAAAAATAAATGTTGTCAATATAATATTATACTTTGTGAATATACATTTTATATGTCTACGTATGAGTACCCAATCTACAGCCAAGACATCATTTTGTTTTTTTGTAATTGTTGTATTTCTATAATGCAATTTATCTTTCTCTGCACACTGAGCATAAATATTCATAACATAACTTTGTTTAGGAAGGTTTCCAAATGAACCAGTAGACTACTTTCACGGTAGGCTACTATTTTTCCAATATATTTGTCTGAAAGTATGTTTTATCTTCTCTTTTAAAAGGCAGACAGAGGGAATTGGATGAGGCTCTTCTGAACATGGTGGTGAAGGATCTGCAGCCCTTCACCATCGTGGAGGATGAGGGTTTCAGGGCCTTTGTGAACAAGCTTGATCCAAGCTAGTCCTCCCATCCCGGAAGGTGCTTAAAACAATGGTCAGCGAAAGGTACAACACAACCAAGGAGAAGACAATGGAGGACCTACAAAAGGCGGAATTTGTTAGCCTTACGGCTGACATGTGGTCTTCCATTAATATGGATGGATATCTTGGTGTAACATGCCATTACATAACACCAGAGGCAACAATGGCAACTGTTTTACTGGGTGTAAGGAGGTTTTACCAAACCCACACAGCCCAGCATCTCATGGAGGCTAAAGCCTTGCTAATGGCTGAGTGGGGAATAACCTCCAAAGTTCACTGCATGGTGACTGACAATGCATCCAACATGATCCTAAGTGCCCAGCTACTCAACCTTCGCCATGTCCCATGTTTTGCTCATAATTTGAATTTGATAGTGAAAAAGGCCCTGGATCAAACCCCAGTCATCAATGAAATTCGCCAGAAAGCCAGAAAGATAGTGGGGTTGTTCAGATCCAGCTGCAAAGCAAAGGACAAGCTTGTGGAGATGCAGAGCTTGATGGGCAGACCAAGTCTGAAAATGATACAGGAGGTTGAAACGAGATGGAACAGCACATTCGACATGCTACAACGCTTGTATGAGCAACGTGAGCCAGTGGGTGCTGCACTTGCCAATTTAAACAGTGATACTGCTCCCCTGACAAGTCTTGAGTATGACATTATTCAACAGTCATTGACACTTCTTCAACCATTCAAACTAGCAACAACAGAGATGTCAGAGGAAGAGAGAGTGTCTGCTTCAAAGCTCATACCATTGTACAGGATGTTGCAGCACAAGCTTGCACAGAAAAAAGGAAATGCAACGCAGGAATCAACTGTACAATTAGGTAGGACACTATGACCATACGTGTAATTGGCCATAACTCTCATATTGTTGTCATTATTTTAATTAATATGGTTTTCTCTTGTTTTGGCTCATAGGCTCACATCTACAAGAAGGTCTGCACTCCAGATGTGGAGGGTACGAGACTTGTAGAGCCTTGGCACTGGCTACACTGCTGGACCCAAGGTTTAAAAATGTGGCTTTTGGAAATCCTGCCAAAGCCCTGGATGCTGAAAAGCACATCACACTGGAGTGTGCTTCACTGATGCGTTCAAACACAACTCCTGGTGAGTTTCAGTCTATGTTATCTTATGTAATGTGATTCATGAAATGTATTCTTCATATGTGTTGTCAGTTTATGATTTGTTACTAATTGCCGTTTTCTTTTAATTCAGAACCACAAATGTCAACATCAGGCCCATCATCATCAACACCAGTTGAAACACAAGACAGTTTATGGGAACATTTTGACAATCGTATCCGTGAGACCCAGATGATACACAATCCTACAGCTGATGCCACAGTGGAAGTGAAAAAATACCTCAGCGATGCGTTTTTTCCCAGAACTCATGATCCTCTAACTTACTGGAAAGAGAGAGCAGTAATCTTTCCTCATTTGTATGTCCTAGCTAAAAAATATCTTTGTATGCCAGCAACAAGTGTCCCTTGTGAGAGAATTTTTTCAAAGGCTGGAGAAATTATCTGTAAAAAAAGAAGTAGGCTGAGTCCTTCAACAGCAGAGAAATTAATATTTTTGAATAAAAATCTATAAGAAAGGGAGACATTGTGGCTTGATTTATTTTTATTAATATTCATTTTTCATGACCAAAATCACATTATGCAATGTGAAGAGACTACAGGTTACAAGCTTCATATATTACAAAAATACAATAATAAAAAAAAAAACACACATTTTTTTATTAGCTCTTTGTAAAGGTTGTTTCAGATCAACACCTGCAAGTGACCACTAGGTGTCACCGTGGAGACGGGTTTCGGATTGATTCGAAGCCTCGAAACAAAATGGCACATTTGCTTCGACTGTTTCATTGCTTCACGAAGCCTCGATCTGCCCATCACTACGTTCTCTCATGTCCCTCGGCCGTCCTGTTCGCCACATACCCCCATCGCCCCTCACAGGCCGGGGGGTACCCATCGCTGTGCCATCGAGCATGGTGCGCGAGTCACGGCCGCTCCGGCCCACGGCGAGCGGCAGTGACTCGCGCACCATGCTCGATGGCACAGCGGATTCCCCACAGCGGCGAGGACTCTCTGACAGTGCGTTCCTCCCTCTTCCCGGGTTTCGGCACCAGTGTAGCAATGTTCAGGGAAGAAGGAGACGGGAACCGGCGAACATTCAAACATACTTTATTTAAAATAAAACAAACAGATCAAAATACTGCCAGGAGCCCCTCGCGGACGTCTGCTGGCTACCGAAAATAAACATAACTGCCAGCAGCCCCTCGCGGACGACTGCTTCATAAAATACAAATACAAAAACCAAAACACAACGTAAAACCAGGCCTGTTCCTCTCTCGATCATCAACGTCGTCGCTCCTGCTTTATGCCTCCGCTCCTCCGTGAGAGATGCGAGACCGGTGTGCTTCACAGGTGTTGCTCATTAGCAATCGCACCACCGGCCTCGCGCCGTTCTCTCACGTCCCTCGGCCGTCCTGTTCGCCACATCCATGTCTTTCTTTCTTCAGTCAAAAAGAAAATAATGTTTTTGATGAAAACATTTCAGGATTTTTCTCCATATAATGGACTTCAATGAGACCCAAACGGTTTAAGGTCCAAATGACAGTTTGAGTGCAGCTTCAAAGGGCTTTAAATGATACCAGACGATGAATAAGGGTCTTATCTAGCAAAACGATCGGTCATTTAAAAAATAAATAAAAAAGTTTAAGTTTTATAAGCACAAATGCTCGCCTTGCTCTGTTCTGTGATGACTCTGTTCTGTGAGACCTTTTCAACGTAATTGTGTATTATGTGACGTCACGAACGCACATAGATGAGACTCTTATTTATCGTCTGGTATCGTTTAAAACCCTTTTAAGCAGCACTGAAACTGTCATTTGGACCTTGAACCGTTTGGGTCCCATTGAAGTCCATTATATGGAGAAAAATCCTGGAATATTTTCATCAAAAACCTTAATTTCTTTTCAACTGAAGAAAGAAAGACATGGACATCTTGGATGACATGAGGGTGAGTAAATTACCAGCAAAAGTTTTTTTAAAAGTGAAATAATCCTTTAAGTATCCCTTTAAAGTCTGGTATATTCAGTACTGTGCAAAAGTCTTAATATTGTAAGACTTTAAGACTAAGTACATTTTAATATTTTCACCCCCCCCCCCCCCCCCAAAAGATGGTTTTAAGCCAGGTATTTAAATATTTTACTGCAGTGTGTCAGTACGAAATATTGGTTTACATTTCCAAACATTCCTTTTGCCATTAATTGTAATAATCCAGTGACATCTTTATATGCACAAGGAGTATGACAATAGCCAGTATGATCCACACAGAGACTGGATCTCATCATCATCAAGTCTGTCTGTGATTACATGAAGAAACATAAACACAGAGAAAGATTAAATCCAGAAGATCTGCGTCAACATCTCCAAGACACCTGAAGAAACCTTCCTGCGAAGCTACAGTAATTTTTGTACTGTTTTAAAATATAATGCCATAAATAGATTTTATTTACTTAACTTCTATTAACTACATAAAACCAATCCTCGGTGTGACCAGCCTTTGCTTTTGTCCAGGTACACTTGCTCATAGTTTTTCAGGTAGCTTTGCAGGAAGGTTTCTTCAGGTGTCTTGGAGATGTTGACGCAGTTCTTCTGGATTTAATTTTTCTCAGTTTTTCTGTTTCTTCATGTAATCACAAGAATGATAAACTTGACTTGAATGAAAACAACACAGTAGGATAATCTGTATAATGCTACTTAAAATGTTAGAGGTACAATAACAAGTCTAAAAAGCAAAGTTCTAACTAATGCTCATTTCAATTTTTTTTCAGAATGACGCCATCAAAAAAAAAAAAAAAACGGGAATGCATCTTGAAAGCCCTTATGGTTTACATGAACGAAGACCCCACAAACCTTGTGAAGGAGTACTTTGTAAGTTATTTACTTTTTTAAAAAACCTATTGTATGTTTCTTTACTTTCACCCCAGATCTGTTATTAATTGTTTCTATTTGTATTTTACTTTTTTAGGACGTTGAACATGATGAAGCCCAAACGTCAGTGTGCAACACCACCCTAGGCATTTATGCCATCATACATGAAGGGGCAGATGCTACAGACCCTTACGAAGGTGTTGGCATTATCATTGAAGGCATCCAAATACTAGAAAACCTGAACAATGTGGCTAATGCCTGTTCTGTGATGCTTGGTCTAATTTACACTTTAAACTTGGCTTACCCACAAGACCTGAGGTACACTTTTGAAGTATTTCAAAAGATTTTTATGGAGCTAGATGCACACAAGCTTTCAAACAAGATCCAGGTCCTGAAAAATAAACTCCTTTAGTAAACGCTGTAACTTGATGTCAGGACCAAGAGCCAGGAAGGCGTAATGGAGTTTGTTTTCTCCATAATGTTTGAGTGTTGATTGGCTGTTGCAGTACATACATTTATGTACATAATACTGTTTTTTTTTTCTTGTGCAATTAAAAGGAGGCAAAAGAAGACTGCTAACACTTGTATGTGAATATTTTATAAATCCTTTAATTTAAAGACAGCATGCTTTTATTTATTTTTATTTTCTTGTAATAAGCAATTCTTTACATTTTGAAAAGTAAAGTTAGTCTTTTGAGATTACAGATTTTGTACAAGTTATTCTTGTTGGAATTGTTTTTGTTCAAAGTTTTCAGAATTGTTATTGAATGGATTCAATAAAAAAACTTCAACAGAATGAAAATGGATTATTTATTTTGGATGAATTTAAAAAAAATAATTTTAGGATAATTGATGTTAATTAACTATTGTTTAAAACAAAACCAAGATTGTTAAGTTGATTCAACTAAACAACATTACATTTACCTTAAGTAATTCACTTACGTTTACCGAAATAAATAATGTTACTTAAATCCAACATAACCCAGTTATGTGCATTCTGTTGACATAAAAAAGTTAGTCCAACATATCATTTTTTTTTTTAGTGCAGGCATGTATTATAATTGGTTAATAGAAGTGATTAAATTCACAAGGGCTTGGTACATTAAAGATTGACAGCAGGAGGGGCCTATGCTTTTTGGTTTGCTTGTCTTCAGGTGAAAAGTTAAATCCATCCCTCAATCGCAGATTATCTATATATGCCGTAACCATTAGATTAATTTCTCTTTGTCAGTTATGGCATGGCTTTATGCAATGTTGCTTACATTTTGGCCTCTGTGTATTGGTTTTCAGAGTCAGCTTAAAAGCAAGGACAACTGTGTATTTCAGGGAGATGAGGATACATACAGCTTTTACCAGGGGGGAGATGTGGTTTTGGGAGGGATTTTTCCTTTGCATTCCAGCCCTATATCGTCATTATTTTCTTTCAGGACCAAACCTAAACCAACCAAGTATAAATTGTGTGTCATGCTTTCATCATCTGATAGATGTTGTATAAAACAATTTAAATATTAAGAAATTGTTTTAAGTTTCTTTGTCGTATTGCAATTATGCAATGCATTTAATACGTGTGTGTGAAATCTGTTGCAGCTTTACCCCCCGAGCACTGAGGTGGATGCAGACGATGATCTTTGCTGTGAGAGAAATAAACCAGCGGCAAGACATTTTGCCAAACCTATCTCTGGGCTACCACATCAGGGACAGCGGTGATGACATACCTGTATCTGTGAAGAGGTCTCTTCTCCTGGTCAATGGACAGCCTGAGAGGGGCAGTGGACAAAGCTGTGAAGACACTCAAAAGCAGCCGAGCCCTGTAATTGTGGGAGATGCTGCATCAGGAATATCCATGGCTGTTCTGAGAACTCTAGGCTCATTCAAAATACCCTTGGTAAAACATTTAACATTATTCATTTTTGCATTTCTTTCTTGGTAATGAAGGCTGTAATGTATCATATATTGTTGGACAGATAGATTAATATTACTTAACTGATCTTCAGTAAGATTAAAATCTTTTAATCTTAAAAAGACTTTTAATCTTACTGAAATGTGTTTTTTTATATTTTAGGTGAGCTACTTTGCATCCTGTTCCTGTCTCAGTAACAAGAGAGAGTTTCCAGCATTCATGCGGACTATGCCAAGTGATCTATTTCAGATTAAAGCTTTGGTAAAACTTGTATATTATTTTCAGTGGACATGGGTCGGGGTGATCGGTGTGGATTCAGACTATGCTCGGTTTGCCATCCAGCTCTTCCTGAAAGAGTCAGAAAGATTTAACATTTGTCCTGCTTATGTCCACTTTTATCCTGTTGCACTGACACAAGATGCAGTGGAGGAGCTTGTGAACATTTTAAAAGCCTCATCTGCTACAGTAACAGTAAACTTCTCTGGAGAATCGGAACTACATAGTATACTAAAAGAGTGCAGACGCCAAAATGTTACTCATCTTCAGTGGATTGCCAGTGAGGCCTGGGCAACATCAAAAGCCCTCTGGGAGGATTTTGGTGATCTGTTAAAGGGAACATTGGGGTTTGCCATACGGAGAGCTGATATTCCACATCTTGGTAGTTACCTCAAAAGAGTAAGTGTTTCTGTTGCTGAGACGTCCCATTTCCTATCTGAGTTTTGGGAAGAGACTTTTCTTTGTCGGCTGAATGAGTCCTTAAATACTCATGTACATGGAGAAGGGGCACAGAACTGGCCACCCTGCAATGGCAGTGAGAGTTTGGATGATGTGTACACTCCTTATTCAGATGTGTCACAACTCCGAGTGTCCTACAATGTTTATAAGGCTGTGTATCTCATAGCACATGCATTACACGACATGAGCACATGTGTCCCAGGAAAGGGCCCCTTTCAAAAGGGGACATGTGGGAGTCTTTATCAAATTCTGCCATGGCAGGTGTGTGTTACTCACCATTTTACGTTCTCTGCATTTATAGCACTGATAAGGAATTATCAAGCAGTGTACAAGTTTTAAAGCAACGGTTAAATATAACATCTATGTATCTAAATATTTCCATGCATTTGAATGTTTTTGCTTTGATTCATCCTTTCTCCCAACCTTCATCTAAGCTCCTGCACTACATGAAACGAACACATTTCACAACATTAGGGGAAGAGGTCAGATTTGATGACAGCGGTGATCCAATTGCATCCTACGATCTGATGAACTGGCAAAGAGGGTCTGATGGCTCTCTTCAGCTAGTGAGGGTGGGATTCTATGATGCCTCCCTTGAAGAAGACAAGGACCTAATAATAGATAAGCCAGTAATTATGTGGCACAGAGGAGAGAAGGTGTGTGCCATCCCACTCATCACCAGATATTGTTTACTATGTTTGTTTTGCCTTCAAATCTTCCCTTTGATTATGGCTGAACTTAATAAAATCCAGTTTTGTAACTTTACATGGCAATGCACTATTGATTTCATTTTGTACTAAATATTTGTATATACAATTTGGGTCACACTGTAGTTTAGGGTCCAATTCTCACGATTAACTTACTAATAACTATGACACAATAAACTCCTAATTACTGCTTATTAATAGTTAGTAAGGTAGTTGTTCAGTTTAGGTAATTGGGTAGGATTAAGAGATGTAGAATATGGTCATGCAGAATAAGGCATTCATATGTGCTTTATAAGTAGTAAATTACAACTACAAACTTAGTATTATGCATGCTACATTTTTTATGTATAAGGTTGCATCAGTTGCAGGTTTTAAATTGCATATTTCTTTATGCAATGAATGAATGTATGTGGTGATATGCACTCTCATTGAGTTCAGACTGCATTTCTATTGCTTGTTCTGTTGTGGTCATTAGGCACCAGAATCATTGTGCAGTCAAAGCTGTCTGCCAGGCTCCAGGAAGGCCAGGCAAAAAGGAAAGCCAGTTTGCTGCTTTGACTGCATACCGTGTGCTGAAGGAGAGATCAGTAATCAAACAGGTGTGAATTTCTTCACAGCTCCTCACTTAATGGAATTTTGAAAATAATAATAATAATAAATAAATATACAAAACATAGAAGTCAATCAATCAATAAATATAAAAAAAATGATGTAAATACATTTTATGCTCCCCCTTTTCACAAATTTTTCCACAGACTCAAATGATTGCCTGACATGTTCAAAGGAAACATGGCCAAACCAAGCCCAAGACCAGTGCATTCCAAAAACATTAGAGTTTTTGTCTTTTCAGGAGCCCTTGGGAATAATCCTGTGGACATTTTCAGCTTTCGGGGCCTGTGCAGCATTAGCAGTGCTTGGTGTGTTTATAATGTACAGGAAAACACCAGTCATACGAGGAAACAATATGGAGTTAAGTTTTCTTCTCCTCCTGTTCCTCTGCGCATGCTTTCTGATTGGCCTGACATTTATAGGGAAGCCCACTGACTGGTTATGCCAGACTCGGTATCCAGCCTTTGGAATCAGCTTTACTCTCTGTATTTCATGCATCTTGGCAAAAACTGTAGTAGTTTTAATGGCATTCAGGGCCACTCTCCCTGGCAGTAATGTCATGAAGTGGTTTGGCCCTGCTAAACAAAGATCAAGTGTAATATTGTGCACTTTTGTGCAAGCACTTATTTGCATAATATGGTTAACAACTAAGCCTCCTTTTGCTGCATATAACACCAAGTTCATGAGTGCAACAATAATTGTTGAATGTGCTGTAGGATCTGAAATTGGTTTTTGGTGTGTGTTAGGATATATCGGCCTCCTTGCTTCTTTGTGTTTCTTATTAGCATTTTTGGGCAGAAAACTACCAGACAACTTTAATGAGGCTAAATTCATCACATTTAGCATGCTTATATTTTTTGCTGTGTGGATAACATTCATTCCAGTTTATGTGAGCTCTCGTGGAAAGTATATGGTTGCTGTCCATGTCTTTGCTATTCTAGCTTCTGCCTTTGGTCTCTTGCTGTGTATATTTGCTCCTAAGTGTTATATAGTACTTCTGAAACCTGAGAGAAATGAAAAAAAACATATGATGAAAAAATAACAAAACAAGTGTTGGTTAGGTAAATAATACGGTACAGTAAAAAATGCATGAATAGCCCAATTTTTTCCTCAGCAGAAATGACCTATACAAGTTATCCAGTAAATAAAATTAGCGTTAAATCCATTTTGTTGTTGGTATTATTTATATTTGACTTTTGACATTCACTTTTATTTAGACTTGCCATTATGTTCACCAACAAATGCACTGAGCACAGATGGAAGAAAATTCAGAAATTTTACAAATTTTTTTTTTTTACTGTGCACATACTAAACTTTTTTTGGTAATAAAACATGTATGTGTATGTTATATCATTGACACTGTAACTATTGTGTACTTACAGTGTGCGATTATATGTAAATTTCATATTATAGAGAAATTTTAAGTCTGTTTGCTAGCTATACAACCATGACTCAAAATACTATAGTGCCTCTTATTTTAACAGTACAATAGATCACACTGAAAAGCTTTCCTTGTTGTTATGGCTACAATAGTGGCATGGATAAACCTTTTCAGAGGAAGGGGCAGAAATATATAAAAAGCAAAACTAAATTTATCTGTAATATATAATAGTGAGTAGTAGTTTCATCAACATAATATTTGCTTACATAATATTTTTATATATAGTATGTTTGCCTTTTAACATCAAACAAACAATATAAAAAATATCCAGTTTTGCATCAAGTAAGAATGGCACAGAAGGGGTTGGTGATATAAATTTTACTGTTAGAAATGTGTCAACCGGTAGAGATTTTGGAATGTCATCTTTATTTGTGGTTTTGCTCACGTTTCTGTCATGAAAGCTTATCATTTGCATGCATTTTTAAACCACTGCGGTGTAAAAACAAATGATTTTAAACCGTTGAAGCGCAATAAGCAGCAAAAGAGAACTCCTTTCGCAATATGCGTGCGATGTCTGAGGGGCCGTTTACACGACACCGTTTTCAACTAAAAACGTAAAAATTCGAATGCGTTTGGCCATTCATTTACATTTCATTTTGGGAGGCTGAAAATGCAAACTTACACGTCTCTGTGTAAACTACAACAACGGAACATTTCTGAATTCATATTTTACATATATTTAAGACTAAAATCCTTTTCCAAAAATAGATTTCATTGTCTTTGGCTTCCACCTTTTTATAGGATGCCATCAGCTGACTTTATCCTATTAGGGTAAATTATTTTTGGCAAATGGTCTGAAACCTCAAACACATTCAGATGCATCTAAATGTAGTGAAAATCAGTGTTTTAAAAACATTAAAAAGCTTTATTATAATTCCATTTCATCTTGTAAATTTCATTTGGAAGTTCCATGTGAAAATGTCAAACACTTGACACAGATTCATACTTAACATTGGTGGTGGTTGAGGAGGTTACTCCAGACATGAGGCATATACAAATGCTTATGGATATTATATTTGTTTGTTTGGGAATGAAGGCTTACACAATTTAATCCACAGCATGCACATCTCAAAATAATCCTACTTAACGATATAGAATAGCAAAAACTTCCAAAGTCCTCTCTGTATATGGTATTTTTACATGTGCCCCATGCAGCTATTTTTTTTATTTTTATTTTAATATTGTTGAATTACTTATGTACAAAGCAGTTTAAAAGGACCCAAACCCATACAGGACCTGTATTATACAATTTTTAGACAAAATGCCAGATGATGACAGTTTCCAAGATAGGATTGGTTAATAAAATGTTTAAGGTTGGGCTTAGCAAAAGTGTATTTGCATGCATGTTGCATGCATTGGGCAGTTGTGTCCTAATTGTTAGAGTCGGACTTGTAACCCAAAGGTTTGAGTCTCAGTACCAGCAGGAAATGTAGGTGATGGGAGTGAATAAACAGTGCTCTCTTCCTCTCTCTATACCCACTCTTGTTGAATGTAACTCTCATAACCCCGGGTGCCGCAGCAAAAAAGGCTGCCCATTGCTCTGGGTGTGTGTTCACCGTGTGAGTGTGTGTTCAATACTCAATGCTGTGTGTGTGCACGTGGATTTTTTTGTCACTTTCATGATTCATGCAAGACATTTTGACCAGCAAGAATGTTAATTCCAAATATCTACATTGAATTTTTTCCCAGTCACAAAGCTAAATGCAGATCTTCAGAGAAAGGTATTTCTAGTCAAAAATCAGATTGAGATATACAAAATATTAAATTTGACTAGGAATAATTCTAATTCAGTATATCTCTTATTAAGTTTTGCCTAGTCAAAAATCCAATTTAAGATAATCTACATTTGTAATTTAAGTAGTTATACAATACTTTCAGATCTAAACATGTATTTCGGATATTTAAAGAAGATAAATTGAAGATATCTAAAATTTGAGTTATGACTAGTCAATCACCAGTAAGCACTATCTTGAATTATATTTTTTAGTGGTAATGGTAACAATTTTCAATATTTAATTTAAATTACTATCTATAATTGATTGTGTAGGCATCATTCTAATTATAGATATCTCTAGATACTATTAATTATCTACTAATTAAGGTTCAAGAAAAATAACTAAGAAGTTACTAATGCATAGTCATACAAAAGTACATTGAGTTGTGACCTTTCTTAATAACTAATGTTATTAATAGAAGTAGCAATTTTAACAAATACATATAATGTTAAAGTTAAATGTTTGCCTGTGTGGTTTTGTGAGTGGTTTTGTGAGTGTGTTCTGTAAGAAATCAACTTCAGAAAGGAACCATACACAAGTGCTTTGCCATAACTAAACTCAGATTGGTTTTAGATTGTATACAGTACTGTGTGTGTCTGTTTTCCTCAGCATAGAATGCCATTGAGTAAATTCATGTATTTGAGGCACCGACTGAGGGAAACTGAAAATAGAGGGAACTTATTAGTAATTAATAAAGAATTATTAGATAATTCTTCAGGAATGACTTAGAACCTGAAACAGTATTCTAAAGTGAAAATATAGGCAACCCATTAATAATTAATAAAGAATTATCAAATAATTATCCAGAAATTAGGCAACTGATAACCTGAAACAGTATTCTAAAGTGAAAATATAAGGAAATGAATAGTTAATTAATAAAGAATTATTAGATAATTCTTCAGGAATTACTTAGAACCTGAAACAGTATTCTAAAGTGAAAATATAGGCAACCCATTAATAATTAATAAAGAATTATCAAATAATTATCCAGAAATTAGGCAACTGATAACCTGAAACAGTATTCTAAAGTGAAAATATAAGGAAATGAATAGTTAATTAATAAAGAATTATTAGATAATTCTTCAGGAATTACTTAGAACCTGAAACAGTATTCTAAAGTGAAAATATAGGGAACCTATTGATAATTAATAAAGAATTACCACATACTTCTGACTCAAATAAAAAAAAAAAAAAAAACCCACTATGAATGTAATGTACATTATGATACGTTTTGCTAATGAAATAAAAAGTTATTTGCAGATCAGTATATCCTATAGGTAAATGTCTGCACTTATCTCTCTTATTAGGGCTGAAGGATGACTAAAACTGGCTACAAGTTTTTTTTTGTTGCTTTTGAAGTACTTTAAAAATGAATTACCTTTGTACTTTTACTAAGGTAATTTTGATATGGCCTAATTGTAATTTTACTGGAGTAATATTTTATTGTGGTCTCTGTACTTTTACTCAAGTACTTGATTTGTGTACTTCATTCTCCACTCCACTGTTAAAATAAAATAGATGATTGTAGTAACTACTGTGTATGACTGTTCATTAGTAGTTACTTCATAGTTATTTTTCTTGAACCATAATTAATAGTAGTTCTTCAGGAGGTATGACATAATTAATTAGTTATTGATTAACTAACTGATACTTAACACAATCATAAAATTATATTACATACTGATTAGTTAACACATCTTCCTTAATAGTTAACAGTAGTGACTTAAGTGTAAATGAAGAATTACCTATTAGTTCTTCAGTAATTCCTTATTAGTTATGCAGTAAGTAAGAAACAGTATTCTAAAGTGTTACCGTGGTAATTCAATTAGAGATATCTATAATTAGAATGATGCCTACACAATCAATTATAGATAGTAATTTAAATTAAATATTGAAAATTTTAAAGCTATAAATTCGCTATAATGGCTATAATGGATTACACATATATAATTTATATAAAATAAATATAAATAATTAGCACCAATTTTGTTACTAAAATGCTTTCACTGTGAACTGCTTAAATTTTGAGCAAGAAATAAAGGGAGAGTGGCTTTATTGCATCAGATATATGTAACATTTCCTTACGTCTGAGGTTTAGTTTAGGTTTGTGATCTCTTCCCAAGAATAAAATCTACTCCGGAGCATGTAAGTACAATTCTTAGCACAATTCTTAGGTTTAATAATTCCTTATATGGGTTATATTAATATTTTTGCTAAGGAACAACTGTGGACTATCCCTGTAAGTAAGAGCATGGCGTGAGTGAATTTTGCACACATACGTTCAGCCCTGTAAGCAATAATCCTGTAACCTGATGAACTAGACTTGAATAAAAAAAATACTATTTTTTCATCATATGTTTTTTGTCATTTCTCTCAGGTTTCAGAAGTACTATATAACACTTAGGAGCAAATATACACAGCAAGAGACCAAAGGCAGAAGCTAGAATAGCAAAGACATGGACAGCAACCATATACTTTCCACGAGAGCTCACATAAACTGGAATGAATGTTATCCACACAGCAAAAAATATAAGCATGCTAAATGTGATGAATTTAGCCTCATTAAAGTTATCTGGTAGTTTTCTGCCCAAAAATGCTAATAAGAAACACAAAGAAGCAAGGAGGCCGATATATCCTAACACACACCAAAAACCAATTTCAGATCCTACAGCACATTCAACAATTATTGTTGCACTCATGAACTTGGTGTTATATGCAGCAAAAGGAGGCTTAGTTGTTAACCATATTATGCAAATAAGTGCTTGCACAAAAGTGCACAATATTAAACTTGATCTTTGTTTAGCAGGGCCAAACCACTTCATGACATTACTGCCAGGGAGAGTGGCCCTGAATGCCATTAAAACTACTACAGTTTTTGCCAAGATGCATGAAATACAGAGAGTAAAGCTAATTCCAAAGGCTGGATACCGAGTCCGGCATAACCAGTCAGTGGGCTTCCCTATAAATGTCAGGCCAATCAGAAAGCATGCGCAGAGGAACAGGAGGAGAAGAAAACTTAACTCCATATTGTTTCCTCGTATGACTGGTGTTTTCCTGTACATTATAAACACACCAAGCACTGCTAATGCTGCACAGGCCCCGAACGCTGAAAATGCCCACAGGATTATTCCCAAGGGCTCCTGAAAAGACAAAAACTCTAATGTTTTTGGAATGCACTGGTCTTGGGCTTGGTTTGGCCATGTTACCTTTGAACATGTCAGGCAATCATTTGAGTCTGTGGAAAAATTTGTGAAAAGGGGGAGCATAAAATGTATTTAAATAATATTTTTATATTTATTGATTGATTGACTTCTATGTTTTGTATATTTATTTATTATTATTATTTTCAAAAATTCCATTAAGTGAGGAGCTGTGAAGAAATTCACACCTGTTTGATTACTGATCTCTCCTTCAGCACACGGTATGCAGTCAAAGCAGCAAACTGGCTTTCCTTTTTGCCTGGCCTTCCTGGAGCCTGGCAGACAGCTTTGACTGCACAATGATTCTGGTGCCTAATGACCACAACAGAACAAGCAATAGAACAACGCTACATTTACTTAACTCTATAAGGAAATTTTGTACATTTTCTAAATAACTTAAAATGTTGCAGGATCATCTAAATCAGGGGTGTCAAAATATGCTGCTGGAGGTTTCTAGCGTGTCTGAAGTCCTTGGGCCTGCCCCAATACCTTTACTTGTAGTCTTTGTAGTTGAGCACTTGTCTACTTTCACATTACTATTTCCTATATTTGGCCCAATTGTTCAAGTGACATGAAGACTGCAGTGTTGTAAAAATACAAGCTTTTTTAAAAGAGCTTAATTTACACATTTTGATTTTAAATAGGTCCTATTATGCTTTTTCATATTTTCAATTTTAGTTAGTGTGTAAAGTTGCTGTTTGAGCATAAAAAAAGATTTGCAAGGTTACAAATCTCAAAGTTCACTCCAAAGGGAGATATTTTATTTAATAACAAACCTGTGGTGAAAATCAAGTTTTTAATGTTGTTTATATGACTGTGGTGTTTTTAATATGGTTTAATGCAAACCATGTGCAACTTCAGTAAGTCAACACCATTGATGAGTATTTTCTCCTTCAAACTGCAGTGAACCAAAGACAGTCTCAAAAACGCGGTTTGAAATCGCTGGTGTTTCTGACGTCACAAACTACCTTGTAACCAATAACGTCAATGTGTGATCCTCAACGAGTGGATCTCTGAGCTGGTGTGAGTGAATGGAGGCGGGGCTAATATTTAAATTATTCTTTGCCCACGGAATACGCAAAAACGTTGGCAAGGCCTGGTTGTGCTGCATTAGAGAAGATGAAGAGTGTTGTTGCTGTATTTTCCACCCCGAAAAAGTTTGTCCTGGTGAACTTAGAGTGGTTAAAATTTATTTTAAACACTGTTCCTGGATATTACAACCTTAACATTTGTTTGTGCGCTGCACATTTTACATTTTACATAATTAACCCAATATCTAATTACTTTTTCTCAACATCTCCAATTTTTAGAGCATGCGATCTCTTGAACATGATGTATGATGGGATATGCTTAGCATCAAAGCGGTATTAGAGATACTGTGGATTTAGTGTAGGCTACATCAAGGGCACTGATCTTTGGCATTTACCAGACCTTGGGCAGTCTTGCGCACTTACTTCTTGTTGGCCAAAACTAAAAGTGTGGTTATTGGGCTAGATCCCTTGATTAGCTGGTTCAGGTGTGTTTAATTAGATGAGGCTAAACTCTGCAGGACAGTGAGCCTCAAGGATCAGGATTGAACACCCCTGATCTACATAAAACAATGAAAATGTACACATGTATAATATATTAAAATATCTATGTTTAGTACAAAAAAAATCAACAGTGCATTTCCATTTAAAATTATGAAACTGGATACTTCTTAGTTCAGCAATAAACATTAAGTAGAGTTGAATGAAAAGCAAACATAGTAAACAATATCTTGTGATGAGTGGGATGGCACACACCTTCTCTCCTCTGTGCCACATAATTACTGGCTTATCTATTATTAGGTCCTTGTCTTCTTCTAGGGAGGCATCATAGAATCCCACCCTCACTAGCTGAAGAGAGCCATCAGACCCTCTTTGCCAGTTCATCAGATCATAGGATGCAATTGGATCACCGCTGTCATCAAATCTGACCTCTTCCCCTAATGTTGTGAAATGTGTTTGTTTCATGTAGTGCAGGAGCTAGGTGAAGGTTGGGAGAAAGGATGATGCAAAGTAATGAACACATTAAAATACATAAATGTTTTTTATTTGTATCCCTTATTTTTGTATCATTTAGACATTGCTTTAATAACTGCGCAATAATAATTCATTAGTAACACGTTATAGGAGGAGAATGTAAAATATAAAGTAACACACACATACACCCACCTGCCATGGCAGAATTTGATATAGACTCCCACATGTCCCCTTTTGAAAGGGGCCCTTTCCTGGCACGCATGTGCTCATGTCGTGTAGTGCATGTGCTATGAGATACACAGCCTTATAAACATTGTAGGACACTCGGAGTTGTGACACATCTGAATAAGGAGTGTACACATCATCCAAACTCTCACTGCCATTGCAGGGTGGCCAGTTCTGTGCCCCTTCTCCATGTACATGAGTATTTAAGGACCCATTCAGCCGACAAAGAAAAGTCTCTTCCCAAAACTCAGATAGGAAATGGGACGTCTCAGCAACAGAAACACTTACTCTTCTGAGGTAACTGCCAAGATGTGGAATATCAGCTCTCCGTATGGCAAACCCCAATGTTCCCTTTAACAGATCACCAAAATCCTCCCAGAGGGCTTTTGATGTTGCCCAGGCCTCACTGGCAATCCACTGAAGATGAGTAACATTTTGCCGTCTGCACTCTTTCAGGATACCATGTAGATATGAATCCACAGAGAAACTTATTATGACAGTGGCAGAAGAAGATTTTAAAATGTTCACGAGTTCCTCTGCTGCATCTTGTGTCAGTGCAACAGGATAAAGGTTTACATAAGCAGGACAAATATTAAATTTTTCTGACTCTTTCAGGAAGAGCTGGATGGCAAACCGAGCATAGTCTGTATCCACACCGATCACCCCGACCCATGTCCACTGAAAATAATGAACAAGTTTTACCAAAGCTTTAATCTGAAATAGATCACTTGGCATAGTCCGCATGAATGCTGGAAACTCTCTCTTGTTACTGAGACAGGAACAGGATGCAAAGTAGCTCACCTAAAATATGAAAAAAGTAAGATTAGCAACATCTATATCAACATAACATTGTATATGGACCAAAATTATCATCATGCATCAATACATCATCACAATTTTCATTACCAAGACAAATAAATTATATTATTGTTAATACAATAATATTTAAAAATTTGTTTTACTAAAGGTATTTTGAAGGAGCTTAGACTTCTCAGAACAGCCATGGATATTCCTGATGATGCTTCTCCCACAATTACAGGGCTCGGCTGCTTTTGAGTGTCTTCACAGCTTTGTCCACTGCCCCTCTCAGGCTGTCCATTGACCAGGAGAAGAGACCTCTTGACAGATACAGGTATGTCATCACCGCTGTCCCTGATGTGGTAGCCCAGAGATAGATTTGGCAAAAGGTCTTGCCGCTGGTTTATTTCTCTCACAGCAAAGATCATCGTCTGCATCCACCTCAGTGCTCGGGGGGTAAAGCTGCAACAGATTTCAAAAACACTTCATGAATTTTACTGAATGTTACATTCAAAACAAACAAGCAAACAAAAATGCATTTTATTTTAGTTCAGAGAGACTAAGAACAATTTTAAACAATTGTATTCTTTTACGCATTATCTATAAGAAGAAATATAAAACACAACACACAATTTATACTTAGTAGGTTTAGGTTTGGTCCTAAAAGAAGAAACCGATGATACAGGACTGAAATGCAAAGGAAAGAGCCCTCCCAAAACCACATCCCCTCCCTGGTAAAAGGTGTATGTATCGTCATCTCCCTGATAGATGCACCTATCTTTATTTTTATACTGACTATGCACACCAATACACAACAGAAACCAAAGTGTGAGGAGGGTGGCATAAAATAGTGCCATAACTGACACATAATCTGGTGTGAACAGAATTTATAAACAATCTGTAATTGAGGGATGGCCTTAATTCATGAAGTAACACGCCAATAGAATCTGCAATTCCTACTGTCAATCCTAATGTACCAAGAGACTGTGAATATAATCCCTTTGAGTAAATGGCAATGCACACCTCCCCCACATTTTAACGTGATCAAAAAAGTCATAAGCTTGGTATTTTGTATTTTCGTTTATTTCATTGTAGCTCCTGCTCATGTATAAAACCTTTCGAAGGGGATACAGTGTAATATAAGTTCCCTTTCGTAGTCACTCCGAGTTATGTCGGATGACGACGAATGGGGTTTCGCTTAGAAAGCCTATCAACTTCGAGTATTACAAAACGAGCCAATGGCAAAGAAATGCCATGGGCCTGCGGAATTTGCATGACGTAACTCCGTCCCACCTCGTGGGTATAAAAGGAGGACGCCGGCAACATGCAGTTATGTTTTCGTTTCGGAGCCAAGTTTATTCTTCTCTCCACAAGCCATCTCTGAATTGTCAGCTTCACGAACGAGTTCCTCTGGTGTTGGTGTGACGGCGATCTCCAGCGAGCGCGCGCTTCCTGCTTATCTGTGCAGTGGTTTGCCAGAGAGTGCGTGTCTCCCCGGGCGGTTCAACACTCAGATTGTTTCTCTCATAAAAGAGCTTGCACGCGGCACGTCTTTTTAAAGATGCCTTGCCCATGCACTTCTGGTTGCGGCAGATTGGTATCGGACTCTGATGGGCACAAGCGCTGTCTAGTATGTTTGGGCATGGATCATGCTAGAGCAGCGCTCGTGGATGACTCATGTTCTCTCTGTGGGAACATGACCATCGCGTAATAAAGGTCGAGACTCAATGAACTCACAAGAGTGAGGGTCCCCTCATCCACACCCCGATCTAGTGCTCCCTCGCGGGGTGCTACTTCGGCTGGTGGCCAGGGTGACCTGAGGGTGACGGTCTGGAACAAGGTGCCGACTATGTGTCCGCGACCCCAGCCCCCCTCTTCAATGACGGTGCCCGCTAGTGAACTGCCGATTCCCGCGGGTCTACCTTCGGGTGGCCCGCGTGTTTCGGTTGAAGCTACAGAGGATGATGCTATGTCTGTAGCAGCATCACAAGGTGGGTTTGAGTCTTCTGGAAGTGAGGGCTCAGCACAGCTGGCACCTTCCGGTGTGCATACGGCTGTGCCTGAGTCTGATCCGGAGATGACGGCCATGCTTTCCCGGGCAGCCGCGAGCATCGGACTAGAGTGGAGGCCTCCACCCTGTCCTGAGCGCTCGCGGCTGGATGATTGGTTTTTGGGTAAGGCCGCCGACCCGCGTCCACGGCAAACCCCAATACCTTTCTTCCCGGATGTGCATGATGAGATCTCGAAGTCCTGGAAGACCCCCTGTCTTCCCGGGACCGCTCGCTGGTCTCATCCGCCTTTCCTCCCCTCGATGGGGCAGCTGTCCGTGGGTACACTGGGCTTCCCCCGGTTGAACGCTCTGTTGCGATGCAACTGTGTCCTCAGAGTGCTTCTTCTCGTGGTGAGCCTAAGCACCCATCCAAAGCCTGTAGATTTTCGTGTACCTTGGTGGCGAAGTCTTACAGAGCGGCGGGACAGGCAGCTGCTTCTCTGCATGCTATGCCCACTCTGCAGGTCTACCAGGCCCAGATACTCAGAGACATGCACGAGGGCAGGACAGACCCAGGCCTCTTCGATGAGCTGCGCGCTGCCCCCAAGCCGTGCTCTCCTCGTCCCCCTCTGTTCCAGAGTCGGTTGACACGGCGTGCCGTCCACGGACCGCTTCGCCCTGGTCCCCCTCTGTCGCCAGACCCCTGGCAGAGCAGGCCCCCGTGGGACAAACTTCCTGGTCCTTCCCTGGCCCCCTCTGCCAGGGCGCGGTTGTTAACTGTGCCCCCACACCGAGCCGCTATGCGTCCACGTCTGGGCCAGTTACTCTGCTTCGCTGCCCCTCCGAGGGGAAGCCTGTGGTTCGCATGACCCCGCTGGTTCAGTTTCTGGGAGCCTGGCTAGAGCTTCCCCGTCTGTCCCGCTGGGTCACCCGAACCATCAGGCTCGGCTATGCAATTCAGTTCGCACGGTCTCCTCCCCGTTACAGGGGAGTCCGCTCCACTTTGGTCGCCGGCAATGCCCCCATCATGAGAGCCCCCATCATGAGAGCTCAATTGCACCCTGCTGGCGAAGGGTGCAATCGAGACTGTCCCTTCAGCCGAGATGAGGTCCGGCTTCTACAGCCCCTACTTCATTGTCCCCGAGAAAACCGGTGGGTTACGACCGATCCTGGACTCGCGCGTGCCGAACCGCTCCCTTCACAGGATGCCGTTCAAGATGCTCACCGCCAAACGCATTTTCGAATGTGTTCGGCCCCTGGATTGGTTTGCAGCGATCGACCTGAAGGACGCCTACTTTCATGTCTCCATTCTTACTTGACACAGACCGTTCCTCTGGTTTGCTTTCGAGGGGCAGGCATACCAGTACGCGGTTCTCCCTTTCGGGCTAGCCCTGTCTCCTCGCGTCTTCACGAAGGTCGTCGAGGCAGCCCTTGTTCCCCTTCGGGTTCACGGGGTTCGCATCCTGAACTATCTCGATGACTGGCTTATCCTAGCTCACTCTTGACACCAGGTTTGCGAACACAGGGACCTTGTGCTCCGCCACCTAGCTTGTCTGGGCCTTCGGGTCAACTGGGAGAAGAGCAAACTTTGCCCCGTGCAGAGGATCTCTTTTCTCGGTATGGACATCGACTCGGTTGCCATTTCCGCGCATCTTACGAGCGAGTGTGCACAGTCACTTCTGACTTGTCTGAGACAATTCCAGGGCAAGAGTGCGGTTCCACTGAAATATTTTCAGAGGCCCCTGGGGCATATAGCATCTGCAGCCGCGGTAACGCCACTCGGACTGCTTCATATGAGACCGCTTCAGCTTTGGCTTCGCGACCGAGTCCCGAGGTGGGCATGGCAACAAGGCACGCTCCGAGTATCAGTTACTCCGACCTGCCGTCAGACCTTCACCGCGTGGTCGAACCTCAGTTTTCTCAGGGCGGGTGTCCCCCTGGAACGAGTTTCCCCGCATGTTGTTGTCTCAACAGATGCCTGCGCCACGGGCTGGGGCGCCATGTGCAATGGACATGCTGCCGCGGGCTCCTGGACAGGACCCCAGCGCCTATGGCACATACCCTTTGAACTGTAAACTGTGGGCCAGATGTGGGCTAGTTCTGCTTCATTTGTTTTGTTTACGGCTGACATGCGGCATTGCTATGGCTTAATTGTGGCCCAAATCTGGCAAACAGGAGCGGACCGCCCAAGTGCCATCATTCCACGCGGTATGTGGGCCAGATGAAAGTGTCAACTGTGGGCCGGATCTGGGCCACAGCAATTTTGGTGTCTGGGCCAGATGTGGGCCAGTTCTGCTTCATTTGTTTTTTTTTATGGCTGACATGCGACATTGTTATGGCTTAACTGTGGCCCAAATCTGGCAAACAGGAGCGGGCCGCCGAAGTGCCATCATACCACGCGGTAGGTGGGCCAGATCTGGGCCACAGCAATTTTGGTGTCTGGGCCAGATGTGGGCCAATTCTGCTTTATTTGTTTTGTTTGTGGCTGACATGCGGCATTGCTTTGGGCTAATTGTGGCCCAAATCTGGCAAACAGGAACGGACCGTTCAAGTGCCATAATTTCACGCGGTATGTGGGCCAGATTAAAATTATGGCACTTAAGGCAGTCCCCTCCTGTTTGCCAGATTTGGGCCACAATTAAGCCATGGCAATGCCACATGTAACCCAAACACAAACCAAATAAACCACAACTGGCCACAGTTGAGTTTTATACAAACCCTGGTCTTTCCCAACATTCCTCATGCAGAATGGAATGGTGGCACTTCTGCAATGCACTCCTGTTTGCCAGATCTGGTCCACAAGCAGGCCATTTGTTCAGCCACATGTGTGTCAAGAATTACATAAATAAACCATAACTGTGTTTTTGTGTGTGCATGCTGTGCCTGACACTAAGAGAAATATACACTAAAGAGAAATTTAAAAATTCCCCCTTTCTATGTTAAGAGAAGTTACAACAGATGATTTAAACACATTTTTGAAAACATTTGCATTATTTATTAATATTGTCAAAGAACAACCAAGTGCGTTTCAATTTTCAAAACTGGAAAGCAATCAAAAAAAAATAGTAATAATAAACAAACACAAAATATGTGCATATAAAGCATCTTAGAACTAAACAAAACACAAAACATGTTTCCATTTGGTCGTCCCAAAAAAAAAAAAAAAAGACAATGCAGAAGTAAACACACTAGAAAACATTGACAAATGGAGCCATCAAAAATTTAAGAATTTGACCTCCTTGACTGGGCCCATCTGCGTCATCATGGCAATCTTGCAAGCCTTTATTGGATACACAACAAAACAACAACTGTTGACTCAGTAACAGAATGCTGATTTTACAAGAGTGTTTTACTAGCAATAGCACATTAATACTGAATGGGGAAAAAATGGACTGGACCTACCAGTGCATTAAACAGTTTGGTAACTCTAAAGGGCTATTTATAGTTCTGCGTCGAACTCACGCCGTAGCTACGTCGTAGGCTGTGTGTAGCTCGCATACCCTTCGGCGTACCCTGACGTGCACCTCTCCAAAAATGTAACAACGCGTCAACTCTACGCGGACGCAAGCGCTGTGATTTGTCTGCCAGGACCGCTCCCTCGGGTTTGACATGCTCCCTCTACAAGTGTAATTGCGCGTCAACGCGGACAATGACGCAAAAGCATAAATGAAAACCAACGCGTTGCCTACAGCGTAGAAGCTCCGGCGTAGGTCCGACGCAGAAGTATAATCAGGCCTCAAGACCTTAATTGTTAACATTAATTAATGTATTAACTAGTATTAACTAACATGAACTGCATTATTTATTAAGCTTTTTTAATGGTTCAGTCATTCACTGTTTGTTCATGTTAGTTCACAACTTTTGATTTGAATAATGCATTAGGGAGCATCACAATGAACATTAACTAAGATTTATAAATGCTGTAAAAGAATTGTTCATGCCTCATGTCAACTAAAGTAATTAAAGGGTTAGTTTACCCAAAAATGAAAATTCTGTCAGTAATTACTTTTCCCTCATGTTGTTCCAACCCTGTAAGACTTTCGTTCATCTTCGGAACAAAAATTAAGATATTTATGATGAAATCTGAGAGCTGGGTCACTCCTCCATAGGCTTCTAAGGGATTGAAACTTGCCAGCCCAGAAAATGTATTAAAAACATTGTTAAAATAGTCCGAGTGACTACAGTGGCTCAATCTTAAGTTTATCAAACGACGAGAATACTTTTCGTGCGCAAAAAAACAAAAAAAAATAACGACTTTAGTCCACTATTCATTTTCGGCTTCTTACCTGGCATAAACTAGTATAATTTATTTTACTGGACATTTTAAAGCTCATAACCATATTTTATTGTTACTTGAAGAACTTAGAGTGTAGTGTTATGTTGCATCATGCAGTATTTGTGCTGAAAAGTAAGAGTAAATGTCTGTTACCTCAATAAATGTAAGGTCATTCATTCCTATTTTATTTGTGTACATTTTAATCATTAACATTACAAGCACACTCTTTATACTACTAAAATAACAGTAAGGGTAAAAAAAAAATGAATTCCCAAACATGGAAACGGAAAAAACGGAATTAGCAAAAAGGAAAAAACGGAATTTGGGAAAAAATAAAACTGATTTTCTAGGGCCATAATCAAGTATTCAGACAGACCAGGGTATTATACACATAGCAAAAACACAATGTAACTGACTTACAGGTGTCTTGGGACCTCCTCCGTTTCTCCCTTTCTCTTCTCCCTCCGTCTCGGTCACTTGACAGATGAAGCCATTTTTTAATAAATGTTTCAATTTCTTGATCGGTGGCCGCAGCAGTCAGTCTATTGGTTCTGACAGTTCCTAAAAATATATAGCATTGTAAATGTAAGGATGGATTAGACAACTTTTAAAATCTTAGGACACAATTAGCAGGAACACAAGCTAGGGCTGTCACTTTACGTTCGAAAATCGATTGCACAATCGATCGGACCAACCAACACAAGTTTCGAAAACGAAAATAGGGAATCGATTTTAACTGCCTTTTTTTTTTTTTAACCAAACATGTGTTTTAGGTTGACAGATCAATACAGTACACAGAACATGTAGGATGTTGGAAAATAACAATGTCTTTTCTGTTAACCAAATGCTTTTTAATATTCGTTATTACTTCAGTGCAAGTGAACAAGCGCGCCGTTATTTGTTGCTTAGTGACCTGTGTGTTCAAGCAAGCCAGAAATGCGCAGATTCTGGGCAATACGCTGTTTTTAATATATCATTAGGACTCACGAGTTGCGTATCTGCGCTAAATCCACGCAGATTTGGCTTACACGAACTTCCCCAGCAAAGTGAGTAAACATAGAAACACGCCAAATTGGCTCGTGATATGACAGCGTTACCCGCCAAAGTTCATTTTTTCCGAATTTGGCGGGTGTTAATTTCAATCCTTGAATGTTGCACAGTGCACTCCTGTTTGTCATTGTGCACAAAACTTCACGCCAATAAATCATTAGAAATATTGCTGACTTGTGCAAGGTCTCAAGCGCCCTCTTTACGTTCGTCCTAATGCCTGTTAGTTGTCCGTGGATTTGCCAATATTTGGTGTTGAAAATGGAAACGTCTTTAGACATGGAGAAATCGATTTTACAATCGATTCAATGAACGCATATGTCTCAAAAATCGAACAGGATTTTTTCACAAAAGTGACAGCCCTAACACAAGCATTAGCCAAGGGCATACTTTGCCAGTGCCACTGTAAAGAACATTTTGGCCACGGACAAGGACACTCTTTGTTTCCGGATCCCCAAAAGGCACAAGTTGAACCTTTTTTTTTTTAGCAAACCAGGGTGACAAGGAACATGTAATTGTATAGATATGTTTTCTTGTTTCAGAAGAGTTTAAATATGAGGAAACACAAAGGCTTTTGCACGCAGCCTTTTGTTTTGTGCAAATGTAAGTTGTAATATTGTTTATTTTAGGGATGCCTATCTATATCTGATTTATCTCATATTTGATGCATTTGGTTAAGAATGAACTCTGTAGTAAAGCGTCGGCTTCAGTGCGCGCAGCTCAAACGGTAGTGCACGACTAATAATGACTATTGGGACTGTAATATTACATAACATTATAAAGAGAACAATATTGTAATAAAACATTGTGAATTATTTGGGTTTAGTTGCCATGTCGCGTTGCTCCAGGAAGAGCGCGTCCACAACATAAGTAGTTCTGAATGAATGGCACATAACTTAGTTAAAGTTCACTTGTGCATGAATTTGCGTCATTTTGTGCAGATATAATTTACAATACAGTGTTTCCGCTACATTCATTATGCCGTGGCGGGCCGCCACACCTAAAATCATCCCGCCACGGCTGCAGCTTCTCAGTGAGGTCCGATATTGCGCTATTTGTTAAGCCCCTCTAAAGGCATAAAAAACATTGTAAAGCACAAAGTTTTCGCACTATATTCTAAGACTTCTAAAGTCTTTCAATAGCATAATGTGAGGTAAAAATGAATATTTAAGTCGTTAAAGTTAATGGAAACTCATCTCTCCTCGTTTATTCTCCATTCAGCATTCAAACAGCGTGTCGTGTTCGGTTACGACAGTAACACGACGACACTCATCAAGATCAATGTTCCCATTATTATACTTTATTTGTACATAAAGGTCTATGGTTTGCATAAAATGACTTTATCTTGCTGGAGTTTACTGCGCTTTCTAAATCATATTCCTTTCTCCCGGGTGTCTGTTAGATTATAGCACTGGAGTAGAGAGCACTATGAATTGTTCTTCATGCGCACTGTAACTGAAATTTAAAACTGTAAAAAAAAAAAGGCTCAATTAACTGTTACATAGATAGAATACACTAAGCATAGATAGATATAATCTCTTCTGTTCTGTTCTCTCTGTGCTTTGAACTTTTCAATGCGAAGCGCTGCGCGCTGTGACTTCGCGAAGTTCGCGTTGCTTCAAGTGCATCATTCTGCGCACGAGATGCGCATAATCGCTTTGCCGCTCTTATTGGAGCCTTTCATGTTATAATAGAGGGTATGCACGTGACGTCACCGTCGGCCGGAGTGCCTGCAGTTATGCACAGTGAGTGGCAAAAAGACTGAGAGGCTGCATTTGTTATCAGCGTGAATGCCGCGAAAAACAAACAACACAAAGCGTAAAAAGAGCTTTGCGATTGACTGTACAACTAGATTTGACAAAAAATCTGAGGTATATTTTTACAGACTGCCGAAAGCTACAGAACAGAGGAGCACACCTTCAACACCCGCGCACTTCTTCCGTCGAGGCTCGATGAGGGAAGAAAACGTGGGAGCGCGAGAGGCGGTTTGCCGCCCAAAGGGAGAGCTAGCCGTGAGCGCATGGTGTATTTTTAGGGCGTTGTGTCGTAAAGAGCTAGCCGCGCGAACATCTACCCGCACGCTTCTTACGTCGAGGCTTGAGCGCGAGAGGTGGGAGCTAGCCGCGAGCGCATGATGTAAATATGACAGAACAGGGGTTGCCAACTGTCCCGAGTTAGCCGGGACATCCCGATTATTGGGCCTAATTTATTTGTCCCGTACGGGACCTCTCTTGTCCCGATTATTGAGTGCTACGCTGATCTGACTGATACAACAGCAACACGACACTTGAGAATGACCACGACACCGGTCATCATCCAGTCACGCGCATCCGACCATACAAATAAACTATAAATTGAGAATGAATTATCTAATCTATCTAGGTATAAATTATTTATAAATATCCCGCATACTGATGCCCGTAAATGAGTTAAAATCTTCTGGAATCTAGAGCTACGCATGCGAGACGGAACATGTGCGCCAGCGCCAAACCGTGTATCGCGCCCACGGCAGAGAGGGAGAGAGCGAGAGACCTTCCCTGCAAGATAACATTAATTATAACATTAAAAACAAGAAAGTGGCTGGTAAAAACATTGAGTGGCTGGTAGATTTTGAAATCCACCAGCCACAGTGGGCGGTGGACAAAAAAGTTAATTTCCATCCCTGATTTGCAGTTATCATTTTGTGTCAATATGCTGAATTTAGGTGTAAAATCATACCCTACATATTGTATTGTTATATATATTAACAACTCATCAATCAAATATTTATCATTGCATATTCTGCTTTATTGGATGTTTTTAAATAAACAATAACAAAAAAAATATACAAGTTTTAGGGCAGGACGATATGATGAAATAGGCTATAGGCTATATATAACATATAAAGTGATCACCTGGATTTAGACCTACCTATATTATATTTATATAAAGCGTTCACAGGCAAATTTGCTTTATGTTTAGGTCTATATTGCTTTTATTTCCCCGCTGTCGAAATCAGGCACACATAAATGTCAGGCAACACGATTCCTGGCTGCATGTCAATATCCAAGGATCACTGGATCTTTAGTAAGTTGTAAGGAACACTATATTGAGTCCAACATTTAGTTTAAATTGATCATCGTTCGTTTTACTCGCATTTTCGCAGTTTCTCCAATTAAATCCAGCCACGCAGCAGCTCTTTTGCCACTCAGTCCAGCTGAGGGGGCTTGTTCCGGCGTCAATGCATTCCCTCTATACTTAGGGGAGGTTTAAACACCTGGGGCAAGGGGGCATGGCCAATGGGAATATGGCCTCATGGGACACGCCCCCTCCCCCTGGGGAAATGGGCCTGCCACATCAGTTGGGAAAAATTCTAGAGGAAACACTGTAATATTATGTTTATTTAGAATATATCTGATTAATCTCATATAGGATGCGTTTCTTTTAGATAAACAACGTGCTAGCAAAGTGCTCCAGTTTAACGGTAGCAGATTCATTCAGCATGTGCAGTTGTTCCAGGAAGAGCTCATCCACAACAGTCACACATTCTAAGCGCATATGAGGCGCGTTAGTGACACGCTGTATTAGTAGTTATTTTTGATTATTAAATAATGAATTTAATTATCAATCACATCGAAACATTTTACAATCCTACTAGCCCTTTATTTATATTTAAAACCCTTCTCATTGATTTGGTGAGGAACATAGCGTTTTGAGCAGCATTTGCAGACCCTGTCATGCTGTTGGCCATAGCCACTGCAGGAGACGCATATCGCAGTATAAAGGCTAACAGATCAATCAATTAATTGATTGTTAATTTAAATTATGATCGATCATGGGAATTTGTGACAATTGACATCCCTATCCATCACAATGAGTAAAACCAAAGAATATAGTTCTGATGTGCAGCAAAAGATTGTTGAGCATCACAAAATAGAAACTGGCTGTAAGAAAATAGGAGGAAAGTTTGATCGGCCAAAAGACTCTCCAAGGATTAGTTGAGTCTTGGGGGTCAAGATGATAGCATAAAATATATGAAACAACCCCTACATTAAATTGCAACTGCTGCGTCTGCGTAGATGAGAGAAGCAAAGTGCACGCACGTTGTGGTAGGGATGGGTATTGTTAAGGTTTTAATGGTATTACCACTCTAACCGATACTGCTTATCGATCCGGTACTTTAACAGTATTTTTATCTGTTCTTTTTGTTAACTATCTATAAATTACAGAAACATTTGTCTGTCTGTTAACCGCTTATCTCTCGAACCCTTAGTCCGATGGATTTCAAACTTGACAGGTGTCTTGATCACACGACCACTAAACAGCGCTGTGAGATCCAGTGAGAAGCGCTTGAATTCAGCAAAGAACATAAATGTTTCAGTGATTTAAACCAGGGTAAAAGCAGATGAAACATCGCTGAAAAACAGGAGAAACACTGTGCGCAACGATACAGTCAGAAGGCTTTTCCGTCTACAAATTCTCATAATTTACCACGGATTTACTGTAACGTTAGCCTAGTAATATTAACTGCACAATGAAATGTGAGATATATATATTTAATTGTATTCAGCAAGTAAACACATCTGATCTGATAAACGCTGCACTGCAGTTTGGACTTTGAGCCGAGCTAATAAATGTTCAGTGTGGCACGGTTATCGATTTATCTAACATCATCGAACATTTATCTTGAACATAACTCTTGATATTGTTTTATTGAGAAAAATTATATTGCGATCATTCTCATTATCGTTTTATCGCCCAGACCTAACTTCTTTTTAGTAAGGGATGCGTCAAGTAATATGGATTGCCTGTTGCATCAGTTTCTTATTGCATGAGAGCTCCATGTGTGGAGATGGACAGCTATGTTTGGGATTGTTTCCACAATAAAGCTTTTAGTGATAAACTGCTGGCTGTCATACCCGTGCAAGTATGCATTTAAGTGTTTACTTTTTTTAATCAACCTTTTTTAATAATTACGTAATTTGAGCAAATATGCATAAAGCATGCAAGAAATAGAGAATGGACTTATTATACTGAAGATGCAATGTACTGTAACACTTACCAGTAATGACATCTTTCAGCTGCAGTTTGTGGAAAGCTGTTTTGCCATTGATGCCACGCCAGTTAAGTTGTTTGCCAAGGGAGTTGGTAATACAGTGCCCCATAACCCGCCAAACGCTATCCTTAACATCAACTCCTCCAATGAAGCTCAATGCAGTAATCTAAAAAAGATCATTTAAAAAACAGGGATAAATGTTTTATATAAAAACTACTCACAGTTACCCAATTCAGAATAAAATAAAAAATACATAAAATCACTTCACACTTAGTTGGCATTTAGAACAATCTCTTTGTTGGATACTTTCTTAACCTGTTATCTTAACAGTTTCTTAACCTGTTCCATATTCAACTGAAAACATGAAGTTGCAGTGTCCTTGAGGTTTAAACACAAGATTTTACACCACAGTAAAACAAAACAAAAATATCAAATTATAAAAAAATAATAATTTTTTTTTTAAAACAGTTTAAAATGTAAATTTTAGTTTCCCATGGTCTAATAAAGTGGAATATTAATATATTGTCTGATTAAAGTTTAGTCAAATTGAATGTATGTCGGAGTAGTTTATGCAATATTGGTAAGGCAAAGTGTTAGTTACCATTATTTTTTTTAGGTCAGCCTCTTCCCTCAGACGTTTTTCCACAGCCAGCAGGGAGGTAAGATCTTTCAGCGGAAGTAAGTCTCTGTCGATGGGATCCTGCCCATGAGCAGGTTCGCCCATTTTCTGCATGTTCATCAGAATGACTTTGAGTTGATCCATCGTCATTTCCTGATTTGTAAGAATTCTATGCAGAAGAGCTAAAAATAAAAGACAAACATGTGATTTATGCAATTTTGACAGAAAATAAATTGTATTTACCTGTGAAAACAAATCTAGAAAGAGACATGAGGATTTATTTAATAAATCACTTACGAGCAAGACCACTTAAAGTAACTGTTCCTGACTGTTGTGCTTCAGAACTTCCCATAGACCGACTGGGTTCGGGGCTTTTTTCAGCATGCCAGGGCTCAGGACTTAGGACTTGTCATCTGCTTTGGGGTTTGAAGATTATTTTGAACCCTTCTCTTTATTGCAGAGTCAATTGCAAAGTTTGGCCCTGTTATCTTTGGGGCTGGAGGTAACGATCCTGCTTGTTTGACCAAATCTTCGTCGTCACTCTCAAAACGAATGTTTGGTCTTGTCAGGGGGCACAGAAAATAAAATCAAAGTTTATTTTAATCAATTTCACAGATCAGTCTCAGTCTATTCTGGTAGTGTCTCAAATTTCTGCTGTTCCCATTCCTCCCTGCCTGCCCTGTTTATCGCTTCTGTCACCACTATCTCCTAGTTGCCCAACTGTTTCCCTTAAGAATCGTCAATGTTTTGTGTTCCTGCCTTTATCTGCCCAGCTGTACCCTTTTTTTTTTAGATTTAAGCTTGTATTATATTTAAGCTAAGCATATATTATAAGCATATTACCCCCCAACCAATCTAAACATTTAGCAGAAATGTTAGTGCACTAACAAATCTAAGATCTCTTTTAGTAGTGACACAATATCATCATGGACAGAGTTTGAGGCTGAACATGTAATAATGTTAGGAAAATAATCAAAATGTGTCTTTTTTTTTTTTTTTTTTTTTTACTAATAATGCGATTTAATTTAATATTTTTTAAGCTCTTTATCTTCTGTATTATTCAATAAAGACAAGCAATAAATCATTGTATAATATGGCTGGAAACTGGGAATCTTTAGTCTTTTTTTAAAAATAATGACACTTTAAAAAATAGGTTTTACACTTTAAATTACACTTTTAAAATGTAGCTTATATAAACGAATATAGCTTCAAAACATAAACATAAAAGCAAGTAAATATTAAAGAGGAACAAAAACATATTACAAGCAATAAACATAATTTTTTTATGCCAACAGAAATAGTAGTAGAATGGCACTTTAATACTTACAGCCTTTTTCGCCTTTTCTTCGGAATTTCGTCCACATCTTCTTCCTCTGCTGTCTGAAGGTCAGTTTGTGTTTCCGCTTGAGGAAGTTTCAGACGAGCAGCTTTGTAGGTTGCTGTAAAGAAATATCATTAGATCTTTTTTTTAACAAGTGAAGCCTATTGGTAAATAATAATATGTCCATACCAGCTTTATATAAAATTCGCACACAATATGCATCCCACATGTTTCCAGGTTGCTCCTCACTTCTTATGGCCTTTACTAATTCATCACGTCTGTATTGAGCTGGCCATTGACATATTTCTTCTTCAACCCAAAGTGCTGGTACCACTTCAACTTCTTGGGTTTCTAGAAACTCTACAATGTAAAACATGACCTAGAACAGAAAGAGGCACAAAGTAACTAACATTAAGAGTATGCAGTGCACTTATAACTTTTGCACTTTTTTAATTTAAACAAATGAACATAATTAGAAGCCATTTTTAATGATAATCATAATAAGAGCTTTAAAATGTGAATGATGGTTTAAGTGTACATAAATGTCTTTATTAACACGTTTCAGAACCAATGCAAGTTATTAGAAATATAAATATGGTACACACCTACTGAGATAAACCAAGGCAGGCTGGACTCTGTCACTGCTGTCTAATTGTGATGCCAGTCTGCACATACATTCAATTTGAAAAAGATTGGACTATCTAAAATTCAGCTTTAAAGACTACCAAAACACCACGCTATGAATAACATTTAGGATGGGTCTGCATGAAGAAGTGGAATGACAACAAATCCAACCTCCATAGGCAACCGGACACACTTCTGCATTTTGGCATCTAATGTTAAGCACATCAGCTTTGGTGACAGATCTGACACAAAACAAATTCCCAAATCTGTGGACTCAATGGGATAATCAAAGAACTTTGCAATGTGTCTATATTCTTTGCAGACAATATATTCCTCACCTTCAAAGACCATTATATTCTGAACCAATAGTATTATTGTTCATTTTTATACATCTGTCCCTCTCTGATGTGTTGATGACAAACTCATCTATCGACAGTTCCTTAAATTGGGAGACCGCTCCTGTGAATCCTTCTGGAACAGGTCCATCTGAGTGCAGCATTTTAAATTTTTTGTGAGCTTTCTGGGTTTCCTCATCATTTAAACTTGTTGAATCAAGTTCTGAAATTCTGCGTATAACTTGCTGTAGTGGAGAGCTAGGTTTTCTAACCATTCCTTTATTTCTTTTTAAGTAGTTTTCAAAAGGAAACCCTGATATTAAATCTAAGTGGCCATGCACCTTCACATCATCACTAAGATGAGTTAGACCATGTATGTTGTACACTACAAAACAGTGACCATAGAGTTCACCAAAATGCTTAACAAATGATCTAAGTAGTGTGTTTGCAAAGTCATTTAACAGCAAACAATATGTTGGACTTCCCAAGATATATATGCCCACAGACAACAACATAAAATTTTGGTAAACCTCAGTAGTCAGCACATCCCTCAAAACTACTGGACCAGTGTAAAGTAAGAACTGCCTAATTTCTGTTGCTTTCCATCGTAACCTTTCATCAAGTGCCCTTGGTCTTCTAGCAAATTCAGAGGGTATGTAACTCTTGAGAGCAAGCAGTTTGCCAGAAATTATAGACACTTGCCTGGATGAAATACGGTAACTCAACTTGCCGCGAGTTCCCATCCACAAATCAAGCAGACGACGCACCACGCCTAAGCACACTAAATGCATATAGTCATGTGGAAATCCACTAACCATGGGAACAGATGTTTCACAAAATGGGGAATGTTGTACATGGTGGTCTTCGTCCTCTGCATTTGAAAAAGAAACATCGGTTCTTACCCTAGAATTAAGTTCTGGGAATGTCATGCGATTATTAATGTAAATGCCAGACTGTACACATTTATCGCAGCCACTGTATCCATTGTGTGACTTAATACCCTTAATAAAAGCCCTTGCAGGAGCATCACAGATTACCGAGCACACATTCAAGAAGAAGGTCTTTCCATTAACAACAAAACCAGTGCTCAAGGATTTCAACTCACAGACCAGATCCTTCAGATATTCTGACAATGACTGAGGCTTCGAGTTCCCACAGTAAAGAGCAATCAGCACAGGTTTCCTAGTGTAAGCCTGGAGCATTCCTAAAATTGGCCAGAACTGTACACCTGAACTTTTAAAAATTGGAAGACCATCCATGTTTAATTGTAATTTGAAGCTGTGATGATTCCGGACAACTAATGTAAGCTTCTGAAATATGTGGCTGAACATTTTCTGTATACCAAAGTAATGGAATGATCCACTCGCCAAGGAAACAAAACTATAATGAGTCTGTGTTTTGAGTAATGTTCTTGCATCTTTTGGCAAAGATGGGTGATGGACTTTCAGTATCGACAAAAGGGCAGACAAAGCAATCAATGAAATGCGAAAATGTGTTGCCCAGTCTCTCAAACATCCTACTAAATCTTCTTTAGTAATATCAAGGCTATCCTCGTCACTTGCTGATTCACTTTCCCCATCACTTTCTGATCCACAGATTGGTGGCAAAACAAAGCTTGAAGTAACTACTTCATTTTCAACACTATGCTCTTCATTAGTACAATCCATACTATCCTCATCATTCAAAGATTTCATAAACTGGGTGACTCTTTTAACAGCCCTTTTCGTTAATTTGCTGCAGGTGATATTCCACTTTTCTCTCTCCATGACACAGTAATTACACCTACAATTACACGAAGTGCAGTCATTAACGAGGTGCGCTGAAAAAAAATAAAAATAATAATTTTTACATTGATACTTTTTTATTTTGTACCACATGAAATGTATCAGCAGCTTACCTTAATGGTGACAGTGAATTCTAAACTGTAGGCTTTTATTCCCACCAGCAGTTTTCTGTAGCAAATCACATTGACGTGTTATAAAGGTGAAAAACATCCTGACTCAAAACTGTAAATAAAAAAAAATAAAAAAATAAAACAAAGCAGACTAACTAATTTTAAAATGACTAGGGTATACTAAAAATGTGAAATACAGAGTAATAATACCCGAACCAACTTGCTCAATAATATCTATTAGGCTATTGTTACTTTGTAATCATCTCATAAAAGCTTTTATTGTAATAAAAAGCATGTAGTAATTTGTGCATTATTGCTAGTTAACGAAAAATGCTTTCACAAAGTAATAAAACTAGTGATTACTGCAGTATTACTATGCCCAATTTATAAACATGAATGAAATATTACACTAGGCTATTATATATACATTTTTCATTGTGCCAAAATAAGCAAGAGTTAAATAATTTCACTGTGCAGAACTGACTGAAGATTGGCAAGATACTTCAATACTTATTCATTTTGCATTCGAGAACCATAATAGATCTAGCTTAGATATACTGCCAAAATTATGTTACTTAGAAATTAGAAGTTATTCCATTAACTCACACAACATGGATATAACGAAGCAATCGCCTAGAAAATATAAATGTATCGATTATATCTTACCTTGATTGTTTGCAGATTTCGTCCCTCCTCCAACTGAAAATCCTCTGGCCTTTATGTTTCGAGCTCCTTTTTCGCGCTTTACGGCTACGTTTAAATTTAAAGGCCCGAATCGTCGTTTTGATTTTTTTTTTTCTCCCTCTAACTGACTTTGGTTTCGAGCGCCTTTTTCGCGCTTTACAGCTACGTTTAAATTTAAAGGCCCGAATCGTCAGTTTGATTTTTTTTCAAAGACAACTTCACATGCAGTAAATATTTTGTTATAAACAAAATAGAGATCTTATCTCTAATAAATAAGATGAAGCAAAAAAATAAAAAAGTTAATTATCAAAATAATAATATTTTCTCACAAGAGCTTCACTAATTTGTCGTTCATTTAATCGTATTTCATTGATTATAATGTTAAAATTCTTTAAGAAAGATCATTTATAGCCTAAAAATGACAGTTATTTAATTATATTAAGCCATAAATGTAATAAAATAAAATGTTTATTTATTTATTTAAAATATGTTTATTTCGTTTTAAAATATTACAATATTTTTTTTATATTTTCAATATTGAAAATAGTTGAATTCTTTCATTTGATTATAGCTATTTTAAATATTTGAATATTTTAAGGGGGTTTCAAATATTACCTTTGTGGGGTCACACAGGAACAGTGAATCACAACCTTTTTGACCTATTCTCCACTACAAATTCAGTACGTTTGTTATAAAAATAGCCAAAGTAGGCTACAACATGTTCCTGGCTCAACATCTTTATTGATCCTGGAACAGCATTCATATGGACAAATTAGAATTGAAGTTTGAAGTTATGCCAAGTTAAGGCTTTTAACCATGCTTCTAGATCAGTGTTATTATAATGTCCCTCTGATTGTAGGGTTAGGGTTAGGACTATTTTTATGAACAGGAATGATGTTCCTAGATCAACAAAAATATGTTGATACAGGGACATGTACTTGGCAAAATCATTGTGCCCAAAGCTTTGCACAAATAGCAACTAAGTATCTTCTTGCACATCACAAAACCATAAAAAACCTCTTCATAAGTTTGAACTTACCCAGCTAAGAAAAAAGGTCCCCAGAACATCCCCTAAATGGCCTGTGCGAACGTCCCCCCGAACGTCCCCGTGTAGGGTCCGCTTGATGTCCCGCGGACGTTCGCGAAGACGTCCTCCGGACGTTCAAGAGGACGTTCCCAGGACCACCAGCGGCAATTCGGGACGTTTATAGGACTTACGCGTTTAGTCCCCTGAATATCATTTTATTTTATTTTACTTCTGGCTAAACAAAGAAAACAGACACGGAGTAAGGAACAAAGTAAATTATTTATTTAAACAATTGTAAAGGTGTTGTGCTATTTCCGTGTGTGTCTTCAAATGCGCTGGCAGCCGTGTGTGTGTGTGTGTTTGTCGGTCAGATGTGGGGTTAACGTTAATCCGATGGCAATTCGTCCCCTTTGGCATCTACCTAAAACAACAAAATGAACATATTCAGTAGTGTTATGATTTTATATGTCTGTATCCAATATCCATATGTGAAATATAACGTCTAAATCAGCTTAACATATAGCTTAGTGTTACTGTTAGCATAATAACGGTTATCAGCGGTACATTGCGGACAACTTCAGCAAACGTTTTAAAAGGTAACATTTCCATATAATTTAAAGACCGACAGTGGTTATGGTAACTAATATATAATAATCTAAAAATTAAAAAATACCTTTTAGACAGACGAAAGAGAAAACACAAGGCTGCGTCTGAGGAGGACCGTTAACTGTCACACGCAGCTGAGCGTTGCCATGTATACGGATACAAACCGCGTAACATAAGGAATGACGCCACTCGCTTATTTGATCCTATGATTTGATCGTCACTTGCTTGTTTCTCCAATATTTTTTTTTTGTTTTGTTATTTGAACAAATGTTAAACATGTGCTATCAGTCTTAAGTGCAATAATTAGAACAGTATTTTCCTAAAATAAATTATTTTTAATAAAACCAGTCACCTTCGCCTGACCAACTGTTTGAAAGGTCATGTTTTGCATACTTTTATTTGTCTTACCGGTGTTATTTTCCACTTTCTTTCCAGCAATTTTTCCATTCTTCACGTTTTCCTTGGCTGCATTCATCATTTGAAGTCGATGCATTCTTTTAGAGTTCCTGGGATTCAACCTCTTCGTGCATGTATAGCTTTATAAATTCTAGCTCATATTTAATTGAATCAATTATCATGTCTTATGTTTAAATTATAATGGGTGAAAACAGACTCGTGATTTTATTACATCTTTAGGCTAATTAGTGATAGAATTTAAATGAAGTAACATGAAAGTTATTATCTTAACATTAAAACACTAACATTTTTAGCACAAACTTAATTTTACAATTAATGCAAATATTTACATTTATATTTTAGTTTAAATATTCGTTTGTCTGAGGTGAAAAAGTGTCAGGTTTGATGATAGCAAACGCATGGGCGACTGGATTTTCCAAGTGTTGTCATGGAAATGGCAGGTGAGGGACGAAATAGGGATGTTCGCGAACTGGCCCAGACAAATGTCCTCAAAACGTCCGTCAGCGAACGTTACAAAATAGACCAAATGCGAACGTCATCGGAACGTCCCTCAGCGAACGTTACAAAGCGCACCAAATGCGAACGTCATCGGAACGTCCTCCAGCGAACGTTATGAACCGGACCAAATGCGGACGTCCTCCGAACGTCTTCCAGCGAACGTTACAAAGCGGACCAAATGCGGACGTCCTCCGAACGTCTTCCAGCGAACGTTATGAACCGGACTAGATCCGGACCTAATTAGACGTTCGCAACGTCCGGAGGACGTCCCCTGTTTGCTGGGTAGACACTTGAACTTTTATAAACACTCTACCTACAAAACATTTGTGAGCAAAATGACATAACATGTGGCCTCACATCCAGCCTTAGGCCATGTGTCCACCAAAGCGTTTTTAGCCAGCTGAAAATGCTATGGCAATCTGAAAAGGCCTAGCTGTGAGTGATTGTGTTTTTGCAGCGTTTTTGTTGTTGTTGTTGTTTTGTTGAGACGCTTTGTTGCTATACAGAATATCCGTGGCACAGTTTACTTGTAACTGATTTCCCTGATAATTTGTATAATACTAAAAATGTTTGTATAGTACGGATGTCATATAGATACGTATGTTCGGAGACCAGAAATATTATTTTTCCATAACTCTGCTATTTGATGTTGTACAGAAAGAATGTTGTGACAGTTGGTCAGTGTGGTATGTGTGGTCCATTCTGATTAGACAGTCTGGTAGAAAGTGACAGTGATGAGCGTTTTAACCAAAGTTTAACATTCTTTAACTCTTGCCGATCTGTAAAAAATGCTGAGTGTTCAGCGCTTTATAGCCAGATAAAAAAATTAAAAACGCTCAGCACCTCGTTACATTCATGGCGTTTTAAAAACGCGGCACTCCCATTGAAAACAATTGAAAAAACACACCAGTCGCGTGAAAAAAAATGCATTGGTGTACACGAGACACAGCGCAAGTGTCTGCTGCATTATACCAAAAAATATTAAATGTTGTTAAAAAAATTTCAAGGCAGTTTCAAAGTCTTTCCTTTTAAGCTAAATTAGCCATTGTCAGAAGTGTTGATAAGCCAGACTTGTCACGTAGGTTTCCATTTTTTGGGGGCATATTTTGATTCGAATGTGGGCCAAGTTAGACTTACACCCTGATTAGCCAATGCTGACTGTCCCGTATATTTTCTAAATGCGGTACAAATTGTTATGAATTATATGGGCCATATTTGCCATGTCATATGGGTTTGCCACTGTACCATATCTTTGCCAAAACTGGCCCAAAACATTTGAAGATAACTGGGCCTCATTTGCAGCATTATATGTGGGCCACTTTTGGCTCACATCTAGATGAGCCAGTGCCACTGTGCCATATATTTGCCAAAACTGGCCCAGATATGTTGTAAGATAACTGGGCCACATTTGCAACATTATATGTGGGCCACTTTTGGCTCACATCCAGATGAGCCAGTGCTCGATGACCCATATCTTTGCCAAACGTGGCCCAGATGTGTTATAAGATAACTGGGCCACATTTGCAAAATTATATGTTGGCCACTTTTGGCTCACTTCAAGATGAGCCAGTGGTCACTGAGCCATATATTTTCCAAACCTGACCCAGATGTGTTATAAGATAACTGGGCCACATTTGCAACATTATATATGGGCCACTTTTGGCTCACTTCGAGGTGAGCTAGTGCCACTGTGCCATATCTTTGCCAAAACTGGCCCAGATGTGTTATAAGATAACTGGGCCACATTTGCAACATTATCTGTGGGCCACTTTTGGCTCACATCCAGATGAGCCAGTGGTCACTCAGCCATATCTTTGCCAAACCTGGCCCAGATATATTTTGAGATAACTGGGCCAAATTTGCAACATTATACGTGGGTCACTTTTGGCTCACATCCAGATGAGCCAGTGCTCGATGAGCCATATCTTTGCCAAACCTGGCCCAGATGTGTTATCAGATAACTGGGCCACATTTAAGGATTATTTGTCGGCCACTTTTGGCTCACATCCAGATGAGCCAATGGTCACTTAGCCATATCTTTGCCAAACCTGGCCCAGATGTGTTATAAGATAATTGGGCCACATTTGCCACATTATATGTGGGCCACTTTTGGCTCACATCCAGATGAGCCATGTGTCACTCAGCCATATCTTTGCCAAACCTGGCCCAGATATGTTTTGAGATAACTGGGCCACATTTGCAACATTATATGTGGGCCACTTTTGGCTCACATCCAGATGAGCCAGTGCTCGCTGAGCCATAACTTTGCCAAACCTGGCCCAGATGTGTTATAAGATAATTGGGCCACATTTGCAACATTATATATGGGCCACTTTTGGGCTCACTTCGAGGTGAGCCAGTGCCACTGTGCCATATCTTTGACAAAACTGGCCCAGATGTGTTATAAGATAACTGGGCCACATTTGCAACATTATATGTGGGCCACTTTTGGCTCACATCCAGATGAGCCAGTGCTCGCTGAGCCATAACTTTGCCAAACCTGGCCCAGATGTGTTATAAGATAATTGGGCCACATTTGCAACATTATATATGGGCCACTTTTGGGCTCACTTCGAGGTGAGCCAGTGCCACTGTGCCATATCTTTGACAAAACTGGCCCAGATGTGTTATAAGATAACTGGGCCACATTTGCAACATTATATGTGGGCCACTTTTGGCTCACATCCAGATGAGCCGGTGGTCACTCATAACACACCTGGGCCAGGTTTGGCAAAGATATGGCTAAGATAACTAGGCCACATTTGCAACATTATATGTGGGCCACTTTTGGCTCACATCCAGATCAGCCGGTGGTCACTCAGCCATATCTTTGCCAAACCTGGCCCAGGTGTGTTATAAGATAACTGGGCCACATTTGCAACATTATATGTGGGCCACTTTTGGCTCACATCCAGATGAGCCAGTGGTCACTGAGCCATATATTTGCCAAACCTGGCCAAGATGTGTTATAAGATAACTGGGACACATTTGCAACATTATATGTGGGCCACTTTTGGCTCACTTCAAGATGAGCCAGTGGTCACTGAGCCATATATTTTCCAAACCTGGCCCAGATGTGTTATAAGATAACTGGGCCACATTTGCAACATTATATATGGGCCACTTTTGGCTCACTTCGAGGTGAGCCAGTGCCACTGTGCCATATCTTTGCCAAACCTGGCCCAGATGTGTTATAAGATAATTGGGCCACATTTTCCACATTATATTTGGGCCACTTTTGGCTCACATCCAGATGAGCCAGTGGTCACTGAGCCATATCTTTGCCAAACCTGGCCCAGATGTGTTTTAAGATAATTGGGCCACATTTGCCATATTATATGTGGGCCACTTTTGCTCACACCCAGATGAGCCAGTGGTCACTCAGCCATATATTTGCCAAACGTGGCCCAGATGTGTTATAAGATAACTGGGCCACATTTGCAATATTATATATGGGCCACTTTTGGCTCACATCCAGATAAGCCAGTGCCACTGTGCCATATCTTTGCCAAAACTGGCCCAGATATATTTTAAGATAACTGGGCCACATTTGCAGCATTATACGTGGGACACTTTTGTTTCTCATCCAGATGAGCTAGTGCTCATTGAGCAATATATTTGCCAAACCTGGCCCAGATTTGTTTTAAGATAACTGGGCCACATTTTCAGGATTATATGTGGGCCACTTTTGGCTGACATCCAGATGAGCCAGTGGTCACTGAGCCATATCTTTGCCAAACCTGTCCCAGATGTGTTTTAAGATAACTGGGCCACATTTTTAGGATTCTATGTGGGCCACTTTTGGCTCACATCCAGATGAGCCAGTGCCACTGTGCCATATCTTTGCCAAAACTGGCAAAGATATGTTTTAAATAACTGGGCCACATTTGCAACATTATATGTGGGCCACTTTTGGCTCACATATAGATAAGCCAGTGCCACTGAGCCATATATTTGCCAAACCTGGCCCAGATATGTTTTAAGATAAGTGGGCCACATTTGTTGAAACATATGTGGGCCATATTTGGTTTACATCCAGATTAGTCATTGTAAATTGTGCCACGTTTTTGCCATAGGTGGCCCACAATTGATTTGTCATATTTGGGCCATATTTATTATCTATCAAATGGGCCACTTTAGGCTGAGATTCAGATTACACATTGCCATGAGTGCCGCATCTTTGCCTAAAATGGCCCACATGTGATTTACATTTTTTGGCCCATATTTGCCATTTTACATGTGGGCCACTTTAGGCTCAGACACATTTGGTCCGGGCCATAAGAAGGCCACCATTGCCGAATCATTGCCTGCAGTGGCCCACATCCGTCTGCTATCTGGGGTTACACTCAATGTACATATACCAAATTTACCTTTACCTTACCTTTTGCTTCAGTCTGTGCATATTTTTTCCTAGTATATTTTACCAATTCCAAACTACATAAATCTTAATTATTAGCATTCATTTTGTATCTAATTATTTATAAGTAATATATAATTGTTCATGAAGGCTGGAAGTGAAAAACGCCTTATATGCAGATGTACGTAAAGAAAACCTGCTTAATAATTATGCACACCTAAAATACACAATTAATAGTAGTGATTAAAATTGATGTGGTTTGGAATTGGTAAAATGTGCTTGAAAAAAATATATGATCACAAAATCAATCTGCATAATAGTTATGCATGCACTGTACTTAACTGGACTCCATTACCTTACCTTAATCCACTGTACAGTTAAGAGATTTGACAAGATACTTAACCTGCCGATGGTAATCAGGTCATCAGCTGTGTATGTGTCACAAACACATTAATGTACTTAAATATATAACGTTACATTTATAACATACTTAAGTTAACACGAACGTTGCAAGATATTATCATGAATAATAAATACTAATAATGTGTGTGATAGTCTTACCTTCCATAATATCAAGGCTGCATGGCTATACGACCTTCCCAAACCAGCGATGCACAAACATCCAGTAGTCTCCACTGATCCCTGGTTACAAACTAGCACCCACGCAGAGTGGTTTGGAGTGCTCGACTGGCTTCGGTGCACATTTGCTTTTAAAAAGACGAAATCACCCTCACTGTGCAAGAGTACACGACCCACTTTCCCACTATGTAAATATTGATAGGCCTCAGTACTTTTATAATTTTTTTATTGCTGCTCCATCAACTCCTTCTGACAAGACGAAGTAGTTAAATATGTCCCCATTGGTTACCTGGGGCCACTTCTTCATATCGTCTACCCACGTTAACAATGACGATGGATGGGACAATATGAGACCATCTGATCGTCAAACAAAGTTTTCTTCGTGCTTCCAATTTAAATCATTTCCTGTATTAACGATGTTATTTGTTTTGTTTATTAAAGTTTTGGCTAGTGTAGCATGTGTACGGTGACTCATTCATTCTAACAGGCAAAAACCTTTTAACCCCTGACTTTTGCCTGGTAACTCACAAGTATCGCGCCAGAGAGCCTGGTTTCAAATTTGCCTATTGACACCTTTATGGCAACTCGTCGAGCCTCAAAAAGATCTTATCTCCTCAAAAAACCCTTTCTGCGGAGAGAGGAATCCCAGATGGCCAAAGACCCATCTTTTCACAATGAGAACTACTGATGGACTATTACAAAGGTGCCAGGGGGAGGATTTTATTCTGAAGAACAGTTTAGGGTCAGTTTAACTGCTCAGAACAAACAAGGGAATCATGAACTACTATTACAAAAACAAAGCAAAACAAAAAAAACATTTTGTCGGTCATTAAGTAACACCAAGAAGTTCACTTACTGCAGTACTGTAAATATTTAATGGGATGTGTTTAGTAAAGACATGAAAGATTGTAATTGTTTGCTTGTTGTTAGCTTAAAGGGCTAGTTCACCCAAAATATTATTTCATCATTACCTACCCTCATGTGATCCCTGAGATATATATATATATAAATAAATAAAGCTTTTTTTTTTCTTCAGAAAAACACGATTTTTAGGAAACATCCATCTTTGAGTCCATATAATTGTAAGGATTGCTCAGAGTCGGTAAGATCCATTTGCAGCTTTTATTTGATTAAGGCAGACAACAATAGAAGGGCAAGGCAAAGAGTACTCAGATACACAGGCGTAGAAGTCCAGGCCAGGCAGATATTTGTCAAAACACGGTTAACAGTCCAGGGTCGAGGGAGCCAGAGAATAATCGAAAGCCAGGAAACAGTCCAAGGGAATGATCGTAGATATCAGCAAACTGTCCGTGATCTAAACCAGTAAGAGAACCCACGTGGATAATCGCTCATTAAGTAGCCCGGGCTAAACAATACTTCGCACTGAATGAGGGTTTGAGAGCTGGTTATATACATGAGCAAATAGGATACAGGTGTGAGAGCAATCGGTGGTGAACAGGTGTGCATGTTTAGTCCAGATGGGCTGCATGATGGGAGATGTAGTCATTAATACTAAGGAGACTGCTCCCTACGTGGGTGTGAAGGAGGTGATGAAGGAAACTCCTGCATTACAATAATGCCATTGAATGGCTATCGCATGTCTGACACTTAAAATAAACACAGCGATCATGATGGTAATTCATATGACCCCAGTGGACGAATCAATGCCTTCTGACGCTACACGATAGGTCTGTGTAATAAATTAAAGAGAACCTAAAAATGCTAAATTAACTATAACTCATTGCTTCCAGTCTATTGTCATATGAGCACTTATGAGAGGGACATTGTGACATGTGATGTAAGTGCATTGTGAAAGCTTGTTCGAGAAGTAACACAAAAGCAAGGATGACCGACACTTCGCATGAGCTTCACAACTCACTTAAGTCACGTCACCATGTCCCTCTGGTGAACACACTTATGACAATAGATCAGAAGTAATGATTTATAGTTCATTTAGTATTTACATTTTTTTTTGTTTTTCTCACACAAAAATAAAATGAGTTAAAAATATTAATATTTTTGTTACACACATCTATCGTTTGGCTTCAGAAGACATTGATTCATCCACTGGTGTCTTGTGAATTAATGTCACAATCATTGTGTTGTTGTTTTTTTAAGTGTCCAAAGAATGGCAGCCAATCAATGCCATTATATGAACTCAAAGATTGTCATGTATAATAGCATGATGGTGAGTAAATGAGAATTTTTGGGGTGAACTATCCCTAAGGACATTATGTTTGTCCATACTTGTGACTGGTGAAGATCAGATGACATTTTATGACCAATTAATGCGTAAAACCAACCAATTCCAAAAGGTTGAGGGTTAACATAGCTTTTTCCCCACTGTACTCTCAAATGTACTTATTCTGCTTTAAACATTTGTTTGCACATATAACTTAACAGATCTCTATACATATACACACTTATAATATACATACACACACTCAATCACTTAACTATCTACTCCTTTCCGGCTAACTGGAAAACACGCAATCACTTTCTTTTACACACAGCTACACTTTCTGTTCTTGTCTTGACCCCATAATCTTTCTGTTAAGATTATGTTTTTCCTCTATGCTGTAACAAACATACACCCTCATTTGCTCTTAAAGATTAGTTAAGTACATTAACATGATCATTTTATGTCTCTTTTAAAAGTGTTCGCAGAGTATGTGATCACTTGCCATGTGCTTTATTTTACCACTAAGATTTTCTTGATTTTCTTTCCTCTCAGACCAGATGTGTCAAAAGCTGATGTGGGATGTGTTGGCTGTTTTTTTTGCCTCTTCCTACGTTTTTTCACCCATTGGTTCTCTTGATTATGTCCTCTCAGATCCGGACTTCCTCTCAGGCCAGATCTTTCAAAAGCAGGTTTGGGATGTTTTGGCAGTTTTTTGCCTCTATCAAGGATTTTTCATCCATTGGTTCTCAATGGTTTCTCTCAGACCCAGACTTCCTCTCTGGCCTGGTTGCTGATGTGACATGTTGGCTGTGTTTAATTTTTTGTTTGTTCGGTTTTTTTTTGCCTCTTTATAAGGTTTCTGTTTTTGCCTACTGGTTCATCTCATTGAATTTTACAATGTATTTTCTGTGACTTTTTTTCCTTAAATACTGTTAATGTATTGTTAAAACCTGTCACCCGTTTTAAATAAATGGCAAACAATGTGCTGTACCATAATCTATTTTTTTCTTTATTGTTTCCATTGAGTAAAAAGTCTGTTTGGAATGTCTGTATACATTATGCAGGGCTGGAACCACAGCTGTCAGTATTTTACTGTAAATATACGAGTGAATTTTTTACAGTGTATCTTGCTTCTTGCTATCTCCTCTCTTAAAATAATTGGAGACTTACAGGACCTGTCGGTAGCTCCTTTGAGCGTAGAATTTGCACCTGGCATGGTGAAAGCCTTTCTTCACCCTAGACCTTATGTGCCTAAGCTCCCCACTAATATTTCAGGGCCTATTATGTTGCAGGCCTTTTGTCCTCCTCCCTTTCATTCCTTAAGATCAAGAGAAATTTAATCTGCTGTGCCCAGTAAGGGCTATAGATGCTTATGTCCAGAAGCGTTTCCTCAGCGTCTCGTTCCCTCTTCATGGAACCAGGGCTACCTACAGTTGTAACCCGAGACTAGGGTGACCAGACGTCCTGAAAAATCGAAGCCGTTGTCCTGAATCCCGAATCCGCCCCTAATTGTCCCGAAAATTATGCTAAAGCAAAATCTTGACTAGTTATTACTACTAATTAGTCATGATAAAACATTAAAAACTGTCTGTGGAGGTTGAGTCGTCCTGCAGCCAGCCTCCGCCGGCTGCTCATTGGCTCCAGCATCTTTTTTGTTTCTGTTTTTTAAAGGTGCTCTAAGCGATGTCGGGTGACGTCACTTCTTGTTGACGTTTAAAGTATTGTCAAACAAAACGGAGGTTAGCTAGACCCTCCCTCCTCCTCATCCGCGCACTAACCCCCCAAACCCACCCCCAAATCCTTCTTGTCTGTTATTGGCTGGAACAGTTTGTTATGTTTCGTGGTGCGGGTTAGCCCAGTTTGTTTTTGTTGCCGTTTGTGGAGCCTGGGGTGTCTGCAGAGACCGTGTCTTTTTACAGTGTGTTCAGGGGACAGGCAGCCAGCGGATAGTGAGGAGATGTTTGCTGTATGTAACAAAAAATGTTTTGGCCTAAAAAACGCGTGACATCGCTTAGAGCACCTTTAAGTTCTACAAAGATACCATAGGCACGAATTTAGATATGCATTGATAAGCTCATTTTCATTCATTGATTTGTTGACATGGCTGGTGTATCGGAACCCCAACACGCCGCTAAAAAGCAAAAACGTCTCTGCAGGTACCGGGAGGAGTGGGTGGGGAAGTATCCATAATAGCCATACAAAAAAAAAGCCATACAGAAAATTTGAATTATATTATTTGTACAAAATAATAATAATAAAATATTCATCATAGCTCAGACAAAATCATTGGCTCTGGTCTGGGCTCCCCCCACCCCTCCCCCAAACTCCGCCTGTGAGGCCATCCCTTGATCGCAGATTGTATAAATGTATACTGCATGCTGTACCCACCAGGTCCACTTGTCTGTGTCAGTTATGGCACGACTGTGTGCAACTTTTCTCACATTTTGGCCTCTTCTGTGTGTTAGTGTGCAGAGTCAGTCTAATGACAAAGACAAGTGCATCTATCAAGGAGATGAGGACACTTACAGCTTTTACCAGGGAGGAGATGTGGTTCTGGGAGGGATTTTTCCTTTGCATTCCAGCACAATACCATTGGTTTCAACTTTCACGTCCAAACCTAAGCTAATCAAATATAAATTGTGCGTTATGGTTTCATCTTCTGGAAGATAAGAAAAATATAACTCTTTTTAAATCATATTAACTTATCTGTTTGACTTAATTTTAAATAAGTTTACTTTGTTTTATTGCAATTATGTAATACATTTAATACATGTGTGTGTGAAATCTGTTGCAGCTTTACCCCTCGAGCACTGAGGTGGATGCAGACGATGATCTTTGCTGTGAGAGAAATAAACCAGCGGCAAGACATTTTGCCAAACCTATCTCTGGGCTACCACATCAGGGACAGCGGTGATGACATACCTTTATCTGTGAAGAGGTCTCTTCTCCTGGTCAATGGACAGCCTGAGAGGGGCAGTGGACAAAGCTGTGAAGACACTCAAAAGCAGCCGAGCCCTGTAATTGTGGGAGAGGCATCATCAGGAGTCTCCATGGCTGTTCTGAGAAGTCTAGGCTCATTCAAGATACCTTTAGTAAAACAAAATAATTTAACATAATGTTATGTTTTATCACTTTGTCTTGGTAATACATATTGTGAACTTGATGTATGTTGTCTGATTATTAAGATTCCATTATGGTGTGTGTGTGTGTGTGTGTGTGTGTGTGTGTGTGTGTGTGTGTGTGTGTGTGTGTGTGTGTGTACATATTTACATTTCGTTTTTCAGAATGATTTATACAAAGTATATGTTGATTTGTTCCAATGACAGTTTTATTAGAGTGATATCCGGTTGTTGTCTTGTATTTATAATGCATTGCTAATCTTACTAAAATTTTGTGTTTTCATATTTTAGGTGAGCTACTTTGCATCCTGTTCCTGTCTCAGTAACAAGAGAGAGTTTCCAGCATTCATGCGGACTATGCCAAGTGATCTATTTCAGATTAAAGCTTTGGTGAAACTTGTATACTATTTTCAATGGACATGGGTCGGGGTGATCGGTGTGGATACAGACTATGCTCGGTTTGCCATCCAGCTCTTTCTGAAAGAGTCAGAAATATTGAATATTTGTCCTGCTTATGTTAGCATTTATCCTGTTGCACTGACACAAGATGCAGCAGAGGAACTTGTGAACATTTTAAAATCTTCTTCTGCCACTGTCATAATTAACTTCTCCGTGGATTCATATCTACATGGTATCCTGAAAGAGTGCAGACGGCAAAATCTCACACATCTTCAGTGGATTGCCAGTGAGGCCTGGGCAACATCAAAAGTCCTCTGGGAGGATTTTGGTGATCTGTTAAAGGGAACATTGGGTTTTGCCATACGGAGAGCTGATATCCCACATCTTGGAAGTTTCCTCAGAAGAATAAATGTTTCTGTTGTGCAGTTGTCCAATTTTCTCTCTGAGTTTTGGGAAGAGACTTTTCATTGTCGGCTGAATGGGTCCTTAAATACTCATGTACATGGAGAAGGGGCACAGAACTGGCCACCCTGCAATGGCAGTGAGAGTTTGGATGATGTGTACACTCCTTATTCAGATGCGTCACAACTCAGAGTGTCCTACAACGTTTATAAGGCTGTGTATCTCATAGCACATGGACTACACGACATGAGCACATGCGTGCCAGGAAAGGGCCCCTTTCAAAATGGGACATGTGGGAGTCTTTATCAAATTCTACCATGGCAGGTTTGTCTGCTTTACATTCTCAGCTCATACATTCATATATATATATATATATATATATATATATATATATATATATATGTGTGTGTGTGTGTGTGTGTGTGTGTGTGTGTGTGTGTGTGTGTTTAATATTTGTGCTTTACTTTGCATCATCCTTTCTCCCTTCATCTAAGCTCCTGCACTACATGAAACGAACACATTTCACAACATTAGGGGAAGAGGTCAGATTTGATGACAGCGGTGATCCAATTGCATCCTATGATCTGATGAACTGGCAAAGAGGGTCTGATGGCTCTCTTCAGCTAGTGAGGGTGGGATTCTATGATGCCTCCCTTGAAGAAGACAAGGACCTAATAATAGATGAGCCAGTAATTATGTGGCACAGAGGAGAGAAGGTGTGTGCCATCCCACTCATCACCAGATATTGTTTACTATGTTTGCTTTTCATTCAACTCTACTTAATGTTTATGGCTGAACTAAGAAGAATCCAGTTTTATAATTGAAAATTGAAATGGACTGATGCTTTTATTTTGTAGTAAATGTACAGTATACACATTTGAATTTAATATACAGTACATATGCAAATTTTCACTGTTTTATATAGATGTTCCAGCAACATTTTAGGTTTTTACATTGGTCAGTTAATTAGATGAGTGATTATCTGTCTGATATTTCTTTTTTTCATAGAAAGTACTAAATGATACACACTCTAACAGAGTTCAGACTAGTGTTTGTCTACTGCTTGTTCTGTTGTGGTCATTAGGCACCAGAATCATTGTGCAGTCAAAGCTGTCTGCCAGGCTCCAGGAAGGCCAGGCAAAAAGGAAACCCAGTTTGCTGCTTTGACTGCATAACGTGTGCTGAAGGAGAGATCAGTAATCAAACAGGTGTGAATTTCCTCACAGCTTTACAATATATGGTAATCAAGAAGAAAGAAAACTGGTATTTTATGCTCCCTAATTCACCCATTTTTTTCCACAGACTCGGTTGATTGTCTGACATGTTCAAAGGAAACATGGCCAAACCAAGCCCAAGACCAGTGCATTCCCAAAACATTAGAGTTTTTGTCTTTTGAGGAGCCCTTGGGAATAATCCTTTGGGCATTTTCAGCTTTCGGGGCCTGTGCAGCATTAGCAGTGCTTGGTGTGTTTATAATGTACAGGAAAACACCAGTCATACGAGGAAACAATATGGAGTTAAGTTTCCTTCTCCTCCTGTTCCTCTGCGCATGCTTTCTGATTGGCCTGACATTTATAGGGAAGCCCACTGACTGGTTATGCCGAACTCGGTATCCAGCGTTTGGAATCAGCTTTACTCTCTGTATTTCATGCATCTTGGCAAAAACTGTAGTAGTTTTAATGGCATTCAGGGCCACCCTCCCTGGCAGTAATGTCATGAAGTGGTTTGGCCCTGCTAAACAAAGATCAAGTGTAATATTGTGCACTTTTGTGCAAGCACTTATTTGCATAATATGGTTAACAACTAAGCCTCCTGTTGCTGCATATAACACCAAGTTCATGAGTGCAACAATAATTGTTGAATGTGCTGTAGGATCTGAAATTGGTTTTTGGTGTGTGTTAGGATATATCGGTTTCCTATCTTCTTTGTGTTTCTTATTGGCATTTTTGGCCAGAAAACTACCAGATAACTTTAATGAGGCTAAATTCATCACATTTAGCATGCTTATATTTTTTGCTGTGTGGATAACATTCATTCCAGTTTATGTGAGCTCTCGTGGAAAGTATATGGTTGCTGTCCATGTCTTTGCTATTCTAGCTTCTGCCTTTGGTCTCTTGCTGTGTATATTTGCTCCTAAGTGTTATATTGTACTTCTAAAACCAGAGAGAAATGACAAAAAGCAAATGATGAAATAGTACTGAAATAAAATCAGTTATGAGGTAGCCTGGTTGACACCAGACCCTTCTCAGTTGTAACTGAGAGTGTGTCTGGGGAAGGTTCATTCACAGCCCATTTACAAAGGGGCGTCACCAACGGACGTCGCTTAAATGCCTCTGGGCGCAATCGGATAGACCTAAACACCAATCTACCAATACCAATCTAAATACCAATCTAAATACCAATTTATAGACTCTGATAAACCAATCAGAGCTATCGTCATCCTGTAAAGCCCGCCTCAAAGTTTGTGATTGGTGCCTCGATTTGGAAAAATTGGAAATGGCCTTGAATGGGCTCTTGGCCAGACTGACTTGCAGAGCAAATCTCACATTTTCCACAAGTTTGTCTGGGTTTTCCTAGGCTAGTTATGAGGCCAACAGATCATAAAAATAGATACAATTAAAGGATTTCATGACTTAGATAAATTGCCTGGTTATTAAACCTTATTAAATGCATTTTGTTGTTGCTATTGTTATTATTATTACAAACCACAAATTTCACATTTCATTTCATTTTACTATTCAACAAAAACTCAAATATTGGACATTTCCACAATTAGCTAAGAACGTCACTCAATATTAATGGTAAAATAAAATTAATTTTCACAGTTCACCTAAATATGTACTTGAATAACATTGCATTTAGGATTAAGGGAGAAATAATTTTAAAGAGGTCATGAACTGGATTATTTTATAATGTTTCCTGTGGTGCCCTTATAATGTTAGTATGATTTTTACATAAAAAATTGTCATAATTTAGAAATAAAAGGCATTTTTCCTAGCCTGATTTTAGCCTCTGATTTGAACTCTCTGTTTGAAGCTGCATTGAGACTTCAGTGTAAACACCCAATGGCTGACATGTTTGCATATGAAATAGCTAGCATTACATGTGGAAATCTCTCGCTATCTTTTACTACATTTTTACTATTACAGCTATCGAGATTAGCTTATCATTAAAAGTTAGATCTATTCCCATCACATGAAAGGTTGCAGTGATGAGCATTGAGCGGATGACACATTGACAGTTGATTGCGTGAATGAAGTGATTCTCATTATTGCAACACATAGTTAGTGAATATAATTATATAATTAGTGAAATTGTTTAACCATTACGGAACAATAGAGAAAGATTCACTCATTGTAAGGCCTACTCTGTGAATAGATTAAAAATCTACAGATTTCTCTGTGAGGCATAAGCATGAGTTTCGGTTAATTTATGATGAGATGCGCTTCGGTTCACGTGCAATAGCCCCCAAGTGGCCGCGCCAGCGCCTCTAAGTCATGATTCTATTGTCTGCTATATTTGCTTCTTATTTATTAAATCCAGGTACTCAGTTGATGAAAATTGTATTAAAATTAAGAAACAATTTATACCAAACGAAATTCAATTTAAAGAAAGGCTTTCTACAAAAAAAAACTTAATGAAGTGGTCAAAATCATGTCTGACCCACTTCATGTCTCCCGAAATATTGCTCATCCTATCTTATTGTAAATTATATTGTATGGCGGAATACCATCCCAAATAGCACTAGTCTATTTGATGTGATGTTTACATCTGGAAGATGTATTTTTAAGAGTGTTTGCTCATCTGGAATACGTCTATAGGACGTTTCCTGTCAGATGTCAAATAGACGTTTAGAAGATGTCAGTTTAACATGCATTATAAATCATTACATCTTAAAGACATCTTCTAAACGTCTATTTGACATCTGACAGGAAACGTCCTATAGACGTATTGCAGATGAGCAAACACTCTTAAAAATGTCTTCCAGATATAAACATCACATCAAATAGACTTATGCTATCTGGGATAGCAAGTGCTATTGAACAGTTCGACTTCGCAATAATATCATCACTCGTGAAAAGTCCTCTTACCGGCTCCCGCTTCCTCTCCCCCTCCCTCTCATTCTTGTTCAAAGCAGCTAACCAAGCTCTCCGCTGTATGTGGTGTGTTGGAATTCGGTGAAAAATGACAGCACTATGTACATTCTCCTTATTTTCACAACCCTTTACGATGCACGTGTTAACCATGATTGTACACAAACTAGCTTCCAACAACCTGTTACTTCGTCAACTCCGCTCAAACTACTACTACCGGCGCAAGTCACGTTGGTTGTATTGACGGAAATGAGAGGGAGGGGGAGAGGAAGCGGAAGCCGGTAAGAGTACTTTTCACGAGTGAAGATATTATTGCGCTAAGTCGAAGTGCTCAAAAGCACTTGTTATGGTATTCTGCCATACAATATAGTCACACCATTTTATTTTGTGTCACCAGCCTAGGTTGAGTTACACTACTCGAGTAACTGTGTTTAAATAGGGAAAACGAGGAAGTGTTTGGTCGCTTCTCTTTTTGGCCCATATTTAATGCACTGGGCTAAGCTAAGTGCTAACATAGTTTTGCGGCAATACAGAGCGATATAGTGCACGCACTGAGACGAGAGAGGTATGTATCAACTCGTCTTAATTAAGGGAATAACATAATTTAATATGAAAAACCGGTGGAGTATCCCTTTAAGAGCTAAAATAACAAATAGGTTATTCATAACTTATTCAGTTCAAGTTTTGAGTTAAGTTCTGAGTTTTTGAGTTAATATCACATTTTTTGAGTGAAATTAACTTTTTTTTAATAAGTTAAATGAACTCATTTTGTTGAGTGACTTTCAGTGTTCGGTTTTACAGTGATGGTTGTATTGGCCATCTAAAGGTATTTTAAGAGGTAAAAAGTACTAGGTGAGTTATAATCTGTTATAATAATATTACCACGAACATAAGCTGATGTTTATTTGCACGTTATGTCTGTTTGATCCACAAAAAAGCAGCTGTAGTCGTAAAGAGATTGGGCGATACAGCTTTAACACGCTGCACGCGCCGGCACGACAACACTAGTTACACAGAACTTTATTATATTAAATATTAAAAATGATTCAAACCTTCACAAAATCCACACGCCCAACCCAAAATCAACACATTTAACACCCTATTCAAAATTCAAACCCCATTGAAATTCCTTTATTACCTCTTACAAAATCCTAGCATGGTTGGTCCCACAAGACTCTCGTACATTTCTTTTGTACATAGAGTCTGGCACTGCTCCATTGACAAGCGTTAACTTCCTTGTAGGCGGGAACTCTATTGAAGTCTAAAACTATTGGATCTGCCCAGAGTCACTCTATCTGCCTCAACCAATCGCTAACGTTTGGTCGTGACATGTGTATTTTCCCAAACCGCGTGGGGAAAATGGCCACCAACAAAACTAAGCAAAGATTGTTCTTGCTCCGGCTTTAACTTCTTGATATTCGGCAGCGTCGCCACAACGGGCCGAATGGCTTCGCTCGCATCTTTCTCCGCTGCCATTACTGAACTACAACTCAAAATAAAGCACAAGTCGACATCAATGTCATTGTTCTCAGCCACTCCCTCTCTTCGCTGATTGGCCCGGTAAAAAAATGTATCAGAGAAAACCAAAGTCTACAGTTGAATCCCAGACGTAGTACTGAAGGAAAATAAATATTGAGCGGAAGTACGAAGGAGGGCGTAGTCAGGCTAACAAAATCCACACGGTGTACCAAAAAGCTACACATCTTCTATACAAAATTCACACCCTATACAAATCCCACAGCTGTAGGCTACTTTACCCTATACAATACTCACCTGGATTGAAGAAGCAAACAGAGTAAAAAAAATACATTTATGTTATAACATCATTTGTTATAACCAAAAAAACGAGATTTCAGCTTGTTAATAAAACACGCAGCGTATTCGTTAAGCTGCATTTCCTTTCCCTGCTCTCCCTCCGTCTCTGTCACGCGCGCACACACACACACACACACACACACACACACACACACACACACACACGTGTTGTGTTTTCATGTTTTATGGGGACTTTCCATAGACATAATGATTTTTATACTGTGCAGACTGTATATTCTATTCCCTTACACTAACCCTATCCCTAAACCTACCCATCACAGGAAACATTCTGCATTTATACATTTTCAAACAACATCACTTAGCATGATTTATAAGCTGATTTCCTCATGGGGACCAAAAAATGTCCCCACACGAACAAGGATTTCAGATATTGCCATTCTTGTGGGGACATTTTTTCCCCATAACGTAGGGTTTACCAGGCCACACACACACACACAAAGCCCCTCCCCTCCGTGCACACAGCGTCTCCATGAAAACGAGTGTTCGTTGAAAGCAAGTTCGCTAAAGGGTCCGTGTACTTTTTGATAATTTGTTTTCCAATTTGAAATGAAACATGCAAAAATGAGAAAACGCGCCTTTATTCATTTAAAAAACAACAACAACAAAAAAAAACGAGATTCCGAAAATGAATGGCTAAACGGACTCCGCAGCTCTGGTTGAGTTGGGTAGGTCATTCCACCAGCAGGGAACAGTCATGGTAAAGGTCTGAGAAAGAGATTTTGTGCCTCTTTGACATGGTACTACAAGATGACGTTCGCTTGCAGAGCGCAAGTTGCTGGATGGCACATAAGTCTGAAGTAATGAGTTTAGGTAAAAGGGAGCAGAGCCAGTGGTTGTTCTATAGGCAAGCGTCATTGACTTGAATTTGATGCGAGCTGCAACTGGCAACCAGTGCAATTTTGTGAGGAGAGGAGTTACATGTGCTAGAGGAGTTACATGTGCTCTCTTCGGCTCGTTAAAGACTACTCTAGCTGCAGCATTTTGGATTAGCTGCAGAGGTTTGATCGAGCAAGCTGGAAGACCAGTCAGGAGAGCATTACAATAGTCCAGTCTGGATAGAACAAGCACTTGAACAAGGAGTTGTGTTGCATGTTCTGATAGGAAGCGCCTGATCCTCCTAATGTTGTACAAGGCAAATCTGCAGGACCGGGCAGTTCTAGTAATGTGGTCTGTGGAGGTTCCTGGCTGACCTTGATGGAGTTATGGATGACGGACCTAGCTGAATAGTGAAGTTGTGATGAAGTGTTGGATTGGCCGGGACCACAAGTAGCTCTGTCTTCGCAAGGTTAAGTTGAAGGTGGTGTTCCTTCATCCAGCCAGAGATGTCTGTCAGGCAGGCTGAGATGCGAGCAGCTACCGTCAGATCATCAGGCTGGAATGAGAGGTAGAGTTGTGTGTCATCAGCGTAACAGTGATAGGAAAAGCCATGTTTCTGAATCACAGTTCCTAGTGATGTCATGTAGATGGAGAAGAGAAGGGGTCCAAGCACTGAGCCCTGAGGCACTCCAGTAGCTAGATGTTGTGACTTCGACACCTTACTCCTCCATGACACCCTGAAGGACCTACCTGAGTGGTAAGACTTGAACCATTGGAGTGCGGTTCCCGAGATGCCCTTCATCTTTAGTATTGACAGGAGGATCTGCTGGTTAACTGTGTCAAATGCAGCAGACAGATCCAGCAGGATGAGAACTTAGGATTTGGAAGTTGCTCTTGCCAGTCTCAGAGCTTTAATAACTGAGAGCAGAGCAGTCTCAGTTGAGTGTCCACTTTTGAAACCAGACTGATTGTTGTCCAAGAGGTTTTTCTGTGTAAGAAAGGAAGAGATCTGGTTGAAAACAACTTGTTCAAGTGTCTTCGCGGCGAATGGAAGAAGGGATACCAGTCTGTAATTTTCCAGATGTGCTGGATTAAGAGTAGGTTTCTTAAGCAGTGAGGTTACCCGAGCCTGCTTAAAATGCTGTGGGAAAGGTACCAGTGTGAAGAGAGGTGTTAATGATGTGCGTGAGTGCTGGTATAACTGAGGAAGAAATGGCTTGAAGTAGGTTAGTAGGAATAGGATCAAGCGGATAGGCAGTAGGACGATTGTAAAGAGGAGTTTGTAGACTTCTGCCTCTGAAAGCAGAGAGAATGAGGGTAGAATGTGTGTTAGCTGGTAAAATGTGTGTGTCAGTTTGTGGATTGGTAAATTGGCCACTGACGGTGGTTGTTTTCTTTATGAAGAATGTGGCAAAGTCGTCAGCTGTTAGGGTTGATGAAGGAGGAGGAGGAGGAGGAGAGTTGAGAAGAGAGGAGAAGGTTTTGAAAAGCATGCGAGAGTCAGAAGAATTGTTAATTTTGATATGATAGTAAGTCATTTTAGCAGTAGAGATATTAGCAGAGAAGGAAGAGAGGAGGGATTGATAAAGACCAAGGTCAGTAGGATCTTTCGATTTGCGCCACCTCCTCTCTGCATCCCTGAGTTTAGAACGATGTTCACGGAGAACATCAGATAACCAGGGGGCAGAGGGTGTGGTGCAGGGTGGCCTGGAAGAAAGGGGGCAGAAGTTGTCCAAGCAGGATGTTAAAGTAGAGAAAAGAGAATCAGTTGCACTGTTAGTATTTAGTGTTGAGAGCTTATCAGGTGGAGGTAGTGTGGATGAGACCAAAGAGGATAGGTGAGAGGGTGAGAGTGAGCGTAGGTTTCGCCAAAAGGTGGCCTGTGGAGGAGTGCGTGTTGTGGTCTGAGGCAGGTTGAGGCTGAGAGTGAGGGGGAAGTGGTCTGAGGTGTGCGGTGGAGTGACCAGTGTTTGGTCAGTGGAGCAGTGGCGCGTGTAAATAAGGTCTAATTGGTTACCTGATTTGTGGGTAGCCGCAGTAGATACTATTTTGAGGTCGAATGAGGCAAGCAGAGTGTGGAAATCAGCAGCCTGACGTTTTTCTAGGTGGATTTTGAAGTCTCCAAGAACTATGAGAGGAGTACCATCCTCAGGGAAGGATGAGAGTAGCACATCAAGCTCCTCCAAGAAACTGCCAAGCTTACCCTGGGGGACGATAGATAACTACAAAATGGATTTTTATAGGATTAGTGATGGTAATTGAATGAGATTCAAATGAGCTGTGGTCACACAGAAGTGGTAAAGGATCAAATTTCCAATCATTTGCGATGAGTAGACCAGTACCTCCACCCCTTTTGGTCAGGCGAAGGGTGTGTCAGAAAGTGAAGTTAGTGGAGAGGGCAGCTGGTGTGGCAGTGTCCTTTGGTCTGATCCAGGTCTCGGTCAGGGCCAATAAGCATAGACCTGAATGACTAGAAATAGATGTAGCTTTGTTTACAGCGGACTGGCATTTCCAGAGACCAATAGGAAAAGAGAATAAATTACTAGAAGACAATGGAAGGGTACGCAGGTTGTTAGGATTGTACTGCCTACTACGTTTAACATTTGATTTGCGTATATGTTAGAAATAGTAGGAATTTGAAAACACATAGTGTAATAGAGCTCATAAACAGAAGGATGAGAAGAAAAGTTGTGTAGAAGAGAAAGGAAACAACAACAAGATAATACTCAAGTGCCTTGAGTATTAGTTGTAATAATACTCAAGTAGGTGTAATAAGTACTTTAACTGGCTTTGGCCACACCCTGCTACTAAGCAAAGCGAAACTCAAAAGTCACGACACACAAACAAACGTGCTTTACCATGGTAAACAAACAAAACAAAATTTCCTTGTGTGACAGGGTGGACTAACTCCACCTACTGAGAGATCGTGCACATGCGAGTAGTTGATTGGGCGCCGTGGGATGGCATATAAGGGCCATATGGCTTTCATCCGTGGCCGCCTAAGGGTTAACCGCGGTCTGGTCTCCCTGTCTGCTGGGCGCGTGCATCCGATTCGTCTCAGGTAACGTTAGTTTGTTTACGTGTGAGTTAGGCCTTGCTGGTCTCAGCGAGATATTCATATACAGCGTCATTTACAGCGGCATGTTTCCGACTGAGCGTCTGTATCCCCGCATGGCGCGTGGCCATGAATGGGCCGATTACATCTGACATGTATGTATAATTATATCTGTCGACCTTAGTTATATTACTTTTTTTAACATATTGTTATGCTCGGCAGGGTTATCGGCATATCTGAGGGCTCCCCCGTTGTATCTAATGGGATCGAGCGACAAATCTAACTTGGGGAACGGTTGAGTGGGACTACGTTGCTGTTTTGCTTCTATGGTGTATCTCCTGGTAACTGCGCACGCCGTGATGATCCGGTGTGCTGGTCGGTTGGCTTTTACTCCCGGCCATCTGTTTAACTCTGATGTATGTTTTGCTTATGCGATTAATCTCCGGATGACTGTGCACGCCGTAAAGATACTGTGTGCTGGTTGGTCTGCCTTTACCCGAGGCCACCGTTTCAACTGTGATGCTATAGTTGTGAATGGAGTTGATGTTTATGATTGCTTGTTATTCGTTATAGTTTGCCGTGCATTCTGTGCATTGTATTGATCACTGTTGATTGAGTGAACGGTGTGTTTTGAATATGTTTTCTCTTAGGAGAACAGTGATTTGCATGTTTTCTCAGTGTTATGGTGAGTTTATATTGTGTGTTTTAAATGTGCTGATCCATTTTTGTGTGACTTCTTTTGTAGGAGCTGGAGGCTCCTGGAGAGGGGTGGCTAGCTGCCATTGTGTGTGGGGTGGTTACACCTATGCTGTGTGTCTGTGTGCAGCTAATCTTCACGTGTGTGTGGGGCGCGTGTATGGGGATAGGGGCTCATATTAAATTAGCGGCTAGCCTGTACCTCCAGGTACCACCACTCTGGTCGACTGGGTTAATTGTGAGTATGTTCTTGTGTTTGATACAGATGGTGCATGTTACTGTGAAGTTGATCCTGAGATTATGGTGACCTTTTTTAACTATTTACTATGTAAATGCATATGAGAAATAAAATGACTTATTTTTTTGCACATGTGTTTCACCCACGTCTCTTTTTCCACGTTGATAACGAATCTGTGCGCCCTTAGGGCGGTTAGTCCCCAGTATTCTGGGGTGGCGTAGTCGACATTTAGCTCTATTCTTCAATTAGCCCTAGCCCGTGATTCCACACTAGCAACGAAGAACCACGCTAAAATCTAATGAGAAAAGTAAACACTCACATACTGATGTTCTCTTCTGTTGCTCGACTGCTTCTTCTAACAATTACTAGCAAATAGGTGTAAAGTACTTTAACTGGCTTTGGCCACGCCCTGCTACTTAGCAAAGCGAAGCTCAAAAGTCACGACACACAAACAAAGGCACTTTACCAGAGTAAACAAAACAAAGTTTCCTAGCAACGAAGAACTGCTTCTTCTAACAATAGGCCTTTATCACATCACAATAGAACGCCGGAAGTAGCCGTCAAAAATAGGTGAAGCAGTGTATTGCGTCTTTCCGGTTATTGCGTTCGAAATGGCTGCCTGTAATGGCTGGACAACTTCGCTCTCGCATCTCCCAAAAGTTGGCCAAGACGATGTGGTGCGACTCGTGAATGAACACTCAAAGGTAAAATCATCCAAGTTGGAGAAAGGATACAAGTTCTTCTTACGAGAATTTTGTCTTCAATTATAGAGGTAAGTAGCTTGATTTCTGTTCTGTTGGCGAGTTATCGCTTGCTTGTTATGTTTAGCAAGCTATTCGTCAGCTTGTTAGATAGCGTATCCTATTTGAATAATTCGAACAATGTGACTTTTTTGCTTTCACTTGAGTATGTCAGTTGTCATTAAACTTTTGCCTGAGGAGGTAACCTCTAGCTAACGTTAATGGCCCGATGTTTTGATGATCACTTTGGCTACATTAACGTTCAAAAATGCTGTTGCGGCAGTTTAAGAATCACAGCCAAAGGTTAAGTTGGATGTGGTTAAACATTTAATCCTTTTTCAGTATGATGTGTGACTATTTCCCCCTTTTAATGCAGTGTCAGATTTAGTGAGTGAGGAAGTGGTAGTGCAGGCGAGCTGCTACCGTTCTATAATGCGAAAGAATGAAGAGCCACATACACTTCAGGTTACATTGATTGTCAGGAAGTTCAGTCCGAAATCATGCTCTAGTTCCTAACTTACTCGTCAACATGCGTTACTGGCTTTCTTTAGTATTTTGTTTATCAACAGGACATCATGATGATAGTAGCCTAATCTTTATGATCCTTGATGGATTTCATCAGATTTACAGTTTGGATCCAGACAGTGCTACAGTACCAAATTACCCCAAACTTGTAATGTGTAGTGAATAGAGCATGGTTTCAGACCTACAAAGGTTCAGGTGCATTTGTTCAGTATGTTTTTGTTTCTTCTGCTGTTGCAGATGCTCTTTTTGTTGTTCCATATATCTGCTGTTGTTGTCTTTTTGTTCGGCTGTTGCCTTAATTTTGTTCAACCTAGTTTTACAATAATGTTCCTAGTGTCAAATAAATGCAAATTACTGTATAGGCTAAACATCCAAACTTTCCCTCAAGTAAATGTTCTCCATTTCTAGATTGTGCTGCATGCCGTTAGACCTGTGGAGTTAAATGGATGCTCCTGCTCGTGTGCTGCTGGAATGGCTTTATGCAACCATGTGGTTGCACTCCTGTTTCAAACGGCTCACTACAGCACCATGGGGCTGAAAACTGTGCCAACCCCACTGTCCTGCACCGGTGTGCTTCAATCATGGCACCGTCCAAGGACACAGGTAAGTTTGTCTGATGCAAGTTGTGTCTTTAAAGTTTGTAAGTGCACACTGTTGGAATTCTGATTATGGTGTAGATGTTTCTGCACAGTGTATCCATATCCTACACCTCATCCATATGAATTGTTCACATGGTAATTTTACGATTTGTCTGGGTCCATCAGATATAGCCATACATGCAAATCTAGAATTAAGCACACATCACATTTCAGTATACATTTGTTTCCTTCTATTTTGCAGAGCAGCAGTTGCCTGCATAGGATGTACACCTACAATATGACTTGTGTGCTGAATTAAACTGATACTCTCTCAGACTTGCAACTGAATTTAATTTCTTTTTGTGTTGATACAGGAGATGAACTCGTGGTACGAAAGCCAAAGGCGCTAGGACGCAGTAGTGTCAAATCTACTCTGTATCGCACTTACGCTGGTAAGTTTTAATTACGCTAATTTACTTATAGACTTTTATCACGGCAGAGTTGATTACTGGAAGTGCTCGTCAAAGCAGTGTATCAATTCTTCCGGTTATGTATTTTCAATGTGCTTTTGTTAACATCTAGTTGAATAAACGCCTCTGAAATGTCCAGATTTGTAAATCATCCTATGGGTGTTCATTTTAAGAGACAGGAGAAGAGATATTTTGATGATTACTGTGTACATGATATTTCAAACTCAAAGGAACTTGTAGGTTTTTGATCTAACATAAGCCATGGCTCTTAAACATGCGTGAAAATTTCACCCCACGTCAGTGCTCGTCTAAATAGTGACCCCAACGCTGCAGTGTGTATGAACACTGATGAACACTGAAGATCAAAATTAATATTTTTATTTATTTGTATTAAATATTTCAGTCATTTTTCATTTCACTGTATGTAATTCACACGTTTATTCCAAAATTCGTCGCACTGTTAGCCTGTTAAGATGAATTTTCATACTGCTCTTACGATAATAGACCATGGTTTTACTACAAAGAAAATACAAAAGAAAACAACACGTTAATAGTTAAATTATTATATATATATATATATTTCAACTAGTTGAAGATATAATGTAAACATCCTTAGCGCCGCGTCTAGGACAATTTATATCAGATTAGCTACACTGTCGCTTGTAAATCATTGGCAGTTATTAACTGATGAATGGTTTCTGTTACTTGTGTTTTTAGGACCCCTTCCTGACCCGATGGTGTTGTCAGTTGGAGCCCAACTACGCAACCATCAGCCACAACCTGGCATTTGCAAAATCGTATACGACCTCTCTGACCTGACTTTAGTGGACTCTAAATTTGGACTAGTCCCTCAAGGTTCAGTTCTTTCTTATCAGTGCACACCAGTAATATCCCAAGAAATCATTAAGCATCCAAAAGCTCCCTCATTCCCACAACTTCCATTAATTAGTGGCTAAACATTAGAACAGCATCTACATTTTGTCCCCAATTGTCATCAGTTTTATCACATACAGAGTTTAGAACTAACCAGTGAATGTGCAAGTATCATCGAAGATAATACAAGGGGGGCAGTCAGAGAATCCTTTGTGGAAGGAAGACCGACAGCCCCGCCAAACTTCCTGTAGATTCGGCGAAGTTTGTAGCGTTAGAGGACATATAATCATCACCGCCATCACATGCATGTGCACACGTACGCACACACAAACACACACAAATGTTCCCACACACTTGTACTTAATCCATTAATGAATTGTTTTAATTGTAAATTAAATGTATGTAAATATAAATGTAATATGAGTGTCTGATTTTTTTAGTGTATAAATGTAATGTTATTGTATTAATTTTCACATAAATAATTTTTTTTATAATAGATGTATATATGTCATGCTATATATGTAAAATATATATATATATATATATATATATATATATATATATATATATATATATATGCCCAGAGACTCCGCTGGGTTCCATCGGGACTCCAGGTTGGCCTACAGCGTTCGACGCCCAGCTGCTGACACGGACTTCCGGCGACGCCTACACCCTGCACTCCTACGTCATCATCGGACTCCTCCCTTCCTCTGGCTTCCCCGTCGCCCTCTCTCACTGCATTGTCGCCCCGGTCAACCAGATTCCCGTCAACGCCTCAGTCCCGCGAGTCAGCAGCTGGGTTCCAGGCTTCCAGCGCTTCAGATTCGCCCCGGTCCGTCAGCCTCTCTACTACGCCGGTTCCTACCTTCACCACGGTTCCGCCTTCGTTGTTCGGACCCTAGATTCTGCCTAACCTGTAACTCAGGTCTTCACCCTGGCTCCTCCCACCTTCAGCTCCACCATGGTCCACCATTCCACCGACTCCTCAATGTCATCACCATCCATCACCAGCTCTACGCCCTCCACCTAAACCTCCGCCTCATCTCCACACCCTCTTCTCTGTCGCCATCACGGTGCGAGGACACGCCCATCCGAGGGGAGCGTAATGTCACCATGATGTCATGTATTGTCTGCACCTGTTCTCGTTAGTACCTGATTAGTTTACCTTCCTCCACCTGTGCCTGTTTAGCTCCCTCCTCACTCTGTGTATTTATAGTCCCTGTTCTGTTCATCCTTTGTCAGTTATTGAATGTGTTTACGCTGTGTTACTCACCAGTAAACTTTAATGTTATTTGGATTCTGCATCATTCGTCTTCCTTCCACGGCGAGTTCATGACACAGACTGTATTTGCTTTCCGAATTTGTTTGTTTAAAAGTGGACATTTCAAGCTTTATATAGGTATATTTCTCATGTCTGTGAGGCTAGTATACGCTGTTTTTCAGTTCATTTTTGAGACACGCTCCAGTTCACCGAGACCATGAAAGCGCGCCCTGATTATTTTACTTGACACAAATAAAAGTAGTTGCGAATGATGTTTTGAATGATTATTTTCTGTATGACCAAAAATTTAGTATTTTAAGTTGTTTCCACTGTTGTTGATAGGAAATTTAAGTGATCTTGCTGGCGCCTCCATGTCATGCAGTAAGCACGCTCCACAATAGTGGTTGAATATGGTGGAATAGATGATTTAATATGAATGATGTGCGTCAATCTTTTGTTTATTTGTGGTAATCTTAGCCCTTTATTATTGTCTAACCTGTATTATGACTTACATGTGACAAATATCTTTGTTCCTTTTTTGTAAGTCGTTTTGGATAAAAGTGTCCTCTAAATATGTAGCCTAAATCGTTTTTTAGAAAATTCAGAAAATTATCCATTTTGAAAAATTAAATTCAAACACAATGCAATGCATCCCGCACCTAAACAGGTTGCCTGGTTGAATCAGCAGGCACAGACTGGGAGAGGGACCACACACCCGTGGGAACAGATTGTGAAAGTGTAGGCACGGTTTATGAATTTGTGGGTACAAATTGCCAAAACTGAAGGCACAGTTTACAAAACTGAGTGCAGATTAGGAACTCGTAGGTATGGTTCATTAATCTGTGGGCAAGGTTTGTTAAACCGAGGGAACCGTTGACTCGTGAGTATGGTTTATAAACTGAGGGGACGGATTTCAAAACTGTCGCCAAGGATTGTATTTTTTTCCCACAGGTGACTTCCCTGTTCAATCTCCGTACTCTACCAATCTGTCAAGAAGAGAAAAAATCTGTTCATTCTCTTCCTGCTCTCCTTTTATCTCCTCTCCTCTGTCTCTCTCTGAAACTTCATGTCCTCCCTGATTAGCTCAATCATCTCATCCTGTCTTTCTAGTTTTCTCTTGGCTGGTGCTGGTTCCTCGTTCTATCCTTCTCGGCCCGGGAAAAGAAGGACGGTAGGCAGGTTGCCAGATCTGTGCAACAAAAGTAGCCTAAAAAGTCCATCGGCTCTTCTCCATCGGGCGGTCAAACACTCCACTGGATTTGTGCATCTGGGGGATGTTTTGGGGGTGTTGGAGCGCTGTAATCGTACTACCGGGGGTGGAAATCAACCAGCAGAATTTTTTTTTACCCCAGGTAACAACTTAAAAGTAGTCCAATTCCACGGGAAAACCTCGGACTTGGCAACACTGAAGGTAGGCCGCATTCGAAGAACCCTCAGAATTAGCCTCTGGAGGTAGTCTCTGAATTGCGACACACCTATTAAGTTGGTCACCTGCCGCCACCTACTGGTGGTTTTGTTTTCGTGTTTAAAAGTATTATTTATTTATTTGTATATTCAAAAAAATATTTAAAACAATCACATAACATTAATGTTATTTCATAATTTAATGTTATTTCATAATTTAATGTTATTATATACTGATTGGCTTCACTCATCATCACTCTTCTCCACCAATAAGCTGGTGTGTGGTGGGCGTTTTGGCGCTATATGGGTGCCATCACATCATCCAGGTGGATGCTCCACATTGGTGGTGGTTGAGGAGATTCCCCCCTTACATACTGTATGTAATGCGCTTTGAGTACTGTGGAGACATGACCAGAGCAAAGGCAGGAGACACTGCTTGCAGTCAGTGAAATCTTTATTGACTTCCAAATAAATGATATCAAATCAAAAATAAAAAAACAAAACCACTGAAGGCGACTCTCCTCACGGAGGTCCCTTACCAGAACTGCTTTAACCGACAAAAATACATTCCTTTATACTGAAAGGGCCAACCATTTGACAATAATAGGGAATAATGTTCACATACACAATACCTAAATACACAGAAATGACAATAATATTCAAAACAGATTTACCTTAATTATACAAAGAAAGTAATACAAAAAATAAACAAATACATTGCCCGCTGGTAAAACTGTGCAGCCTCTCTGCTCAATCCGTACGGCGGGCCTCTTATTTCAATAGAAACACATGCTAATCAGAAAGCACTAACGAAGTGCAGGTCCAACCATGTCTAGGATTTTCAAAAATATAGGGGGATCAGTTAGCAGCCCCTCCCCAAATGGCATAGCCTGTCGGCCAATGACGTAAAGCCATCGAACACCTCTTTTTTTCCTCGTCACGTTTTGGATGTCTAATGTTAACAGACAGTATGTGAGTGAGTCTAAATGACGGAAAGGCAAAAAAGAAAAAGGAAAGGTGGTGCTGAGAAGATCAGACTCAAAAGGGTAAAAGTATGGAGGAGGAGGCAGCGAAATACTCCAAAATAACGGACATGTCCTGGGCATCAACGAGCAAAGATACTACAGGTGAAATAAGCTAAAGCACCTCCCAGCAAATACATTTACGTTGTGGCAACGTCTGTGGCACGTTGCATTTCTGCTATGGCAACGTTGCTATCTACATGCTCGCAACATTGTAACAACGTAGAATTGTAAGACGCGACAGGGCTGTAGTAACGTTGTTGCGCGATATTCAGCAACTGAGAGACGACATTAGACCATGAGATTAAATGTTTTAATATGCTAGAAATAGATTTCCCCCATTTAGCATGTAATTTTTTTTTGGTAAATTTTTAATTAGTCATATGTTAGATAATTATATACTTTTTTAATATTGATTATCCTTTTTATTATGTATGGGCCTAACAGTAAATTAATTATAATCAACACCTACAAGTGTACAATTTGAAGAGTAAAAATTACATAGAAGGTTAGCTAATTCAATTTTATTAAGCATATGGTACTCAAATTGCACTTCCAAAAGTCATAGGGTAAATTTGTGTGAAAAAAACACACAAAAAAAAACACATTATATACAGGCAGTGCCGGCACTATGGTGGGGCATTCGAGGGCCGTGCCCCCCCTAGCGGTCATTGATGCCCCTCCTACCACAGTTGATAATACAATGCTAAATCATAAATCAGATGTAGCCTACCTACGTACAATAACATACCAATGTCTAGCAATCGATTTAAATAGTACGTTGTGTTTAATTGAGCGTTTAATGAGATCTAATGTGTTGGTGCCGAGAATTTTCACGTTAAGAAATGCATAGATCCAATCCGATTCTTTTTTGTATGCATTTTAATGGTCCAGTGGCATAACTTTTGACAAGCGTGTCAGAGGTTCTGGATTCTAATCCGCACTCGTATATATATTTTTTTCCTCATTAAAACCGATTATGTTTATCAGTGGTTGTATATCAAGAAGGGACACCTTTGTGTGCATTTTACTTTGTGATTTCACCGGAACAAATAGAGAGTCTCCGCAACGGATTAAAGCGCACGTCCGTGTGAAGACTAGGATGTGCGCGAGTCACAAGAGAACCCTGTATCTGCACCACTGATCGCAGAATCAACGAGCACTTTGATCACTTGATTTAAAAAACGAATCGCCTCTTATTCAACAAACGAACAAAATGAATGCTCTGCTAGTCAACTGGAGATGTTTTATTTATTTGTATTAGTTACATACGTGCCGCGAGATGTTTCCAAAGTGGTGGGGACAATATCGACCCTGGCAAAAAGTGGTGGGGTAATAATTAATAATTGAATTTTTTTTTATTTTTTTTTATAGTATTTATGCTGTCGCCACTGCGTAAAAATATTTCTTAAACGGCAGTGCCCCCCCCCCCCCCCCCCCCCCCCCCCGCCGATGACCCAATGCCCCTCCAGTAGATCTGCTCTGGCGCAGACTCTGTATTCAGGGAGTGACTAACGTTAACTAGCATGAGCAGACATGAGAAAATCTAGCAAAGAAACGAATGAGACGACAAATCAAAGGAAAATCCTGCAAAGATTTTTATATTTTCTTTTTTTAAAATATGTATTTACATTTATAACACTCTACTTTATATTATATTACCTTTGTATCAAATTACAAAAAACTAGTTAATGCTGCTGTGAGGGTGTTTGTGATACAGCGGCTGTGGGAGTGATGACAAACTGACATATTTATCTCTTCTGACTGCAGTTATCAATCTCTCGCTATTTTTTTCCTCTTTTTGAAAGTTGTGAAAACACTGTAGAGGAGTTCCATTTCGAGGGAACTCGAACTGCGTTGACTACGACACTTTGGGGAACGCCCTTAGAATAATGCATCTGAAGTGTGAATGAAACTAATCCAATCCTGATTGGTGCTGCGTCATGACGTAACATGTGACAGCATGTACACGGAAGCTACAAAGGGACGCCGACAAACAAAAGAGTTAGCTTTTTGCTCTTCAGCAAGCGTTCTGTGTCAAACTGTCTGTCCTATTTGGTGTTGTTTGTCCCATAAGAATTGTCCCAAATAAAGGTCTGCATTGCAATATAGAATCTAGTGGCTTGGATCTCGCGTTTGCCGAGGCAGCGCGTAGATTACGGGTCTACTCTGCAATAAAGATTCTGTGGCTGGGATCTCGCCTTACCGAGGAAGTGCGTAGATTTGAAGGTCTGCATTGCAATACAGAATCTAGTGGCTCGGATCTTGCATCTCCCAAGGCATCGCATAGATTTGGTCTACTCTGCAATAAAGATTCTGTGGCTGGGATCTTGCATTGCCGAGGCAGCGTGTAGATTAAAGGTCTGCATTGTAATACAGAATCTATAGTTGCTCGGATCTCGCGTTTGCAGAGGCAGCGGCAAATGCTTACGGGTCAACTCTGCTATAAAGATTATGTGTGGGTGTGAGGCATGCATTCATCGAGAGATATCTTGGCGCGCAGAGCCGTGTTTTTTTGGGTGTTTCAGCCTTGCACCTGTTGACTTTCTTCTTGAGGGATGAAAGCCAAATATATTGTAACGTCTCAAATCTCGCGGTTTGCTGAGGCAGCGTGTAGATTACGAGACCGCAGAGCTTTCAACTCTCACGCATTGGCCGTGAGACACCCGCATTTGATTGGTTTCACACACTCACTCCCCCGATTTCTCACGCTGAAATGCCAACCCGGTCGGTCAAATGCCTGAAAGATGAGTTTATCTATAGATCTACCTGTTGAGCCACTCGCGATCAACTAGTTATGCCGCAAATGAGTTAAAATGTCCCGGAATCAACAGCGAGCGCACATGCGAGACAGAGAAACCGCGTGGTGCGCGCACGGCAGAGAGGGAAAGCGAGCGAACGAGCCCCCCGTTGGAGAACCATATGGAGAACGCGAAAGTTAGCGAGCCTCCCCGTTGGAGAACGCCATAAACCCCCCCCACCAACCACCTCCCCCCCACCCCCCCAGGTTGGAGTGAGCTCCCCTGTTGGATAACGCCACACTCCTCTGAGTGATGGGCCTCTGGGGAGACATCAACTGGTCGTACGTTTCCTCCATGGGGCTCGGAGGATGAGACCTGCGGCTCGCACCAGAGTTCCCACATGGGACGTGGCAGTGGTTCTCGTAGGGCTGGTCGAGGCCCCCTTCGAACCTCTAGAGTCGGCTGAGGCCAAGAACCTTACCTCAAGGTAGCTTTTTCTATTAGCTATTACTTCTCTGAGGAGAGTAGGAGATCTTCAGGTGCTCTCTATATCTCATGGGTGCCTGGAGTTTGCTCCAGGGGACATTAATGCTATATTGCATCCCAGGCCGGGCTATGTGCCTAAAGTGCCATCTAATGTGGCACGGCCTACGGTTCAGCAGACTTTTCATCCTCCACCTCACGTGACGGCGGTAGAAGAAAGACTTAATTTGCTCTGCCCTGTGGCGGAAGTCAGACCAGTTGCTGGTGTGCTTTGGGTCGCCCAAGAAGGAGCTTCCCGCATCCAAACAGACCATCAGTAATTGCGTCGTCCAGGCTATCTCTATGGCCTATCAGGTGCGCAGCTTGCCTTTACCTTTGGCCGTGAGGGCTCATTCAACCAGAGGCATGGGCCCTCCTTTCAGGGGCCCCAATTCAAGAAATGTACGATGCAGCAGCATGGGCCACCCCTCATACTTTTATCAGATTATATAGCCTGGTCATCCCTTCTACGCCAGGCTCTCTAGTGCTCTCGTCCTAAGTGTCCCTGTGCGCAGCTTCACACTGGGACAGGCATGGCTTGTTGTGGCATACTGGGTACTCGTTCCCCAAAATGTCTTTGTCGACGCAGTTTGAGTTCCCTTGAAACGGAACGTCCCGGGTTACGACTGTAACCCTTGTTCCCTGAGAAGGGAACAAGACACTGTGTCCCTCTGCCATGCCTTTCCCTGCCTTGGAGCGACTTGCTTCATCGCAGAAGCTAACTCTGTTGTGTGCCGGCGTCCCTTTGTAGTTTCTGTGTATGCCGTCACGTTACGTCATGAAGCAGCACCAATCAGGATTGAATTAGTTTCATTCATACTTCAGATACGTTACGCTAAGGGCCTTACCCAAAGTGTCGTAGTCGACGCAGTAGAACTTCTCAGGGAACAAGGGTTACAGTCGTAACCCGAGACATTTTTCTTTTGCTATTTGAGCAAATGGGAACACAAAAATGTATTTAATATAACATTTTAGATCTCAGCATTTGCTTATTGACAGGGAACCATTTTCATGAAACCTACGAAAACTTCACTCTATAATCTACAACATCCATTTGTGTAGTGGCATCTAGTGGTCAGATTGCAGGGTATTAACTCCTTTCTAAGTGTGTAGGACGCAGAACTAGACCTAAAACATGACGCAATTTCACAGGATCTAAACAAACAAATCTAACCATAGATGTGACCAGTAGCGGTGGCTTTCTTAATTTATTTAAAATAATTTTGCAAGGGTTCTATGACATTAAGATGTTTTATACCAAAAAAATGTTTCCCCCTCCTCCCTCCCCCCAATAAAATAAAAGCATTTAAAAGAGTAAATCATTTAAAAAGAGACTAAATCATTGGCTCCTCAAACTGTCAGTCAAACTTCATAACTCCACCCCGCCTCCAATTGGAATGTACCGCGCCCGTGCACAGTTTGGAGAGATCTCTGCTTGTTTGCAATGCAAGGGTAAATGAACTGATGTTTGCGTAAGTACAGCGTTTTATTCATTCAAGAAACACTATGTACATAAAGGCTAATGTTATTTGTATTTGAAGAGTGGAGAATAGTCTTGTCTTTGCCGTCTAGTCTAGACGCAAATAGTGTTTTAAATATCCTGTGCATTTTGCAAAAAATCTTTTGTATCATGAGATTTTGATCATGAGATTTCAGCGACATTATATATATTGATACAAAAAGCTACAATAAACTTTATATCCTGTACGTTGATGAAAACGTAATGCGATGCACACACTGCCTCAGATGCAGTTATTCCAGTGACAGTCGAACTGTATCTGTCATTCGCTGGTCAAAAACCTCATAAGCTCAATTTGAGTTTGATTTAAAAAAAAAGTTTTTTTTTTATTTTATTTTATAACATGTGCATTCGTGCAAGTGTCTGACCATAGCTATATAAAGCAGCCACAATATCTACTTCGACGACAGTGTGTAATCAATGAGTTTGTTTGCCTATAAAATCTTTAAGATATTAGGTTAAAGTTATTTGGCTTGCTGTCCACTGATGAGGGGCTCGATGAACCAGCTTCAGCTCGAGCTCTGATATACCCCCCACAGTGGCTAAACGTAGGATATAATTACGAAGGGCAAGGTACCTAAGATGAAGATGGAGTATACTCCGGTGAAAAGAAAGTATATTTAAATTGTGTTTTTCTGGACATACTTAAATATTTAAATTATACTATACTAAGTGCATATTACATATACACAACTTCAAGTATATTAAGTGTATTTTAAGTTATGCTTAAGATCAATTTTAAGCTATTCACAACATTTTCCACTTCAAGTACATTTAGTGCAATTTAAGTGTATTTCTGTACAGTTCATTTAAAATATACTTTCATACTTTTTAAAACTACAGTTAGAATTGTAATGGTGAGTCAGAGGCGGTTGGATCCATTTTCAGTAGTTTATTCACACATGCAATGAAGCAGAGAGAAACAGACATGAACAGCAAATAAAGGGACAATCCAGTACTCGTAATGAAACACAGGCAAAAGTCAAGGGAGGCAACAAAGGTTCACAAAGTCCAGAGTGCAGGCAGAGATCTAAGGTACAGATAATAACAGGAGACAGGGTATAACGCTTGGTAATGTCAGCAGAGCAAAACAAGACTTCGCAAAGCAACAATGAAAGAGACAGTCCAGATAAAGGGGAGATAATGATGAACAGGTGACGGTGATGAGGAAGATCCGATAAACCATGTGGGGATGGAGATTGATAATGACCAAAGGGAGAGATGGGAAATGCAGTTCTAAAATTCCGGAGAGAGGGAGCGGATGAGACCAGAGGGAGGCGTAGCTGAACGCTCCGTGACAGATCCTCGCTGCGCCGTAGCCACGCGTCCACTGCAGGGAGATCAGATGGCTCTCCAGCCCACGGGAAGAGCGGAGGTTGAAAGCCTAGAACACATTGAAATGGGGTTAGTCCTGTAGCTGGTTTCAACAGAGAATTCTGGGCGTACTCAGCCCAGACCAAAAAGCGGCTCCAGTTGTGTTGATTCTGGTGGCAATAGGTGCGCAGAAAACGGATGAAATCCTGGTTGAGCCGTTCCACCTGACCGTTGGCCTGAGGATGATAGCCCAATGTGAGGCTTACGTTGATGTTTAGTTTAGTGCAGAGCTCTTTCCAGACTCTAGATGTAAACTGAGGACCGCGGTCAGAAACAATGTCATCTGGAAGTCCGAAGAGACGAAACACATGATTTAAAAGAGCCTCAGCAGTCTGAAGGGCGGTAGGCAAGTCAGCCATAGGATTAGACATTGAAAGGATGGTAGTGAATCCCTGAAACTGAGGCGGATCAGTAACGAAGACCACGGCAATGTGGGACCAGGGGCGCTGAGGAACGGGCAGAGGTTGTAATAAACCAGCAGGCTTGAGATGAGAGGATTTGACGCTATTGCAAATAACACATTGGTGGATGAAAGTGATGACGTCGGTTGGTAAAGTAGGCCACCAGAAACGGTTGGAGACGAGCAGAGTGGTAGCAGAAATACCAGGATGTCCAGTGCTGGGGGTGCAGTGAACCCATTGAAGGACATGATGGCGGAGCTCGAGAGGAACATAGAGGCGATCCACAGGGCATTCAGGCGGAGCAGCGTGATTTTGCTATGAAGCAGTGACCTCAGCTATTATATCCCATTGCACCGGTGCCACGATAAGCGTGGAGCGAAGTATAGACTCTGGTTTGGATGGTTCATATTGGGACTATCAAACAGACGAGAGTGAGCGTCAGCCTTCCCGTTCTTAGACCCCGGTCTGTAAGTGATCTTGAAGTTAAATCTGGAAAAGAACATAGACCAGCTAGCTTGACGCGCATTCAAATGCTTGTTGGATCTGATGTACTCCAAATTTCCGTAAGGACAGTGAAGGGCTGACGCGCGCCCTCCAACTAGTGCCTCCACTCTTCAAAGGCTGCCTTCAAAGGATTGACCAGATCATAATTACGTTCTGCTGAATTGAGCTTGCGAGAATGAAACGCACAGGGGAACATTTTGGCCGGGTTGCCATGGCGTTGTGAAAGAATCGCACCCACTCCGGTGTTAGAAGCATCCACGTCCACGATAAACTCCTCTGGATCAGGGTGATGAAGAATGGGAGCTGTGGTGAATTTCTCTTTCAGCTGTTGTGCAGTACCTCTGTCTTGTCTGGATTTAATAAAAGAAAATTACGCGTCATCCAATCTTTTATATCTTTAACACAATCTGTCAATTTGGATAATTTAGCGTATTCATCTGGCCGTGATGAAATATATATTTGAGTGTCATCAGCATAACAATGGAAACTAATTCCATGTTTCCTTATAATATTACCAAGTGGCAGCATATATATTGAGAATAATAGAGGGCCTAACACAGATCCCTGCGGCACTCCATAGTTTGCTGAAGTTATGATTGATTTTTCTCCATTTAAATAGAAAAAATGGTAGCGGTCAGATAAGTATGATCTGAACCAGCTTAATGCTTGTCCTTGAACACCAGTATAATTTTGTTGTCGATCTAAGAGTATTGTGTGATCTATAGTATCGAACGCAGCACTAAGATCAAGTAAAACTAGTATTGAGATACAGCCTTGGTCTGAAGCTTAAAGTAAATCATTTTTGATTCTAACGAGCGCAGTTTCAGTGCTATGATGTGGCCTGAATCCAGACTGAAACTTTTCATAGATGTCATTTTCTAGCAAGAAAGAGCCCAGTTGAGCGGACACAACTTTTTCTAATATTTTAGACATAAATGGAAGATTTAAAATGGGTCTGTAATTTGCTAGGTTATTTGGATCTAATTGTGGTTTCTTAATAAGGGGTTTCATAACTGCCAGTTTGAACGTTCTTGGAACATGACCTAAAGATAAAGATGAGTTAATAATATTGAGAAGAGGCTCTTCCACTATAGGTAACACTTCTTTCAGTAGTTTAGTTGGTATAGGATCTAATAAACATGTTGTTGTTTTAGATGAAGTGATACGTTTATTTAACTCTTTTTGTTCTATAGTTGTAAAGCATTGTAATTGTTCTTGCGGGGTGATAATTGAGGCTGAATTATAAGGCGCGAGCAAAGATTGAACGTTTACAGTTGTGGTTCTGATGCTTTCAATTTTCTCAGTGAAGAAGTTCATGAAATCATTACTACTAAACTGCAACAAGGTATTTTGTTCAGATGATGTCTGTTTATTTGTTAGTCTAGCCACGGTGTTAAACAAAAACCTTGGATTGTTTTGGTTGTTTTCTATTCATTTGCTGAGGTGCTCAGCCCTGGCTGTTTTTAGAGCCTTATTATAACGTGACATACTGTCTTTCCACGCGATTCTAAAGACCTCTAAATTAGTTTGTTTCCATTTACGCTCTAAATTACGGGTTTCTCTCTTTATAACAATATCCAATGTTCTAGAGAGAATAGTGCTCATAGTGCTAGATAGTTTGTCTAGTTCATCTGTTTGTTTGGGTTCAGGCAGCAGCTGAGACAGATCAGATAAGCTATTTGAGAGATTATCTATGGTGGATGGAAGGATTGTTCTGCTTGGTCGATAACGTGGCGCAGCATGACATATTAAAGCAGTACGTAATATGCAAGTTACCATGTAATGGTCAGTGACATCATCACTTTGTGGAATGATATCTATATCGGTTGGATCGGATCCATATGATATAATTAAATCGAGTGTATGATTAAGACGATGAGTTGGTCCGGTGACGTTTTGCTTGACCCCAAAGGAGTTTAGTAAATCTGTAAACGCAGCCCCTAACACATCATTTGAATTATCTCCAACAATTAATGCTTTATTAATGAGTACTTCAAACGAATTAAATTTGTCACCTATTTTCTGAGTAACATTAAGGATTTCTCTGTAGATTGTTGCAACACCGCTGCCACGACCAATCAGACAGGGCTCATGCTTATAACAGTATCCTGGCGGAGTAGACTCATTTTGTGGCGAACAGGACGGCCGAGGGACGTGAGAGAACGGCGCGAGGCCGGTCGTGCGATTGCTAATGAGCAACACCTGTGAGGCACACCGGTCTCGCATCTCTCACGGAGGAGCGGAAGCATAAAGGAGGAGCGACGACGTTGAGAGATGCGAGACCGGTGTGCCTCACAGGTGTTGCTCATTAGAAATCGTACCACCGGCCTCGCGCCGTTCTCTCACGTCCCTCGGCCGTCCTGTTCGCCACACATTTAGACCGAAATAATCATTTGGTTTGAGCCAGGTTTCAGTAAGACAAAATACATCAATGTTATTATCTGTGACTGTTTCATTTACAATAACTGCCTTAGATGTGAGTGATCTAATGTTTAGAAGACCTAGCTTTAGAAATTGTTTTTGTTTACTAATAGCGAGATTTTCTGTTTTAATTAATAAAAAAATTCTGTTACAGAGCTGATAAGGAGACTTTTACAACCTCCAAAGGAATGTTTCTAGAGTGCTGACTCTCACTTAATTCTAACTGAAGAGGAGAGATGAATCTTGTTAATCAGATATATTCTATTATACATCCACTTAAGAGTTGTATAAACATGTATCGAATTTCCCCATCTCATGATTTTCCTTTTATGTGGTTTGTTTTCGTTTAAACTCTAATACTTAATGTTTCAAACTTTGCAAACTATGGTTAAACAAACTCACCTATACCATGTTTGGTCTTTATAAACTGGTACTTTGAAGATTGAAAAGAGTGTGTATATGATATGTTGATATATATATGAAATATGATACAACATATTAGTATTACAAGAATCTTCCCTAGTCTTCTTCATCAGAAACCCATCCACGTTAACGACAAAGACCCGTAAATCAACAACAGAGCAACTTTCCCGCTTGGACATTTCACCTTTCTTATTGGTCGAGTCACCCTTTAAGGGTTGGACTTTTCTCAAAGTTTAAAAGGGATCCACACAAGCCCTTCCTTCTTCTGGTGTCTGGCCTTCACTGCTGCTTTCGTTGGGTTGATGTCTGTGGGGAGTCCCCACCGGGACCCATCGGCCCCTGCAGGCTGTGACCACATCCTTAAGGCCTTTACTCTCCCAACAGAGTCAGACTGCCTTTTACCCAATCCAAAAAACTGCTAGCCCTGGACTCACATGGACTCATTCAGGACAGAGAGAGAAGACTCTATCAACCAACAACGAACGGAACCCTCAACAAATTCCATTTTCAACAACTTCAAGAATTGTTCCCACTACAAAAATGCAAGGTATCAATTTAAATGAGGCGCTGTGAAAATAGATAAGCTAATGGTTCTTTTCATAGTTTAAATGGATCTTCCCCATAGTCCCATTTCCGGTTTCACTCTATCCCTCATCCTGTTACCTATATATATGTATGTTTGTATTTATGTATACATGTTTGTTTAGTTTAGTTATGTTTGTGATTTAGTTAATTAAGCTTGTGCACAATGTGTATTTGGTTCTGATTCACTGCTTGCAGGCAAAGTCTCTTTTACGATCTTGATCTTGTTACATGCTCAAAGTGCTGTACATGCTAAGAAATAATTATCCTTCTGTGGCCATGGAAGGTACCTGTTTGAATAAATGAATAATCAAAATAGTTTGTAGGACAAACTGATTAATTGATCGTAATATTAATTCAGCCACAGCAAGTTAATTCCATTAACTGACCCAAATATTCATAATTAATAATAACAAGTTATTATTGATTACTAATAATCCATAGAGCTGATTCGTTACACTTCCTTACTTGTGGGCATCACCAAGCCACAGCAGGCTACAGCATACAATGACCCTAGTTACCTGTGGTTGGCCTGGCCGTGCGTCTTTCAGAAAACAACAGGCCCATCAGAAGAGAGGCTCATGAATATTAAGGCTCATGAATATATATGTCCCCGGGACAACAGACTCGTTCTTCCCCCCATCGGCGGGCATGTCAGGACATCTAAGATAAGTGACTTACAGCTTAATCAAAAAACAATTAAATAAACAGATTTGTACATGAATGACTCAAAGAAAGAACAAATTAGCCACCTGAAATGGACACGTTGCTAACATTTTCCTACCAAGACTGACCGAATTACCTTCCATTAGGCCTGATTCAAAAATCTCTTTAACAGAGGTGATATAAGATTAAACCATACTCACTACTCTCTTCTTTGCTTGCCTCTGCACTCAGATTTCAGTTTTTCTTCTATAGCAGCTGGTCTGAAAAACATTAATATTTCACAAAAAAAGTAATATATAAATTATTAATTTTCAAAGATCATTTACATCATAACAATGAAGCCAAATTGTTCAGGAAATCATAAATAAATACACAGCTTCATTTTGCAAATAAAAAGAATGTTAATGTAATGTTGTACATGTTATAATAACTAATTGTGTTTTAGATGCATTGGACAATGTTTTATAGTTGTTTTAAGACAGACAATTGATTTAATACAGAAATACATAGATTTAAACAGATTTATCAAAGTGTTTAGACCTATCCACCTAGGAAAAAACTGTGAGCTATTTGTTTATGCAAACAGCAACTAAATCTTACCAGTAACTTCTGAGGGCAGTATCTTCATCTCTTCGAGTCTGCTTCGACTTAGACTTGAAAAGCTTGGCTCTGATTGGTCAAATTGAATGTAGCTGCACTGAAAAGGACGTGCTGTTACACTGTGTCAAAAATACAACTGGCACAGACAAGTAACGTTAATTTAATACAAATCTTACCTAGAATCACAAAATAATGAGGTTCCAAAAGTCACACGCCATGCAAACTTGAAGAAGCTGGGTAAAAAAAAAAAAAAAAAAACACATAACACTGTTTTCTGTTAATTAGTTCCCCCCCAAAAAAACTCTAAATGATGTCATCACTTACCCTTCAGTACCCTAGTTCCAAACCATTTAAGACTTTCGTTCATCTTCGAAAGAAAAACCGAGATATTTAATGAAACCTGAGAGATTTATATCCCTCCGACGGCCGTACGCATGTCGACCTATGCCAAAAGAGTAACATTTCACAATGTATGACGTAGGAGTATCGTAAGCTTTGACGCCTCTCGCGGTTCAAATAAACAGGGCTGGGCATCCACATTCGTCATTACGTTGTGCGTCTAGTTCAAGGGTTACTCTTTTGGCGTAAGTTAGTTATTTTAGTCAATAAAGTTTTAAATATGGATATTTTTCTTACACAAACGCATCGCTTCACTTCAGAAGGCCTTTATTAACCACTCGTAGCTGTTTCGAGCACTTTTATCACGGATGGATAGGCTTTGATGGACTTACAACTATAAATACAACGTCAAAATATACCCATTGACTACCATAATAAGGCTTGGAAGAGTCAGGACATTTTTTTTTAAATATATAACTCCGATTGTATTCGTCTGAAAGAAGAATGTCGTATACACCTAGGATGGCTTCAGGGTGAGTAAATCTTGGGCTAATTTCCTTTTTGGGTGAACTATCCCTTTAATAATGAACAGATAGCCTCTCAGAGATATATAACAGTTCACACTTTGTACAAATAATAGCCTATGTGAACATGTATATGATCATTTGTTTAACAAAATTAACCAATGGTTTTATTTTATTTATTTAATAATAAACTTATTACTTTACTATTACTTTACTCCAGTCATCTCTTAGTGATGGGAAACCAAGGCTTTCTGAAGCGTTTCAGACTTTCATCAATCTGTGCCGAAAAACAAAGTGTCCTGACCTCAGCTCCCACAGAAGCTCTGCTTCTCCATCCTAATTGCTTTCACCGCCACACCAACATTATTTCTTCCGCTCCAACAGAAGCACCGTTTCTCCATAAAAATGCTGGCACAGCCTCTGCTCCCACTGGAGGTCAGTTTCTTTGGCAAATTTTCTACACTGCCACAGCAGTGGTGTTTCCTCTGCTCCTGCAGGAGCTTAGTTTCTTGGCTAAAATGTATCCACTGCACAGTAGTGATGGTCCTTCATGCTCCCGCAGGAGCTCAGTTTCTCTGGCAAAATGTATCCACCGTCACAGCAGGGATGTTCCCTAATGCTCCCGCAGGAGCACAGTTTCTCTGGCAACATTTTCTCCATTGCCGCAGCAGTGATGTTCCCTCTGCTCCCGTAAGAGCTCAGTTTTCTGGCTAAAATTTCTCTACTGCCGCAGCAGTTATGTTCCCTCATGCTCCTGCAGGAGCTCAGTTTTTCTGGCAAATTTTTCTCCACTGCCATAGCAGTGATGTTCCCTCTGTTCTCAGTTCTACGTCCAACTTGCTCTTTTGATAGTAGGAAAGCAAGATGAAAAAATAAGCTAATTTCCACTGCCGCAGCACTGTCATCTACTCCACACCCTGAGGAGTTCTGCTACACCATTCAAACTTGCTCTACAGCCTCAGCAGTATTATCTCTTCCATTTCCGCAGGTGTTCAGCTCTCCGTTCTTCTTGTCCATTGTATAGTTGGGAAATGCAAGCCAAAAACAAGTTTGGTTCCACTGCCAAGGAGCACCCACAGGAGCCTCAATTCTCATTTCAACATGCATCTACTGCCAAAGCAGTGTTACCTCCTCTGGTCCCGCATGTGCAAACCTTCCACCAGCGAGGCTCACCCTTATGATGCCATGACCATAAAAATCTCGTCCGACGACGCAAGAAGCCCTCGCGATCCAGTGACTAACCCCCTCCCTACAATTGGCACACCTTCAAATTTGCACTCTGCAAGATTTTGGGGGGTTATCAACATCTTTTTCTGGCTACTGTCCCTTTGCAACTTTTGGGGGGAGCACTCTGGGTTCGGGCCAAATACTGAGCTTGGCGCCCTCTCCTCGGACAGCATGCCAAATACGTGTGGCGTCATGTACTGGAGGAAATGATAGGAAAGCACCAACAATTATACTAATGTTCGACTACGCCACCAAAAGTATACTGGGAACTACCAGCCCTACACAGGGGCGCACAGATTCATTACCAGAAGTGAGTGAGCAGAGAGAAATAGGCCAGGGAGTACAAAAGATGAGGCAACTTTATTAATATACAAAAATGTAAAACAATCAATAATACATCAACATTTCAAGGGTGCAATATTCACGTTGTGAAGACACAAAAGAAACAACACTTTACAAAACTACAATATACAAAAATGATAAATACAAAACAACAAATACAAAAGAAAGTTTAAAGGTAGGGAGTTGGCCTGCTGTGGCCCTCAATTCACACACCACACATAATACCCACACGCACCCACTTTGGTGAGGTCAACCCAAAGAAGCACGGCACTCAATGTGGACACCATTAAATACAGCAGCCAAACCCCTCCCCTATACACCTTCCCCACTCCTCCAAATGCAAAGGAGAAAAGGACAAACACAACAATAAACACCAATGATTAGCTGGTACTAACCAGCCCCAAATGAAAATCAACTGTTCGCAAAACAAAGGAAAAATACACAAAACAAAATTCAAATCACACTTTATAACTCAAATTAAATTTAAACCTACAAAATAAATGACATTACATCCAGTGCACACGAAAACAAGCACAAAATAAAGCGAAAGGAAAAATAACAACAATTACTATTCACAAAACCAATTAGGAACAAACCAAAGAAAATAAAAAAAACAAGCAGGGTCGACAATCGCCCACACACTCTAGGAACAAGCCAGCCAGAAAACAGCCTCATTACTAATAAAACAAAAGAAAAAAAATTAACAAAACACACAAATGGCTCTCGTACATACTAGGAGATGTTTACAGCACAGTACTATGCGTGGTCTGACCATAAAGTGCAGAACTTTGGTTGTTCGTCGACAAACTACAAAGACTCAGAATAATAAATAATAGGGGTGTGAACCTACACTGGCCTCACGGTTCGGTTCGATTACGATTATCATGTCATCGATTCGGTTCAATTCGATATCACGATGCATTACGATGCATCCTAAATTTTTCAATTTTACTTCAAAAGTAATGTGTGTGCACACGCGATGCATGTCTTCGCCTGTTCGGGAAGTCGCAGTGACAGAAACAGTGACATTTAAGTTTCAAAGGAGTAAAGCCTGTTTATGCCATTTAAGAAAATGAAATTCTGTTAAATCAATTGTTTTAAATAAATGTTCATTTAAAAGCAGCGCTCATTCATCAGTGTATTACGTTACCATAGAGATGCGTGCATCAACCGTCGTCGAGTCCGCTGTTGAAGGTGACGATTATCCATTTATAATCACGCGTAACAACACCAATAATTGTAGTTTGACCATTGGGTGCGGATACTTAAATCAGAGAAAATGATTTGGGCGGGTGGGGTGGATGATTTGTTGATCCTACGGATTCGGATGACGTTGGAGCTCATCTGCTTGCCTCAGCCAGGCGTTAACAGCTCGGCATGAAAATAGCTAACGTGGTTTATCAAGTTAGAGGTATTACCTCCTGCATATTCTATTTGTGCGTGACATTAGCACACACCGTGCGTGTCTTCTCCAGGTTGTGCTTACCAGGTTGTTCATTAAAGCCGATGCCCAGCTTTATGCAAATGAATCCGTCAAACCCGAAGCGTCTATATTCTTTCTCCAGAGGTAGAGCAGTGCAACTTCAATGATCCTTTGTGTTTGATTCATCATGACTGCTCAAAGAAATCCACACACATCACTTCTTCGAACAAATGTTTTAAATACACAACATTCCTCCACTGGGTCAAAACCCCGCCCATATAGCGGCAAACTTGAGGAACGCCCATCAACGTACAAATGTGGGGAGGCGTCGCGACACCACGCTTCATTCGTGTCGCAAAAGTGGATCAGTACCGTCTGCCCTTGTATGGTACCGCGACAAAGCACATACGCGACAAATGACGTCAGAAAAGCATCAGTACATTATAATCGGTTATGGTCTATTACTGAACCGATACCGAATCGCGATGCATTGTAGAAACAATTAATTTCGACACCGCTAATAAATAAACATTACATTGGCGAAAATCCTCCTTAAAACAAACTTACCAAGCTCAAAACCCAGGGCAGCCAGCACAAAGCAGAGACGGCACTCCAAATATATCCCATTCATAAATGGTGACTTCCGTAAAGGGGTGGTACGGATGACAATGCATCCCAGGTGACAAAAGATCCCCCTACCCCCCATTTTAGACCACGACACCAGACCACTGATAGGTTCAACGTTTTCACATTACACTGGCCAATGAACAACAAGGGTACACTTCACCCTGCTACATACGCATACCATTTATTCTACCTGACTAGTAACCAAAAATCTAAATCACAGTCTCTGCTGCACCAATTTAATTGATATTAATACTAGTGTTGAACATTGCATAGAAACTGTGTCTATTCCTCATTTACTGAGATCAAATAATACATCTACTGTGGGATCTAGAAAACATCGAATTGTTATTAAAACAGAAAATCTCGCCATTAGTGAACAAAAACAATTTCTAAAGCTAGGTCTTCTAAACATTAGATCACTCACATCTAAGGCAGTTATTGTAAATGAAACAGTCACAGATAATAACATCAATGTATTTTTGCCTTACTGAAACCTGGCTTAAACCAAATGATTATTTCAGTCTAAATGAGTCTACTCCGACAGGATACTGTTATAAGCATGACCCCCGTCTGATTGGTCTTGGCGGCGGTGTTGCAACAATCTACAGAGATATCCTTAATGCTACTCAGAAAATAGGTGACAAGTTTAATTCGTTTGAAGGACTTGTGCTAAATGTTACGCTCTCAGATGTAAGAAAAAAAATCCCTATTATCTCTAGCCTTGGCTACCGTATATAGACCTCCAGGGCCTTACGCTGATTTCCTAAAAGAGTTTGCAGACTTTCTCTCAGATCTATTGGTCAACGTCGATAAAGCATTAATTGTTGGAGATTTTAACATACACGTAGATAATTCAAATGATGCGTTAGGGGCTGCGTTTACAGATTTACTAAACTCCTTTGGGGTCAAGCAAAACGTCACCGGACCAACTCATCATCTTAATCATACACTCGATTTAATTATATCATATGGAACCGATCCAACCGATATAGATATCATTCCACAAAGTGATGATGTCACTGACCATTACATGGTAACTTGCATATTACGTACTGCTGTAATATGTCATGCTGCGCCACGTTATCGACCAGGCAGAACAATCCTTCCATCCACCATAGATAATTTCTCAAATAGCTTATCTGATCTGTCTCAGCTGCTGCCTGAACCCAAACAAACAGATGAACTAGACAAACTAACTAGCACTATGAGCACTATTCTCTCTAGAACATTGGATATTGTTGCACCCATTAGATTAAAAAAGGTCAGAGAGAAAAGTAAAGCACCATGTGTCACGGTGTGGTGAGTAAGGACGGCAGGCTGAGGCAAAGAGCTCCAACACAAACGATTTAATCTTCAAACAAAACCAGGAACAGGCAGGAAGACAGGCAGGATATTCACCAACACCTATGCATATACAAGTATAAACATACACATTGACAAACTAAGAACCGACACAGACAGAATGAACAGAGAGAACTAAATACAGAAACTAACGAGGTGAGGACAGGTGACACAGATGACTAAGACGATGAACAGGTGGATGATTGAGGGAGTGAATTCAGGTGTGCAGACAAGGAGGATTCTGGGAAGTGAAGTGCAGACAAGGACAGACAGGTGCAGACGAGGACTGTGACATTACTCCCCCCTCCCGGTAGGCGTGACCTCACGCCGTAGAACAGGGGTGGGAGGGTGGGCATCCTGGAGTCCGTGACGGGAAGGCGGACCAGGTGCAGGAGGACGGACTCCAGGATGGAACAGACGGCCATGGCGGAGCAGGACGTGGGCGCGGCCATGGCGGAGCAGGACGTGGGCGCGGCCATGGCGGAGCAGGACGTGGGCGCGGCCAGGGCGGAGCAGGACGTGGGCGCGGCCAGGGCGGAGCAGGACGTGGGCGCGGCCAGGGCGGAGCAGACGAACCCTCGGGCGGCCACGGCGGTGAGGACCCCTCGGGCGGCCACGGCGGTGAGGACCCCTCGGGCGGCCACGGCGGTGAGGACCCCTCGGGCGGCCACGGCGGTGAGGACCCCTCGGGCGGCCACGGCGGTGAGGACCCCTCGGGCGGCCACGGCGGAGCCAGACGAGGCGAAGGCCTATGGCCCCCCCCCCAAAAAATACTTGGGGAAATCCACGGGTTCACTTGACTCGGGATTCGGTTCACTTGACTCGGGATTCGGTTCACTTGACTCGGGATTCGGTTCACTTGACTCGGGATTCGGTTCACTTGACTCGGGATTCGGTTCACTTGACTCGGGATTCGGTTCACTTGACTCGGGGTGGCTGACGTGAAGCCCTGTGCTGGACGGGACCAGCGGCGAAGAGGGCTTGGTGCTGGACGGGACCAGCGGCGAAGAGGGCTTGGTGCTGGACGGGACCAGCGGCGAAGAGGGCTTGGTGCTGGACGGGACCAGCGGCGAAGAGGGCTTGGTGCTGGACGGGACCAGCGGCGAAGAGGGCTTGGTGCTGGACGGGACCAGCGGCGAAGAGGGCTTGGTGCTGGACGGGACCAGCGGCGAAGAGGGCTTGGTGCTGGACGGGACCAGCGGCGAAGAGGGCTTGGTGCTGGACGGGACCAGCGGCGAAGAGGGCTTGGTGCTGGACGGGACCAGCGGCGAAGAGGGCTTGGTGCTGGACGGGACCAGCGGCGAAGAGGGCTTGGTGCTGGACGGGACCAGCGGCGAAGAGGGCTTGGTGCTGGACGGGACCAGCGGCGAAGAGGGCTTGGTGCTGGACGGGACCAGCGGCGAAGAGGGCTTGGTGCTGGACGGGACCAGCGGCGAAGAGGGCTTGGTGCTGGACGGGACCAGCGGCGAAGAGGGCTTGGTGCTGGACGGGACCAGCGGCGAAGAGGGCTTGGTGCTGGACGGGACCAGCGGCGAAGAGGGCTTGGTGCTGGACGGGACCAGCGGCGAAGAGGGCTTGGTGCTGGACGGGACCAGCGGCGAAGAGGGCTTGGTGCTGGACGGGACCAGCGGCGAAGAGGGCTTGGTGCTGGACGGGACCAGCGGCGAAGAGGGCTTGGTGCTGGACGGGACCAGCGGCGAAGAGGGCTTGGTGCTGGACGGGACCAGCGGCGAAGAGGGCTTGGTGCTGGACGGGACCAGCGGCGAAGAGGGCTTGGTGCTGGACGGGACCAGCGGCGAAGAGGGCTTGGTGCTGGACGGGACCAGCGGCGAAGAGGGCTTGGTGCTGGACGGGACCAGCGGCGAAGAGGGCTTGGTGCTGGACGGGACCAGCGGCGAAGAGGGCTTGGTGCTGGACGGGACCAGCGGCGAAGAGGGCTTGGTGCTGGACGGGACCAGCGGCGAAGAGGGCTTGGTGCTGGACGGGACCAGCGGCGAAGAGGGCTTGGTGCTGGACGGGACCAGCGGCGAAGAGGGCTTGGTGCTGGACGGGACCAGCGGTGAAGAGGGCTTGGTGCTGGACGGGACCAGCGGTGAAGGCCCTGTGCTGGACGGGACCAGCGGCGAAGAGGGCTTGGTGCTGGACGGGACCAGCCCAGGGCCGAAATGAGGCCAGCGTGCAGAGTGATGCCGGGTCTCCACTCGACCCCCTCCTCCACTGCGGCCTCCACGACTCCCACGAAACACAGCCAGACGGGTACCCACGAAGGCTTGTTTCCAGCCCTCCATCTTTTTTTTTTTTTTTAAAGGTCGGTTCTTCTGTCACGGTGTGGTGAGTAAGGACGGCAGGCTGAGGCAAAGAGCTCCAACACAAACGATTTAATCTTCAAACAAAACCAGGAACAGGCAGGAAGACAGGCAGGATATTCACCAACACCTATGCATATACAAGTATAAACATACACATTGACAAACTAAGAACCGACACAGACAGAATGAACAGAGAGAACTAAATACAGAAACTAACGAGGTGAGGACAGGTGACACAGATGACTAAGACGATGAACAGGTGGATGATTGAGGGAGTGAATTCAGGTGTGCAGACAAGGAGGATTCTGGGAAGTGAAGTGCAGACAAGGACAGACAGGTGCAGACGAGGACTGTGACACCATGGTACAACAATACTACGCATGTTCTAAAGAGAGAAACCCGTAATTTAGAGCGTAAATGGAAACAAACTAATTTAGAGGTCTTTAGAATCGCGGGGAAAGACAGTATGTCACGTTATAAAAAGGCTCTAAAAACAGCCAGGGCTGAGCACCTCAGCAAATTAATAGAAAACAACCAAAACAATCCAAGGTTTTAATTTAACACCGTGGCTAGACTAACAAATAAACAGACGTCATCTGAACAAAATACCTTGTTACAGTTTAGTAGTAATGATTTCATGAACTTCTTCACTGAGAAAATTGAAAGCATCAGAACCACAACTGTAAACATTCAATCTTTGCTCGTGCCTTTGTCACGGAACGGGTAAGGGAAAAAGTGTGAGGACTCAAGTGCAGGAGAAATTATATTTATTTACAAAAGAAAACACCACAAAACAAAACCCACGAGGGGGAAAACATAACTAATAAATATAAAAACAAAAACAGAACATAAAACTTACTGGAGGATCACAGGGAACAGGAAACATTAGACAACGATCCGACGAAGACTGCAAACAAGAGGAGGCTTAAGAAGGGGACTAATCAAGAGGGGACAGGTGGAAGAACTCAAACAATAATCAGGTAACGAGGGGGAGGGATCAGACAACGACAAGAGCACATGGCCCAAAATAACAAAACACCCATGTGCAGCACAAGACAGGACCGGCATGTGACATTACCCCCTCCCTACGGAGCGGCTACCAGACGCTCCATAAGACCAGAGCGGGACGGGAAGGAAACACCAGGGCGGGAGGGACAGACCAGGGCGGGGCGGGAGGGACAGACCAGGGTGGGGCGGGAGGGACAGACCATTTAGTCTTGGGAGGCCAGGGTGAAACAGATGACCCCTCGGGCGGCCACGGCGGTGAGGACCCCTCGGGCGGCCACGGCGGTGAGGACCCCTCGGGCGGCCACGGCGGTGAGGACCCCTCGGGCGGCCACGGCGGTGAGGACCCCTCGGGCGGCCACGGCGGTGAGGACCCCTCGGGCGGCCACGGCGGTGAGGACCCCTCGGGCGGCCAGGGCGAAGCAGACGACCCATCGGGCGGCCAGGGCGAAGCACACGACCCATCGGGCGGCCAGGGCGAAGCACACGACCCATCGGGCGGCCAGGGCGAAGCAGACGACCCATCGGGCGGCCAGGGCGAAGGAGACGACCCATCGGGCGGCCAGGCCAGAGGCTCTGGAACAGCCACTGGCTCCGGCTCAGGAACAGCCACTGGCTCCGGCTCTGGAACAGACACTGGCTCCGGCTCTGGAACAGACACTGGCACCGGCTCTGGAACAGACACTGGCACCGGCTCTGGAACAGACACTGGCACCGGCTCAGGAACAGGCATTAGCTCAGGAACAGACACCGGCTCAGGAACAGACACCGGCTAAGGAACAGACACCAAATCTGTAACAGTCACACGAACAGACACAAACACAGAAACAGGCATTGGCTGTGCCTCCGGCTCTGGAGCAGGCATTGGCTCTGCCTCCGGCTCTGGAGCAGGCATTGGCTCTGCCTCCGGCTCTGGAGCAGGCATTGGCTCTGCCTCCGGCTCTGGAGCAGGCATTGGCTCTGCCTCCGGCTCTGGAGCAGGCATTGGCTCTGCCTCCGGCTCTGGAGCAGGCATTGGCTCTGCCTCCGGCTCTGGAGCAGGCATTGGCTCTGCCTCCGGCTCTGGAGCAGGCATTGGCTCTGCCTCCGGCTCTGGAGCAGGCTTTGGCTCTGCCTCCGGCTCTGGAGCAGGCTTTGGCTCTGCCTCCGGCTCTGGAGCAGGCTTTGGCTCTGCCTCCGGCTCTGGAGCAGGCTTTGGCTCTGCCTCCGGCTCTGGAGCAGGCTTTGGCTCTGCCTCCGGCTCTGGAGCAGGCTTTGGCTCTGCCTCCGGCTCTGGAGCAGGCTTTGGCTCTGCCTCCGGCTCTGGAGCAGGCTTTGGCTCTGCCTCCGGCTCTGGAGCAGGCTTTGGCTCTGCCTCCGGCTCTGGAGCAGGCTTTGGCTCTGCCTCCGGCTCTGGAGCAGGCTTTGGCTCTGCCTCCGGCTCTGGAGCAGGCTTTGGCTCTGCCTCCGGCTCTGGCGCAGGCATTGGCTCTGCCTCCGGCTCTGGCGCAGGCATTGGCTCTGCCTCCGGCTCTGGAGCAGGCATTGGCTCTGCCTCCGGCTCTGGAGCAGGCATTGGCTCTGCCTCCGGCTCTGGAGCAGGCATTGGCTCTGCCTCCGGCTCTGGAGCAGGCATTGGCTCTGCCTCCGGCTCTGGAGCAGGCATTGGCTCTGCCTCCGGCTCTGGAGCAGGCATTGGCTCTGCCTCCGGCTCTGGAGCAGGCATTGGCTCTGCCTCCGGCTCTGGAGCAGGCATTGGCTCTGCCTCCGGCTCTGGAGCAGGCATTGGCTCTGCCTCCGGCTCTGGAATGACAGACACTGGCTCCGGCTCTGGAATAGCAGATACCGGCATGTCCAGGATCCGAGCCAGACGTTCCAAATAGTCCATTAAAGCCTTGGCGGCCACACGAATGGGCATCTCCTGATCTGTATCAGCCTGGGCAGACGGGACATGCACAGTTTCTGACTGGTCAAACGGAGCGTGAACAGTCCCTGGCTGGGCAGACGGGGCGTGAACAGTCTCTGACTGGGAAGACGAAACGTGAACAGTCTCTGGCTGGGCAGACGTGACGTGAACAGTCTCTGGCTGGGCAGACGAAACGTGAACAGTCTCTGACGTGGCCCCTCTTCTCCGCTGAGTCCTCATTTGGTCGGATCGTTATGTCACGGAACGGGTAAGGGAAAAAGTGTGAGGACTCAAGTGCAGGAGAAATTATATTTATTTACAAAAGAAAACACCACAAAACAAAACCCACGAGGGGGAAAACATAACTAATAAATATAAAAACAAAAACAGAACATAAAACTTACTGGAGGATCACAGGGAACAGGAAACATTAGACAACGATCCGACGAAGACTGCAAACAAGAGGAGGCTTAAGAAGGGGACTAATCAAGAGGGGACAGGTGGAAGAACTCAAACAATAATCAGGTAACGAGGGGGAGGGATCAGACAACGACAAGAGCACATGGCCCAAAATAACAAAACACCCATGTGCAGCACAAGACAGGACCGGCATGTGACAGCCTTATAATTAAGCCTCAATTATCACCCCGCAAGAACAATTACAATGCTTTACAACTATAGAACAAAAAGAGTTAAATAAACTTATCACTTCATTTAAAACAACAACATGTTTATTAGATCCTATACCAACTAAACTACTGAAAGACAAATGTTACCTATAGTGGAAGAGCCTCTTCTCAATATTATTAACTCATCTTTATCTTTAGGTCATGTTCCAAGAACGTTCAAGCAGGCAGTTATAAAACCTCTTATTAAAAAAACACAATTAGATCCAAATAACCTAGCAAATTACAGACCCATTTCAAATCTTCCTTTTATGTCTAAAATATTAGAAAAAGTTGTGTCCGCTCAACTGGGCTCTTTCTTGCAAGAAAATGACACACAATACTCTTAGATCGACTACAAAATTATACTGGTGTTCAAGGACAAGCATTAAGCTGGTTCAGATCATACTTATCTGACCGCTACCATTTTGTCTATTTAAATGGAGAAAAATCGATCATAACTTCGGCAAACTATGGAGTACCGCAGGGATGTGTGTTAGGCCCTCTCTTATTCTCAATATATATGCTGCCACTTGGTAATATTATAAGGAAACGTGAAATTAGTTTCCATTGTTATGCTGATGACACTCAAATATATATTTCATCACGGCCAGATGAATGCGCTAAATTATCCAAATTGACAGATTGTGTTAAAGATATAAAAGATTGGATGACACGTAATTTTCTTTTATTAAATCCAGACAAGACAGAGGTACTACTTATCGGTTCTAAAAACCGTCCACAAAACCTCTCACAACACAACTTTAACATAGTAGGATGCCCTGTTACTTTATCCTCTACAGTAAAAGAGCTGGGTGTTATACTAGACTGCAACCTGTCTTTTGAAAATCATATTTCATATGTTACAAAAACAGCCTTTTTCCACCTTAGAAACATTGCTAAGCTACGTAATATGCTATCAGTTTCTGATGCAGAAAAGTTAGTTCATGCATTCATGACCTTGAGACTAGATTACTGTAATGCTTTATTAGCTGGTTGTCCTGCATCCTCAATAAACAAGCTACAGTTAGTCCAAAATGCAGCCGCTAGAGTTCTTACTAGATCAAGAACATATGATCATATAACACAGATTTTAGTTTTTTTCAGGAGATTTCTGAAAATCTCCTGATCGACTGAGCCTGGGTTGTCCCAAGGTTTTTTTTCTCCATTAGGTCACCTGATGGAGTTTTAGGACACCAGTAGGTCACTTGATGGAGTTTTTCGGTTCCTTGCCACTGTTGCCTTTGGCTTGCTCAGTTGGGGATATTCAAATTAATTAACCAATCATTAATACCATTGATCAGCCCTTCCAAACGTGGATGTTTTTCCTCTAAGAAACAACCACTGTTATGTTATTTTGATCGATACTGTGAAGCTGCTTTGATACAATCTATATTGTGAAAAGTGCTATATAAATACAGGTCCTTCTCAAAAAATTAACATATTGTGATAAAGTTCATTATTTTCCATAATGTAATGATAAAAATTTAACTTTCATATATTTTAGATTCATTGCACACCAACTGAAATATTTCAGGTCTTTTATTGTTTTAACACTGATGATTTTGGCATACAGCTCATGAAAACCCAAAATTCCTATCTCAAAAAATTAGCATATCATGAAAAGGTTATCTAAACAAGCTATTAACCTAATCATCTGAATCAACTAATTAACTCTAAACACCTGCAAAAGATTCCTGAGGCTTTTAAAAACTCCCAGCCTGTTTCATTACTCAAAACTGCAATCATGGGTAAGACTGCCGACCTGACTGCTGTCCAGAAGGCCATCATTGACACCCTCAAGCAAGAGGGTAAGACACAGAAAGAAATTTGTAAACAAATAGGCTGTTCCCAGAGTGCTGTATCAAGGCACCTCAGTGGGAAGTCTTTGGGAAGGAAAAAGTGTGGCAAAACACGCTGCACAACGAGAAGAGGTGAACGGACCCTGAGGAAGATTGTGGAGAAGGACCGATTCCAGACCTTGGGGGACCTGCGGAAGCAGTGGACTGAGTCTGGAGTAGAAACATCCAGAGCCACCGTGCACAGGCGTGTGCAGGAAATGGGCTACAGGTGCCGCACTCCCCAGGTCAAGCCACTTTTGAACCAGAAACAGCGGCAGAAGCGCCTGACCTGGGCTACAGAGAAGCAGCACTGGACTGTTGCTCAGTGGTTGCATGTCATTTGGAAATCAAGGTACCAGAGTCTGGAGGAAGACTGGGGAGAAGGAAATGCCAAAATGCCTGAAGTCCAGTGTCAAGTACCCACAGTCAGTGATGGTCTGGGGTGCCATGTCAGCTGCTGGTGTTGGTCCACTGTGTTTTATCAAGGGCAGGGTCAATGCAGCTAGCTATCAGGAGATTTTGGAGCACTTCATGCTTCCACCTGCTGAAAAGCTTTATGGAGATGAAGATTTCATTTTTCAGCACGACCTGGCACCTGCTCACAGTGGCAAAACCTCTGGTAAATGGTTTACTGACCATGGTATTACTGTGCTCAATTGGCCTGCCAACTCTCCTGACCTGAACCCCATAGAGAATCTGTGGGATATTGTGAAGAGAAGGTTGAGAGGCGCAAGACCCAACACTCTGGATGAGCTTAAGGCCGCTCTCGAAGCATCCTGGGCCTCCATAACACCTCAGCAGTGCCACAGGCTGATTGCCTCCATGCCACGCCGCATTGAAGCAGTCATTTCTGCAAAAGGATTCCCGACCAAGTATTGAGTGCAAAACTGAACATAATTATTTGAAGGTTGACTTTTTTTGTATTAAAAACACTTCTTTTATTGGTCGGATGAAATATGCTAATTTTTTGAGATAGGAATTTTGGGTTTTCATGAGCTGTATGCCAAAATCATCAGTATTAAAACAATAAAAGACCTGAAATATTTCAATTCGTGTGCAATGAATCTAAAATATATGAAAGTTTAATTTTTATCATTACATTGTGGAAAATAATGAACTTTATCATAATATGATAATCTTTTGAGAAGGACCTGTATACTTGACTTGTTTGTTAGTGTGACTACAACAGTAGTTTGAGATAAAGAGAATAAAACATTATAATAAATAAAATAAAATAAAAATGTAATGTTGGTTTATTTCCAAATTATGCTGTTAAAATGACAACATAAAGCACTACACCTCCATCACCCACTGACAACAAAAGAAAGTAATATTGGTCAATTTGCCAATACTGGAAGGGGTCTGGGCACTAAATTGCATTTATTTTTAAATCACATGCATCATTGTGATCTTAGCAGGTAATTTCATAATATGAGAAAGATTGTTTAATGAATTACAGACATTTTCACAACCTCTGGTATACTGAGACATTTTATTTATATTGCATTAATAGCTGCCCTTTCCATCTCTTCTTGTCAATTCACAAATACAAATATCCAACTGTTACGTATTATGTAGCTACCTCAAAGACTGGCCTTTGGAAATTTCCCCATCAAGTGTTTTTTAGTGTTTCTCTCTGGTTTTATGAGAATAATGTAACATTTTGGCACAAATATACATAACAATAAGCCAAAGGCAGAAGACAATATTGCAAAAATCTCTACTGCAACTGTGTACTTGCCAGGTGAACTGATATAAGCAGGTATAAATGTTACCCAGACAACACAAAATATAAGCATACTGAATGAGATGAATTTGGCCTCATTAAAATTATCTGGTAGCTTTCTAGCTAAAAATGCCAAAAGCAAACAGATTGCTGAAAGGAGACCAATATAGCCTAAAACGGCATAAAATGCTGCATCTGAACCTGTGTTGCATTCTAAAATGATCTTTTTATTGTAATACTTAAAAACTTTTTCTGGAAATGGTGGGTTTATAATAAGCCATAGTACACAGATGACTATTTGAATTGCAGTGCATGAGAACACAATGACTCTTTGTTGTACTGGCCCAAACTTTCCAGCTAATTTATTTCCCGGTAAAGTGGCTCTAAAAGCAGTAACAACTACTATGGTTTTCCCCAAAACACAAGAAATACAGAGTCCAAAAGTAACTCCAAATGCTGTATGACGTAGCATACATGACCACATCGTTGGCTCTCCAATGAATGTAAGAGGACAAAGAAAGCAAAAGAACAGTGAAACAAGTAATAGCGAGCTCAGCTCTGAATTGTTAGCTTTCACTATAGGTGTTTCTCTAAAGTGTATGAAGACAATCATAATCAATACAGTAAGACTGGCTCCAAAGAGTGACATAGCAGTCAGAATCATCCCCATTGTTTCTGAATATGACAGAAACTCTGTAATTTTCATGACACACTTGTCTCGTCTCTCATTTGACCAGTATTCTTCAGGACAAAGAGTGCAGTCTGCTGCTCCTATAAAATACAAAACAAATATGAAATTGGAACATTTAATAAGCTTTAAAACACATAAATTTAGCGCAGATGAATGGGTAAGTGTACCTGTTCTATTTGATATTGAACCATCAGCACATGTGATACAGTCAAAGCAGCAGACAGGTCGTCCTTTTATTTGTGCTTTTCTTGTGCCATTTGGGCAGGTGTCTGAGCACACTGCTTTGGGTATCTGTCAAATTAATGTAATATTTACTGGGTGTGTATACACACACACACACAGTTGTACACACACACACATGGGTTGAACAATGAAAATGAAGAAACACTGGCCAATATACTTGGCGGTTTAATGCCCATATATCCGTGGCAGGGTGACCAATCGTCACTGATTTTACATTCCATCAATAAGAGCAGAGAGAGAAGGTTAAATTAGCAGAGCACTAGCACAGCGGTAAATAAAATATTGCAATCTACACAACATATTGGGAGACAAATCAGAGTTCAAAATAGGACAAATTGTTGGTGTGCGTCTTGCTGGCACATCTGTTACCAGGACAGCAAGTCTATGTGGTCTTCCGACCCGATCACACTAAATGCGTCTCTATAGCACGCAATGTGTTTATCGTGCAATTTATACGCGAAAATGAGTTTTTACGTGCATATGATACGCATGGGTTGGTTAGGGCAGGTTTAGTAGTGGTGTGGGGTGCGTGTGTATTATACTTTTGGGTAGAATTATTGGTGTGGGGTGTGTGTGTATTAGACGCAAGGAACTGCGTATCAAATGCACGTGAAAACTGTGTATCATATGCATGTAAAAACTCATTTTCGCGTATAAATTGCACACTAAACACACTGCGTACTATAGAGATGCATTTACGTGAGAACAGGCTGGGTCTTCTGTTGCCCAACCCACTGTGGAATTAAATGTGCACCTTAACTCTCCTGTTTCCACCCAAATTGTTCTTCAGAGGCTCCACAGGGTAAATATTCATGGTCTGGTTGCTATACAAAACCTTTGATCGTTCGTGCCAATGCCAAACAGCAGTTTCAATGGTTCCAGCATTGGACATCTTGGCCTGTGGACAATGTGAAACATATGTTTTTCACTGATGAGTCCACCTTCACTGTCTTTCCTTAATGCGGGCGAGTTGCGGTGTAGAGAAGCCCCCCAAAAAATGTACTATATGGTCTGTTGCATGCCCAGAGTAAAGTGCAGGGGTGGATCAGTGATGGCTTGGGCTGAAATATCATGGCATTCCCTAGGCCCATTACTTGTGCTAGATGGTAACGTCACTGCCAAGGACTGCCAAACCATTCTTAAGGACCATGTGCATCCTGAAAGTGGTGGTGTGTATCAAGATGATAATAGATAAATATACACAGCAAGACTGGTTTGATGAACATGAAATTGAAGTTGAACATCTCCCATGGCCTGCACAGTGACCATTTTATTGAGCTACTTTGGGGTGTTTTGGATGAGCGAGTTAGGAAATGTTTTCCTCCACCAGCATCACGTAGAGACCTGGCCGCTGTTCTGCAAGAGGAGTGGCTCAAAATCCCTCTGGCCACATTGCAGGGCTTGTATCTGTCATTCTCTAGAGGAATTGATGCTGTATAAGCCAAAAAAGGAGGCGCTACACCATACTAATAAATTATTGTGGTCTAAAACCAGGTTTCGGTTTCATTGTCCAACTCCTGAAAGTGAGTATAATAAGTATATACTACCGAATTTCCTGTGATCCAGTGGATGTTGTCCTCTTTAACTGTAAGTTTATATGTTCCATCTGTAGATGTACTGAAGTAGCCCACAGTTACATGTTTTACCTCCCCCTCTCTTAGCTGCCAGTTTATGACCTCATAGGATGCAGGTGGGTCTCCATTCTCATCAAAGAACACATTTTCTCCATATCTATCTACAAAGGATACCCTTTGTAACTGATCGCTGACCTTGGAATGAAGTATAATATAGTTAAGTATAATACACTGTAGTTAAACTGTTGAATTATGACTTGTAAATGTTTAAATAAATTAATTAAACAACTTTCTCACCAGTTTAGGAGTTATCTGGGATACATTTAGGCACTGTCTCAAAACATTATTTGTGTCCTTTTGACAAAACAGCAATTTATGAATAGCATATGCAATTGCATACACAGCTTGATACACATTATATGTTACTCTTACTTGTGTTACATCAAAGAATTTGTCTGTGTAATTTAGTTTTTCTTCTCCTGTGCACACTTGGCTGTTGCGTGTAACATTTGCAGATGGCAGCAGCTCACAATTAAGACATGGCTTACAGCCAATCATTGTTTCCCAAAAGTCACTGACAAAAGAAGATTGTGAAGGAGAGTAAGGACTGATGTTTTTCAGGTAAGGTCCAAGTTTGGGCATAGCCATCTTTCGTACCACAAATCCAACTGTGCCTCCAAAAGACTTGAAAATTTCAGGGGTAGAGGGCCTTGCTGCAGTTACCCAGGCTTCACTTGCAATCCACTGGATTCCTGTGATGTTTTGTTTCACAATTTCTTTCATTAGGGGATAGAGATCTCCCTCTGGTACAAAAGCCAGGATCACCTTTACCGTAGATTGTTTTATCATTTCAACAACTTCAATGATTTTACTTTGGGGATATGTTCTTAAAATTGTGCCTACAAATGCAATGCAAACTCCCATTTTATCCACCTCCTTTGTAAAGGCGGAAATCCCATTTCTTCCATAATCATTGTCAGACTGCAAAACTCCAATCCAAGTCCATCCGAATCGTTTTACAAGAGAGGCTAAGGCTTTTGCTTGGTAGTAGTCACTTGGAATTGTACGGAAAAATGATGGATATTTTCTTCTGTCACTCAGACATGCACATGTTGAAAAGTAGCTTACCTAGATTAAATAAAAAAAAAAATATATATATATAAATTAGACCATTAATTTACTTTATTACATGACCAGGAACACTTAAATGCAAGTACATTGCAGAATTAATTAATTTTACCATTACCATTGGCACTTTGAATGGTCCAAGTGTTCCAGCAACAGCTAAGGACTGTGATGATCCTGATTCAGCTACAAGAGCTGTTAGAGGAAGATGACACTGATTTGTAGATTCCTCTTCCTTCTGCGCACTCACCAGTGTGAAAGATGCACGTAAAACATTAGAGGGCGAAGCACAAGAATCCATTATTTTATAGCCCAAAGAAATGTTCGGAAGCAAACCCTCATCTTGGTTTATTTCATCTATTGCAAACATCATGACTTGAGTCCAGCGGAAGGCACGTAGGTCAAATCTGTACAATAAATTTGACAAGAACAACAATGCATGTCTGAACTTTGCCAATACTATCATAAGGCACGTAGGTCACAAACATCACAAACATGCTTTTGAACTTACCCCGTACAATTAATCCTTTGCATTTTTCTCTCAAAAGAGGCATTTACATTTTCTTGTTTATTAAAAATGGGAAAAATTCCTCCAATCATTATGTCCCCTGCTTTAAAAATACTAGCCATTTCAAATTTACAGAGCAGCTGGCATGTTGAGCCCGTGTACACAAATAGCAGGGAGCAAAATAGCAATATAGGAAAGCTTCCCATGGCGGAGTGATGGTTCAGAGAGAATAATACTGAGTTAAGTCTCTGTTATATACTGTAGCTCTTCTACCAGTAGTGAATATTGGCCCATTATTGCTTGAAGGTTTTCCCCGGTGAGTTGGTAGAGCAATAAGTGTGCACAGTTCTCATTTTGTAAATGTACACATAAAGTACTTTATCTTTTTATAGTGGTTCATAGTAAGTAGGAATAAAGAATAGTAATATTAGTAATTGTAAGAATTGTAAATCCTATGGATCCTCGAATGGGACATGGTGGGGGAAAAAATATGGGATGGAGGGGAAATATTTTTCAATGCTTTTGCGTTCTATTGCAAAACTTTTGCATTCTCTCACAAAAAACATTTGCATTCTCTCGCAGATATATTTGTTTTCTTGCAAAACTCTGACAAGTTCTCGCAAGTTCGGACAAACACTTCCTGTTTAATATCACGCTGGCAGTGTTTCTGACAGCTCCGTATGTTAACAACGGTGTAGTTCATAGAGTTTTATTTTGAACTTAAGTATAAAGAAATACAGTCAGTGCTTAGTTCAAGAAGTTCAGTAGAGTTGGCAATATATTCACAGATTCGAACTTCCCGGATCAATAACTCAACAGCTAAACGTTGTTCAAACACAACCTAATTTTCCTCAAAACAAGCCTTATGTTATAAATTGATCTCTATGTGCAGGCGGCTGAGACAAGTCCGAAGGGGCCGTCTCCAAAGCGCAAAACCTGAAAAGTTTTTCTACAAAATTAGTCATTAACTTTAATGTTACAGTGTCACCAAATTCAGTTACACATCAATCTGATAACTTTCTGTCCCTCCATTGACAGCCTACACAACTACCACTTTCAAGCATCAGAAAGGCAGTAAAGACATCATTAAATTTCCCTATCGTAGGGAACTCAACACTGCGTCGCAGAAAACGACTCTTTGGGGACGCTCCCTTAGCGCGCGCCTCTGAAGTATGAATGAAACTAATCCAATCCTGATTGGTGTTGCGTAATGACGTAACATATGACGGCAAAAATGGATGGATAAAAGTGACGCCGACACACACACACACACACTAGCTTTCGCTCTTCAGCAAGTGCTCTCTGTTGTTGCATGTCATATTTGGTGTTGTCTGTCAGTATATATCTCAGATCATGGCGAGTAAACAATTCACGAAGTGTGTGCATCCCTGCCCCAGATATCTTATGGGTGGACACACACACCAGTTATGTGTGTATTGTTTGGGAGCGCAGCATGCACAGGCAGCTCTCGAGGGCGCTGCCTGTGATCACTGTGAAGCATTCCCTATAAGAGTGCTGCGCTCCCGTCTGGCTATTTTTAAAGAGAATGGCCAGACTTGCGATTCACGCGTTTCGGGTCCCGCGTCCGCATGATCCTTGTCGAAGCTAGATGAGAGATTCCTGCAGCACAGATCACAACCTCAGCGCCGGGGTTTGCCGTTTTTCCCAGATCTACATAAAGAGAAAAAACGTCACTCTTTGCGCATCTCATCACCTACTTTATCTCTGTATAGTAAAGTGATGGATGCGAGAGAGTTGGGATATGGCAAGATGCCGCAAATGGAGGAAGCTTTAGCAAGCTATCTTTCTCCTGAAGCGACATATTCGCTTAAAACCCCGGCGCTGCCTAGCAAACCGTGCAGGAACACTTCTGCACTGGTTGGCCGGGCTTATATGGCAGCTGGTCAGGCTAGTTCGTGTTTGCACTCTATGGCAATTTTGCAAGCGTACCAGGCTGACCTCCTTAAAGACTTGGATGAGGGCAAGGGACCGACTCCTGCGGATATCGCAGAACTGAGAAAAGCCACAGATTTGTCTATCCGTGCCACTAAAGAGACGGCACACATTATCGGCCACTCTATGGCAGCTATAGTTGCCACGGAGAGACATCTGTGGCTGAATTTGTTGGTTATTAAGGAGAAAGAAAGATCCTTTCTGCTGGACGCACCGCTATCGCCTTCTGGCCTGTTCGGCGACGACAAGTTTCAGGAGGCGAAAAAGCAATCAGCGGCATTCCAGCAGTTTCTCCCTCGACTCTTAGGACGGATGGTCCAAGCGGCCAGCCCCAGCCATCAACTAGCTCCTCCCATCGCCAGGAACAGAAAGAGAGTGTTTCCCCTAGAGCCCCTCCTGCGGGAGCTTGGCAAAAGAGGAAGCGCTCTCATGCGAAGTCCTCCAGCCAGAAGGGGGACCTGAGGGACATCCTTCAGGTGAAGAGGGCTTCGGGAAAGAGGTCCTAACCGAAGTGGTAGGACCTCTGAGGGCTGCCCCTCCCGCAGTGGAGCAATCAAGGTTGTTCTCATAGCGGAACCCTTTGGGAAGAAATGTTGTCCCGCCGTCCTTGACTCTTTGATTTAAGCCCCAAAAGCTGGCAAAAGAGCACCAACTACGGTCACAAAATCCTTCTCAACTTCTTCCTGCCAATCCTCCGTTTCAGGAGGTCGAGAACAGTGCTCGGAAACACCTGAGGCCAGTCTCGAGAGGCTGGTTCCCTTAGTAGATTTTGTAGAAGAATGGCAACGCCTTCCGAATATATCTATGTGGGTCCTGAATATAATAAAAAATGGGTACAGACTTCAGTTCGGTCACCGACCCCCCAAGTTCGCTGGGGTGGTACCGACTGCAGTGGTTCCAGAACTGGCTCGGGTTATGGAACAAGAGGTACAGACTCTACTGGTCAAAGGGGCCATAGAAAGTGTTCCCCTTCCAGACAGGGAGTCTGGGTTTTACAGCCGGTACTTCATAGTTCCAAAAAAGGATGGCGAGCTGAGGCCGATTTTAGATCGAAGACACTTGAACTGTTATCTGAGGAGTTTCAGGTTCAAGATGCTCACTCTCCCAATCAACATGAACCAAATCAGATCTACAGACTGGTTTGTCACGATAGATATAAAAGACGCCTATTTTCATCTCTCCATCCTTCCATGTCACAGGACGTTCCTAAGGTTCGCTTTCGGGGGCGAAACTTACCAATATCGGGTTCTTCCTTTCGGCCTAGCACTCTCTCCCCGCACGTTCACCAAGTGCATGGATGCAGCTCTGGTTCCACTGAGGCTTCAGGGCAGAAACTATGTTTCTGGGCGTGGTATGGAACTCGATTACGATGCGTGCACAAATGTCTCCTGCACATGTCGAGTCCATCCTGGCTATGGTGTCCGGGATAAAGCTAGGCCAGGCCATCAGTGTAAAGCGATTTCAAAGACTGCTGGGCCTCATGGCAGCTGCGTCCAACATAATACCTTTGGGCTTTCTACACATGAGGCCCCTTCAGTGGTGGCTGAAAGCCAAGGGGTTTTCCCCGAAGAGGAATCCATTCCGTATGATCAGGGTAACACGCAGATGCCTTCGTTCTCTAGTAATATGGAAGAAACCTTGGGTCCTGTCCCAAGGGCCAGTGTTAGGAGCATCATGTCGCCGGAAGACCGTTTCGACAGATGCCTCCCTCACTGGCTGGGGCGCGGTCATGCACGGCCGCTTTGCCAGGGGTATGTGGCAGGACCATCATCATTCTTGGCATTTAAATTGCCTGGAGATGTTGGCTGTGTTCAGGGTTACCACGTCCTGGAACGTTCGGACAATACATCAGTGGTAGCTTATCTGAACTGACAAGGGGGACTCAGATCGCAACCTTTATCCAGACTCCGCATCAGATTATTCTATGGTCCCAGGGGAAAATATTATCTATTTTAGCAATATATGTCCCGGGGGTTCAGAATCAGGGAGCAGACATCCTGTCGAGGCAGGGGCTGAGGCCCGGGGAATGGAGACTTCACCCAGATGTGGTGGAGTTGATATGGCATAGGTTTGGACCATTGGAAGTGGATCTATTTGCGTCTCGAGAGACGTCCCACTGTCCACTTTGGTTCTCCCTCACACATCCAGCCCCGCTGGGGTTGGATGCCATGGTACAGGCCTGGCCGAGGCTTCGCCTGTACGCTTTTCCCCCGATCGCTCTGGTTCTCGAAGGGCTATCCCTGACTCCCTTCAAACCCCTTCAGTCGGCTTCGCCCAAGAACCTCACATTCAAGATGGCTTTTCTCTTAGCTATTACTTCTATTAAAAGGGTCGGAGATCTTCAAGCCCTGGCAGTAATGTCAGCCTACTTGGAGTTTGCCCCCGGCAGAGTTGAGGCCATCCTGCACCTGAGACCTGGCTACTATATTGGTAGTCCCAAATAATACTGGCTAGACATACTTGCTAGCTAATGTAATTTGCTTGTTTCTACTGATGAACTCTGTTGTTATTGATTCTACCGGAAGTTAAGTTTGGACCACAAAAGCGCGTATGCGCAGTAACGTTTGTTTATGTTGTTGCAGTTGAAACTGTCTATAAAGCACCCCTGAAAAAACAGACCGCACTAGCTTCTGAAAAGCCGAAGTAAGTCAATCACAGGCATGCAGGGAGTATGGCAGGGTGACACAACTGGTTTTCCCTCTTCCGGGAACCAGGATTACAGTCGTAACCTGAAACGTTTCTTTTCAAGGGAACTCGAGCTGCGTTGAGACACTGTGGGAGCACTATACCCACGCCGCCATAGTAATAAGTGCCTGTCCGTGTGAAATCTCTGCGCACACCAAGACGAGAGCACCTGTGACCCTTGAGTGGAGCCGAAGTCAAGGTCAAAAACCTCACTAATGTATATGGCGAGGCAACCTCCTGCCACATCACAAACATATTGGAGGGAAACTCCTGACAATAATGTTTTAGAAGCAGCCATACTCGTAGTATCTTGGTCTGATGCCTCACAGTGCCACGAAGGAAACATTACTAGAGGGTCCCCCTAAGGCTACACCACTTAAAGGGACATGGTAAGCAGCTAAGGCCGCCATGTATACCTTTAGTGTGGAGGGGGATAGACCTGCGGAGAAACGGTCCTGCAGGAAATCCAGCACTGCAACCACAAGGAAGATAACTGGGTCCAGCTGGTGCTCTCCGCACCAGGAAGTGAACAATATCCACTTCAAGGTGTAGAGTTTCCTCGTGGAGGGAGCTCTGGAGTGGAGGATGGTCTCAACAATCTTGAGAGACCTGAACTTATGAGCTGGGCCCCCTCAGAGGCCAAGCCCCAAGTTTCCACAATTTGTTAGTGACGTGACCTCAGACACCCCTGATGGTTGATGTAAGAGACCACCAATGTGTTGTCCATACAGACAAGTACATGATGGCCCCTCAGGTCTGGTGGGAAGTGTTTTAGAGCTCAAAACAGCAGCGTCATTTCTAGACGATTTATGTGCTAAGAAAGTAGATGGTCCTGCCACAGACCTTGCGCCGAGCAACCACTCATGATCGCCCCCCAACCTATGAAGGAAGCATCTGCCGTTAACCCTCTGAGGTCGGCGCGATAGTCTTCCTTTTTTTCTTATCAGTGCAAAAGAAACTCAAAATACTCTGTTGATTTTGATCTTACATATAAGTGTTAGACATCATTCGATCCTGTTAAGTGTATATTATTTTTCTGTATACTCACAATAAAAACAAATTGTTGTGCTTTTTGTCAAATAAAGAAAAACAAACATTATGTGAGTTTTGCCTTCTCTCTGTCAGTGCAGTCCATTCTGAATCGCGTCCGAAAATTAACTATAACTCCGCAAATACTTTTCATACAGGTAAGAGAGTTTTTTTCTTTATGAAGCTTGAATTCTCTTCTTTTCAATGAAGTAATTTATATAAAAACAAATATTCTCAGTTTATGTAATCTGTATGAAAAGAGAGTATGTCAGTATTTTTCCCCCCAGCTCATTACACTTAATTATGCGTTAATCTGACACGCCCACGGAGGACGCGCGCTATTCAAACCCAAATGATCTGAGGCAAGCCATGCAAACGGTTAACGCCCACATCAGCTGGATAAAACATCCAGTTTAATAAGAATCTTGTAGACTACTTACCTCGTCTTGCTGCGCTGTTATCTTAATAATCCTGGAAAAGTTACCTCAGAAGTGCTCAGAATAAGGACCGCGGATTCAGCTGATGAAGTAAGTTATTTATTCTTAAGTGCTTTGTTCTAATCGCGTTATTGTATAGTGTACGTAAACTGCACAAAGACTGTTTAAATAAGAATTGCGTGTCTGTGTGTGAATGAATGAATGGCACAGACGCGCGCGCGATGTTACTACAGCTGTCCATCGCATCTGTGCCGTTCATTCACTCTCGCTCCTACATTAGTAAACGTTATTTTTACATGAACACATCCAAACTATATAGCCTACTGAGATTTCTTCTAATCGCGATATAGTGTCTGTAATGACAACATTTCGTTCACTAGTTTTGGATAGTTTATAAAGTTTTATAAAATAGACATCAAATAAGCTTTTGTTAGACAGTTTCTGCTCATATGTTAAATATATACAGCTAGTAGGCTATGTTTTGTCACAAATAAACTAATCAACTGTTATAGTGTTTGTTCTAATGCAAGCTATATCAAAATAATGAATCCTTAACTTTGAAATACCTATGATAATAAAATGTGTTGGCCTACTTTAAAAAATAATACTTTATAAGACATATATGGAAAAAGAAAAATTTCTTTTCAAGATGTTTTGAACCAATTGTGTAGAATGGCCCATATAGCCTATTTGACCAGGATTTGTTTCCAGGTGTGACTATAAATATGCTTTTGACTTTCATTTATGTTTTGATTGTGTATATATATATATATATATATATATATATATATATATATATATATATATGTGTGTGTGTGTGTATGTATGTATGTCAAGTCAAGTCAAGTGTATTTATATAGCGCTTTTCACAATATAAATTGCATCAAAGCAGCTTCACAATATCAATCAAATAACATAACAATGTTTGTTTCTTAGTGAAAAAACATCCACGTTTGGTAGGGCTGATCAATGGTATTAATGCTTGGTTAATTAATTTGAATATCCTGTATCCTGTATGTATGTATGTATGTATATTTTTTATATATATATATATTGTCCTTGCATTCTTTCTTGTGTGACACCCCTGAGTGAAAGGCTCTTTAGTATGCAGTCTGCTCATTAGTATGCAGTCTGCTCAGGTGAGAACTGCCTAATTATTCATGATGGGGTTGGGCCGTTCTACGCCCATCTGCATATTGACTTCCCAAACAAAAAAATGTTTTTCACAATTTAAAACAATCTATTGTTTTATGTGAATGATAATGCAGGATGATTTTCAGATCATTTTGAAGCAAAAACTCTAGGCGACAACATCCATTAGTCAAAAGTCTTGTGGACAGATATTTAGTATGTGTTTTGTGGCCTGAAACTTTAAAGCTTTATTTTTAGTTTTTCAATAACCACGCATAAACCACATTCTCTCAAAAACTCAAACATGTACATTTATGTTGCTCACATATTATGGTAGCCCTGTTTGTGCTATATAGAGTGAATTTACACCTTTGCCATTAACATGTTTATAAATAACTGAAAAAAACACAAATGTAAGGGCATGTCAGAACATCCCAATGGCCCCAAAAACACCTCAGACCCCAGAGGGTTAACATTACCCGAAGACAAGAAGCCCCCAACACTGGCCTTGGGCGATAAACCAAGGTTTCTTCCACATGACTAAGGCACATAGACATCGCCGCGTGACCTTGATTATGCAAAAAAGATTTCCCCTCAGAGAAAACCCATTGGTTCTGCTCCACCATTGCAGGGGTCTCATGTACAGGAGGCCAAATTTTATTACGTTGGACGCAGCTGCCATGAGACCCAACAGTCAGTGACTGGCCTAGTTTTACCTAGGCTGAAGGGAAGAACCCGATATTGGTACACTTAGCCCCCTAAAGGGAACCTCAGGGACTTCCTGTGATGAGGACGGATGGCTACATAGAAAGGACGCATCCTTCAATCTATCGTGACAAACCAGTCCTCAGACTGAATCTGTGACACAATCTGTTTGAATGTAAGCCTCCATCCCTCTTTGGAACAATGAAGTAATGGCTGTAAACCCCTGATCACCTACTGGGAGGAGGAACCCTTTCTACAGCCTCCTTTCGCAGAAGAGTCTGTACTTCTTGCTCCATAACCAGAGCCTGCTCGGGGTCCACCACGTAGGGAGGACCCCTAAAAATCTGGGCAAAAGAACCAAATTGAATTCTGAAACCATTTCTATAGTGAGCAGGACCCAACAAGATATATTTGGCAATAGCTTACCAGAAAATCTACTAAGGGGACCAGTCTCTTGAGACTGGCCTCTGGTATTGGGTAAACAGCCACTTTGGTGCCCTGTAACGGCGAACCGGCAGGGAACAACCAAACTGACTTTTCTACGACCCTCTGAGGATCGTTGGGAAATGCAGGCACCTCGGCTCCCTGAAGCGGCCAGGGAACAACTGAAAATGCAGCACTGCGACCCTCCTCAGAGAGTCGCCCCCCAGAGGGCGCAGAGGAGACACGGACTCTCGAACCCGTCTCTCCCCAGAGGGGACCACCCTCAGAAGCCTTATAGCCTCGGCGTCAGGACTTCTTCTTAGTCGAAGCCTTCTTCAAGATAACGAATGTCCTCAGATATGTCTTATACCAAGACGACTACTGCTGAGCCTACTAAAGGAAGCCTCTTGAGACTGGTCTCTAATATAGCATGAGAAGCCAATCCAGCGTCCTGAAACGGATGACCGGCAGGAGATAACCGAACTGACCCCTCTTAAACTCTCCTTCTGCGAGTCAGACACTGAGACTAGAACTCGCTGGAGAGCACCGAAGGGAGATGAGCACCATATAATGAAGTGTTATCCATTTCCCCCTGGGAATTCACCATTTATTTCCTCAGAATTAAATGATTCCTCAAAGTTCAGATGCGTATATATTTAATTTCCTCAATTAAATACAGCCAAATATCAACCAGACAAGTTAACACGGTCTGTATGAAAAGCTGAATAGTATATTAATACAGACATCTAACTCATCAAAGATAAGATAAGTACTTATTTAATTTTCTCAAAAATTAAATGCAGCCAAATATCAACCAGACAAGTAGAAACGGTCAAGGTGAAAGGCTGAATATAGTATATTAATATAGACTTCAAATGAGAAGAGTATTTAACATTTAATTTCATCAAAATTAAATGCAGCCAGAACAAGCAGACAAGAATATATGGTCTGAATGACAGGCTGAATTTTCATATTATAATCTCAAAAAATAAAGAATACATACTTAGTTTGCTCACAATCATAAGAAAAAGAAAGAAAGAAAGAAAGGTAAATTCCCGTCTGCTCAATTTCCTGTTTATATTATACATTGCGGACCTATTATCTTCACGTTGCCACGGCAAACGCAGGATGAGCCACTAGATTATTATTGCAGATATGCAGACCCATAATCTACGCGCTGCCTCGGAAAATGCGAGATATGAGACACTAGATTCTCATTGCAGACCCCGTAATCTACACGCTGCCTCAGCACACGCGAGATCTAAGATCGAGTAATAGAATCTTTATTGCAGACCCGTAATATACGCGCTGCCTCAGCAAACGCGAGATTTGATCGGATTTGAAAGTAACGGCTCCTCTCGTCAAAGCTTCAGCTGTTTGTACGGTTCTCCGTTACAAAGTTTGTAAACTCGCCACTGAAATATAAATACAGAAAAAAATAAATACAGTCTACTCACTATATATTCAAACACATACATATATGTGTTTACCACTCGTTTTGTCATAGATCGCACCTCTGTGGCTCTCTCTGCTCATCCTAGAACACCTTCACCAGCTCTGCAGATGCACAGAGTCACTGAATATCCAGCTGTTAGTCAAGAAACCGAACCCATGCAGATTGGCTACACTCGCCTAATGCCCGAAGAGAGAGAGAGAAGATTACGCAATCACTTATGCTTGTACTGTGGACAATCCGGGCACAAGAGGGCAACCTGTCCCAAGCGACCCATCTCCCGAGATTCTGCTGTGGTGAGTTCTCATTTCAGTTCTTCAAAATCCTTTGAACTTGATGTTACTCTGTGTTTTGGTAATGAAACGGTTAATACCACCGCTTTAATAGACTCTGGAGCTGCAGGTAATTTCATTGATCTGTCTTTCGCAAGAACTCATCATCTTTCTCTTCTTCCATGTAAATCCCGGGTGGCTGTGGCAGCGTTAGACGGGCGCCCGTTGGGAACAGGAGAGATCCAATACATCTCTCAAGAAGTCACCTTACACACCAGTACTCTTCATGCTGAACTTATTCAACTATTCACGATTGAATCCCCACGACACCCCATCATTCTTGGTTTACCCTGGCTGGAGAAGGACAATCCCATAATTTCATGGACCGATAAGCAGATAACCCAATGGTCTAAAGCCTGTCAAGAAGAATATCTGCACTCCCTTACCAAAATCACTCCAAATTTCATCCATTCTTAGAGTCCCGATCTGCCGAAGATTCCTGTTCAGTATCACGATCTTTCTCTAGCCTTCTGTGAGAGCCGAGCCACTCAACTTCCTCCTCATCGATCCCATGATTGTGCTATTGATCTCATCCCAGGAGCCACTCCCACACGAGGAAGAATTTTTCCTCTCTCAAAGCCCGAATCCGAAGCCATGAAAACTTACATAGAGGAACAGCTTTCCAGAGGATTCATAAAACCATCCACCTCTCCTGCTTCAGCCGAATTCTTCTTCGTGAAAAAGATGGAGGATTGCGTCCTTGTATTGATTACCGCAGCCTCAATGAGATCACCGTTAAGTTTCGCTATCCTTTGCCTTTAGTTCCAGCTGCCCTTGAACAGCTACGTACCGCAAAGTACTTCACAAAGTTGGATTTGCGAAACGCCTATAAACTCATTCGGATCAGAGAGGGAGACGAGTGGAAAACAGCTTTTTCAACCACTACTGGGCACTATGAATATAACGTTATGCCGTTCGGGCTGGCCAATAGTCCTTCCGTATTCCAGTCCTTTGTCAACGAGGTCTTCGGAGACATGCTCAATCAGAACCTCATTGTCTACATTGATGATATACTTATCTATTCTGAGACTTTTGAAGATCACGAGAGAGATGTAAGAGCGGTGCTGCAACGCCTCATTGAGAACCAACTGTACGGCAAACTACAAATATGTGAGTTTCACCAAACACAGATTGCCTTCTTGGGTTACATCATCAGTGCTGAGGGGGTAACAATGGACAGCGGCAAGGTACAAGCAGTTGTAAATTGGCCACAGCCCACCAATGTGAAAGAATTACAACGCTTCCTGGGCTTTGCCAGCTTCTATCGTCGGTTCATTCGAAATTTCAGCATCACCGCAGCACCTCTCACATCCCTGCTTCAAGGTGGAGGACATCGGCTAAAGTGGTCATCAAGAGTATTGCAGCATTTCAACAGCTCAAGGAGAAATTCACTACAGCCCCCATTCTGCACCACCCAGATCCTGAACGAGAGTTACTGTGGAAGTAGACGCTTCCAATACAGGAATCGGGGCTATATTGTCACAATGGCATGGTAATCCAGCGAAACTTTTCCCCTGCGCCTATTATTCCTGCAAACTTACTCCAGCTGAACAAAACTATGATGTAGGTGACAGGGAACTTCTGGCAATGAAGGCAGCATTGGAAGAATGGCGGCATTGGTTGGAGGGAGCTCATCTGCCCTTCACGGTACTAACTGACCACCGTAACTTAGAATACATTAAGGCTGCCAAAAGACTGAACCCCAGACAGGCCAGGTGGTCCCTCTTCTTCACCAGATTTGATTTCAAGGTAACCTATCGCCCAGGCTCCAAGGATGGCAAGGCTGACTCTTTGTTTAGTCAGTTTGACAGCTCCTCTAGCCCTCTTTCATCTGATCCTATACTTCCTACGACACTTATTCTTGCTCCGGTACAGTGGGACATAATGACCAAAATTTCATCCGCACAGAGTGAGGAACAATCACCGCCTGAATGCCCTCCAGATCGTACCTACATGCCTACCTGTCTCCGCACGAGTATTACAATGGGTGCACAATACTCCCAGCGCAGGACATCCTGGGATCACAGCTACTACTCATCTTGTAATGGTGGAATTTCTGGTGGTCAACGCTTCAGGCCGACGTGATAACCTTCGTGCACCACTTGTAACATTTCCAAATCAGCCCATCAGAGACCGGCCGGATTACTTCAACCACTACCTGTACCACAACGTCCATGGTCGCACATTGCTATTGACTTTATAACTGATCTACCTCCCTCACAGAATTATACGACCATTCTGACCGTGGTTGATCGATTCTCGAAGGCTTGCAGATTCATTCCGTTGGCCAAACTACCCACAGCTTTACAAACAGCAGAGGCTTTAGTGCAACAGGTTTTCAGACTGTACGGATTACCTGAGGATATCGTATCAGATAGGGGTCCCCAGTTCACCTCGGGTTTGGCATGCGTCATGTGGTCAGCTGAACATTAATGTCAGTTTGACGTCTGGCTATCATCCACAGTCCAACGGGCAAGTAGAGAGGTTAAATCAGGAGCTCACCCGCTTCCTACGTACATACTGTCATCAAAACCAGCAGGATTGGAGCCGTTTCCTCATGTGGCCCTCATGTTCATTGTGTAAACCTTCTACTGGCCTCACCCCCTTCCAATGTGTGCTAGGTTATCAACCCCCTCTGTTTCCCTGGTCTGGGGAACCCACGGATCTCCCGGCCATTAACGCTTGGCTACAGAGAAGTGAGGAGACCTGGAATAATGCTCACGTACACCTTCAACGAGCAGTTCGCAGAGTCAGAGAACAGGCTGATCGTCACCGGAGAGGGGGACCTAACTACCTTCCGGGACAATGGGTATGGCTGTCATCCAAGGACCTCCGTCTCTGTCTTCTCAGCAAGAAGCTAAGTCCTAGGTACATGGGTCCATTTAAGATTCTTAGACAAATTACACCAGTTTCATACCGTCTAGCATTGGCATCCACTTACCGCATATCTCCCACTTTTCATGTTTCATTGTTCAAACCTGATGGAGTTCCGAGTGGAGAGAGGGACCAGGACGAGGCTGCAGAGGCAAGCTCCCCTCCTATCATCATCGAGGGCGAGGAGGCTTACCGTGTAAAGGAGATTCTCGACTCAAGACGCCGAGGCAGGGAGATACAGTACCTGATCCACTGGGAGGGGTATGGTCCACAAGAAAGATCCTGGGTTAAATCACAGGATATACTGGATCACGGACTTACCACCGAGTTTCATCAAAACCACCCCACAAGACCTGCCCCCAGACCCCGTGGAAGACCTCGGCGCTGCACTGGTCCTCGCTTCCGGAGCCGCTCGCAAGAGGGGGGCTCTGTCATAGATTGCACCTCTGTGGCTCTCTCTGCTCATCCTAGAACACCTTGCACCTGTATTGAACTGCATTTCCCATAAGCCCCGTACCTAGGTCTAATCATCTGCACAGGTGTTCCCACTTCTCTCCTCTATATAAACTGCCTTCTGACCCACACACTGCTCGAAGTCTTGTTCTGCCCCGGCTAACATTACCAAGCGTTTATCTACTGTCTTTTGATTCCCTGTGTATTGACCTGTGACTGTTTATCGACTCCCGTTTCCTTGTCTGCTGCCTGCCTTGACCCTTGCCTGTTATCGTTTGGATTTTGGATATTGCCGCCTGCCCTGATCTCTGCCTGGTATCGTTTATGCTCTTGGACTGCCTGCTACATTGTCTATGCTGTTTTCTGATTTCTGCCTGTTTGATTATCCTGAATAAACCACTGCAGATGGATCCGACTGTCTCTGACTCTGCATCACACGTTTATTGCACACTTAACGTTATGTGGTATTTAAGTTTTAGCCGCGATGCTAACTAACTGTTAATCTAATGAACAAATGGAAATCATTGATTTATTGTCTTAGATTTTTTTTTAGGCATTCAATTCAATGTATTCTGTACGACTGTGTCTTCAAATTGTTGATATAAGTAATTAATAGCTGATTCCTGCTGACTGTCGTCATTGGCGTTTGTTACGAATAACACAGGTGGATATAGTAAACGTTAGTTTGATCTGTTTTTGTTTATTTACTACAGGTTCCCTGATTCTTTCAAAACCATTTATAAAGCCCTTTACTGGCCAATAAATATGTTGTGAATGGATTTAATCAGCTTTGTTCTTTTGTTTCCCCAGGACAACCAGTGCATTTCTAAAATCATCTGAACATTTCAGAGGCAACATTGAATTACAGTAAGTTACCTGCACCACATGCAAGTACTTAATTACTATTAACTTTTCTGTGTGAAATTGTATTGTTTGACTGTGTACTTGTGTTTTTTAATCAGTTATTCTCTGAAAATCTTCCCTCATTCTCTCAAAACTCATTCATGTTACTCAGAAAAATTATATCACAGGTTTGGCGCCAATAATGCTATGCATTTTTTTTTCTTATAGCCTACCTTAATCATTTGCATTTGATAGACATTTGAGAAATTATTTTAAGTTCACAACTATCACTTTAATAACATTACTAACAGTCATTTTTGTTCTTTGTAGGGACCTCGGTAAGCTGAAATACAAGTTTGAACAAGAATACAAATCTTTCAAGCAGCTTTCTGATGGTCAAATCCAGCAAATTCCAGTGACTAACTTTGTCCCATAGTGACATTTGACCACACACAAACTTTCTGTGTGGATTTTTATTGAAATGACTGGAATTCACCAGTGAAAATTCACAACAACAGATAATTTTACTGCACCTTAACTATCTATATAGTTTCTAGTGAGAATACTCAACCATTTATGAGCACTGTTGATTCAAGTCATACATTTAAGCTTTTCAAAGGCCATAGTGTACATTACAGTCTCCAGTCTCACAGCATCCGAGGCTTCAATATTTTATAATTCAAAATAGCTGAATAACTAACCATCTGAGATTCCAGTATAAAAGTTAGGATCATCATTTTCAGGAATATTACAGCACAATGAGTGTATATTAGCACCGTTTGTTTTCGGCATCTGATAGAGCTTTTTTTTTTACATTGATTTATTACATGGAACATATGTTTCCATGCATTTTTTTAGATGTCTTTTCTTGTATAGCCTATTGTATATACATGGTTGATTATTCATGTTGCTTATGTATATATATATATATATATATAATACTATTTGTTTGTGTATTATATTCATTGATATTAATCTATTACTAGCTTATTTTCCCAAATGCATGGAAGTGTATATTTAAATGGGTCTAAAATATGTAATAAACAATTCATATTTTGTATATGGTTCAGTTTGTATATTAATAAAAGTTTATGGTAACCATAGTAACAACATATAATAATAGTAAATAAATAAAAGTTGGTTCCTGAAGGCACCCAAAGCGGTTCCACACAGTGCCTAATGTAAGAGTTCCTCAGGAAACCTGGGTGGTTCCCCAGAGAACCGCCCCTTTTTAAAGGGTTGCTAGAGGATCTACAGACGGTTCCACCGGTGTGGCAAAGTGAAGAACCCCAAAAGGTTCCTCCAGGCACCTTTTCTTTTACAGTGTACTACAGTTCCTTGTTAAGATAACAGGCAGTATCTAAGACTAGTCGAAACACACAGAGAGCACACTTTTCTTTGACCACGAAACCCTTAAGAAGTTATAAATCAGGATTAAGTAAGGATTTTATTGGATTCCGCATTTTTACAAATGTCTTGGGTCTATTTGCTCATTTATATCTCAGCTCTTCGAGGGGTAACACGTTTCTTAGGTCTCTGAGCCAACTCTCAAATATGGGCCCCAACTCAGATTTCCACTTCTGTTAAATTGCTTTTTTAAAATCATGCATAATGAAACGGCCTGTGATAACTATTTATTTCCTATACATGAAGTCTCCCCAAAAATGCCCACTTTTGGCTCTGGTGCAAGTCAATTTTATATGCTTCTGAGAGAAATTCAAATATATGCTGCCAGAAAGACCATATTTTATGACATGACCAAAAAGCATGAGACAACGTTCCTTCTGCAAATTATGCATTTGTTACATGCAGAGGCCACATTTGGGTAAATCCTATGTCATTTGGTCCTCGAAATAATGAAGTCTATGGATAACTTTAAATTAGATCACAGCATGTCTAGCATTAATAGAACATTCGTGAATTTTATTAAGACAGCCTTCCCATGAATCACTAGACAATTCTATAGCAAGTTCCTTCTCCCATTTTTGCTTAATATGAACAGTGTTCACCTTGTCTAGTAATAGGGCATAAAAAAACAGAAACAGCACCTTGTTCCACTGGACAATGATTACTTAGAGTTTCAAGAGTTTGATGTATTGATATGCTTTCAAAGTCTATGAAATGTTTCCTTGTAAAATCCCTAATTTGTAAAATCTGTGGGTTAAATATCATATTATAATTTAAGTTGAGTAAATGAACAAAATGTATTTTCAATTAAAGCTGCAAGCAGCATTGAAAGGGCCCTTGCACCCGTGCCACCGCCACCCGGTGGCTTTAGGTAGACAGAGCACGGTGGGCAAAGTAGGTAAATATATGAGGAGTATGTCAAAGTCAATTACAAAAATGTCCTTTATTATAGGGATAACAGCATGCATTATCACTCAGATAAGTGTTGCTAGCATGTTTTAGCATGTTTCTAGCATGTTTAGAACTCAATGGCATATTTACTATGTTGCTAGTACTGCATCACAGTGTAAAACAAGTCACTTCCTGTCGACAGTAAATGGCGCTATTACTTTAACTTAAAATTGTCATGTAGATGTGTTCAGGGCAGGACTCTTATAAAACGTGAGAAGTTTGGGGCAGATTGGACATTGCCTTCTTCAGTAATAACAACTTCCTGTTTCATTGCATTAGCATGCTTTAGCACTTAGCTAAGAATTGCTAGCATGTTTTAACATGTTTATAACATGTTTATAACTCAATGGAATATTTAATATGTTGCTAGTATTGCATCACACTGTTAAACATGTCACTTCCTGTTGCCAGTAGGTGGCACTATTACTATAACTGAATATTCTCATGTATATGTGTTCAGGCCATGACTCTTATCAAACGTGTGAAGTTTGGGTCAGATTGGACATTGCCTTCTTAAGTAACAACAACTTCCTGTTTCATTGCATTAGCATGCTTTAGCACTTAGCTAAGAATTGCTAGCATGGTTTAACATGTTTATAATTCAATGGCATATTTAATATGTTGCTAGTACTGCATCACACTGTTAAACATGTCACTTCCTGTTGCCAGTAGGTGGCGCTATTACTTTAACTGAAAATTGTCATGTAGATGTGTTCAGGGCAGAACTCTTATAAAACATGTGAAGTTTGGGGCAGATTGGACATTGCCTTCTTAAGTAACAACAACTTCCTGTTTCATTGTATTAGCATGCTTTAGCACTTAGCTATGAATTGCTAGCATGTTTTAACATGTTTATAACATGTTTATAATTCAATGGCATATTTAATATGTTGCTAGTACTGCATCACAGTGTTAAACATGTCACTTCCTGTTGCCAGTAGGTGGCGCTATTACTATAACTGAATATTCTCATGTAGATGTGTTCAGGCCATGACTCTTATCAAACGTGTGAAGTTTGGGGAATATTTGATATTCCATGCCTGAGTTACAGCAAATTCCTATTTAATTGCAGTAATAGCATGTTTTAGCACTTAGCTAAGTGTTTGCTAGCATGTTTTAACATGTTTCTAGAATGTTGCTAGCATGTTTAACACTTGCTGGCACTTTTTTATATATTATTAGGAGTCCACAACAGTGTTAAACATGCCACTTCCTGTTGCCAGCAGGTGGCGCTTTGACTGTAACCAAATTTGAGCATGGACATGTGTTCAGGACAGAACTCTTATCAAACATGTGAAGTTTGGGGCAGATTAGACATTGTTTGCCTGAGTTACAGCAACTTCCCGTTTCATGGCGAAACATCGAAATTTGTCAGGCCGCTGAGGACACGCCCTTCGACGAAAAGTCAAGGTCTTCGCAATTTAACGTCGCTAAGGCCTTAAGATTACACTCACCAAATTTGAAGATGATCAGATTAAAACTGTAGGAGGAGTTTGTTAAAGTACGAGGCCTGAAAATGGCAAAAACTGCACAAAAATCTGAGAGGAAGTTCAAAATGGCTGACTTCCTGTTGTGTTAAGGGCTATGCTCCAAGAGACTTTTTTGTAGGTATTGGGCCATTACATGTATGTAACGAATTTCGTACACGTACGTGAAACATAGCGGGAGTCGCACTCCATTGAACCTTTATAGGTGGCGCTATCGAGCCATTTTGCCCCGCCAAAACCTAAAGGCACTGGGGTGGCGGTGCCGCCAGCTTTGGCCCTTCATCGCTGCTCGCAGCTATATATATATATATATATATATATATATATATATATATATACAGTATATATATATATATATATATATACAGTATAAATATATATTTATATATATATTATATATATATATATATATATATATATATAAAAACAAGCCGCCACCCCGGTGCTTTTAGGGTTATTGTGCACGACGTGCAAAAACGTAACCCCGCTTTGACTGTTGAAAAGAAGTGTGCTGTAGAGCTTGTATCAGTGTGGGCTCTGCAAAAGTGCGCATCGAAGGCACATATTAACCACAAAGTATGCGTGAGCAACCTTCTGAAACCTAAAATGAAAAATGAGACAGCCTATGATCTCTTGGATTTAACAGACACATGAAATAAGTACACAATACCGAAAATTCATATGAAGTGTGCCATTTGGGGACAGGGCCTATGATCGTGAACCACAATAGCCACATATATGTGATCATTTAAATTTAGAATAATATTTAGGTCAATATGTTTTGCAGCACTTAAATGTGTAAATCCAGAAGCCCAGTATTTATCTGGAGGTCTTTGTCCTTTGCCTGTCAACCTGGTTTGTCTCTGCCTTTTCTGTTCTGCCCTGTTTGCCATTGTTCACCCTGCCTGTCTTGACCATTCTTTAATAAAAAGCTGCAAATGGATTCCCCTGGCCTGACCCTGCCTCGATACAACATATATGCTGCATCTGCTCGCTATCTGCCGAACGGCTCTGGTAGTTCTGCTTCAGCACTAATGATGTTGTAGGAATAGTGCACTCTGGTTGGTCTGGATTATTAGGAAATTTTTATTTTATACAGAAATAAGTTATTTATAATTCAGATGATTGATATATATATATATATATATATATAAAAAAGACACAGAGAATATTACTTCCCTTACCTGATTAGAACAATGAATAAATAAATAAATAAATAAATAAATAATTAGGGAATCACTAAACCGAGAGAATTATTCTGATTTGATGATACACTCAAAATATTACACAAGCAATCCTTTAAACTTAATGATATTCAGAACAGAAAAATAATTAAAAAAAAACTATAAACAAGAAGTAACCGAAATAATGTAAAGCGAAAGTGAAAGTAAGTGGTGTTGGGCTCACGTAACTCTCTCATTAGAATCAAACTGTTTCAACATTTGCGATGTATTTCGATGCTAAACTATTCTTTATTATAGGCTTTGTACTTCACTCACGTTCCAATATTCGTGTGTGTGTGTGTGTGTGTCTGTGTGTGTGTGTGTGTGTGTGTGTGTGTACTTGTCTACCTATCTAAGTGGGGACCTTGGTGTCGTTACACACTCACCAACAGGGGACCGCCGAGCCAAGTGGGGACATTTTTCAAGTCCCCTGTTGGTCATGCCTTAAAACATGTTAAAATCATCTAAAATACGCTCTGGTGAATTTTTTACATTTTTGACCAAGTGGGGACCTGTGTGTGTGTTTAAGCCCATACTCAGCAGCGCTCCTGTAGGCTGGAGCAGGAACTGCAGTGGCCCATTAACACACGTCGTTCACACTTCTCTATTGTTGGAATGGCTTGCTGTCTCAGAGAGGCTCTGAAACTGTAGAGCTGCTGTTTAACTGCTGCTTAGTTAAAGAACTTACGGTAACTTTATAATAACCCCACGCTATGTATCATTAGTTAAGCATTAGTAAACAGTTAATTCATAATTTATAAAGCATTAATAGACATTAATGAGTATATAAATACAGCTATAAAATTCTTGCTTTAAAAGCATATCTATAATGTGTTTAATTGTTGTATTTTCATACTTTATTAATGATCAATTTATAATTTTTAAATGAAGTATAACATTATATACAAACCAGTTATTTAGGAGTTGTCAGTGGTTCATAAGATCACTTAGAAAGTGTGAGTAAAATGATTAATAAACTATTTCAAATGTACATTCATACATTATACCGACATTTTGTAATAGGTACTTAGTGTGTTAAATGCTTTATTAACATGTATTTCTACTGTAATTCAGGTAGTTATAAAGCATTTGGTAGTGGTGAGTATAAGTATTTTATAAAGTGAGGACTAGTTATGCCTTGTAAAGCTTTTATAAAGGAGATTTAAAGGTTCAGTTATATATTTCTATGTTCTGTATCACAGTGTTGTGTTTGTTTCATTTTTCTGTTTTGAAGATAACTGACTCTTTAAATCTCCTTTATAAATGCTTTATATTTTGTGATGAGCTCACAAAAATAGTTAACTGACCACTACTAAATGCTTTATAACTACCTGAATTTACTGCATTTACTTACACTTAAGTGATCTTATGAATCACTAACAAATCCGAAATAACTTGTTTGTAAATAATGCTATACTTCATTTAGAAATTATAAATTGATCATTAATAAAGTATGAAAATACAATTATTAAACAAAATATAGATATGCTTCTAAATAAAGAATAAAGCATTTATACAAGAACAAAGCATGTATAGCTGTATTTATAAACTGCTCATTAATCCATATTAATGCTTTACAAATTATGAAGTAACTCTTTACTAATGCTTAACTAATTATTAATAGTGTGCAGTTATTATAAAGTGTTACCGAACTTTCAAGTATTTTCAAACATGCCCAAACATACATATATATGTAATTATATAATGTTCACACAGGCATCAGAGATCACAATATGCATAGATAAACATAAACAACTAAAAAAAGAATGACCAAACCATCAGTTATCAATAATGTACAAATTTGAATTGCTTGAGGAAAGACCATTTAAATCTACAACGGGGTAAAAAATACAGACGGCAACAGTTCAAAAGCAGAGGCGAGAAGACGCCTCTAATCATTCATATTAATATTATTTTTCTTATTTAACTCTCTTTCTTCATAGATACTTTCTATTCTTAGTTATGCAGTCCCTAACAATTTATTTGCAATTATTATGTGCCATTGTACACACACACATACATGTAATATATATTAACAGAGCAGTGTCGCTCTACACTGGCCAAGAGGGGACCTGACCTCCATCTCTTAACG